>JANAVB010024597.1:9113466-9490966 GCA_029216955.1 Iris pallida | reverse complement strand
AACATGTCTACAAGGCTGTACTTGGTCCCACTACATGCTTACATGGGCTTGGCTTTGGCTTGGGCCCAATCTGGACAGGTTTGGTACAACCGGGTCACTTAAACGTCAAATAATAATAATAATCAATAATTAAACTATTTATAATGGTCATGTCACAACTTGGCCTGGTTTTCCTAGTTATGACACTCATATGGCTTGGCATTCTCCTACCAAGGCTAAAAACTAGTCAAAGCACGCTACTGCACTATCCGTGCCATGATTCCTAGTCGTCTTGTACTTCAAAACTCCATCATGGCTAAAGTCATCTACCGTAATAATTAACTAAATAAACATTTATAAAATTTTAAAATCACTATTTAAATCAAATAAATAATAAAAAAATTTTGAAAAATCTTTCGAGAAGGGAAGCTACAAGCAGCTCCTTAGAAGTATGTCAACAAATCTAGTGAATAATACTAGGTCGTCAAACAACATGCAAGTCCTCAGTCAAAGACGAGAAAATAAAATAAGTAAATTGAGAATCATTGAGATGATCGGATTCTCAGAATTCCAAAGTAAAGAAATTAAGAAATTAATTCTGAGGGATTATAACGTTAACTTAAAATTTGACTCTGACTAGATATCATTCTAGTGAATTTCCTTAGTGTTCGTCCTACGACTAAATCCTAATAATTCATAAATAATGACTACCATCACAATCACAACAACCTAAATTCACTACCACAATCATAGTCAAGTTTCTTATAGGATGATGCAGTTTAGAGAACACATTTGGATCACGATCATTCTCTATTTTTTTGACAATAATCCTATTTATCCGGGACCAGGTGGTGTCTGGATTGGGTACAGTGCCTTAGATCCGACCTCTCATATCTTATGGAAAACTTGTATACATTAACTTTTTAAATTTTGATTTTATTCTCAAAATTTACTGGACTGTTCTCTGTTGGTGAGCTAGGCCTCACCCCCAACATCGCAAGGCCTTACAGATACGGGACTACTGATCAGCTTTTTATGTTGTTATTATATTACAAGAATTTTGATAGACGTGATCCAGTTGTTATCTTCCACTCCATGATGCAACTGCAAACACAGATAATAGTTTATTAACTCCTATGTCTAATATCATGTTCCAACTCAATTACCATCTCATATGTCAAAGACAATACGCCATACGATAATATCTTGTTGGCATGACACTACTAGAATAAGTCATACTAGCGACGTCCAAAAACGTCGCTAATAAGTAAAAATACGTCGCTTAATATATTTAGCGACGTAATTAGCGACGAAATAAGCAGGTCGCCGAAAAGCTAGTCGCAGAACAAAAGTTCATCGCCAATCGTCGTTGTTGCGATGAATAGTCTACGACGCTAAAATGTCGCAAACTTAGCGACGTTCGGCGACATTTACAGTACGTCGCCAATTTAGCGACGTATACAGCGACGTCTATTCGTCGCATGTAGTGACATGGCACGGTTTGCCATGTCAGCATGTGAAGCAACGTTTAGCGACGGCCCGTTGCAGTTAGCGACGTTCAGATACATATTTGCGACGTACTTTCGCGTCGTAAATCCGTCGCCAAACGTCGCAATCCGTCGCTAATTTTCTGGAAAATTAAAAATAAAATAAAATACAGTTTTCAAATCCTGCACACTACACTTTATACACAGTTTAAACACAAATCCTGCACTTTATATACAGTTTAAACACTAATCCTGCACACTGTACTTTATATTCAAATCCTGCACACTGCACACTACACTTTATATTCAAATCCTGCACACTGCACACTATACTTTATATTCAAATCCTGCCTGCACACTGCACTTTACACTTTACACTGCACTTTATATCATCACAAACATCATCACAGACACACATCATAGGGCCAATACATACAACTCATAACAAACATCATCACAGACACACATCCCGTGTCACATACATAAATATATTCAAATCCTGCATACTGCACTTCACAGACACACATCATCACAAATATATTAACTTGGAAGCTAAATAACAAAATTCTGATTGTAATATAATTTTTTTAGATGTCAAATGATTGGTGTAGCATAAAATCTTGAGGTGGAGCATAAACTCTTTGAACCATCTTGACTGGTAACCGCACCAGTCACATTAAAAAACATTGCAACTTTTCATGGTAATTACCTAGTTGCGACATATTGTTTCATAACACAATCCGGCTGTGTCTTCCAAAAACCCATGTTTTAGGAGAATAGAAGTAACTCCATCTACTAAATAAATTATTACTAGTAATTATAGAATTAGTTTATATTTGCTACTAATACTATATACAAAAATCCCAGAGGAACTTGTGAGTTATTAATTTTAAAAACTCGGGCATTGATAATAGTTGGATTAGATGCATTTTATTTCTTGATTTTTTTTTTTCAAGCACATACACACAAAAAATAAACTAATTCTAAGGCCTAGCAATGGTAACCGATAACCCAATAACCCGACCAGATTTGTGACTCAAAGTTTGTATTTTGAATGTAAAAATTCATAGCCGAATGAACTTCGAATCGGATTCAGGTACAACATATGAAATCCTTGTCCACTCGTGTCCAAACGATGTCAAAATCGTGTCTAGATAGCTAGGGCTAGGGTTACGGTTTACCTGAGGGCAGCTCGGTCGGAGTTGGGATGCAACAAGGAGGGGGGCTTCGTCGGAGGAGGGAGGCGGCGAGGAGGGGGGCTTCGTCGGAGGAGAAATATTTTAGGAAATTTTTGGGAGAGAGAGAAGGGGGAAATGAAAGTTTCGAATGGGATATATTAAAACATTAGCGACGTCTGATTTAGACATCGCTGAACGTCGCTAAGGGGCGACATAACTTAAGTCACGTCGCTGAACGTCGCTATTCAGCGACGTAATTTATCCCTTGCCGCTGAACGTCGCTATTCAGCGATGTTTTGCGATGTCTATAGAAAGGAGTCGCTATATTCGATATTTAGCGATGTTATTTTATTTCGTTGCTAAATTACGTCGCTAATAGAGCATATTTTAGTAGTGGGAGATTATCCAACTCATTACCATCTCGTGTGTTGGAACAACACACCATTTGGTAATAATCGTTGGCAATGAATTGTTCAACTTATTTTACCATCTCGTGTGTCAAAGTCAACATGCCATATGGTAATATCTTGTGACTAGGAAGCTGGATATAAACTTAGATTATTCAATTAGGTTTTCCTAATCCAGGAATTCTCTAACTTTGGCAAACTCCCAAAATTATTGAAAATTTTGGCAGAGTCTCCTTTGTATTTCGAGCTCCAAACACAGTAATATAACCGATGTAAGCCCCTGAATTTGGTTTATATTTAAATTAGGGTTTTTAAAACTACAAATGATGATTTTAGCCTTAAAATAATTTATTATAATTATTAGAAATTTTTTAGAATTTTTAAATGATTTTTAAATTGTTTTTAAATGTGACTCATTTTGTTTACAACCTGATCTACCTTCAAAGACTGCATCTGATGTACCCTCCGGTATAAAGTCAGTTCTGACACAGGGGTCTTAAGGGAGGGAAAGAGACTCTGCCATATCAGAAATGCCTGCCGACTCCTAGCTTTCTTTCGCCTAGCTACGCGCCTTGCTTTCCTGAGGGAGTCACGACTTCCAGCTTCCTCCTTTTCCTATGCCCTTGAACAGCCTTGGCAGCAAAGATAGGATCAATATACTTCACAAAGCCGTAGCCTTTGCTCAAACCAGTGCTCTTGTCCTTGTCCCTTCGATCGCCTCACATATACTTCCGAAAGGTTAGAATCGCTCTCGTAACCTATCATCGTTCAGGGAAGAAAACCCACAGTTTAGCTTCATCAATCTCTTTCACGGGCTTCAAAATATCATTTTGTAATTATTTAAATTGTTTTTATAGCAGTTTGTAATTTATTAGATTATTTTTAAGTCAGTTTGCAATATTTATTTGTTTGTGCAAATTTAAATTTGTACAGAACACTGCGGGGGGCTAGTTGCAAATCTAGAATTTGCATTTACCTAAGGTGGTGGGGTTTTCTGTAATTTACAAAACATGGGGGGTTTCTGCAAAAATTCCACTGACTACCTCTTTCGACCTTTTCGTCTTCCCGACCGACTCATCGTAACCCTAACCCTAATCCCTAAATTCGTGATAGAAACCCTAATCTAAGCCCTATTTTCGGCCTATAAAAACCCCCTCGACCAAAATCCTAACCCCATTCACCACCCCGATCGCCCTAGCCACCGTCGTAGCCTTCTCTTTCCCGTTCGATCGCCGGAACCGTAGATCTATTCGAGCCGACGTTCTGGCCGTCGTCGTCACCTCCGACTACCACCACTCGGTTCGCCTCGACGAGACGAACTCAGCTACAATTTTTTTCCGATGCCCCACGACGTCTCCTCCGCCACGTAGCATCCCCGACAGCATCTCCTCGCCGGACACGTACGTGTTATTTCTTCTATGGCTTGTGTCGTGTCTCGTATACACGTGTGTGAGGTCGTCCAGTGTCGAGGAATCCAGTGGTGTACTTGGACAAGGGAAACTCGTGTCAGATTTGTGTCAATCATGGTGGATACAAGACTCAGTGTCGGGTTCATTTCTCGTGTCCCTAACTGTCCGAACACGAGTATTGTTTAATGGGTTAATAGGTTTGAGTTTGTGTTATTAGGTTTAAGCCCGTTTACTAATGGTTTTGGGTTGTTTACTGTTCATTGGGTCGGGTTTTATATATATATATATATATATATATATATATATATATATATATATATATATATTATATATATATATATATATATATATATATATATATATATATATATATATATATAGGGTTAATTAGTTGTACCCTCCTATGGTTTGTACGTATTTTGGTAACTGTCCCTGTTGTTTTAAAAACAAAGAATATCCCCTGGTTTATATAGTTAATTAGTTATACCCCCCTAGTGCATAGAAGAAAATGAGTGAAAAATTAAGCAACCAGGGGGGTGTTCTTTATTTTTGAAACAACGGGGACAGTTACCAAAATACGTACAAACCATATGGGGGTACAACTAATTAACCCATATATGCATGTATATATGTGTATATGTATATGTATATTATATATTATATTGTTTATATATATATATATATATATATATATATATATATATATATATATATATATATATATATATATCTATATATATATATATATATATAAACAATATAATATAATATAATATATAATATTATATATATATATATATATATATATATATATATATATATTAATGGCTGAAGCCTTCATTGAAACAGAAAGATAGGTTGGAACCGGGAGATAGCCCAAGTTCCTACAAGGTGCGGGTGGAACCCTAAACAGATATCCTGACGCGACGCGTTATAAACCAAAATTCTTTTTTTTTTGGTTTGGAATAATCCAAATAGAAAACAAAAAAAAATTCAAAAGATTTCGAATTTTGAAATTCGACTGAGGCGGTACAGGCTCGAAGCCCGAAGGGGTTAGCGCACGCTCCAAGTACACGCGGCCCAAAGGGAGCGGGCTGCCCGAGGGGGGGCGTGCTGATCGAGAAGGCCTCGGCGCCCCCCCTGCACGTCACTCGGATCCGGTTGTGCGCCGGCGGTGGAAGCCGGCCTAGAGCGGCTAGGACAACGGAGGGGAGGCTGGGGCCGGGAAGCTCCGACGGGGGAAAAGCCGGTCCGAAACGACGGCGATGGGGACGGCGGCCGTCGGGGCAGGACGGGGCCGGGAGAGAGGGAGGGAGGGAAGCGGAGGGGGAGAGCGGAGAGGGGGGGGCTCGACCACGACCTCCAGGGGGTAGGACGGCGGAAGGGAGGGCGTGAGCCGCCCGGAGGAAGGAGGGGCGGGCGTAGGAGCTCGACCTCCGGGGGGAGGGAGCGGGGGTCGAACTCCGGGCGGATAGGGCACGACGGAGAGGGGCTCCGGCGGGGGATGGTGGGGGGAAAGGAGGAGGGAGGAGAGAGCTGGGAGCTCAACCTCCGGGAGACGGTGGGAGGGCCCTACTGCCGGCGGAGAGAACGCCGGAGAGTGGAGGAGGGAGAGGGAGATGCAGCGCAGCCGTCGGACGCCGAGGAGGGGATGGCCGAGGCCACCCGAACCCAGGAGGGCGGGTTAACTCCCGAGGGGGGAGGACCCGTCGACGACGGAGGGGGGAGGGAGGCCCCAGAAGACGACGGAGGGGGAGTGGTGGGCGTCGACGAGGAGAACGATGGCAAGTGGGAGGGGCGGAGGGGGAGCCGGCGCAGGGGGAGGAAGGCGGAGGGGAGGCACCTGCCTAGGGCCAACGGGGAGCTCAGCCGAGGGCGGATGGCATCCGCTGAGGGCACCGCGAGGGGGATGGCGATCGGGGTGCGCGCCGGAGCGGGGGGAGGAAGGACGGAGGGAGACGGTGCGGCCAAGGTGGCGGCGAAGACCGCACAGGGGGTAGGCCCGAGGAAGGAGGGGGCCGGGGAGTCGCCTGGGGGATTGGCAGGAGGTCAACGCCGTCGACAAACACGGCGGCGCCGAGAATGACGTCGAGGGGGGTGGGGAGAGAGAAGCCCCCACCACGGGAAGACGACGGTGAGGGTGGGGCCTTCCCACGGCGAGAGTGCGCCGTCGAGACGGAGACCCCCCCACAGGCAAGTTGGCCGAAAGTCCGTCCAGCTAGGGCTGTGGCCACCGCGAGAAGGGGAGCCGGTGCCTGGGCCAAGAAGGCCGGCCGGCCACGCCGACCAACCGACGAACGGCGATCCTTGGGCACCGCTCCCCAAGAGCCCTCGGGCGGAGCGAGCGGCACGCGTTGCCATCATATATATATATATATATATATATATATATATATATATATATATATATATATATATATATATATATGTATGTATGATGTATGTATGTATATATATATATAGATATATATATATATATATATATATATATATACATACATACATACATACATACATCATACATACATACATATATATATATATATATATATATATATATATATATATATATATATATATAATATATGATTTTGTGCTATATTTTAATATATATAAATTTACATGTTATTTTATTATTTAATATTATGGCTAAGTATTTTTACTGCATTAAAATATTATTATAATATTTTAATATACATATGTCTATATTTTTAATTTCGTATTTTTATGTATTCTGTTAATCAAGGCCATTTAAGTCCAGACCTAGCATGGGTTTTATGGACTTAAATGAGTCTAAGTACATTCAAGGTCTGTACGAGTCATATCGGACTTGATTTATGGCCTTGGGTCCCGTATCTGGACTTCGGTTCAATTTCGTATATGTGGATAAATATAATAAATAATTAATTATTTATTTTCAGAAACTGTACCTTGCTGTATTTGAATTTTTAGACAGTATATAAATGCTGCAAAAACCTAGAAAAAATTATATTTAAATACTATGTTAATTTATCTAATTTATTGTAATTTTTCCAGTATTTAATTTACCTATCTTTCATTTTATAAAAATAGGAAAACTGAACTCATTTTCAAATTACTTGTGTTTACTGATTTTTAATAAATATCTATAGTAGTTTATAAATTGCAGAAAAATTAGTATAAATTTCTATATATAACAAGGATCATTTTGGTGCTTTGCTTTATATATAATTGAGCTTTTTGCCTATCTTAATAATTATTGGAACACAGTGTGCAGTCTGAATTATTAATTTAATAATTATGTCTTGCGAAGTTATGTGTGATTTTTGGATAATTTAGTGTTGGGACCTTACCCTACCTCAGTATAGAGACCCTAAAAGGTTGGTTTAGGTATTGTGTCACCCCACATTGGTCTCATATGCTAAAGTCATTATTTGGCTAGGTGTCCAGTCAGAAAGTCGTGTCACACCACTAGTGTCCTAGTATTATCTATAGCTTCATATACATATTCTTCCTTTGTACAAGAAAAGTAACCCTACAAACTTTATTTACTGCATATTATAATAACTGTAAATGAATCGTATTAAAATATTGTTTCTTAAACTGCAAGTCATATCTTCACATGCTTTATACTGCTCCCAGTATCTTTCACATGTTTAAACTACTCTTGCATCTCTCACATGTTATAACTTGGGTTATAGAAAAACTGATAGTTGAGTACGCGATCATGCCCCCTTCTCCTGTACGTATGTACCGAGCAAGGTCGCATTTTATATGCATACCTTGTCGTAGGCCATTATTCCGTATTTCTGTATGTATGTACACCTATGCTTGTACACTTGTATGTACATACATTTTATTACATGTAGACTTGTACACCGGTATATTTTATACCTATTGACGATCATGTGCCTGCTCCAGTTTTAAACATTACATGTACATCTGTCGCCATAAAAAATGTATCCTTGACATGATAGATTATGATATGCCATGATTTCCTGTTATTACATCTTTGTTTCATTCCATTCTCCGTATATTTAGTTTGTAGAATCATTACCTGCTCCCGTCCTGACAGGATATCGTTGTAGGTATACTTACCGAGGAGGAGTTGCTATGTGATTCCTATTATGGGATCACCATCGAGGATCAGGCCTTACCCCACGAGGATGTACCTGCGGAAAAACTCGTCTAGTTTGTTATTTTAGTCTCTCTGGACTTAGAGAGCAGGACTGTCTAGACTATGTATTTTGTTACTGGACCTGTATCCAGTTTTACATTTTTATTATGTATTTTGAACATATTCGTATGCTAGATGATTTTGTGTTTGTGATGATTTTCTCCAATATGACTAATGGAACTGTTAGCTCACTTTGATCTTGTATTGTTTACTTTTAAGAACAGCTTACTACGCTTTATCTCAAGCGTAGGCTGGACATGACTCGGTCCGGCCCAACAATTTGGGTAGCGGATCGTGACAATCGACCCAGAGCAACTCTCCGTAGAATTGAAATGGGTCAAAGCCCCTTCGGTGGAACAACTCCACACCGGTCACATGCAGTTAATATAGTAGATAAAATTATATAAAAACACAAAACTAAGTTGTCCAAAATCCCAAATTTGTATCCTCTACTTACAAATAGCATAACTCCTATCATATAAATCTGAATACCATCATATTATATAACATTGGAAAGCTTATCAAATTTTCTACGAAACACGTATACATTTTGGATTTGATAAAGTATAATAGGTCAAAATTAGGATACAAAGCTGTTATGTCCTTAAATTACAGAAATTGTTTCTAGGTTTCGACGATAATATTTTACGGTTAATAATTCCTAATATATACATCTAGATACTATCATATTATATACCACTGAAAAGCTTATCGAATCCTCTTCGATTTCTGTTCATACATATTCTCACTTTGACAGGGTTTAATAGGTCAAATCTTTTGTACAAAATAATGTGTACACCGGATTTCTGATTCAATTCCAGAATTGTACACCTATGTTGTACAACCCATAACTTCTACCATATAAACGCAAACCCTATTATATCATATATCGTCGGAAAGCTTATCGAGTTCTCTTTGATTATCATTTATCGAGTTCTCTTTGATTATCGTTTAGACATATTTCAATTTTAATGACGTCTGCTAGATCAAAACTGATCTCGAAAATACTATAAAATAAATTTCAGAATATCATTTCAGAATTTTTCAACCATGTTGCATGGCCTGTACCTTCTAGTAAATAAATCATAATACCATCATATTATATGTTTTCAGAAACGGCGTCGAATTTCCTAGATAACTCGTTTAGACATATTTTTATTTTAGTGAAGTTTATTAGGTCAAAACGGTCTCACAATAAAACTGTGCAGAAATTTTTTTTCTTCAGATTTACATTACTTTAGTGTAATACTTGTGCTACAGCTTCTACAACTCTATTAGAAATTATATGTAATTAATATAGGTAGGGGAGGACTTACCTTGGGAAAATAATTTCGGTTTGGAATTGGAAATTAGGGCTTGCTCCTTCTCCAATTTCTTTCTCTTTACTCCATATTCTTCTTCATCTTCCTTCTCTCTCTCTCTCTCTTTTTGAAAGAGGGGGTTTGGGTTTTGGTGATGGGGATGAAGGGAATAAGGAGAGGAAAAGAAATAAAGGAGGAAGGAGAATAAAGAGGGTGAGGTGGCTCATGAAGAGTGTCACGCCCCAAAACCAGAATACTGGAGAGCGGGAGACAGACACAGCCAGCTACGTACATTGAAGTGAATCCCACTTCGCAATACGGTCACGGCTGTCTAGATGCATGAGGGTTTACTACAAGCCATTAGTCTCTTAGGGTCAAGAACAAGCCTAGTTTCTCAATCTCAAGCAAACAAGTAAATGTAACAAGATGGTAGATCATCAGACATACAAAGTAAGACGTCCCAAATATTACATATTCAGATGATCATGAAGCTAGTCATACAAAATACGAAGACTAGCAAGAGTTTAAGTCATACATGATCAACCCTAGGATTTGCCAATCATGTTACAGCCCGTGGACAGATAGGAATGTAAATTCAACACGAGCTAACACTTGCTCGGTGGCTAAACGCCTCAAAAGAATATTTTACAATAGAGTGGGAGAGCAAAATAAAACCTACTCGTTGCCAGGATTTCTTCTAGTGGTCACCATCTGGCAGAAAGGCTGGGAGATCCTCGAAAGCTGCTCCAAAATCTGGCCATACAAAATCAGCTGGGTCAGACCCCAGAAAGAGCAAGTGCCACAAAGGAGGCTTCACTTAAGAACTAAAACCAGCATATCAGCACATAAGTTACAGATGAAATAATAACAGACATGAGTTAAAGAGAACAGGATGATAAACGATAAGATAACTAAAGGACTATTCTGGTAACCAAGTTACAATCCGTAAACCAAACAAGGACCGGGGTTGTAACCCTTCATCTGAACAGAACTTAGCCTCTAACCAATTATCGATAAAGTAAAGTATACACAAGTATGTCCAGAGATAGCCATGTACTGGGTCTAGACAAGACTAGACATGATGGGACTCTATTCAATCATTCACGGCCAAGCAAGAGTACGGCTTGATAATTAACTAGCTAGGATTATCACAAGCTTAGTTACTAGCAAGATGCAATAAGATATTCCTATGGCCACAAGCCCTGCAGACTATCCAGGTTATCCAGACACAAGGTTCAAGCTTAGAGTTATCATGTCTTGTCAGGTGACTTGGGTGCAACACATGACAGTGTGCATAGTAATCGTTTCATAAGTGCCGTACATGACAGTGAGATAAAAATGTGCCCTACTCGTCGGCAGGCTACAAGTCCATCAAGGAAGGTGCCCAGATAACGGGATTGCTTGTAGCCGGAATACCTCTCTATATGCTCTACTTGATCAATCTAGTCATTAACCTAGTCAGATTCGATATGAATCCCTGACCGTGGTAACCAGGGATACATGTCCTAGACATGATGCGAGACAAGACTGGTAGCTTATACAAGCACATTCAATACAATCACCCACGGTGTCATGATGAGAATTTACTAGCAAGTCGAGATAGCCGTCGCAACAGCATTTAAGATTACATGTCAAACTTACTTGTCAAGAGTGCGCCACGACGGGCCACAATTACGTCATGTTACTTGTTACGTGTTACTTGTCAGTAGTGCGCCTTAACAAGCCACTATCGAGTAGTATCATGCTAAGCCATATAACATATCTTGTCATGTTCATAGAGAAGTTCAAAATTAACACGGTACTAGCATTATAATCAAAAGAATACCAAGTTACACAAGGGCTATTAAAACAAGGCAACTAACATGGCAAAGAATGCAAGGGACTGATGGAAGGCTATGCGGTCAGGGCGCATGAATTTTCATGCGGCCCAGAGTGGTCCCATGCGGCCCGATTGGTCTCATGCGGCCCAAAATGGTCTCATGCGGCCATATTAGTCCTATGCGGCCAGCTGATTGGTCCCATGCGGTCCAATTGGTCTCATGCGGCCAGAATGGTCTTATGCGGCCAGATTAGTCCCATGCGGCTAGCTGATTGGTCCCATGCGGCACAATTGGTCTCATGCGGCCAGAATGGTCTTATGCGGCTCAAAATAGTCCTATGCGGCCAGATTAGTCCCATGCGGCCAGCTGATTGGTCCCATGCGGTCCAATTGGTCTCATGCAGCTAGAATGGTCTTATGCGGCCGGATTAGTCTCATGCGGCCAGATTAGTCCCATGCGGCCAGCTGATTGGTCCCATGCGGCTCAAAATGGTCTCATGCGGCCAGAATGGTCTTATGCGGCCAGATTAGTCCCATACGGCCAGATTAGTCCCATGCGGCCAGCTGATTGGTCCCATGCGGCTTAAAATGGTCTCATGCGGCCAGAATGGTCATATACGGCCAGATTAGTCCCATGCGGCCAGCTGATTGGTCCCATGCAGCCCAATTGGTCTCATGCGGCCAGAAAGGTCTTATGTGACCAGATTAGTCCCATACGGCCAGATTAGTGCAAGTCAGCACTTGCATCACCTCCAACCGAGGAGAAGTTCATGGAAAATACTATGGCTTCCATGCTCCACCCAATCTACAATATGAGCCCAAATCCAGACTTCCATAAATCAATTTAGGGTAAAATAAAATTCTCTACAACATGGAACCATTGGTTTTCAAAAATATACAAGTTTGACAGATCAAAACTCATGACATTAGAAAATGCATCAAAGCTAGATCTACAAGAAATTAACCATGGAAATTGAAAATGCTAAGTACTAAAGTGTCTTAGAATCTTGTGAGCAAGAAGATGGAACAATAAAAAATAGAGTTCCTCCATGAAGCAAGTTACACTTGCCTAAGCTTCTCTTGGTAGGTAGAGAAGTAATTGAGGAAGAAGAAGAAGTAATAAATGAAGAGTAAAGAGGAGAGAGAAAGGGGTTTATAAATAGGGATGGTGGTAGGTAGGGGGGTTAACATGTTGAACCATGGAATAAACCAAGCCAACCCAAAATAAACCAAGTTAAACCATGACATGCCATGATGAATCTAAACAGGATTAAATCAAGAATTAGCTAGCAAGACAAGACAAGTAAAAATACTGGACAGGATCCGTACACGTATACTGGAAATACGTATACGAAAAACGAAGGTGACAACTCTACCCACCTTAAAAGAATTTTGTTCTCGAAATTTAATCAAGAGGCTAGAGATGTCGAACAAGCTATACTAATCACAGACAAGTTATAACTAAGCAATCAATCAAGCAATCATTCATGCACGCAATAAAGTTGAAGGCGTAAGGCATAAGAAGATATTATACCTTACGAGTCAAATAGGTCGGGATATCACGATCGGATATCACCCTCATGCTCCCATGTTGACTCACCCAAGGAGTGATGATCCCAAGCAACACGGACTAACTTGTTAGTCTTGTTCTTGAGTATCTTCTCTCTTCGGTCCAATATGGATACGGGCCTTTCATCATACGAAAGGTTGGTACCAACAACCAATTCTGAATGATCAAGGACATGACTCGGATCTGGGATATACCGTCGTAATTGGGATACATGGAAGACATCATGCACCTCACATAGCGACGGCAGAAGAGCGAGACGATATGACACATCACCTCTTCGCTCCAGGATGTCGAAAGGCCCTATGTACCTAGGACTAAGCTTTCCCCGTACGCCGAAACGAATGACGCCACGGGTAGACGAGATCCTAAGGAACACGTGGTCGCCGACAGAAAACTCAAGGGGACGCCGATGAGAATCGGCCCAATGGCGCTGGCGATCTTGGGCAACTCGAAGATGATCTCTGACTTGTCTGACCACCTCAATAGTCCGTGTCACCATCTCTGGTCCAAGCATTTGCCTCTCACCGATATCATCCCAAGCTAAAGGAGATCTACATTTTCTACCGTACAAGGCTTCAAAGGGTACCATCTGGATGATGGCCTGGAAGCTGTTGTTGTAGGAGAACTCCACGAGATACAGGTGATCTTTCTACGAACCACCGAAGTTGAATGTACATGACCGCAGCATATCTTCAAGAGTCTGGATCGTGCGTTCTGACTGACCATCCGTCTGCGGATGGTAGGCTGAACTGAACTTGAGATGAGTCCCCAAACTCTCTTGAAGACTCTGCCAAAAGTGCGATGTGAATCTTGAATCTTTGTCTGATATGATACTAACCGGCACTCCATGCAATCTGACTATCTGCCTGAGGTACATCTCTGCAAGCTGATCCGTTGACTGGCCAATTCTGAAAGGGATAAAATGAGCTACCTTCGTGAGTCTGTCAACTATAACCCAGATAGCATCTCTTCTAGCTAGGGATCTAGGTAATCCAGTCACAAAATCCATGGTAATGTGCTCCCATTTCCATTCTGGGATCGATAAAGATTGAAGAAGTCCAGCTGGTCTCTGATGTTCGGCTTTAATTTATTGACAAACCAAGCAATCAGAGACAAACCGGGCTATCTCCCTCTTTATGCCATTCCACCAAAAATGCTGACGAATATCTCGGTACATCTTCGTACCACCGGGGTGAATCGAATACTGAGAACTGTGAGCTTCTGCCATGATATCCTGTCTGATATCTCCACTGGGTACACAAAGACGCCCCTCATGTTGTCACTACCATATTTCTAATTTGAGGGTATTTTTGTCATTTTTGAATTATTTGAATTTAATATATTTTATTAGGAATTTCAAATGATTAATTAGAATGGTGTGATTTAAATACTAGTTAATTGATTGCCATGTAGTTTAGGTTAGTCTAACCTAGATTGGACCTAACCTAGATTAGTCACAGCTAGTCTAGTTAGCCACATTGAGAATTAGTTAGTATTGGATAATGGTCTAAGTCATGATTAGCTAAGTGTTTGGGTTGCAACTTGACTAGGAAGGAGCCCTAGATTCTAGGCCATTCATTAGACTTGATACATTGATAGCCCTTGGATGCACCCCCTAAAAATCCTAACCCTAACTCTTGGCCGGCCAAGGACCCCCCTTGCCTATATAGTATCTTTTTAGAAAGTTGTGCCTCTTTTCAATATTCTATCATTTTTCCTAAGAACTAGGTGAGCCTCCATTTTATTTCTTCATAGTTTAATCAATAAAGCTCTATTTTTATTGGGATTTCTTCTATAGTATTCTAATCACTGTCCTCCTACTGTTTGTGGAGTCACATCTCAGGATTGAAACAATTTGGAGATTTTGGGTGGCTTTTGGAGAGCTCCTTTGAAGAGATTTTTTGTGTTGAAGAATACACATAGGTAAAATCCTATTCCTCCATTAAAATTAGGGTTTCCTTACATAAACACCAAGCCCTAGGTGTCCTTATACTGTAGGAATAGGGTTTGCTTAATTTTGTTTCCTGTACGTGTCCATATCGGACACGTATCAGTGATCGTGCGTAGGTGTTCGACGAAATGCCACAGTGGGCATTTCGATTGAGATTTTGAAATGTGTTTGAATAGAAAGTTGTGTTTGGATGTGGCTTACGTGTTTTTGCTCGACTGAGGTGCTGCTTGTGTCGTGTCGTGTCGCTTTGGACACGTGCACACGCGAGGTGCACCACGCGCGCGCGCGGGTAGCATTCCCTTGCTACCAGCGTGTTCGTGCTCAGTGCACAGAGCACGTGGACACGCGTGGTTGGACATGGAGTGAGGGACAATGACTGTCGTGTCATCTCCAAAGTTTTGTGTCCTACGGATGCGTGTCGGGTGCGTTTGGACACGTGCACTGGTCACACGAACTCGTGCCAGTCTCGTGCGTGTGTGTGAGTTGGTTTTGGACACTCGTGTGTCCTATTTTAGGACACCATTTTGAGTATGTGACACACACTAGTATAGCCTAATAATTATCTACCTTATGTTCATCTTGAATTGTTAAAATGAATTGGGAAATTGTATGTGGATGTGGGAAATGCCCAGTCGACTGATACATTAAAGTATCAGTGAGTACATTGTTTCCCCTTTGCTTCCTGTTATTTACATTATGGTTTAATTGTGATTAAATGCTAAATTATATCCTAACATGTCTATAAATCTCTGTTAGTGTAAATTACTTATTAGAATGAAATATTGTTGAGTGGGGTTTCGAATGTGACTGATACTTCAATTTATTTTTTGATTTTCTTGAATTGGTTTCCTTCCTTAAATCAGTGCTAATTCCTATACCTGAGATTTCATTCATCTTTTTGAACTGCAATGGAATGTATTCAATGAAGTTAACTGTTAAATGTTAGTCATGACTGAACTCAATTGGTGGTTGAATAGTTGTTTCAAAACCTGAGTATTCTTCTAATATCTGAGAACACATGAACATATTGAAACCCACACACACTTTTGTTCCTACACACACAGCCTAACATTGTTCACTGATTTCTAATGCTCACTATATTCTGAACTCCTGCACACATGTCTACTGTTAGCACACCCTCTAACACATGGACCATTTTCTGTCAACACACACATTATGCACACACACTCTATTTTCTGCTAACACACACAACCCTGTGGCACACACAGACACACACACACATCCTACCTACACACACACACATGTTTCAGTCCATTTTTATGTGATTCCTGCACACATTGTATCATTAATACATCACTCACTGCTGTCCAGTCTTGGACTGACTGTTATACCCCCTTCATTGATACATAGTACACACATACATCACCCTCTTTCATGTTCACTGTGACACTCTTTATCACACACTTGTCACTCTCCCTCACTCCTCTTTCTATCCCTCTCTATACATATATGAAATGTATATGTCTATATGTAATATTGAATGCCTATATGTATGTATCTAAATATGTATGTAGGTAGCTATATAGATGTATTGTAATGTAGATAGTGTAATGGTATAGCCTATATGTAAATATGTGTGATGGCTTGGTCTAGGCTTGTATAGCCTTGGTAGACCTAGATAGATTAGTATAGACTAGATTGACCTAGTATGGACTTGTTAGACCTAGTTTGACCATAGTTGACCTAGTTTGACTTCTAGGGTTGACCAGAGTTGACCAAGAGTTAACTTTGGCCTAGATTGACCTAGATTCATTTAGAATGCATTAAATTGCATCTTGTTATCATTTTAGACTTGTTGTGACTTGTGCTGTTCTATAGAAGACAGACACCACTCTTCGAACAGTATATATTCTTCAGATACTCAGGATACAGGCGAGTACATTCTCTGATCATTTCATATCCTGTTAGAATTATTCTCCTGCTTTAAATTACTTTACTTGATACTGTCATGTTGGTCACACGGATTAGTACTATATGGATCCCTTCTTGAGATGTTATCCCCTCAGGGAGCATCGGATACTACATGTTCTGTGCGTTTCACTTACATTGTGTATCACTATACTTCATGGTTCATTGATCACTTGTGACATGTACTCTCATGATCACAGAGTCTTCCTTGAATCACCCCTTTATGGGCATTCCTAGAATCACCCATTTTTGGGCCTACCATGTATCACCCCTTATGGACCATTGCATGGATCATAACATAATCTGGCTAGATCCTGGTGTATTGATTGGGGGTACGGGGGAGTAGAAGTAGACATGTGAATAATACCCAAGTAGTATCTCATCTGATCACCTCCGTAGTGTCTTATCAGAATCTCCTATGCCATTCACATATTTATATTGTACTCTGACTCACTAGCCACTATTAGTTCTCTACTTATAGTAGATATTTCTATTACAGTTCTCTCTCTGTTTACATTCTGTACTTTCTTTCAGTTCCTGTATCTTACTTTACTGTATGATTATATTTTCTAACCTGCTATAAACTATTGAGATATATTATGCTCGCTCCGTCCTGATTGGGCACCGTTGAATGTTTACAGAGGACGAGGACGAGGATGAGGCTGGTGTTGACACCTTCTATGGGACAGCCCTAGACGACACTTGTGAGCTGTACTCTCAGGAGGACCCAGCTCTAGCTGATGATATTACCCCTACTGCCTAGACTAGTTTAGTTAGGCTTTATCTTACTTATGTTGTGTCTTGGGACTAGTCTAGGTTTTACTATTTCTGTCATTTGAGATCTGGATTGTATATATTCTTTCATATTCAGTAGTTGAGACTTGTATTTCTGGATGTTGCTGAGATATTGTCTTAGACACTTAGACTCTTCTGATCATCTGTATTTCTTTGAGTTCTATATCATATCATGCTTCTTCTTCCTTAATTGTGATTGAGTTTACATTCTGCTATGTTACCCCCATTCGGGGAGTATAAACTGCTTAGCATTATATTGTTAGATGTTGTGACCTAGGACAGCGTTCTACCGCCGACACTGCGGCGTAGGCTGGACATACCCACGTCTTGTGCCCATACTCTAGGGTGCGGGTCGTGACACGTTTTTAGTGGTGGCCCATGCAGGTCGAGTTTGTGTAGTGGTATTCGAACTAGAGTATCACTACAGCCTGCGGTAGGAATTAGAATATTTTTGAAGGTACTCAATCACATTAGAAAAAACTCTTAATCGGATTCCTTTTATCTAAATTGCTGCTTATTGACTTCCTTTGAATATAAACTGTCCTCCTTTGAATTTTCGCTTCATTCTCAGAAATTGTTTCTTGTTTTGATCTGTCTTCATGATGGTTATGAAGACACGATCTCATCGCTCCGGTTCGGGGAATAGTATCGAGAGGCTGGCCACTTCTCGTCCTGTTCATCAGGGCCTCGAGACCGCAGATCCTGTTATGCCGACTCAGGTTGGCGTTTCTGCTACATTGGAGGTGCACCTCTGTCTGTACAGAGACTTTTTCTCGTCATTCCCGATTTCTCTCAGCAGCAGCGGTTCATGCATTATCAGCAGCAGACCAGGGGAAACCAGCCGGGCGAGCTATCGTCAGGACAGTCGAGGATGTACAGACCATTGGAGATCTTGCTGCAAGTTTTGTTCTTCTCGATTCTATTCCCGCAATTATCTTTTATAACTACCTTGAAATCCGATTCCATCTGTTCCTTGCTAATTGACTAATTTTGTCATGTTGCTCTTTTGTTATGTTTGTTTTTCTTCTAAGAAAATCATATGGGCTAGGTTACCTCAGTTGTGGGATCTAGAATCTTCGATAGTCGTGTTAGCTGGCATAGTGAGGACATATAGTCAGATTTTGGACGTATTTCTCGGGTGTGAGAATTTAAGATTTTTGCCGTCGCATGCGGTAATACGGAAATTTTAAATACCATGAACCTAGAGGTATGTGCCTTAGTCAAGGACTCTATGATTATCGTAGCCTTGCTTACTAGTATGACGATGATTTGGAGCACCATGATTTTGGATAGACGCATATAATTATCAGATTGTACCTTAAATATTTTTGAACATGTTTTCTCTACTTTTGTTTCAGTCCTTCTCAAAAAAAAATTATTGTTTGTTTTGTTTTGTTTTGCTTCTCATTATTTAACTAAGGAGTAGCTTTAGCTGTTATTATAAACCTTGTGTAACTTCTTGCTATGAATTTCTTCATAATACAATGAATCAATGATTTTTGCTAAGACCCTATTTTGGATTTGATATTATAGTTATGGTTTCAAAATGGTTCCCTCTTTTAAACAGAAAAGCAGAACAGATTCTATTATCATTCTCTTTCTGCCAATATTTTATTACCATCATTCCTTGTCTTATATAACTGTCCTGATTACATCAATTCTCTGTCTCGTATCTAATTCTGTCAGCTATACCTTAAAAACCCTTGAATCTTCATATCATTTTGCCTGAGACATGTTGAGGAAATAACGTAAATTATATAGTTCGAAAATGACGTAATTGGTTATCATATGATGATTTTGTAGGAATCAGAATGTTGGATGTCAAATATAAAAAATTTGAGATGGAGATGTGGTAAAGGTTTAGAATGGAATCGAGAGATAAATGTTATCAATTTAGAAACAATCGCAGAAAATTTTGGTTATGAGTAATTCATGGATGTATTTCAAAAAAAAACTAATGAGGATATCAGAGGTCAACCTAGTTTTGAGAACTTAGAAAATCTTGGTTATTGATTCTTGGGAACTTTTACTCTAAGGCTATGTAGAAATTTAGAAACGGAAAGGAGAATTTAATTGTATTCAATGATTATGCGAAATTGAACTAGATATTGTAAGAGGGTGACTAGAGACAGAGAGAACACAAGCATTTTAAGTTATAGGAATTATTTTAGATGATTGAGGAAAAAATTGTAGAATTCAAAAGGATAATATTTGAAGGTGAACATTGAAGAAAATATGAAGGTTGATTTATACATAAGAATAAATTTTGTATGACATAGTGGTATTAGGGTTGAATAAATATGAGACTTGAATTAAACAAGTTCAAGGATTTCATAAATTGGATTTAGAGGTTTCAGAACTAAATTAGGACAAGGTGAAGGAATTTGAAAATTTGATTAAATGAATAAGTATTGATACCTAAATAAGAGGGGTATGCTTCGTGGGAAATGTTTTAGAAGTTTAGAATTTTGTCTATGGTGATCATGGTAAAGGTTTAGATGACTGAAGGTTATAAATTTTTTGATGATAGTCATATAAAGGTTGATTTTTATATTGGGACTTGTGAGATAAAAATATGATTGGCAAATGATAAACTTGATGGTATTAGAGAGAGATGATTAACTTGACTTCTTATAAAATCTTTCCTTGTTTTCCCTAAAAGGTTTTCAATATCATTGAATCCTAGCTCCCTTAATCACGACCAATCAACCTTGATCATCCTTTCTTATCACATTAATGTCTTGGGTTCGTACTCAATTGAATCAAATTTAAATATGACCTGAATCTCCATCCTTGTATGCTCGTGCTCAGACTTCGATGACCTTGTCCTCCATATTGCCCAAATCTTGATTTCCCAGAATTGATCAACTTAGATCGCATCGAGACTAAATATTCTTAATATATATTGTAATTGGATTTCAATGCTATTGACAACTGTCCCTTGAACTTTTGATTTTAATTTTTCTTTAAATAGTACCCCTTTATAGATAATTGGTAGTTATCTTATTTTATTTTATTTTTTTATTTTTGATAAGTACCAGTTTTCATATAGGATAGTACACTGTCTTACAGTTTTGATGATTTGTTATTTCTGTATCTTTTCCAATTTAACACCCCTGATTGCTTGTATGTTTTGATACTCTATGACCGTTTTGGTTTAGCATGACTTGTATACCTAGATGAGACTTTTACTACCACCGTATGCCATGACCATGTATGTCATCCTTTTAAATCGTATGATTTGTTTAAGTTCTGAGACTTTGATTGTGGGGGGTTTGACCTAGAAGGAGTATGAACATTTTAATTTCGAGGACGAAATTTTTCTAAGGAGGGTAGGATTGTAACATCCAGTTTTCCAGATGAGGGTAACTTTGAAATTTTGTAATTATAATTATTATTTATTGATATTTATTTTACATTATGATTTTTGGTAATTTTTAATCATTTTAAACTATTTAAAAACTGTTTTAAGTCATGACTTGTGATTTTTGATGTGCTGCTAGTAAAACCCGAGAGACTGTCTGACCTAGAGCCTAACCATGTCATTAGGATGATTTAGTTATCATTTTAACTTGAGGGTATTTTTGTTATTTAGTGAAGTTTGAATTTATTCTTAATTTATTGAATTGGTGATTCCTAGTTTGGGTTTTGACTTATAGACATTTGTAGACTAGTCTAAAAGCTAACCCTAGCCATGTGCTCGACCATTCGGAGATTGAGGTTGGGCCTTCTCTCAGCTATCCAGAGCAGCCTATAGAGATTCTGGATCGCCGAGAGAAGGTGCTGAGAAACCAGGTGATACCCTTGGTTCGCGTCGCATGGAGGCATCATTCTCCAAGAGAGTCTACCTGGGAGCGGGAGGATGAGATGCGCGAGCGATACCCTTATCTTTTTGCACCGTGACGTATGATCGTCTATCCTTCTCATAGTTAGTTTCGTCTTTCAATTTCGAGGACAAAATTTTTTAAGGAGGGTAGATTTGTCACTACCACATTTCTAGTTTGAGGGTATTTTTTCACTTTTGAATTATTTGAATTTAATATATTTTATTAGGAATTTCAAATAATTAATTAGAATGGTGTGATTTAAATACTAGTTAATTGATTTCCATGTGGTTTAGGTTAGTCTAACCTAGATTAGTCAGAGCTAGTCTAGTTAGGCACATTGAGAATTAGTTAGTATTGGATAATGGTCTAAGTCATGATTAGCTAAGTGTTTGGGTTGCAACTTGACTAGGAAGGAGCCCTAGATTCTAGGCCATTCATTAGACTTAATACATTGATAGCCCTTGGATGCACCCCCTAAAAACCCTAACCCTAACTCTTGGCCGGCCAAGGACCCCCCTTGCCTATATAGTATCTTTTTAGAAAGTTGTGCCTCTTTTCAATATTCTATCATTTTTCCTAAGAACTAGGTGAGCCTCCATTTTATTTCTTCATAGTTTAATCAATAGAGCTCCATTTTTATTGGGATTTCTTCCATAGTATTCTAATCACTGTCCTCCTACTGTTTGTGGAGTCACATCTCAGGATTGAAACAATTTGAAGATTTTGGGTGGCTTTTGGAGAGCTCCTTTGAAGAGGTTTTTTTTGTGTTGAAGAACACACATAGGTAAAATCCTATTCCTCCATTAAAATTAGGCTTTCCTTGCATAAACACCAAGCCCTAGGTGTCCTTGTACTGTAGGAATAGGGTTTGCTCAATTTCGTGTCCTGTACGTGTCCATATCGGACACGTATCAGTGATCGTGAGTAGGTGTTCGACGAAATGCCACAGTGGGTATTTCGATCGAGATTTTGAAATGTGTTTGAATAGGAAGTTGTGTTTGGATGTGGCTTACGTGTTTTTGCTCGACTGAGGTGTTACTTGTGTCGTGTCGTGTCGCTTTGGACACGTGCACACGTAGGGTGCACCACGCGCGCACGCGGGTAGCATTCCCCTGCTACCAGCGTGTTCGTGCTAAGTGCACAGAGCACGTGGACACGCGTGGTTGGACATGGAGTGAGGGGCAATAACTGTCGTGTCATCCCCAAAGTTTCGTGTCCTACGGATGCGTGTCGGGTGCGTTTGGACACGTGCACTGGTCACACGAACTCATGCCAGTCTCGTACGTGTGTGTGAGTTGGTTTTGGACACTCGTGTGTCCTGTTTTAGGACACCATTTTGAGTATGTGACACATACTAGTATACCCTAATAATTATCTACCTTATGTTCATCTTGAATTGTTAAAATGAATTGGGAAATTGTATGTGGATGTGGGAAATGCCCAGTCGACTGATACATTAAAGTATCAGTGCGTACACTGTTTCCCCTTTGCTTCATGATATTTACATTATGGTTTAATTGTGATTAAATGCTAAATTATATCCTAACATGTCTACAAATCTCTGTTAGTGTAAATTACTTATTAGAATGAAATATTGTTGAGTGGGGTTTCGAATGTGACCGATACTTTAATTTATTTCCTGATTTTCTTGAATTGGTTTCCTTCCTTAAATCAGTGCTAATTCCTATACCTGAGATTTCATTCATCTTTTTGAACTGTAATGGAATGTATTCAATGAAGTTAACTGTTAAATGTTAGTCATGACTGAACTCAATTGGTGGTTGAATAGTTGTTTCAATAACCTGGGTATTCTTCCAATATCTGAGAACACATGAACATATTGAAACCCACACACACTTTTGTTCCTACACACACAGCCTAATATTGTTCACTGATTTCTAATGCTCACTATATTTTGAATTCCTGCACACATATCTACTGTTAGCACACCCTCTAACACATGGACCATTTCCTGTCAATACATACATTATACACACACACTCTATTTCCTGCTAACACACACAACCCTGTGGCACACACAGACACACACACATCCTACCTACACACACACACACATGTTTCAGTCCATTTTCATGTGATTCCTGCACACATTGTATCATTAATACATCACTCACTGATGTCCAGTCTTGGACTGACTGTTACACCCCCTTCATTGATACATAGTACACACACACATCACCCTCTTTCATGTTCACTGTGACACTCTTTATCACACACTCACACACTTGTCACTCTCCCTCACTCCTCTTTCTACCCCTTTCTATACATATATGAAATATATATGTCTATATGTAATATTGAATGCCTATATGTATGTATCTAAATATGTATGTAGGTAGCTATATAGATGTATTGTAATATAGATAGTGTAATGGTATAGCCTATATGTAAATGTGTGTGATGACTTGGTCTAGGCTTGTATAGCCTTGGTAGACCTAGATAGATTAGTATAGACTAGATTGACCTAGTATGGACTTGTTAGACCTAGTTTGACCATAGTTGACCTAGTTTGACTTCTAGGGTTGACCAGAGTTGACCAAGAGTTGACTTTGGCCTAGATTGACCTAGATTCATTTAGAATGCATTAAATTGCATCTTGTTACCATTTTAGACTTGTTGTGACTTGTGTTGTTCTATAGGAGACAGATACCACTCCTCGGACAGTAGATATTCTTCAGATACTCAGGATACAGGTGAGTACATTCTCTGATCATTTCATATCCTATTTAGAATTATTCTCCTGCTTTAAATTACTTTACTTGATACTGTCACGTTGGTCACACGGATTAGTACTATATGGATCCCTTCTTGAGATGCTATCCCTTCAGGGAGCATCGGATACTACATGTTCTGTGTGTTTCACTTATATTGTGTATCACTATGCTTCATGGTTCATTGTTCACTTGTGACGTGTACTCTCATGATCACAGAGTCTTCATTAAATCACTTATTTATGGGTATTCCTAGAATCACCCATTTTTGGGCCTACCATGTATCACCCCTTTGTGGGCCATTACATGGATCATAACATAACCTGGCTGGATCCTTGTGTATTGATTGGGGGTACAGGGGAGTAGAAGTAGACATATGAATAATACCCAAGTAGTATTTCATCTGATCACCTCCGTAGCGTCTCATCAGAATCTTCTATGCCATTCGCATGTTTATATTGTACTCTGACTCACTAGCCACTGTTAGTTCTCTACTTATAGTAGATATTTCTATTACAGTTCTCTCTCTGTTTACATTCTGTACTTTCTTTCAGTTCATGTATCTTACTTTACTGCATAATTATATTTTCTAACCTGCTATGAACTGTTGAGATGTATTGTGCTCGCTCTATCCTAATTGGGCACCGTTGAATGTTTACAGAGGACGCGGATGAGGCTGGTGTTGACACCTTCTATGGGATAGTCCTAGACGACACTTGTGAGCTGTACTCTCAGGAGGACCCAGCTCTAGCTGATGACATTACCCCTACTGCCTAGACTAGTTTATTTAGGCTTTATCTTACTTATGTTGTGTCTTGGGACTAGTCTAGGTTTTACTATTTCTGTCATTTGAGATCTGGATTGTATATATTCTTTCATATTCAGTAGTTGAGACTTGTATTTCTGGATGTTGCTGAGATGTTGTCTTAGACACTTAGACTCTTCTGATCATATGTATTTCTTTGAGTTCTATATCATATCGTGCTTCTTCTTCCTTAGTTGTGATTGAGTTTACATTCTGCTATGTCACCCCCATTCGGGGAGTATAAACTGCTTAGCATTATATTGTTAGATGTTGTAACCTAGGACAGCGTTCTACCACCGACACTGCGGCGTAGGCTTGATGTACCCACGTCTCGTGCCCTTACTCTAGGGTGCGGGTCGTGACACATGTCGAAGTGTACCATCTTTATGAATACATAGCTCTGGTCTCTGCCCTGCTACACATTCTGTCCTAAGCCTCTGAAGCTTAGAATCTACTGACTGAGCTGACTTGATCCTCTCTACTATACTGGACTGAACTTGCATAGTGGCCATTAATGCAACACTAGAAGGAAGAACAACTTCAATACCCATCTTCTGAAGATCTGCTAACAACTCTGGCTGTGCTGTTAGAAAATAAACTCCGGCCCTTCTGCTCAATGCATCTGCAACAACGTTGGCCTTTCCAGGATGATTCTGCAAGTTGATGTCATAATCCACAAGTAGCTCTAGCCATTTTCTCTGACGCATATTGAGGTCCTTCTGGGTAAATACATACTTAAGACTCTTGCGGTCGGTGAAAATCTCCACCCGATCTCCTTATAGATAATGCCTCCAAAGCTTAAGTACGAAAACTACCACTGCTAACTCCAAGTCATGGGTAGGATAATTCCTCTCATGGTCACGAAGCTGACGTGACACATAAGCGATTACCTTACCATGCTCCATCAATACACATCCTAATCCTCTACATGAAGCATCACAATAAACTGAAAATCCTCTAGTCCCATCGGAAAGAGTGAGAATGGGGGCCGTCATCAATTTCTGCTTCAACTTCTCAAATAAACTCTGACACTCTGCTGTCCAAGCAAACTGCACAACCTTGCGGGTCAACTGCGTCAATGGCGCTGAAATCCTAGCAAAGTCTGATACAAACCGCCGATAATAGCCGGCCAATCCAAGGAAACTTCGAACTTCTACGATAGTGCTAGGTATTAGCCATGTCTCTATGGCCACTATCTTCTAGGGGTCCACTTCCACTCCACCTCTAGTGATGATGTGACCCAAGTACAAGATACGATCCAACCAAAACTCGCACTTACTGAACTTCGCGTACAACTGGTGTTCCATGAGTATCTGAAGAACTACACGAAGATGTTGCTCACGCTCTGCCTCACTCTTGCTATAGACTAAGATGTCGTCTATAAACACTATCACAAACTGGTACAAATAGGGCATGAATATACGATTCATGAGGTCCATGAATACGGCTGGCACATTGGTCGCTCCAAATGTCATAACAAGGAACTCCCAATGTCTATACCTCGATCTGAATGTTGTCTTCGGGATGTCCTGCTCTCTGACTCTGATCTGATAGTACCCTGACTGCAAGTCAATCTTTGAGAATACTGCCGCTCCCTTGAGCTGATCAAATAAGTCATCTATCCTTGGTAGAGGATATCTGTTCTTGATTGTTACAGAGTTCAAGGTACGATAATCAACATATAATCTTGACGTACCATCCTTCTTCTTCACAAGAAGCATCGGCGCTCCCCAAGGCGATCCACTAGCACGAATGAATCCCTTGGTTCTGAGTTCTTCAATCATCTTGTACAAGGTTTTCAACTCTGAAGGTGTCATCCTGTAGACTCTCTCTGACACTGGTGCTGATCCGGGAATCAAATCGATGGTGAACTCTATCTCTCTCTGGGGGCATGCCTGGAAGATCTTTGGAAAATACAACAGAAAACTCTTTTACTACTCTGGGAAACTGAACTGCCACTGCTACTGCCATCCGCAACACTGGGGGAGAAGGTTCTACTCCGTCTTGGAAAAATGAAAACTCTGGCTCACCAGGAATACTAAAAATAATCTTGTCGATATGGCAATCTATTCTAGCATACTGGTCCCTCAACCAATCCATTCCTAGGACCACATCATAATCGGCCATCGGGAACTCTATCAACCTAGCGGGAAATTCTCTACCGCTAACTACGATTCGACATGAGGAAAATACTCTATCTACTCCCACAAGACCGTTACCAGTAAGTATATTGAGCCTTACTGATAATGACTCGGGTTTTAGTCCTATCCGTGTTGTAAATCGTGCAGACATAAATGAATGCGATGCACCCGAATCAAATAATACTGATGCAGAAACAGAGTTGACGAGAATGGTACCTGCCACCACCTCACCTGATG
The DNA here is from genome assembly GCA_029216955.1 of Iris pallida. Taxonomy (NCBI): domain Eukaryota; kingdom Viridiplantae; phylum Streptophyta; class Magnoliopsida; order Asparagales; family Iridaceae; genus Iris; species Iris pallida. The sequence goes on along the minus strand of JANAVB010024597.1, from coordinate 9,463,243 downwards.
CCAACTCCTCCTCTACGGTCAAAGCCATCACTTGACCTTGCCCTCTGGGTGCTGGTCCCCTCTCCGGAAAACCGCTCTGGCGGTTCTGAATCTGAGCTTGGACCTGGGCATACTACTGCGGTCGATGCTGCTAAAATGCTTGAGCCTGAGGCGGCAATGGCCTCGGAGGCTGGTACTGCTGCTGCTGTACTGGTGCTGGTCCCCTCACCGAAGGACTAGTCTGGGCCGATGAGGATGAACCGGCTCTCTGTGGGCAGGACCCTATCATGTGATCCGATGCCCCACAAGCCAAGCACAATCCTTGTGCTCGATGACATTCTGATACTACGTGCCCTGGCTTCCCACAATGAGTGCAGCCCATTGTGGAAGACTGCCTCCGCTTCTGCTGTTGAGGGTACGTCGGAGTCGAGTGCTGAACCGACGTAACTGATGCTGCCCTCCTCGGAGCTCCAATGGTCAAGGCCCTAGCTGCCGGGACTGGGACTGAAGACTGGTTCATCTGACCATGGGACCGCTTCCGTCCGCCAATTCTGTCTACAATCCTCTGCGAAGTATACTCATGCCTCTTCGCTGCTCGCAAGACGACATCAAATGTTCGATGCTCAAACTATCTACTGCTAGAATGATCTCTAGGTGGAGTACCTGCTAGAACTGCTACGCTCGATCGAACTCGGTTGCCACCAAAGTAGGAGCAAACCGACTCAGTCTTGAAAACTCGGCCGCAAATCCATCGACCGTCCTGCTCATCTTCCTGAGATTGGTGAATCTCGTCTGTAGGTCGTACCGAGCTACATCATCGAAGTACTTGATCTGAAACTTGTTACTAAATACCGCCCATGGAACAGGCGTAGCCAACCCAATTGCTATCATCGCCCACCAGGTGCAGGCTAGGTCCAACAACTGTAGGCGCACCACAGCTACCTTCTCTCCTTCTGGAGTCTTGGCTGCATCCAAGATAATCTTGATGTCCTGGAGCCACGCATCAGCTGCAATAGCGTCCTCACTACCATCAAAGAAAGGAGGGTTCAAGCGCTTGAAACTGCTAGCCGTATTGTTCCCTTGATAACCAACACGGCCCATGGCATCTTGTACTGCCTGGTACAGGGCATCGCCCCGACGATCTTGAGATGCTAGCAATATCCTGATGAGACCCACCAAAGTGCCATCGTCAGGCTCTACAGGCTGGACTGGTAGCTCTTGACCCCCAGTAGGCATGACCCTGGAGGCTACTCCTGAATGCTGGGCTTGATCTCCAGGTTGCTGCTGGTCCACGGAAGGTGCTCCGCTTTGCCGATCGGTAGGATCAGGAATAATGCCGCTGAAGAAACGACATAGGGAACAATAAGGAAGGACCATGATAGATCAAGGATATAAGCATGTGATCAGATCAAGATTTCAGAGAGATTAGAAGACACGAGTAGAGATCAAGGACGAGTGCTGATTGAGACATCTATCCGGTAGAACCCCCACACGTCTTAATTTTTAAGACCTGCATGGGCCACCACTTAAACCGTGTCACGCCCCAGAAGCAGAATACTAGAGAGCGGAGGACAGACACAGCCAGCTACGTATATTGAAGTGAATCCCACTTCGCAATACGGTCACGGCTGTCTAGATACATGAGGGTTTACTACAAGCCATTAGTCTCTTAAGGTCAAGAACAAGCCTAGTGTCTCAATCTCAAGCAAACAAGTAAATGTAACAAGATGGTAGATCATCAGACATACAAAGTAAGGCATCCCAAATATTACATATTCAGATGATCATGAAGCTAGTCATACAAAATATGAAGACTAGCAAGAGTTTAAGTCATACATGATCAACCCTAGGATTTGCCAATCATGTTACAGCCCGTGGGCAGACAGGAATGTAAATTCAACACGAGCTAACACTTGATCGGTGGCTAAACGCCTCAAAAGAATATTTTTACAATAGAGTGGGAGAGCAAAATAAAACTCACTCGTTGCCAGGATTCCTTCTAGTGGTCACCATCTGACAGAAAGGCTGGAAGATCCTCGGAAGCTGCTCCGAAATCTGGTCATACAAAATCAGCTTGGTCAGACCCCAGGAAGAGCAAGTGCCACAAAGGAGGCTTCATTTAAGAACTAAAACCAGCATATCAGCACATAAGTTACAGATGAAATAATAACAGACATGAGTTAAAGAGAACAGGATGATAAACGATAAGATAACTAAAAGACTATTCTGGTAACCAAGTTACAACCCGTAAACCAAACGAGGACCGGTGTTGTAACCCTTCACCTGAACAGAACTTAGCCTCTAACCAATTATCGATAAAGTAAAGTATACACAAGCATGTCCAGAGATAGCCATGTACTGGGTCTAGACAAGACTAGACATGATGTGACTCCATTCAATCATTCACGGCCAAGCAAGAGTACGGCTTGATAATTAACTAGCTAGGGTTATCACAAGCTTAGTTACTAGCAAGATGCAATAAGATATTCCTACGGCCACAAGCCCTGCAGACTATCCAGGTTATCCAGACGCAAGTTTTAAGCTTAGAGTTATCATGTCTTGTCAGGTGACTTGGGTGCAACACATGACAGTGTGCATAGTAATTATTTTATAAGTGCCGCACATGACAGTGAGCTGGAAATGTGCCCTACTCGTCGGCAGGCTACAAGTCCATCAAAGAAGGCGGCCAGATAACGGGATTGCTTGTAGCCGAAATACCTCTCTATATGCTCTACTTGATCAATCTAGTCATTAACCTAGTCAGATTCGGTATGAATCCTTGACCATGGTAACCAGGGATACATGTCCTAGACATGATGCGAGACAAGACTGGTAGCTTATACAAGCACATTCAATACAATCACCTACGGTGTCATGATGAGAATTTACTAACAAGTCAAGATAGCTATCGCAACAGCATTCAAGATTACCTGTCAAACTTACTTGTCAAGAGTGCGCCACGACGGGCCACAATCATGTCATGTTTCTTGTTACGTGTTACTTGCCAGTAGTGCCCCTTAATAGGCCACTATCGAGTAGTATCATGCTAAGCCATATAACATATATTGTCATGTTCATAGAGAAGTTCAAAATTAACACGGTACTAGCATTATAATCAAAAGAATTCCAAGTTACACAAGGGCTATTAAAATAAGGCAACTAACATGGCAAAGAATACAAGGGGCTGATGGAAGGCTATACGGCCAGGGCGCATGAATTGTCATGCAGCCCAGAGTGGTCCCATGCGGCCCAAAATGGTCTCATGCGGCCATATTAGTCCCATACGGCCAGCTGATTGGTCCCATGCGGCCCAATTGGTCTCATGCGGCCAGAATGGTCTTATGCGGCCAGATTAGTCCCATGCGGCCAGCTGATTGGTCCCATACGGCCCAATTAGTCTCATGCGGCCAGAATGGTCTTATGCGGCTCAAAATAGTCCCATGCGGCCAGATTAGTTCCATGCGGCCAGCTGATTGGTCCCATGCAGTCCAATTGGTCTCATGCAGCCAGAATGGTCTTATGTGGCCAGATTAGTCCCATGCGGCCAGATTAGTCCCATGCGGCCAGCTGATTGGTCCCATGTGGCTCAAAATGGTCTCATGCGGCCAGAATGGTCTTATGCGGTCAGATTAGTCCCATGCGGCCAGATTAGTCCCATGCGGCCAGCTGATTGGTCCCATGCGGCTCAAAATGGTCTCATGCGGCCAGAATGGTCTTATACGGCCAGATTAGTCCCATGCGGCCAGCTGATTGGTCCCATGCGGCCCAATTGGTCTCATGTGGCCAGAAAGGTCTTATACGGCCAGATTAGTCCCATGCGGCCAGATTAGTGCAAGTCAGCACTTGCATCACCTCCAACCGAAGAGAAGTTCATGAAAAATACTATGGCTTCCATGCTCCACCCAATCTACAATATGAGCCCAAATCCAGACTTTCATAAATCAATTTAGGATAAAATGAAATTCTCTACAACATGGAACCATTGGTTTTCAAAAATATACAAGTTTGATAGATCAAAACTCATGACATTTGAAAATGCATCAAAGCTAGATCTACAAGAAATTAACCATGAAAATTGAAAAATGCTAAGTACTAAAGTGTCTTAGAATCTTGTGAGAAAGAAGATGGAACAATAAAAAATAGAGTTCCTCCATGAAGCAAGTTGCACTCCTAAGCTTCTCTTGGTAGGTAGAGAAGTAGTGGATGAAGAAGAAGAAGAAGAAGTAATAAATGAAGAGTAAAGAGGAGAGAGAAAGGGATTTATAAATAGGGATGGTGGTAGGTAGGGGGTTAACATGTTGAACCATAGAATAAACCAAGCTAACCCAAAATAAACCAAGTTAAACCATGACATGCCATGATGAATCTAAACAGGATTAAACCAAGAATTAGCTAGCAAGACAAGACAAGTAAAAATACTGGACAGGATCCGTACACGTATACTGGAAATACGTATACGAAAAACGGAGGTGACAAAGAGAGCCCCTCTTCATGCATCCAACCCATGTGGCATTTTTAAGTGCCACATGTCTTAGAAGATGCCACCTAAACATATATGAATGTCACCTACTCTCTCATATTGACACCTAACCCAATGAGTTGGTAAGTCTAAAAATACAATTACAAATTTAATCCATAAACTTTTATGAAAATTTATCTAATTAAATTATTAAATCCTTTTCATTATAATAAAATATTAATAATTAATTAGAGAGAAATTTTAAGGAATGTATAATTAATTAAAATAAATAGTATAATTGGATACGGCTATGACACATCCAGGCAGTACGAAGATGTACAAGGACCTCTGTACGACCTTATGGTAGCAAGAAATGAAGAGAGATGTGGCACTGTTCGTGTCGCAATACATTTCCTGTCAGCAAGTGAAAGCCGAGCATCAGAGGCTGGATGGGGAGATGTAGAATTTGGCAATTCTGGAATGGAAGTGGTAGCACGTATGCATGAATTTTACTGTTAGTCTGCCGAAGACGTCACTGGAAAATGATGTCATCTGGGTCATCATTGATCGACTAACCAAGTCAGTGCACTTCATTGCCACTAAAATTACTTGGAGCATTGATCGTTTGGCTCACGGCTGTACGGAGTCCCTGTATCCATCGTCTCTGATCGGGATGGACGATTTCTATCGTACTTCTGGAGTAGCCTTCAGTCGGCTCTAGGTACCAAGTTGTAGTTCAGCTCAACTTACCTTCCCCAGACTGACGGCCAAATGGAGCGTGTGAATCAGATTCTCGAAGACATGTTTCGGCTCTACGCAATTGACTTCAAGTCGAGTTGGGATGTTCATCTACCTCTGGCTGTGTAGCCTCCCTTCCCAGAAATTTTTTTTGAAAATATTTTTTATTATTTATTTGATTTAAATGGTGATTTTTAGAATTTTATAAATAATTATTTAGTTAATTATTACTGTAGATGCCTTTAGCCATGGTGGAGTTTTAGAGTACAAGGTGACTAGGAATCATGGTACGGATAGTGCAGTGGCGTACTTTGACTAGTGTATTAACCCTGGTAGGGAAAGCCGAACCATAGTAATGCCCTAAGTAGAAAAACCAGGCCAAGTTGCGGCTTGACTCCTATAAATAATTTTAATTATTTATTAATTAAGAATATAGATTTTTAGGTGACCCGGTTGTGCCATTTCAGTCCGAACTGAATCCGAACCAAGCCCAAGCGCATGTGGAGGGGTAAAGCATCTAAGGATGTCTATGTGGATGTACAGATTAGCCTTTTTAAATTGATTAGTGACCTAGTAGGACTTTTACAAAAGACAGTTATATTATATATGCTTGCCATATAGAATTAATGCTTATTGAAGGTACAGTGAATATTTATTTAACATATATTTTGGATGTGGAATTTATGAAGGCTACATATATATATATATATATATATATATATATATATATATATATATATATATATATATATATATATATATATATATATATATATATATGTATGGCTATGTAATTTTGATTATTTACATAAAGATTAGTATATAAATTATGATTTCTATATTATAAATATTGACTATACTTAACATTTATTGCTCGTACTTGTATTTATGGTATATATGTACATATCATTATATTTATTCATATGCATATATAAGTTATATTTTTGTAGCTTATATTAATATATGGCACATGTATGTATAGGATATATGTATGTATGTACGTATGTATATATATATATATATATATATATATATATATATATATATATATATATATACATACATACATACATATGTATATATACTAATGTTATATAAATAGGTCAATATATATACATGTTATATATATATGCGTATATGTATATATCTATATATAGAGGACAATATGTGCATATATATATATATATATATATATATATATATATATATATATATATATATATATATATATATATATATATATATTTATATATATAACAAAATAGAAGTCCAAACCCCAAGGTCTCCCAGCCCAGAAATATATATATTTATATATATAACAAAATAGAAGTCCAAACCCCAAGGTCTCCCAGCCCAGCCCGAGTCCACCACTCCCTCGGCCCAACTAAACCAAGCACAGCAGCACCACCCTATCCCAGCCCGAGAGCGCGCGTGTGTGTATATATACATATATTATATCGGGATAGAGATCAAACAAAAACCAAAAACCCTATATACCGAACTTGCGCCACCACCCCTAAGCACATGGCCGACGCCCCCCGACCCTGGGCGGCCACTCGCCGCCAACGCTGTCGCCGTACTTTGTCGGAGACGTGTGGGAATAGCATCCAAAGACAGCCGCGCGCAGCAAAGACAGGAGCCCCCCCAAACTTTGTAGTATGCTTTCTTCGTCAACGCTTGTTCGTTTTCGATTCCGTAAAGTTCTTTAGGAAGCCTATATAACCATATAGAAACCCTAGCACTTAGGATTCGACAAAGAGAACTCATCAGTCCTTAAATTCAACGCAAAGTCGAACATAAAACTGTCTAAACAGGACGTATACGACAGCCTAGATACCCGACTTGGAAGGCAGATCATCGCCATTCCCTCGACTATTTTAAAATTATGATTGAACAGAAGTTTAGACAACCTAACCGCAAAGAAAACCTTATTATTAGTTTTATTTATCGTGGATTAGGCAGTAGTAGAAATCGGATTGAAAATCATGAAAAACTTGTTTTCGAAAAACTAAAAATTATGAAAATCCCTTCGATACGACGTGCGTCCAGCCAATCCGGGTGACATGGTCGCGAACTGAAAGCATCGAAAGTTGCGTAATGATTTTGTGGACATGTGGGCTTTGATGGAATTCAAATTAGTCGCGTGTGCGCGACGAATTTGATACGTATCCGTCGAAATTCACCGAATCAGCCTCTGTCAAATTTCCTAATTATTTTGTGCACGTTCGTCAGATCGAGACAAAACTTGCGCCAACAGGAGCGTATCATTTTTATGGTCCTATATGCCAAGTTTGGTCCAATTCTGAGACAGTTGATCGGATCACCGTTTTGCGGGCCCTACGATCCGATTCAACGGGTGATTTTGTGCACGGCCAAATAGAATCCAAAATTGGACATACCGTTGGGTTTATATCATCAAACCGGATCCGTAAACATGTATTTGATGACATTAGAGACCATTGACCCTGGCACGCTTTTCGGTGCAAAGCGGGTCCAACGGCGGATACCGTTTTGGCCCAAAATTACCGTTTTACTCCTGTGTCCAAAATTGGACTTAAGGACAGGCAATCCTAGCTAATTTGACTATTTTGAGAATGTTGGCGATGTCTGTTTCAGCTTTTGGAGATAGTTGTGATGATGTAGATTTTATGGCTTATCAGTTGATGATATTTTATGGATCTACGTGCTACCACCAGGCAAGATACCTTGTCCCCCTCTACAGTTCATTTTCATACTTATAGTTCTTCTGTTTTTATCATGTACCATTTAGTTACTCTAGTTGATATGGATTCATGTGTTTTCTACATACCATGTTTACCAGTTTATTGTCCCGCTTGTATATCAGTATTTCATGACTTGATAGCGTAGTTACACCGGGCTTATTCATATTATGGTTCATACTAGAGTTGTCCTTACATATGTCATGACTGAGTTGTAACGTGTTGTCACCTGTATCTTGACTGAGTCATGTCTACAATTATGTGCAATTGAACTGCTATTCCTGTACCGTTTTCCTCAACCTGCGAGTCCACAATCGGGGCAAGGGTTGACCGTTTGCACCTGCGAGTCCATACTCGGGGCGAGGGTGTTTGTCTTGATCTGTTGCACCTGCAAGTCCATACTCGAGGCGAGGGTGTTTGTCGTGAACCAACCTGTGAGTCCACACTCGGGGCGAGGGTTAGTGATTAGTTCAAACTTGCGAGTACACACTCGGGACGAGGGTTTGGTAATCCATTGATTTCTTGTTTACTTGTCCTTCTTGCAGTTCATTTATGCGTAGTCATTCCTGTATCCGTATTCGTAGCCACCTGTCAGTTCTATCTCGTTTCCCGTTTATATCATGTTTATATTCTTGTGCATGATAGAACTATTAGATAGGCATGTTTATATATATCTCGCTATGTTCCCTGAGGACCTGATGATCTCTTCAGGTTTAGTGATTGCATGGAGTTAGCTAGTAGTTCTGGATGGCGGATGATTCGTGATTCTTGTGGGTTTCGGATGCGATGATACGCTTGCGGGATTCAGGTATCATTATTATGTTTACTATCCGCTTGTGCTTTCATACCTTATCCTGAGATATTATGTTTCTTGACTCAGTTTTAGACCCTTGTTACTTTCTTTAGAGTCTTATCGGACATATATGCTAGTGGACTGCAGACCATGACCCATACTTGTTCATTCTTGTCTTATATACTCTTGTGGATTGAGATACACTGTAGATTACCATATTAGCCATGATACCATGATCTTGACAGCTTATACGTACTCGAGTCGGACTGGAGTCCGCTCGATACGTAGCTGTCTTGTTCACTCTCTCGCGCCCGAAAAGCGGGTGCGGGTCATGACAGGCTAAATTTGTATACAACAATAGCTATCAATCCAGCATCCAGATAGCGCCATATGAAGTTTTGTACAGACGGAAGTGCAGATCACTCATTTATTGGAAAGAAGTCAGGAAGCGACAGATTCTCGGCCCGGAGCTAGTGGAACAGACTATGCAGAAAGTTTGGCTCATTCAAAAAAGATTAAAGACCGTACAGAGTCGACAAAAAAGTTATGCAGATGTCCATCGTCGACCCCTCAAGTTCCTAGAAGGCGATCACGTATTTCTTAAAGTGACGCTCTTGCGGGGAGTTACCCGGTTTGGTGCAAAGAAAAAGCTGAGATCGAGATTCATTGGGCCGTTCAAAATACTCAAACAAGTTTTCCCAGTAGCCTATCAAATTGTCCTGCCACCAGCACTAGTGGATGTTCACGATGTCTTCCATGTCTCTCAGTTGTGAAAGTAGATGCACGACCAAAACCACGTAGTAAATTTTGGCCAGCTAGAGCTGGAGGCAGACTTATCCTACGTTGAAGTGCCAGTCCAATTCTTGGAATGCAAGGATAAGCTGCTACGAAATTGAGTGATCCCTCTCGTCCGCGTACTCTGGAGCAATCATTCGGTCGAAGAGTCGACCTAGGAACTTGAATCGGAGATGAAAGAGAAATTTTCTTCATTATTCTCGTAGAGGTAGATTCTATTCTTAAGTTTCGAGGACAAAACTTTTTCTTAGTTGGTTATGGTGTAGTGCCCCGTCCCTACATCGTGTCCCGTTTCTGTCCACAGGGTGCGCGAGAATGGAACACTGTCGCTACTGATTCAGTCGGGACCAATAGATCGGGATCGGTTGAATCGGTCGAACATGAATGATTGAATTAAGATTATTTTCTCGTTATGGAAAAGCTTCTTCGGAATCAAGTTCCATATTCAACGGGTTACGCCTCGAGGATTGGCTATACGGCTGAGTCGGAACCTTCCGTTGCTTTGCTTTTCATGTCACACTTACTTTGGCTTTGGTTTTCGTAAATGCGTTTTCGTGAATATTTTCGAACTTCACATTCATATCGAATTCCTTGAATGACACAGTATTCTAATCAGTTGCTTATAGGATTGTAGGTGATCGCGTAGGCGATGTCTAAGCACAGCCAACCAGTCCCTCGCCTGAAGCAAAGACTAAGGTGAGTGGCTGACCTCCTTCGCCTCGACCCTCTGTTTTAAAATCAATCATGAAACACAAAGACTATGCTTGTCGCCATAGTGTGTAATCAATGAATTAAGGCACGATTCTTCACAAAACACTTGCTAAAGGCAACTCAGAATAACTGCATCAATTAGAGTAATTTACTCTGAAAATGTCAGTTTTACACCAAAAAGAAAAAAGATAAGGTTCTAGAAAAGAGATAGAATTATTTCATGATCTACAAAAATGGTTCATTGGACAACTTGTGCACAAGAGGTAGTTTCTTCGAACGATTTCCTAGGCCAAGGAACCGATTCGACCCAAAATAAACGAGTATAGCAAGTGGCAGCAGGACTGGTGCGAGTGATTCAAAAACTTTCGCACAGGGCTCGTTACCCACTACGAAAGGGTCGTCGTCTAATCCAGCTATAGTCCATGATGGCTTGACATTGCTGTGATCTTCACACCCTTTCACTGCTTGAACTAATACACGTGACACGGGATAAATATGATAACTACTCAATGTATACAATTTCATATGCTTGTCTCAAAACATGTTAACATGCAAATCGATCAGGATGGTTAGAAAGATCAACAAATAGCTAACATGTTTTACAAAACTGCTTGAACCAAATACAGAGCTTAGGTTTAATTAGCCACACGCCAGTACATGTGATCGTACTGACCCTCGCTCTTTGCAGGTACTAGAAATCAAGAAGAACGCAGCAACTGACCAAGGCGACGCTCGTGTTTTGAAGCTTCGACCACGCATCGAAGACTCTCGTCGCATCACTTTTGAAGACTCTCTGCAACAGTCTAAGGAACATGTCTCGACCTCCCTCGAATCTAGGTGGCTGGAATAATTATGTTGTAAATGAGGGATGTATGTATGGAACAGCTATCTCCTCGGCACTCCTTTTGTAATCGAGTCATGTTGTATAGCACGCACGTCACAATTGTACTAAGAGTATGTAAATGATGTATATTATCAATAAAATACAAAGTTTCTCTATCTCAATGTGTTGTTCAATTTGTCTGTGCGCTCACTCTCTTAGATATTGTGTTTTGGATTACCTTATGACTATGCCTTGTGCGATCGCAACCTAGGTTCGCACAGCATCACGTGCGGGGGACGACTATCGATTCTTCGAAATTGGGGTGTGACATGTATTGCCGGCTATAAGGTCGTGGAGGCGAGACTCGGCCAGGGAGGTGGCCGGTTTTAGGGTTAGGATCATTGGTGTCTTGTTGGGGTTGTCCGACACAAGAAAAAAAATGTATTGTAATATAATGGAATAAGATGGAATAGACACGGACACACAGGTCCAGACACGACTGACATATGGACAGGATGATGTGATAGTGGGCACAACGTGGGGATATTGCTGGTGATGGTTGTGGGGAAATTATTGGTTGTGGCTAATAGGAGGAAAAAGGTTGAAAAAGATTAGGAGAGAAGGCCTCCTTAAATAGGAGATAAAACTCCTAGTTTGATAAGGAGTACAATTCCTAGTAGATAAAGCATTTCCTTCATTTAGAACAAATTAATCTAATCAAGACCATTAGTAGTTAATAACAATATTAATTGAAATCAAATAAACTTATTTTAAATAAATCTAGTCGAAATCATATAAATAATTTTTAAATTATATTCAATAATATCAATTAATTAAATTAACAAATTAAGTGACCATGTAATAACTTTAAAATAGTATTCAATAATATCCACCGATTTGAAACATATAAATTCAATTAAATCAAATAATTAATTACTACAATATAATAATATTTGTTGCCATCAATAACATAAAGTATATTTTTATAAATACAAAGTCCTATTTAAAATACTTCGATAAAATCTTTTTAAGAAAATATTTATTTTACAAAGCTAGTTAATATAATCCTTATTAGCAATTTAGAAATCAAATAAAAGCCATACCAATAAAGCCCATTTAAAATTAATAACTCATAGAATTTATACAAACAAAATTATAAATATATATATATATATATATATATATATATATATATATATATATATATATATATATATATATATATATATTTATTTATTTATTTATTTATTTATTTATTTATTTAAAGAAACCCCCTCTTATTATTAAAAAAGGCTGAAGGCTCAAAATCCCGAAGCCTAGCCACGTTTACAAGGCGCAAAAAGACCAAGCCTATACAAGTATACCACCAAAAAGGAACGGAGAGGGGGAGAAAGGGCACAACCGACAAGAGCTAGGGTTGTGTCGAAGACCAAAATGTTGTCGAGCTATGGGAGCACCGGGTGCTCCGTTTACGACATTGGCGGAAGACTTTCCGAATGAGCTGATCCGCAGAGTATTGATGGTCTTCGTATCTCGCTTCGTTGCGATTCTTCCAGATCACCCACGTGGCGGCCGCTGCGACGATCTGGTGGCCGTAGAAGACGGAGCCCCAAGCGCCCGCCAGATCGTGGAAGCGTCCGCCGACCGGTACGATGTTGTAGCACTAATTAAGGATCCTCCAAGTTTTGCCTGGCAGGGTCCCCTGACAAAAGTTGTGGTCAATGGTCTCTGTCTGACGATCTGGGCAGCAATTACAGGCTGACGCTAGGCTAATCCCAATGGTGTTGAGGATCTTGTCTGTGGGCAGTTTCTTGCTAATGACTCTCCACATAAGGATGGACCACTTCCTGGGAATGCAGGCCTGCCAACAGTGCACGATAGGGAGGTGCGGCTGTCCTCTTCCTTGGACAGCGGTTCTCGCCGACCTCACCGAGAACGCCCCGGATGCTTCGAGCGTCCACCGAAGCGCATCCACGTCGTGATCGAGAGTAATACCGTTCCGACGGATGCTGTCTACCGCTTCATGACCGGCCCATTCACGAATTTTGTTCCAGTTCCAGTCGTTCGTAGAGTAGTTCCACAAGTTTCTGATTCTGCTATCTCTCGGGGTCTCCGTGAGATTAGGGATCAAGCTGTCTCCGGTCCATCGCTCCAGGAATGGGTTGGACTCGCTGGTACCCAGTTGGAGTCTCATCGCCGGCTCGACAAGATCGCGACCGATGAGGATACGACGCCAGGCAGCTGAGGATCTGCTGTTGGATATGGCTATGGCTGGGTGGATGTGTTCGAAGTACCTTGCCTTCATAAACCTGGTCCATAAGTTCTGGCTCGTGCGGAGCTTCCACCACAATTTCATGGAGAAGGATTTAACAATGTGAATTAGATTGGTAAAACCCAAGCCCCCTTCCTCGGTGGGATGAGCCATGGTGTCCCAGCTATCCCAATGATGCTTGTCTTGACCGTTGCAATGTCCCCAGAAGAAGTTACAGAAGATCATTTCGATCGATTCTAGAACCTTCTTGGGCGGGGAGCACGCGGCCAGGGTGTGTATGGGGATAGAGGTGAGCACATGTTTGATGAGAATCATCTTGCCGCCCGGTGATAACGTGGCGTTGTGCCCTTTTGAGTTTCTTCCTGATTCTGGCAATCAGGTTCTCAAAAGTACGAGTGTTGTATTTTCCGTACGCTAGGGGACAACCGAGGTAATTGAACGTGGGGTGGGCAACGAAGAATGATGTTAATTGTATATATATATATATATATATATATGTGTGTGTGTGTGTGTGTGTGTGTGTGTGTGTGTGTGTGTGTGTGTGTGTGTGTGTGTGTTTTAGAAAATAGTATTAAAATGACTTAAACCCATATTAGTAGAAGGCTTAAATATAATCCTATAAAATCCTTTTATTCATAAAAACTATTTATGCTTTCCAAAACTATTTTCGAAGTTTTGAAAGCCCAAAATAATGACAAACATCTTTATGATGCATAATATTAAAATTCAAGGCTAAATTTTTTTTATTACAAGAAACTAATACTTTCAAACCATTTATTTTAGAGCTAATTTTTGAAATGACAAGAAATAGCAAAATAACGTTTATACGTTTCAAAGATGATTTATTTCAAAACACTAAAAATAGAATAAATAAATAAATAAAATTATGAAAATTATGAAAGAGTAGTTACACTCATTATTAATAAATTCTAAAATTATTGTTCACAAAACATATATGGCAAAACTACAGTTCCAGATAATACCAATATTTTTTTTTAGAAGTCTAAAAAAATACAAGCTTAAATAAATAAAAATAAGCTATTGATCTTCCTAACAAAATTGTAGATGTCATTGGTGTTCTTTTGTCACTCAAAATCTTCATCAAGGATGTTATGAGGTTATCATTGTCCGTGCCAAGGATGATATTTTCTTCAACCTTATAAATTTTTTGATATTAGGCTACTGCTTTCTTGGATGCACAACATGTGCGGGACCAATAACCTTCACGCCTACACTTGGAGCATGTATATCTTGGTGCTCTATCATTTGAAGAGTGATGTTCTTTTCCTTGATTTTTAGTTTGAGTGTGTTTTTTCTATTCTTTTCCATTGCTCATTATCTTTACCACTGTTGGGGTGACTATACTTCCCTCTTCCTTTGTAGTTACCTCTGCTGGAGTTGCAGAACATCCTATGTCTCTACCTTTTCTACTGAAATATCCATAACTGGCATTATTTTCAGGGAATACTAGTGTTCCAGTAGACCTAGTGTTATGATTTTTATGAGGACTTTGTTATTTTTCTCAACAACTAGCAACACATAGATGAGTTCAAAATTTTAGAGTAAGTTTGTTCTTTATATTATTGTTGCAACTTTAATTTTAATTTTTATAATTTTTGCAAGTTAAAATGTATACAACTATATTATTAAAATACCAACATTCAGGTTGATAATTTTTTTACTTTTTGCCTTTCCGGGGGCAACAACCGGTTACAACCTACAAAATTTATTTTGCAGACGACTGGTTCCCCCGGACATGCAGCGCAACACCTGTCATGCATGCACACATTTTGGTAGTCCAAGTCATATGCAAGTAAAATTATTTGTACTAAATTATTTGTAGGCTACCAAAATTGAATAAGTTATTTTTCTCAACGACTAGCAGCACGTAGATAAGTTCAAAAAGATTTAGAATAAGTTTGTTCTCTATGCTATTGTTGCAACTTTAATTTTAGTTTTAATTTTTTTAAGTTCTGCAAGTTAAAATATATACAATTATATTATTAAAATACCAATATTTAGGTTGATAATTTTTATGGTACAAAAATTGTTTTGCAGACGATTGGTTCCTTCGAACATGCAGTTCAATACTTGTCATGCATGCACCCATTTTGGTGCTCCAAATCATATGCAAATAAATTATTTGTACTAAATTATTTGTAGACAACCAAAATTGAATTATTTTCTATTATAGGTTAGTAAACATTTAAAAAATATTTATAGGCACAAAATCATAGATCATATTATCAAAACTCCAACTGTATAGTTGATGTTTAACGAGGCCATAAACCATGCTATAATCAGCGAATCATATATGTTATCATCTGCGGACAAGAAATGCCACTGCGTGATAAGGCTGATAAGTTGAAACACGTGATGATAGTTTATGTTGTTATTGTTGCTCTTGTTTCATTCAAAAACCAAGCTCCTCACAAATATTTAGTCCCACATCTGCGGGCCGATTCGATTCCTTCTTCGGGTTCGGGTTAAAATCCTAAAACTTTTGATATTCATCGGCCTTTGACCACTTTAATTCCTACTTAAATTTTTCAATGCTAGACACCATTAATTTTGTCCAAATACAATGAACCACATTTTTTATATGCCTTTATTCAGCATCTATTACGTCCTTGATTCAAGCAACGGTTACAAAGTTTGTGCCTATATTATGAGCCTTTCATCTTCTCTCTTAAAAAAAATCTCTCCCAACTACTTGCCTTACGAATTTTTTTTTCGTTCTTCGTATCCTCGCTCTGGGCAGAGCTAAGTCAGGGTCAATCTTTCCGAGTAGTGTGCGACCACGGGATACCGGTAGAGTGGAGGTTTTACCACTAGGAGCATCGAAAAAAGTCTGCACATAGACCCGGATTAACTCTTAAGGAAGTGCTTCGTGCACGACTTCCCGGAGGCCGGTAACTTTAATTTTTTTGTTTATTTTGTTTGAAGATTATTTGCCACTCCCGTTTTTCGTTATACGTATTTTCATATACGTGTACGGATTTTTGATATTTTTCAGGTGACTCGTGCTTTGACTTGTCTTGCTTAGCCTTGTCTTGGTTTAATCTTGACTTAGTTTAGTTTTGGTTTGGTTCATCTTGGCTTGGCTTGGTTTGGTTAGGTTGGTTTGAGATAAGAAGGTTGGTATATAAAACAACTTCTCTCTCTCTTCCATTATTATCATTTACTTCTTCTTCTTCTTCTTCTTCTTCTTCTTCATTTACTTCTTCCATCAACCCAAGGCAAGTAAAACTTGCTCCATAGAGAATATGATGGATCTCTATTTTTGTTTGTTGTATTCTCTTCCTCTCATGATTCTAAGCAATTTAACACTTGAAGTTTTTGGTTTTGATGGTTACTTTTTTGTAGATCTAAGTTTTAAGATTTTTTTTGGTTTTGATCTCTTAAAGTTTGTTATTTTTGAAATCTAATGGTTCCATGTTGTGGAGAATTTTATTCTACCCATTTTGGCTTTTGAACCGCTTGATTTTGACTTATTTTAAGGAAGTTATGGCATTCCTTGAGTTCATGGGTTTCCTATGCACTTCGGTGCAGATTTGGGGAAGATGAACAACCTGCACCTGCGCACTTGCGCGCAGCCTGCAACTACCTGCGCTTCATGCGCACTTCAGGCGCGCAGGTTGCATTTTCTGCACCTACCTGTGCTTCTTGCACACTTTAGGCACGCAGGCTGTATTTTCTGTACTACCTCGCTTCCTGCGTGCTTCCTGCACAATTCCTGAGCACTTTTTTGTGCGCTATCCTGCGCACCTTCCTGTGCGCCATCCTTTGTCGCATGTATCTCCGTTGTACGTATGTTTATGCTAGTTCCCCGTATTTCTTAATGTAAATGTATTTTTGATCTTGCATGTGTCATGTACTTGGCCTAACTTGCGATGACCCGACTTGGTAACTTGTTAATATTGAGCTTGAACTTGAACGTGAACATGATGGCATGATCTCATCTTGATAATCTTAGTAGTGGCCCATCGAGGCGCACTCTTAACAAATACTCTGGATATGACAAGTAAACCTGCCATAACATGTAAAATCTTGATTGTTGTTGCGACAACTATTTCAGTCTTGCTAAGTATAACTCTTGTCTTGACATCGTGGTTGATTTTCCTGATTGTGATTGTATAAGCTACCTGTCTCGTCTTACATCATGTTTAGGACATGGATTCCTAGTTACCACGGTCAGGAACTTATAATAAATTTGATTAGGTTAAACGACTAGATTGATCAAGTAGTTCAGGCGATTCCGTTATCCTGGCCACACCTGTGGACTTGTAGCCTGCCGTCGAGTAGGGCACATTTCCAGCACATTGTCATGTATTGCACTTCTTGAATCATAAGTACTAAAGTACACCAGTAATCTTGATAACTCTTGTAACCCCGCCTGAATAACCTGGATAGTCTGCAGGGCTTGTGACTGCGAAAACATCTCAACTACATCTTGATAGTAACTAGGCCAGTGACAACCCTAGTTAGCTGATGATAGCAAGCCGTAAGACTTGATTGGTCGTGCCTGAGTGATTGTCTCATGATTAACATGGGAATTATATCCCACCTCTTGATTTATTTATGCAAGCTAGTATGTTCTTTAAAGCATGTCTTTTATGTTATTTAATTATGTTCTATTATCAGTCCTTCTATTCTTTATATGCTGGTTTTAGTTCATAAGTGGAGTCTTCCTTGTGGTACTTGCTTTTTCTGGGGTCTGACCCAGCTGGTTTTGTATGGCCAGATTTCGGAGTGATACCCGAGGATCTAACTGCTTTCCAGCCAGATGGTGACCACCAAGAGTAATGCAACGAGTGGGTTTCTTATTTTGCCCTCCCACTCTATTGTAAATTATTTTTTTAGGTGTTTAGCCGTCGAACATGTGTTAGCTCGTGTTGTAACTTTATTCTGTCTGCCTAAGGGCTGTAACATGATTGACAAATCCTAGGGTTGATCATGTATGCTTAACCCTTGCTGGTCTTCGTATTTTGTATGACTAGATTCATGATCATCTGAATATGTAATGTTTGGGATACCTTACTTTGTATGTCTAATGATCTAACATCTTGTAACATTTATTTACTTGCTTGAGATTGAGACACTAGGCTTGTCCTTGTCACGACCCGCTCCCGAATAGTCGAACACGAGTCGGACACGCCCAGCCTTTGTCGTTAGACACGACAAAGTAAACTGTACCAATCTAGGGAAAACTAACCAGATATCAAGACAAGTATGAAAACATAGCATCTATAAGTGTATCCCAGAATAGAAGTACAAGTCTCAGAATTTTATTACATTCCAGCAAATGAAAGAAAGTCTACTAGTCTCAATACAAGGAAATAATATAGAAATATTAAGGTAAGCTCTAGGCTTCTGCAGCCTCTAAGTCAAGAGCAACACCAGCTGGCTCTCCTGCATCTAATGGCTTCCCGCCATAATATGTGTCGCACAGAGCCTCCAACTCACCTGCAACATATCCTAGTCAGGAGCGGAGCTAAGTATATCCAAGGAAATGAACATGAACATCATGGTATGAACAAGAACAGAAAATATATGTAAGGTACAAGAAAAGAGAACCAAGACATAAAACTGAACAGGAAATACTGAAAATAAAACAGGGAACATGATAAGAGTCCTGAACATGAAATACCACCTGAACATGAAGTACAACCTGAACATAAAATACAACCTGAAATGTGCAACATTGAAATACTTCTAGATTGTGTGATCAGCTTGGGTAGATGCAATGAACATGAAATGGTACGGCTTTGGTCCCGCGTACACGATGCGGGACCTAAGCTATTCACATGAATAGTAACAGGGTTTGATCACATATCTATAGTATTTCCCCTCCCAGACACAAGTAATCCATGAAACATGAAACCAGACAATACCGTGATACATCGTGTCAACAAGGAGATACAGGAATGAATATACAAGACATGAGAAATGAACAAATTTGAGAAGTATACTTGCCTTGCTCCGAGTGATCGAGAAAGGGTAGTAAGGCTGGAAATCCCCCTGTTATATGGTTACAATTTGATAAGTCAACAATTCAAAATAGTTATTTCTAATCTAGAAAAGTTATTTTAATATAATCCTTAACTTACACTAAACCTTCCTGGTATATGTCCTATTAACCTCCACAATTGTCCAACCAAGCAATATCTATACATAACCTACAATATGAGATAACTACCCTCAACTTCATTACCACACAAACTTCATATGCCATGATTTTTAAGTGGCCAACATCTCAAGGATATATACTTATAGTTCGTAATTAACTATAATATTCTATTAAAGAAAAAATAGAGCACATTAGGTTAACTTAAGGTAGGACTGAACAAAGCTAAACCTTCCTCAATTATCCTCCCATCTTAACCATAACCTGACATCATTCCTTCATCAATTCAATCTCCCAACTGAATTAACAGTCCAGGAATAAACTAAGTGTCAGGTTTCAAGAATTTAACCAATACTTAAACCTAGCAATTTCCTTAACCCATATGAAGTAATCTGCCACATCCTTTCTAACCTCAGTCCTACAAGGTATTTAGTTTAGGTAGGATTGATATCATACAGTCCAGGTTCTCTCATTTCCAGAAATTGGAAGGCTGAGATAATACTCTGTTTGCAAGGGAACACGGATTCAGGTGTTAGCTGCATTCAGGCTTTAAGGCTGAAAACTCGAACCAACATTGGCCTTAAACCTCTTCCTAAACCAACACTTGATATACTCTTAAGATTTAACCCACTGCCCAGTCTCAACACAGTCCAAATCAACTGAAAAATGGGTCTCATGGAGTTTGCAATAGAATTCAGTAGTAAGGACATCTACACTCAATATCAGGATAATTTTCTGAAATCTTTCCTAATGTCCCTGTTCTGTTTCAGGACTAAATAACACCATCCTGAGCATAACTAAAATTTCCAGGTAACCACAGTCCTGATGCTACAATTTGACTTCTAAAAACTCTCTAATATTTCAATCCGAGCTTATCAATTCAGTTTAAAGAACTGAACTAATAGTCTCTCCTAATAACTGTTACCAGGGTTCAATCCTGGGTTGAACTGAAACATAGGACTGATGTAATATCAGTCACTATCCTAAATATTAATCCAAACAGTGCTCACTTCAGTTCATAATTAGAAAAATTCATGTTTCAGTCCTAACAGCTAAATAGGTCCTCTCGGTCGGTATCAGTCCAAAGATAAACTTAAATACCAGCCTATAAGTATTCAGATATCAATTTAATGTGCTAAAACTATAACTTGTGGTTTGCTTCCCAGGTTTCAGAAGAATCATACACCAATCTATGAAATCCAAGACTCAGTCCTTAACAGGGTTGAGAATACTTCAGTCCATAAATTCCTGAAATCTCTTGGTCTACTGAACAATGGTTCAGTCTAATATCAGGACACAAATCCAGCTCATTCCCAAGCATGATACTACTAGACAGTTTTCCCCATGTAAAATCAAAAATGAAGAAACATCAAGGACTTTATAAATGTTAGAGAATAATACTCACTGCAGTTATAGCCATCTATGAACCTGATTCCTATGGGCTTGGATACAACTGTAAAATTTTCTTCCCTGGCTTCAGGATTTGACACTGAGTTAACATTTTGTTTTGCAAAACATTTGAACCCAGCTTCAAATCATGTCAAGCTCCCATGATTTAGTGCTAACCTTCTTCTATAACCCTCTACATGTAGACTAAAGATTTTTAATATGGGCTAACATATCAGTTGAGTTTCAACTGATACCTCAGTCCTAAATTAAACCTCTACAGTCCAAAAACAGGGCTTATACACCATCCTGGTTATCTTTACTCCAATCCACAGTTCAACCTAACATCCACTTCTAATTTGAATTGAACTCCCTACAACCAGAATTCCTACCAGTTTATAATTAAAGAAAGGTTGACAATTATCAAGTCTCAGGTTCATAGGATAATTCAGTCTTCACATGACTGAAATAATCCTATCTCACAGTCCTTAATGTCAGGACTGATTTGTCAATATTCCTAGCTGTGAATCAAACTTACCAGTCCTCCCTACTCATGATTATAAGTTATGATACCTACACCACTTCTCAGGCTAAACTCGGTAAGAAGTGGCTAAAAGTAGCAGTTAGCAGTACCTAACCCAACTCAAACTAAGAACAGTAAATATAACCAACTGAGAATAATAAAATCAAACTTTAATTCGAGCTAAACTATTCAGTCCCAATAAGATTTATACACTCACAATATTAAAATCCTTCCTTAGAAATAGAGTATCAACTCAGGACACAACACATTTGCATCAACTAGATCGGGACACCAATTCGAATTAGAATGAGACTAGCAGTAAATACTAGGTTGCAAGGATCTGTGTCATACCTGGAGAGTGAAAGGTTCACCTCAACGTGTGGACACAATCTCCAATTCCTGATATCACCCTTCTAATCCGATTAGTTAACAATCCCTGATGCATTTCAACAAATGATTGGAGGACAAGAAGTTATTGAAGAAATTTCTAGAATTGCTCATGATAAATAGATCTCACTCGATTCTCCAAAAATCACATAAAACTTGAATTGAACAGGATTCAAGGACTGATTAATCAAACTCAGGAGATGAACATGTTCAGTAGAGATAAAAGAACTCACCAGTGAAACAAAATTCCTGATCTCGATCCACCAAGTCGAATTCAGGAGTTTCCCTTGTTCGAAATCTCTCGGTAATTTCGATCAACACCAAAATTCTACACAGAATTTCGAATGACAAGAAGGACAGATCAAAAGAAAATTCGATCGAAGAATCAATTTACAACCTTCTGCTACCAATGGCTACTTACTGAGTCGATCGATTCGAAATTAGCCGAAGAGCCTCGTTGTCAAACAGCTACGCCTCCTTGCTGCTGCTGCTGAACGTCGTCGCCACCATCGCTATGGCTGACTTCATAAGAACTTGGAAGAATTGGAAGGGAAGAAGGAATTGTGGAGGGATATTGATGGAATGGAAAAATATCAGAGTTCATATTCCTGAATTTAACACTGCTGCTTAAATAGAGATTCCCTTTCATGAAACTTTGGAGGGAAAAATTGAAAGTTTGTTACAAGCATCACATGGTCTGTAGTAGTGGAAGGAAAGAATTGGTTTCCTTAGCAGGATTCAAATTTTGAATGATTTGTTCAATGAATCAAAACAAATAAAGTTATTTGGGCCGGCCATAAAGGCCCAACTTTAATTGTTAGGTTTTAACAAATAACCCTTTAATTGTTATAGAATTATTAAACCAAGAGAAAAGAAAGAAGGAGAGAAAAAAATTATAGTATTTTAAAATATTCGGGAAGTAGAGTTACAGTCCTTGACCATAAGAGACTATTGGCTTGTAGATAAACCCTGATGCATCTAGACAGTCGTGACCGTATTGCGAGGTGGGTTACACTTCAATGTACGTAGCTGGCTGTGTCTGTCCCCCGCTCTCCAGTATTCTGGTTCTGGGACGTGAAATTATTAGAGAAGAAAAATCAGATATTTCTAACAATCTAAGAGTTAATCGTACAATAATAATATTATTTTCTTATGTTCTCTTACTACACTACATCATGTTCATAGAAAACAGTTTCCCCACTGTTACAAAAACTAAAATTAGATAACAGTAGTTTTCTGGTAAATTTTGCTATTTAGTCAACCAATTATAACTTTATTAATTTATCAACAGAAACCAGTGTCATTATGGTGCATGCATATGAAACAGACTTTGATTTTCCAATTGGTTCACCTTTTGATGTAAGATCAATGATTATAAACTTGATTATTCAATTTCTTTCCCCATCCACATTTGAGTAATAACCTATATTTTAGAAATTTTATGGCTTACGATTATTGGTAAATTATTGGTAGTAATGGTTCACAGGAGTTAGTAATGGAGGTTAGTACACCAAATAAGAAGTCAATTTTCCAGCAATAACAAATTTGCAAAGAAAAAAAAATGTCACACAAACATGAAAAAAGTAGAAATAGATTCTTAGCTTTGTTCACCATGTGGTGGGAGCCCTTGGGTACCCAAAGGTTTAAATATGATATGGTTTTTAGGAAAATTTAATTTAATTTAATTTTTGGAGTTCTATCTATTATGTTATTACAGAATAACAGTGGGACTTAAATAAATATTATTTTTACTACATTTATACTTGCGTGTCGATCTAGTGGGCTGTTATGTAATAGTTATATATTTTTTCTACTGTTGAAATCAGATGGACTAACAAAATGTCAGAGATTGTAGACCTTATCTTGCTAAGATATAAGATTTTGACAAATTCAATTATGTTCCTTCATTTCAAGTAGGAGATGAATATTCTAATATGTTAGTTCATCTACAACATAAATCATCTAGTTCTTGTATAACAGTGTCTTGCGCAACTGAAGAACAAAATAGTGACATCAATATTGACACCATTGATTATGATGTCCATTACACCATTATTTTCATGAAGTTCAATGTGTCTCGTGCCTGTGCTTCCTAAATTATGTGTGGGCTCTGTTTTGCATGAATACAACATGTTGGGACTAGCATCAAGTGTGGTGTGACCTTGTGTATTTGGAGCATGTCATGGTGAATCGAGTCCAACATGACATCTTTTATTTATTTTTCTTGCTCTCTCGAATGTTATCTATATTCAATTTAAGTAATATAATTTAATTGTATCTATGACTATTAAAGTTGTACAATCCTTGACTGTCAACTTATTATTGAACTTAAATAACTTCAGTATGCTTCTGCCTTTAATTCTAACCTTTTCCTTTTCATAAACCATATTTTCTGTTTTAAGTTTTTCTTCACGGCCGGGTATAAGATATTTTCTTAAAAGTATTACGTGCTTTGTAACTTTCATTTATGGTTACATCATTCCTAGTTGAAATTGAAAGCTCAATTATTTTCACACTTCATCTTTGCATTTTAAGATATTTAAGTGCTTTCATCTGGTGACCGGTATTTCTTTTGATGTGTTGGTGAGAAAAATAAATTTCTTCACACTATAATAATATTGTGAGTTCTTTGCAACTTTATCGTGCACATGTATCTCACCTTGTCAAATTTTTTTATGGACGTCTTTTGCCATGTGTTTTCTTTTTGTATATGTTATGACTTATGCAACTCAACTTATTTGACTAGTGTAATTGATTTTTTTTTCTTGTTGAACAAAATAGGTATAAGATGACAATATCATGAGTCGTTGTACATGTCATCCCTTCCATTAGTGTGTATATAAATATATCTGAACCACTGAAGTTGTAATAGTTTTACATTTTGTTGCAGACTAGGTATATTATGCAATTACCATCAAAATATTATTGGAGTATATGTATAAATTTACTCTTATCCTTGTTGCTCAATAGGACATTAATTATTAGAAGTTAGTTAATGTATGAGAATCAATGAATTTTTTTTCATAAGGTCGGATCATTTTAAATTGCAATAGCTATTGTTTTCTTAGGTTAGTTATTTTTGTTTATCTACATACTCAATTAGTAAGATATTTGGTAGAAACACTTGAGCAATATCATGTTTAATTTGAAAACATGAATGTGTACTGTAAGTGACAATTCCAATTTTCTTGGTCTAGTTTCAAAAAGAGGACCTTCATAATTCATCTCTCTTTGGCTATCTTTCTCCAATGGGTACTCATCAAATAGAACCTTGCATAATACAGTTTATTGGCATAATATATATTTACTATATGCATGGATGAAAGATGTGTTTTCTGTTGGAAACATATAGGCCCAAATAGAAATGTGCACTACACAACACAATCATGCTATTCCAAACTGTATTAGCAGTTAAAGAGTATGAAATTTGACCTTGTTCATTTCATAGTAAACCATTTATCAAGTCATCTTATAAGTATTGATGAGTTTTTTTTTTCAATACTGTTGATATCATCTTTTAAAAAGATCAATTGAGATGACTAATAACAAAAAAAAAATTTGAGAAAAATAGTATTAGTCACGATATTTGATCTTTATAATTCTATAGCAGCTCAAGTATGTATAGTTTTTAAACACTTCAATGCTTTGTCCATATTGTGTACGTTAGTCATTACGTGAGATTCAAGGATGTAGTCCATCTCATTTATGCATAGTATAAACATGTCCAGATCTTTTCTACTCATATTATTTCCATATTTGAAACTTGGTTTAGGGGGGGGGGGGGGGGGGGGGGGGGGGAGGGGGGGGGATTGTTGGTGTTGTTGTTCTTGTTTCATTCAAAAACCAAGCTCCTCACAAATCTTTAGTCCCACATCTGCGGCCCGATTCGATTCCTTCTTCGGGTTCGGGTTAAAATCCTAAAACTTTTGATATTCATTGGCCTTTGACCACTTTAATTCCTACTTAAATTTTTGAATGTTGGACACCATTAATTTTGTCCAAATATAATGAACCATATTTTTTATATGCCTTTATTCAGCATCTATTACGTCCTTTATTCAAGCAACGGTTACAAAGTTTGTCCCTATATTATGAGCCTTTCATCTCCTCTCTTAACAAAAAAAAAAAAAAAAAAAACTCTTCCAACTTCTTACCTTACGAAAATTCTTTCCGTTCTTCGTATCCTCGTTCTGGGCAGAGCTAAGTCAGGGTCAATCTTCCCGAGTTGTGTGCGACGACAGGACACCGGTTAGAGCGGGGGTTTTACCACTAGGAGCATCCGAAAAAGTCTGCACATAGATCCGGATTAACTCTTAGGGCAGTGCTTCGTGCACGACTTCCCCGGAGACCGATAACATTAATTTTTTTTTTTGTTTATTTTATTTGCAGATTATTAGAGAAGAAAAATCAGATATTTTTTACAGTTTACAATACAACTAATCTGTGCAGATCAATTTTGTACATATAGCTACCAAAAAAAAATGTAAATCAAGATATTCAACCGACATGGAATGCAATGTGAATAAAATAGGCCAGATGAACAGAAAGATTTGATGACAGCTTAAAAATACAAGATGTAAACAATTAAATAAGCGGAAAATAAACAACATAAAAAAGAATATAGTCCCGTATGTATTTAATAAGAGGAAACTGAAGTCTTTGTGTTAACCAAAGTGGTTGTTTTTTTTTTTTTTTTTTTTTTTTTACGGTGTCCGACGTATCTTCGCTATCCAGCTAGAACTTTTGTGTCTTTTTCCGCTGACCACAAACGTCATCCGGTTCGGCATTGGTAAAATGATAAGCTGACATTTTAATCTTTGTGGTTTGACCATTTAATCTTCTATCATGCTCTATCCTATCCCCATAACTGGGTCTTAGGAGAGAGAGTCCCGGAGATGAGTAATCAATAAAACTCAACAACTTTCAATGTATATATTTAAGAACTTTTAATTTATATATTTAAGAATAATTTATTCGATTCAAATTTACAAGTCGGAACTTTTAGGAATATCGGTTTAAATATTAAAGTAGAAAGTGGTACTACATTAAAAAAAAAAAAGCCACAGTTTGGGGGGTTAATATATAATATGGATTATTGGACGGACAATCTTCCTTACTATAGAACTCAAATTTTTGACACTTATAAGCAGTTCAAATGAACAAATCAAATCTCAACTACGTCTAACTTATCAATAACCATACAGGTGATTAAAAGAAATTAATATTGGAGATCATAGATTTTCTCGGACATGGTGAACAAAAATGATAAGGGCTAATTAACATTTAGACTTGATTTTATACCAATTTAGAATTTAAGCCATGCATGTCTAATTGGAAAGTTAGGATTCTGATTTTTTTTTTTTTTTTTTTTTTTTTATTGTATCTTGAACGAGAATAGAAGGACAACAACTAATACATGTTGGAATATAATAGAAAAAAAATAAAATAAAAATCAGGGTCCAAAATTTTCAATTGGACATATCAGTACTTAAACTCTAAGCTAATATAAAATTTAGAGTCTAATAGCTAATTAGTCCATTATATAATTAAATATACTAGCACAGTGTTATGAATTCTATGATTTTCTAAAAGATTTTATATGAGTAGCAGATGCACTTTGATCAAGTAGAATCTTTAAAGGTTGGGGGGAGAACAAAATCTGGAAGGCAGTACAAGATGCATAATTACATTTACAAGGGGGACCATTGAACCAACACATCATAAAGGTTGGGGGACTCTACAATCTTACACTCATAATTCAAAATTTTGGTGACTGTTAGTTCATTGTGAAGTTGCAAGTGTGACTGATGGAAGAAGAGAGATCATGCATCAAATGTTGTTGTATATGCAAATTATATGGCTAAGAGCATCATTAATAGTTGGGGCTGAGAAATGCAATCTCAGGCCCAAAATATTACTAGAAAGTAAATTGTGGAATGGGTTGTGACTACATAAGAATAATAGTACTTTATGCTTCAGGACCAATTGCCCAACTCCAACTGCCAAATGCTTCAAGAAAATTATAAAATTTAGGATTTAAAATTTTGGGCTCCAAATTGGAGCTTACTATTCTGTAAAATTATTTCCTACATTCTGAATCTAGAAATTCAAGGGCCCAACCTATAGCACCTGTGGGTGGGTTGGGTCCGAAAATGTAAAAATTGAAACCAAACATGAGACTTATTATTCTACTGAATGAGCTTCTAGATTCTGAATGTAGAAATTGGGATGGAGCTTACTAATGATGCTCTAAGAGAAGACTAACCATATCAACCAAGAAGTTTATTTATATGACGGGGTACTCTAGAAGCATGAAGCTGTCAATTCTACTACACAAGGAGTATGTTCACAGTTTTTGATATGCCATGCTCTTTTAGGTGGTAATTATAATTGCATAAATAATCTTTTCTTCCTTCGGGTCGACTGTTTGCTATGCATTTTTTTTGGGGACAAATTGGGATGGAAAATCTATTCCGTGTTTGGTTTAAATTTTAAAAAATTAGAATTTTGGAAACAATAGTAGAAAACAAAAATTCGTACAGTTGATCGGCAAAATTACTTTCTGCTCTAAATTATTCTAAGTCGACAGGTTTGCTCATAGGATATTCAAGATCAAACAGTTTTGTAGAAGCCTCTATGTATTGTTTCCCCTATCAAAATTATAAGAGTCCATTTTTGTGAACCCACCAAAACTTGTTTGGATGTTCATCATTCCAATTCAATGTGAAAACCAGTGGTTTTAGTTTCACATGTGACAACCTTTAAGTGGAATGATGAACATCCACACAAATTTTGATGGACGGACAAAAATGGACTCAAAATTATAACACAGGCAGCATAAGTTTATAACCAGCCAAAACTAGTCATTTCTGTCCTGTGAAAGACGATTTAGAGGCAGGTCTACCTGACACATTGGTTACAGCATTCAACTTGTAAGATGCTACAAACTATACTTAAACAAACTGAAATCACAATTACTGGCACGTTTGAACTGTGTACAAGTTTATATTTTGTTCCTTCGCCACCTCTGCCAATTCCATTCCCCTATTATTATCTTATTGTGAAAAAACAGACGCCTCTGCTTCAAGATAAATCACCAGCGTTATCCAAAACATCCCCTAATTGGAACTAAATAAACAGACGGCTCTACTTAGAAGATACATCACTAGAAATATCTTGCACCATAATTAGAATTAATTAGATGACAAAGATTGCAATTTATATTCATAGGTAACCGGATCTCGGCCAAAAAGTTACAAAGCTCTCAAATCATCCAAAGACCGTATTATCCACGAATATACCAGATTTAAACCTGCTTCTTGATGTAAATGCGCAAATGTGAAGTTATCATGAATCAATCCTCGTTAGCATTAGCCGTGGCAATCTTAGAATCCAGTACAGATATCAACTGTTGACTAACCACTTTTGCCACCGATAGCATGTCAAGAATAACACTGGGGTCTAAACCCGTGACACCTCGTTTGCTAAGCCCACAGATACATCCATGTCTGTTCACAGAGATTGAAACTGCCGAGCTCATCTGGGACTCTTCTTCTGAAGTCGCATCTACTATGTAGTGCCTGCCAACCTGACAATAGCATAGTAAAAATCAACCAAGTTGAATGAAGAAATGGTAATCAAGGACATAATCATAATGTTCATTTTCTCGTGACATGAGATATTTGTGAAGGGAAAGTAGAAGGTCGATTTCTTTTCATTCTGGATCACTAGACTGAAGCCTACTTTCACGCCCATCTCATTACCCTACCCTTGTTCTAGCTAACAAGTGATCTCTCTTTCTCTCTCTCTCTCTCATTCTAATCTCACGTCAAACCTCTCATTCTTTATATGGTCAAGTTAGGGAAGAACCTTCAGACAAGGGCTTATGGCACAGCTTATCAACCGTGACAACAGCCCATTTTGACCTCTGCTAGAGCTAACCCCACTCATTGTACTAAGATAACTAGCATCACTGGATACAGACAACAACTTTGAATGAAATATTTAGGGCTTCCTCCCGTCAAAGACAAAGCAAGAATGACTTATTTTCAAGACTTGCTCAGCAACATCTTACCTAAAGCTTCAAGGGTGGAAGGCAGAGCTACTTTCAATGTGGGGTGGATTGGGAGAAATCAGTCATCAGGAGTATTCTAGCTTCCAATTCACACAGTCAGTAATCCATGTGCCTAAAAGGTTGATAACTCAGATCTATTGGTTCCTACCCTAGTGTGGTAAACCCCTAGCTTCCATTAATATTCACACAGTCAGTAATCCATGTGCCTAAAAAGTTGATAACTCAGATCTATTGGTTCCTACCCTAGTGTGGTAAACCCCCTCCCACGCTCATGCATATGGAGTCCCAACAAAAGACAACCCCCAAAACACACACACACGCATGCACACATGAAGTTCAACCAGTTGACCGACCAGGCTTCAGCACAGCTATCAGCCAGTCTGCCCCCTTTGACTACTAAAAAGACAGGGGTCAACCCGACTTCTCCGATCGCCAGAACAACCACATGGCATCATCTAGAAGAATATTTTCGTACTCTCCCTGAAGTCGCTAGATAAAACATCAAATCCTTATTTCTTCTCTTTTTTCCCCTTAATATTTCATTTCATTAAGAAAAGGGTCATTTAAATAGATAGCTCCCTCGAGTGTTTATATCCTGACAAAGGCCTTCAATTCTTGTTACTTGCCCCTACCCTCTCAAAACATATAAAACTCTTCTTATAGAAGGACTCCCTCAGGGGACCTATATCAGACAAATAACTAGACTTCTTGTACGTTGAGCATGGAGCGATGGATGTGTGTGTTTTTATGTGGGTGCATCTTTGTATGTGTGTGTGTTGGGAGGATGGATTGGTGACATATGCTTACGTTTGGGTGTGTTGAATTTGAATGACTTGACAGCAGATGATGTTATTCAGGACGATGCCCAATAGGTATTATTTACGGAAGGTTCTTTTAACCCAATATATCATACCTAATCAGTAATTACAAATATCAGCATTTCTGCATTACAGGCAGCTCAGGATGGAATACCAGAGTATCAGACTTCACTACTTACAACTTTTATAAAATATATGAATTGGAATACTACAGTGTAAACACAATTTGTAAATTGGTAATATAGAAACATGTTGGTTTCAGTAAATAATTGCGTAACTAAAGGGCGTTCTAGTGCCACGAGGCTCCCACTTACACAGGGTTCGGGGAGAGTCGAGATGTATGCAGCCTTACCCACATATATATGGAAAAGTTGTTTCCGTGACCCAAACTTGCATCCTGGATGATGCAAGCTTGCCTTTTCCCGCCTGGCAACACCCCATGAATAATTGCATAACTACATCAATGAAATTTCATAATTCAATTGCTAAATCAGTCTACTTTTTTTTAAATCACTTCAAAACATGAACATGAAATTTGAACCAAATTAACTATATATGTAGGCTGATCTCAGCTAATATCCAGCCAATTTTGGGAAGCCTTTCCCAAATTTTGGAATATGCCGGCCAGTTAGGTCAAATTTCGTCCAGATTCAAGTTAAAACAAACCCAGAAATGACAGGATTCTGTATAGCATAGCATTTTTAATTGCTAATAATAAATTCAACCTTTTTCAGAAAATTCTTGCCGGGATGTTTTGGCCTATTTCAGGTCAACACCGACTTACCCTAAATCATGTGGTTTTCTAACCCGATTTTTCAGCAATTTTTAAATTATAGGGTGAAGCAAATATTGAGACGATCCATCTCGGTGTCGACAACACCATTATACATTCTTCTTTCAGACTCCATTTCTGCAAAAATCCACTCGAATGTTAGGCACTGTATACACGGTCCATCTCAGCCATCCATCCAATAGATGATTCACATAAGTCTGATCTACACATCCTTCATTGTCCAATGTCGATGAATCATAAATCAAGAAATTGGGTAGACATAAGACATGTATCAAGTGAAACCATATTGAAAAACGAAAATGTTTCACTTGTCATAAACTTAATACTAATTTTTCGCTTTGATCTCACTTGATGCATGTGTTACGAATCTTGGGAAAACCCAATCCACTTGGTTTTTTATTTGTAAACAATTAGGAATCTGAAAAAGGCAGCCAACTTAGTCCACTGGGGGTCAGAAACGCCAAGTCAGCTGCCATTTAGAACATTGTGGGTTGCACAACATTATGGGGCACTAATATTGAGTTTTGATATCTGCCTACAAGTGAAACCATATTGAAAAACGGAAATGTTTCACTTGTCATAAACTTAATACTAATTTTTCGCTTTGATCTCACTTGATGCATGTGTTACGAATCTTGGGAAAACCCAATCCACTTGGTTTTTTATTTGTAAACAATTAGGAATCTGAAAAAGGCAGCCAACTTAGTCCACTGGGGGTCAGAAACGCCAAGTCAGCTGCCATTTAGAACATTGTGGGTTGCACAACATTATAGGGCACTAATATTGAGTTTTGATATCTGCCTACATGGCGTTTACATATTAAAAGATATTTTGTACACGGGTACCTCTACAGGCAATAGGTCTTAGCTCTTCATATTCTTCGTCCTCCACTTCATCGTACCTTACTATTCATACATTCTTAGAGAACTATGCTAAGTAACAATTGTGAGGAATGTCCCCACAACTATGTGATTTCAACACTTGTGAGCCTCATGGGTCAAACACAAGAAACACAGGGGGATGAAAATAAAATTAAAAGCAATAAAATGTATAAAGCACGCTTCTGATTTCATTCTCAAGGGTCTATGAAGTTCAACTGCATCTTTATATATAATTTAAGAGTATCTTTCTATGGTATGATTGATCAAAGCTACAAAGCTTCTGCATCTAAGCCACACACAGTTACCATTACAATAAATATTTGGTTGTTTTAATTTCATTTGTATGTAAAAGGAGAAATTTAGGTAAAAAATAATCAAGCACCATCTTTCATGTAATAAGTTCTCTAAGAAGCACCAATTATTTAAAAATAATCACACCAGTTTGCTCACCAACCTTGGTTAAGGTCAGGACAACAGGAACTCCGGAGGTGTCAAACTGTGATTCTTCATCACTTACATCTATAACTGGTTGATCATCTGGTGATGCTCCAAGAACAACATCAACTTTTGGGATCCCTGTATTGCTTAGGGCTACCTAACAAGGTAAAGGAGTAGCTTATAAGACTTGCTTCACGTAACATGTATAAAAGATCATGCCACTTCCTAGAAAAACACATCTTAAAGTTGAAGATGTCAAAAAGATACATAAGACAATATATCATCCTAATAGCATTAGTCTACTATATCACAACTCATATAAGTATAGCAAAGAGGACAATGTTGCCATTTCCTAGCAGTTTATGCAGAGAAGAAAGTAAATATAAACTATCTGAACGACGAGGGAAAGTACATATGTTGTACCTATAAACTTGCTCATGTAATATCTAATATGCATATACACACAAAAAAGTATATACACAAAAATCAAAGTGCAAAGAACATTACACTCTCATTTAAATAGAATTATTAGTGTATCTAGCAAACTTCCGATGTCTAACATAAACATAGAAACTGTTGGAACGAATATATATTTAACCCTCAACCCCTCACCAAAACTCTGGAGTTGGACTTTAACATAGTACCAGGGCAACCAAGGTTCAAATCTCTTTGCACGGATTTTAAAAAATATACCACTATGTGAATCCACCTCAATCCAAAATGGACATTCAACCTACGTAGGCATGTCAGGACTTAGACTATATAAAATATAAATATTAACCCTCAACCATTACCACAACTCTGGAGTTATTTGCAGTTGGCAGGGACATTAACAGAAACAATTTCCTAACGACATTTTCCATGTAGGAGCAGGAATGACCCAGGAGGATCTTTGGTTATGTAACTCAACTATGATATGACGGTCGTCACTCGTCAGTGACTGCTGGAGGTTGACCTCGAAGATGGCAATAAAAAATTGTGATTGGGGGTAGAGGGGGAGTTTTTATGAAGCCGTTTCATTACTTTACTTTGTTCTTTGAATTCGTTCACTTTTTACGGCTGGTTATGTAACAACATCCTCTTCAACCAACCTCTGCAGCCATTTACACATAAAGGGTGTTAGAATCTAGATATAACCCTAAAGGGGGTAAATAGGGTTCCCACACAATTTTCTAGGGCGGAAAAGAAAATATGATTTTAACAAAACACAGTTAATCGCTTGCAATATAAGTCCACAAAAGTAAAACACATCAGAGATTTCAATTGGTTTGGCCCATGACTACATCCTAACCCTCCAAGACTGAAGATTTATTCTACTAGAATGATTGCTGACAGGTTCTTTTCCTGCAACTTGGACGCAAATACAAACCCCCTTATTTGTCGGCACTATCCCAATACAACTCACTCTAGCAACCCTAGATTAAAATCAACCTAATCCACATTGTTCTAACCCCATAATAAGTTCCCAATTACAATAATCGCTAAAGGAAATACAATGAAGAACAAAGTTCCCAATTCTCAAGACAGACTATTTATAGGCTTAGGACTCTTTTCTTTCATTTCAGAACATAAAAGATGTTATCAAATTAATATTAAATATACCTAAACCAATTTAGGCAACTAAATCCACCCAAAAAACCTCCTTCAGCATTCTCCCGAACTAGCCGACTGGTTTGGGCCTGCTCCTATACCGCCCATATTTACGCTTAGACCCTCCAAAGCTTGCCTACAAGCCTGGGTTTGAATTCTGTGGCAAGCTTGGGCTTTTTAAGGCAACAACCCAACTATGAATTCCCCTCTAGGCTTTTAAGCCATCAAGGCCGCCTAAAAAAGCCAAGCCCTCTCTAACGTGTACATATAGGCTTGTTCTTGCTTGGGTTGCAAATAAATCCTAAATGAATAAATCAAGAACTCTTGGACCAACAAAAATATATCATGAACTCGAGCCCATTTCAGTTCCAATTTGATTAGTTGACAAGAAATAATATCACGACTTTTTCTCTTCACATTGCGACATCTACACATATACAATGGTCTGCTAATTACAGAACCGAGCAAGACCTCTCAACAAAGGGGTCTTCCTTTTGGTGCACGCCCCTCGTGTTAGGCCCAATTATGAGTGAATATCCATATAATAAAGCAAAATGGTGTTTCCAGGCATAAAGAAGGATCACGATTAAAAGATAGGAGGTATATCAAATGGCTACAAATATGACATGTATATATGTCAATAAAAAAACCTTAAAACAAATAAAAATATGATTAAATAATATAAATGAGAAGCAATTTCAAAAACCGAATTATCAAGGAGTGTCGGAAGCACGGGGATAACTAGTAAAATAAAAAAGCATGCATTATTGTTCCCAGTGTTCTAAGAATCGGCCTGCCTAGGCGCTAGGTGGCCACCCGCCACACCGAAAACCCCCTAGGCGGCGGTCCTAGGCGATTTCGGTCCTAGGCGGCCCTAGGCGGCCCCTAGACGGCCCTTAGGCGGCCAATTATTTTAAAAAATTCAAAAAAAAAAATTGAAACAAATTATATACTTACCTGCCGCCGTCGTCGTAGTCGCCGGTGGTGGCGGCGGCTGCTACTGCTTCTGCTGGTGGTGGTGGTGGTGGCGGCGGCTTCTTCTTCTTCTGTTGTTGTTGTTGTTGGTGGTGGTGGTGGTGGGAGGGGAGGAGGAGAGGGGAGGGGAGGTGGTAGGAAGGGAGGAGGGGAGGGGAGGGGAGGAGGAGGAGGAGAGGAGAGGGGAGGAGGAGAGGGGAGCGGAGGGGAGGGGAGAGGAGGAGTGGATGTTCTCCTCTCCTCCCCCTATATATATAAATTTGTTTCCAAATAAAAAAAAACTGAAAAAAAAAATATTTTAAACATTTCTAGGATTTGAACCCAAAACCTCACCAACATTATTTGAACTTAGGCATTGCTATGCTAGCCATAACAACTCATAAGACTTTGTGTCTTTATGTTACATATATGTTATATATAGACATATATACATGAACCAGAAGAAGAAGAAAAATCGGCGCCTAGGCGCCGCCTAGGCGCCCTAGGCGCTAGTCGGCCCTCCGGCGCACCGACTCCGCCTAACGATTTTTACAACATTGATTGTTCCAGTATGTGTACTTGGTTTTGGTCTACACATCTACTACGAGTAGCTTTTTAGTTCTAGCAGAACGCGATAATGACTTTTGTGAAACGTAGAAATGATACATACTGACGTAAACGTGGAAAGGGTACGTACTTAGTGGCTAATTTTCTCCCTTCTAGAATGGCTCAGTTGCCTACATTTTTGTTAGTCTGGTCGCTCATGCAATTGTATCTTCTGATTTGGTGTTGGTAGTCAGATCTGAACATAGAGCTACTTTGT
Organism: Iris pallida; assembly: GCA_029216955.1. NCBI lineage: Eukaryota > Viridiplantae > Streptophyta > Magnoliopsida > Asparagales > Iridaceae > Iris > Iris pallida. Next base: position 9,427,159 of record JANAVB010024597.1, on the reverse strand, counting down.
TCATTTGCCGTATCTCTCCAAACGTTTCTGGAATTTATTACAGAAAGATTGGTGCAGTAATTAGAGGAGCATAGGTTTTGTCTGGCAGATCTTAAACGATTTACTCCAAGATCATGGGTTTACAAGCATAGGGGAGGGATCATGGAGTCATTTTCTTTTCATTTATAAGAAGGGACATGATCGCTAACTTTTTTGGGTCTAGGATCAAGAAGTAGAAGTCATCAAAAAGAGATGTTTCACTTTGCACCTTAGAGTAAGAGAATGGATAGCTTGTCGACTTAGCTTATTTCTTCACAACTAGAGCTTTCCTTTTATTGTTTTTTTCTTTGCAACACTACTGAGTTCCTCTAGGTTCCTATATTCCTCTAGGTTCCTATACTTTATGAATGAAAGAACCCGAGAAGGGTTATAGGAAAGGACAAGGCAACAAAGGTTGGATTTTAGGCGGATTGGTTCTACTTTATATACAGGATATGGGAACCTAGAGACAACTCAATCGGTTTCTTTTTATCCTTGAAAGGGTTATATAGCCAGAAAAATAGCCTTTATGAGTCTTTTAGGAAGCTGGAGACGAATCAATTGGTCTGTTTATCATTTCAGTAGGGCAAGTTCTTAATTGATCCAACTCTAGGGATATATTGGAATATATCAAGTCTATATCTAAGAGATGTTTCTCTTCTCACCTCAGATCCTTGTGCATGCACTTCTTACTTCAGGTCTAAGTCAAATTCCTATATAATCAACCTCCTTTTTCTTTGGTTGAGGGCCCATGTCCCTTTTTCAGGAGCTAAGCTTGTTTTCTCAATCTTTCCTTCTATGGAAAACATGGTAGTCAAAGGCGTGTCTTGCAGAAAGGCACATCAGTTGCGCGTCACACCTCACTAGGCGAGGCATTTTTCTCCGAGTGCACCAAAGGCACGCCTAAGGTGTGCTTTTCAGCAACGCGCGACTAAGAAAATGTGCGCCTAAACGCGCTTTATATTTTGAGGAGGGATCCACATTCCCTCACTTTTGTATCTCTCATGCATCCCCTCTTTCACATCCATTGGATCTTGTTTCAGTCATTTAATCTTGACCGTTGATTTTTCAATGACTTAAACAATATCCAACGGGTGTTATCATGGAAATGCTTGGTGGATGCAAAAGTGATGTGATGTGGATCCCCATATATATATATATATATATATATATATATATATATATATATATATATATATATATATATATATATATATATGCAAATGACCTCTAGCCTAGTGGTTAAGAGAGATGCATGTGGCCCGAGTGGTCAGGAGATCGATTCCCGGTGGGAGCGTTCGCCACAATTAACCTTCTTTCAAAATATATATATATATATATATATATCATATATCATATATATATATATATATATATATATATATATATATATAATTGAGGCAGGGAGGTAACCCTTACCTCATACAAGTGGAAGGGAGGTAGCCCATTCCATGGTTGCCAAAATTGGTTATAGCTGAACTGAAAAAACTAAAATTTACTAAAAGTGTGGCATGAAGAATACAAACTCTTGTTAGTTTTGTTGATTGTTATTGTTGTCCTGCTAGTTCACTTGGTTACATTTTAATATATTTTTGTTGGTTTTAGTAAGTTATTTGGTTTTATTTTTTGCATTACTATTTTTATGTATATTTTTATTATTTTTTATTTTATTGTCTCGCTTCGTTCGGACGCACGCCTTAAGTTCGTCTTGCGCCTCGAACGGTATGGACCCTTTGTGCCTCGAGTGCGCGTTGCGCCTTTGACTACCTTGGTGGAAAATGCATATGTTGTAACGGGACCATGTCCCTTTTTCAGGAGCTAAGTTTGACTCATGTCCCTTTTTCTCAGGAGCGAAGCCTTGTTTCTCAATCTTTTCCTGCTCCAAAAAAGGTATCTCTGACATTGATTGTTTGGTATTCTCTTCCTTTATTCATGTCTTACAAGGACATATGGCTGCATGCATCTCTTAGTGGTCCCAGGTACAGCCGCTATGTTTTCATGACCCATGTGCCAAATCCTCGACTTGATACAGCAAGCAATTGATGAATCAATCGGTTACAACTAGCTCAGCTTCTATCACGTAGGGTAAGTTATCTTTCAAAAATTCCATTGACCAAAACAAGGGAATAGGGAGCTCCCTTTTGAATAAAATTAGGTTGGTTACAATGTAAATAGGAAATCGGAGTCCATTCCTCTTAGGATTAGTCTCTTTAGATATATAAAGGAGCTCCTTTGACCATTGTAATGTTGTTTAAGATAGAGACTTGACCATAGTAATCTTGTGGAAGATTCAGAGAACTTGGGTTACACCTTTCTGAAGTGAAAGAAGAGGATTTACTGAAAGTATTTGGAGCAGTTATTCCCCCTAAACCAATAGTGTCCTAGCCTTCTAGATTTGAATCATTTGGCATTCCTTACCTAAGAGTCTGAAATAGCATTGTTTGCAGTTTTTAGGACCACTATATAGAGTTTGAAAGTAAAGAAGTTTAAGAAATTGATATTCATAGCTGCGCAAGGTAGTTTTAACATGAAATTTCATTTCATTATAAAAATACTAAGGATTTTAATAATGGACATCTTGCAAAATTTGCCTCTTTCATGTATGATGAAGTTAACGAGGTAGTCGCAGATAAAAGTAGAACTATTGCCATTGATATGCATGTATGTTCAAATGTACCACTCTACTAACTAATAGTCTAATACTCAAAATTCACATTGGGCTGTTAGCCACTGGTAATTGGGCACAAAAGGTAAACCTATTACCAACATAAAAATTACAAAAATATAGAGATGATATACCGACAAAGATCACTTATATAGGTTGAATTACAACATATACCAATACTGAATATTTTGAGACTAGATTGATTACCTTGACAGCAGCAGCTAGAGCATCCAATAGATTACCATCTGAACTGACAACAAGACCATCAATATATAGGTCCCAACAAGTCTTACCCTCAACAACGATCAGAGATGAGAGATCAATTCCAGCCCCTGTTATCGATTACAAGGATTCAGGAAGAAAGAGAAAATCTAAATAACTAAAATAAAGAATAGAAGCGAGAACAATTTTCTTCGCCGTACTAAAGAATTTAAATATAGGGTACAACCTCCATACGAACAGCTCATACACAAATATAAATGAAAAAAATAAGGTTGATAGAAACAGAAAAGGAATCTTTATATGAATAGCTTATCTATGATTCTATATATGAAACCCCATGAGTTGATACAAACAAAAAAAGGGACAAAAAGAGGTCTTGAAGATTAAGATACACTAATTAAAACAAAGCAAGTAAGGGCATTCCAGTGCTTATGCAGGATATGGGGAGGCTCGCGCTTAAAGAAAAGAAGAAAATAATTAAGAAAACAAGTTTGGGATCCTTTTCCATCATCTTCCAGGGGCAACTTTAATTCGTCATTTTTATCAAAAAAAACCTTGTGGAACATTTTTTGGAAGGTTATAGTTTCCATCCCTAGAGCAGGACACTGGTTCTTTCATTTCCATAAACTTCCATAGGGCTTTAAAAACAAACTATATAGACCCCACCTGTAAAGGTGTGATCCAATCTTATTTGAGATGTACTCTTGTTAGAGCTAGTGACTACTTCGAATAAGAAAATTATTAGGCAATAGGATTTTTATTTGACAATGGACAAAAACAAAGGATCTGATTTTAGAAGCACATGAGCATATCCAAACTAGATCGAGTGGAGATGCATATCCTTTCCTGTCTTAAGTTGCGTTCACTTAATTTTGAGCACAAGAGCCATCAATATGAATGAACTATTAGTTTTGCAAGGTATGCATTCCCTTTTTCACTACAAAGTACAAATCTTGCTTTTGGGAAAGCATAAGACAATGCTAATAAGAACTGTATTTAAAGAAAACTTGTATTATGTTTCAGTGGTAATGCAATAAATTAATAACTTTCTTTTCAAAAGGTTCGTCAGCATTAAAACCTTTAGTCAACTTAAACATGCATAGAAAACATAATAAGAGCTCTGTAGGAATGCATTTCCTTTTTGCTATTTGTCTTATACTCTTCCTCCAGTTGGCTTTTCAAATTATATGGCAAGGCCCTCTCTCAAATTTACACGATTTTAATTGAATTTTCAATGTGCGCTCTCTTCTCAAGTTTCTCATCCCTTGAGCACTATATGTATGTTACTTAAGGCAAGGCACACCCTTACTTCCCGACGAGCCTAAATATAGTAATGACTAGTTAGGCATCCTGTTGGTCTTTCATAATACTGACCGTTTTCCAAGTGGAGTCTGGAGCTACGTTGCATAGACTGGGGCAATGGTACAGAAAAATAAGGATTCGGAATAAGGAATACATCATTTGTTAGAAAAATCTAGATACAGTTATCACATGGACACGTCATATAACACATGTCAATTGAACATGACAATTTTTTGAGTTTTTCTACGTGTATATATAACGTATCCATGCATATATGTTATATATGCAGAAGTCTTTCTTTCTCGTGTCACGATTATGTTTGTCACGAGATTGAAAGTAAATTTCAACCATAATTTGGATCTCCCTTCAAAAATTAGATATGGTCCGACCATGTCTAACGTGTGTTGAGGAAGCATAGTGTCAAATATGTGTAAGACAAGGATAAGAATAAGGGTACAGTCCTCTAGAGGCATTCAGGCATGTCAGTTCAATCCAAATGGAGAGGTTCAACATCTGACAAACAGATAGGCATATTTCGGTGGTAGGTACGATCAAATGTTTTAATTGTTTAAACAGCAATAAAGGTAACAACATAACCATATTAATAGAGTTCAAGTAAGCTTGGATCCTGAACAGAAGAGGGGGATTGGCTGATTAGCCGAAACCAATATCCCTATGGATCATATATAAGTTATCACTACAACCTTAATTATATCAGGTGGATATGCAATAATAAGTCATACCAATAAATGGTGGAAGTTATCTGCAAACCACCTTGGGGCGGTGGTTTAGGGTAAGAGATACTTGGAGAAAGATCAATTACATTCATGAAATCAAAATTAAGCATTGTACCATTAATATATAAAAGAAACTACTCAGTGTATTCAACAAGGGTTTTGCAGGCACATATATGGGCCTATGGGGCCCTCTCTACGACTATCATTATTGGCAGTTTCAATAAATTTAGTGCTTTCTGATTCAAATATCTGATGCAGGCAATGTTGTTAAACTCGCGCGATAGATCGTGGGATCGTACGATCCTACGCGTTTTATACGGAGCTTCGAGGCAGATTGGTGGCCGGCGCGGTCATCGGCCAGCGCGGCCGGCGCGGCAAGGAAACGCGTGGGATCTTACGATCCGTGTTACGATCCCACGAGTTTGTGACTTATGATTCATGTATGACATTTTTATATTAAGGTTATTTTGGTTTTTAAGGTTACTTTTTCTTATTTATGTTATATAAATAATATATAATATATATTAAATATAATTTTGTCTTTCTGGTGGGATCTTACGATCCGTGTTACGATCCCACGAGTTACGATCGTTCACCCTTCGAACGATCCTTGGTAGTATCTCGAGTTTGACAACCTTGGATGCAGGAGAGGAGCATATGAGGAAGAAGAAGAGGCAACAAGGTGAGGTTGAAACCGCCATCATCAAATCAGAAACATAAAATGGGCAAATGGACAAATGGGCAGTCTATACCAGCTAATCAGAGAACATGCTATATAGACCGTCCGAGCTTAAGAGAGGGAGCAGTTTAACCCTCCATGCACATTAGAGCTATTTTTGGAGGACTAGATAGAAATTTGAGCCATATTTTATCCATAGGACCATATCTACGTTTGTTTATTTTTTTAGGCTATGTTCCACATTTCGGTTATTTGCAAGTTATGATTGGGTTGCCTATATATAAAGCTTCACTTAGGGTTTGCACTTATTGTTTGAGCATTAATAAATCTTTTAGGGGTTGGTGGTGGAGAGGGCAATCATATTCCCTCTAATTTATATGGTTAGTGATATCTCATACTAGTTCGTGAGAAGTCTCATGCATATCGATAACCCTACTAGATCTACAATATTTGGTATCTGCAACCACACTTCGTGGAACTCTCTAAAGAGATGATAACCAACGACCATGGGCATGACCACAACGAGACGGGGGCTACTTAATATAAGAAAAATGAGCTGCAGAAACAGGTTCAAGAGTTAATGGAGGCTATTATGACTTAAACTCGTCGGTATCATGATGAGTCATAGATTCATCAAGTATGAGAAGCCATTTCACCATCTAGTCCATGGAAGAGAGTGAGACAACAATGGGAACTCTCAGTGAAGGAATTGGAACCCGGATTGATACACAGGGTCTCTGAAGATAACAACAACAACAACAACAAAGCCTTTACCAAATTTTTGGGAACGGCTGTTTGAATCCTCTTCTTCCATTCGGCTCTGTTAAGGGCCATGTCTTGTGTACTGCTCTAACAAAATCTGTATCCTTCTTTAACACTTCAATCCATGTTCGTCTAGGCCTACCTCTAATCCTCGCGTCTCCATTAACTACTATATTATTGTTCCTCCTTACAGGTGCATATATTAACAAGCCAATAGAAATGTACACCGAGGAGTTCAATCCACTGACATTGTGAAGTGATGTCAGCAAGAAAGAGCAATAGACAATCACCTAATACTTCTGCAAGTATCGTGATGAGTTCCAGGTGGCTGCGGACTCCAATAGTGCATTTCGTACAATGAACTCTACAACAGCCAAAGCAGAGAAGTTAAAAAGCAAGATAAGCTACAGAATCAGCATCGAGGATACTTTCCTAATTGGGGCAGTGATCCTGGTGAGACAATGCAATATGAGAGACAGCCACGGTGGTGCCACCAAGGAAGCAAAGAAACTTCGTAAGGAGGTCCGAACAAACCAAGCATTACAAGAAGACGTAATGCGTCAGGTGTGAAGACTATGGGCATATACAATGAGAGTATCTAAATGTGGAGTTGTGACAATGATCAGAGGCAAGTATGTGGAGGCTGAAGAAAATGAACCTGCCTACGACGACTACAATGATAATGTTAATGATATGATAATGTGGAATGATCATAGAGAAACCTTCGTAATCAATAGGGTCATAAAATTCAAGAAGGTGGAAACCTAAAATAACAAGCTTCGCATCACATCTTTTACATGAAGTGTACGACATATCATCATATCATTGATGGTGGTAGTTGCATGAAACTCGTAGCCCGAGATATGGTGAACCAAGTTGCAATGGAAGACGGAGAGAGGAAGGTGGCGCATCCCTAGTTTCGACAAGATGAGGTACGAATAGTAACTAGCTTTTATTTTATTTTCTACAGGTATAATTAGAGTCATGAGGCTCCCACGGATGCATGTCATATATTATTGGGTATTAGTAAAGGACTGAGAATATAGTGGTGTATGTTTCTCTATGATTGCCAGTTTTATCTGAGAAAACATACCTGCCCCATTCTTACCACCTAGGAAGCATCTCTGAAGTGCAACAGAAAGCTCTGCAGACAACTCCTCACCACCTCTGCCCTGAGATGATCGGCAAAAGCATAATTCAATAATGAACTTAAATTCAATAACGAACTTAAATGATATTTCAACAGAAACCATTAACTAGAGATAACTGAAAAGGTAAGCATTTAGGCTGTAAACATAGTACTGTAATGATATTTCTGGTTCTAGTAGAGTGCTGATCACTAGAAGCAAGAATGAGAGCAGAAACAACAGTGGTTATAGAGCAATATCAAGTACGTCGATATGGTAGTCTGACCAGGTAGTTGGCATCCATTACCAAATGAGCTACAATTTTCTCCAAAATCATAGAAAACGTGTTTAAGCATTGTTCTCTTTGCATATCTCAAGTTAGGGACCATCATGTATTTATTTTCTACACTCGATCCAGATTCATTACTTCACCCCTAATCCTAATGCTTTCAGCTATGATCATTGCTCTAAAACAACACGTGCATTGATGCACAGGTCTCTATTGAATGTGTCCAAACCATTTTAAATGTTTTTATCCTATTCTCAGTCAAAGCTAACGGATTCATGTTGTTGTGGTATTATCAGTTGGAGCTACCTCTACCTCTTCGTGAAAGCAATAGTTTCTTGTACTATCTTTTTGAATATTGGCACATAATTACCTAGTTCCCGCTACAAACAAAACAAAGTTTCAAATTCCACGACCCAAAACATATAAAGCTCCTGACCTGGATCACCAGAATCAGTGATCCGTGCAATTGGATTTAAAAGAGTTTCAAAAAATTTGAAAAAGGAATCAATCAAATGGACATGAAACAAACAATAAAACCAATCAATTGTGAAAAATAAAAACCAATCAATCCAGAAAAACACTCAAATGGCCCCCAAAAAATTAATATTGAGGCCAATTGACCCTAGACGTACATCCTCCTCTGAAACAGAATCAACCACATCTGCATTATCCCCTCATATCTCTTTCCTCATATTTTATTCTCTGGTCAAAATATTGGCGCATACAATATGAAATTTTATTAGAGCTTACATAAAATAAACACAAGCATTTTGGATCAAACAACACAACTTCAGTCAACGTCATCTTGAATATCCCTTTCTCTTTCCTTACCTTTTAACTCTAGTACTACATAGATTTTTTCCCCTATCCCTCTTATATTGATACTACTATTCCATCAAACTGACTTAGACTGCAAAGTCCCTTCTAGTATTATTGATATACCTTCTTGATTTACAAATAATGCATTCTAACCATTCCATGGAATGCAAAAAATACACCACATAAATTTCTTACCATTCCATGATATGGTAACATGATACTAGTGTCTCTACATTAACAAAAGAGATGGTCATGCTCTGGTTTGGAAGTTCCTACTTCATTTCTTCTAAAGATTAAGTCCAAAAGTTTTAATGAACTAGTGAAGTATCGCTACAGATGGTTACGGTATACAGTAATGTGAAATGAATCCAGCTTGAAACTGGAAAAGTATAAATAGTTTTCAAATAAAGAGTTGCAAGGATGAAAGAAATTCAAGTTAATTTAATTCCACATGTTTAACAGTCTTTCCTTAAAATAATATTTAACAAATAAAATTACAGAACTAATGTGCCCAATGAAACTGCATACCTCAAAAACTGGAGCTGCCGTTGGGCTGCAGTCCACAAAAATAGAAACTTTCCCTTTGTCAGGTTGAAGAGGGCTAGGTGTCCCGATTTCTGCCTAAAAGGGAGAAGAAATTATATTTATAGAAATCCCATATCCACCCGAACAACAAAACCAAGTCCGCCAAAAAAAGCGATTCCACCAAGAAGAAACTCTGAATGTGTAAAACAAGGCTAATCGCCTAAAAAACAACTATCAGACTTGTAATATACTCTCGTATCAAAATCTCGAGTCAGTCAACAATTACATAAAAGTACAAATCACAAACTATGAATCATGGACACTGCCGTGTAAGTGTCGCCGAGAGTCCAACATGTAACGTGCACGACACGGACACTGGAAACACATATGCTTCAAAAATAATTGTCATGTCTGCGTCCAGACATGTTGGACATTTATCAAAGACTACACAAACGCCCCAAAACCCACTGAAGTCTAGGACACAGACAAAATAGGTGTTGTTCCATTCCATGCAACATAATTATGGCACTACCTAACCGATGTTGTGTCCGGATCACGTTGTGTTGGACACCTATTAGACGGACACTCCAGAAGACCAAGATACGACAAAACCTTTGCCTATCTACTTTTCTTGTCCGTGCAATAGGCTTGTTGGTGCCGCATCGTGTCCGACACATACGGAAACTCCATTTCTAACTCAAAACATCTCGAGTCGCGTCCCACACTTATCTGACACGGACACGGACACTCCAAAACACAATACAATAGAATACAAGGACGTTACTAGAAAAAATGGCAATGTGTGATCGTAATACCTTGACGCTGACAATCACGTCGGTCGCGCCGAATCGAACTCGAGCCGAGCCGCTGGCCTGAGGGATGACTCCGGTCTCGACGAAGATGGGCCTGAAGTCCCTCCTGCCGCGGCCGTCCGACCTTAGATCATGGGCGATGCCGCCGTGTATGAAATGCTTCTCTCCGACCGATAGCCCCATTCTTGAACTTTGAAGAAGAAGAAGAAGAGAGTGAGGAGTTTAGGAAAGAGGCTTAAGGAGTTAGGGTTTGGACAAGAATTAGGGTCTGCTTGGATTGAGGGGAAAAAAAAAAGAGCAGAGTTAAGGGGTTAAATGAGGGCAATTTATAAGGGCACATAACATTTTGATCGGGGCTAGCCAGGATTTGAGGAAATTTTACTCGGACTATTCAAATATTCCACTCAGGGGCGGCTGTCCAAACCACACACCCCCAACCCCAAAAATCAATCTCATTTCTAAATTTCACTCTCTCTCTTCACAAACCCTAGCTTTCTTCTTCTTCTTCTATCCTTCTTCTTCTTCTCCACCATTTCCATTCTCAAATCTCCATCAAAATTCTAGTTTTCTTCTCATCATCTTATTCTTCTTCTCCACCATTTTCATCATCAACATCTCCATCAAAATCCTATTTCCTTCTCTTTCCCAATTTCGATGGCACCAAAAAAATTAAATAAACCCAAAAATACATGGAAATAAAGCTGAAATACTTCTTTCCTCACAAAGAATGCATGGAAATAAACTCTAAAATGCATATTTCACTCTATTATCAAGATTGAAATAAACCCTAACATATTTTTTTCATTCGGAAATTTCGATTTAGGACTGTCAGAAATTGTGGCAGTCCTGAAAGGAACTTGCTGTACAGCAAGTATCTTTCAGGACTGCCTCAATTTCTGGCAGTCCTCAATATGTCTAGGACTGCCAGAAATTGTGGCAGTCCTGCTGTCCTAGACATATTGAGGACTGCCAGAAATTGAGGCAGTCCTGAAAGATACTTGCTGTAGAGCATGTCCCTTTCAGGACTGCTACAATTTCTGACAGTCCTCAGTACTTCTAGGACTGCCAGCAATTGTAGCAGTCCTGTTGTACATCGAGTATATTTCAAGACTGTCATAATTTCTGGCAGTCCTCAATACTTCTAGGACTGTCAGAAATTGTGGCAGTCCTGATATGAACCCAATTCTTCTATAACTAGGGTTTCTTCTATAGTTTTCTTATACAACTAGGATTTCATGCATAATTCTTTTATTAATAAAGAAAAAATTGGTTACTAGACTAACAGATTAATAGATTTGATAACCCAATTTCTTCTACAACTATGATTTCATCCATAATGCCCAAACAAGGAGAAGAAAAATAAAGTAGGGTTTGGAGAAAGAGATATGAGAAATTATAAGAGAGCAAAAAATTAAAATAAACTAGGTTGCAAAAATTGATGTTCTTGTTCTTCTTTTTCTTCTTCTTCTTCTTGTGAGAAAAGAGATGAGAGCAAAAAAAATAATAAATTGACTTATATACTCACATGTTGGCTAGCCCTGAGTAATTTTTTCAATGGCAAACTTGTAAATAATGGAAAACTAACACTTGGCTAGCCCCGATCAAAATGTTATGTGCCCTTATAATTTGCCTTAAATGAGGGGGAGAGTTAAGGGGTTAAATGAGGGGGGAGTAAGTCAATACATATAACATCCTTTGGATTAGACGGAGAGTTAAGTATGAAGTATTTGATAAGATTATTATAAAGGCACATTCAAAGTTGATTAGAGCTAGTTCAGATTAAAAAAATTATTCATGACAGTTCAATTTTTTACTCTTTCGGTTGTCCCAACCCAACACCCCCAAACCCAAAAATTTTACCTTCATTTTAATATTTTATTCTCTCTCTCTCTCTCTCTCTCTCTCTCTCTCTTCCCAAAACCTCTAAAAAAATATCTACTTCTTCTTCTCCATCATTTCCATCTTTCTTATCTCCATCAAAAACTCGTCACAAACAATGCATGTAAATAAACCATAATAAATCTTAATAAACCCTAGTTTTCTTCTCATTTCCAATTTCAGATATGGTACCCGAAAGCTCCTCACAAACAATGAATGGAGAAATAAACCATAGTTTCCTTCTTATTCCCAATTTCAGAGATAGCACCCAAAGGTTCATCATAAACAATGCATGAAAATAAAATAAACCCTAATATCTGACAACTGTAGTCGACCAAGTCGACTTTAGGACTGCCACAGTTTATGGCAGTCCTAAATACTTCTAAGATTGCCAGAAATTTGAACAGTCCTGAATAGACTGCTGTACAGCAAGTCCATTTTAGGACTGCCCACTTTTCTGGCAATCCTAGAAGTATTTAGGACTGCCAAAAATTATGGCAGTCCTAAATATTTCTGACATGAATTGTGGATATTATTACCTTTTCATTTTGATATATAGAATTACATTATAATATCATTTGCATATCATATTGTCATATATGTGTTGTAGCTCATATTGCTGTATCATATTGTGTATCTTATTTTATTAATATAGATGTTGTAAAAATATTGGTTAGAACTCTAAAATAAATTTAAAATTGAGAGACTTATCTCTTAAATAGATTTATAGATATAGATGAAGATTTATTTTGAAATGAAGAAAATTGAAAGATTTACCTATAAGATAGATTTAAATTTTGAGTCTTTAAAACCAAGTAGATAATTGAGAGGCTCTAAAACATATTTAAATTTGAGAGACTTATATCTAAAATATGTTTATTTAGAAATGAACAAAATTGAGAGACTTATTTCTAAAATAGATCTATACCTAAAATGGATTTATAGACCGTATATATGAAGGTTTATTTTAAAATGAGCAAATTCAGAGACTTATCTATAAGATAGATTTAAAATTTTGAGTTTTTTTAAACCGAGTAGATAATTTAATTATTTTTAAATCAAGTAGATAATTTATTTATCTCTAAAATAGATTTAAAAATATTTATAAAGGTAAGTTAATAATTATATAAAAATATAATACGTGACTTATGTTTCCATGATTATTAAAAACTTTCTTCTAGGATTATGTAGTGCCCCATCCCGCTCAGTTCAACCGAAGGAATCGAAACGCAACGACGTTTGGACTTAGCCATGCAACGACTTGCTCAAAGTCCCGCTCGGTCGAGCTAACTCCTCGCTCATATGGGTGGTTTCGATGAACTTGTCTCAGCTTGGCCTTCACACTAATAACTAAAAGTTTTTACTGCACTGAATAGGCTTGATAATAAATAGATGAATCCACATAGCTAAGGAAATAATCTAATTGTGTCAAATGTGTATAGAACTTGAAAGTATTAGCTTGTTGTCTAAATATAATCCACGATGGTTTTCAAAGTGGCACTCGGTCTTTCGACTACACGTATGGAGTTAAGCAAAGTAACGTCACGGGCTATCGACTTGACGTCATAGCAGGCACGTTCCCACGGACTCAATGCCAATCATAGCAGGCACGTTCCCAGGGTCTCAATGCTTGTCAGAGCAGGCACATTCCCACGGCTTCATTGCCACGTTTTCATGGTCTCACAGTTTGCATATAAAGTATGACACCATCTATGACACTTATGGAACATGTTTTGTTCAAGTTAAGCAGAAGGCTATGCAGTAGCTATTTCCTGGGTTTCAAAGGTAATATGAAAAGTTCACGCAACCATTTTATCGCCGATGTAATGCCCCGACCCACTCAGTTCAACTGAAGGAATCGAAACACAACGACGTTTGGACTTAGCCATGCAACTGCTTGCTCGAAGTCTCGCTCGGTCGAGGCAACTTCTCGTTCAAGTGGGTGGCTTCGGTGAACTTGCTTATGCTTGGCCTTCACACTAATAAACTGGATGTTTTCAAATGCACAAATTAGGCTTAATAATAAAATAGATGAATCCACATAGCTAAGGGAATAATCCCACCATGGGTCAGATTGAGTTATAATATGGAAAAGGTCCTACGGTCGGCTTAGAAATGTTGCACGATGTGCTTTCAAATTGACACTCGATCCTTCGTCCCGTGGCTTGGGAGAAGGAAAGTTGGGCTATGTTGTCACAAGACTATGAACTTAGCACAGTCATAGGCGTCGCACGATATAAATGCTTGGTAAAGTATGTATTGTCCTACTGTCCAATGCTTGGTATAGCATAATTATCCCACAAGTCTCAATACACGTTTCCACGATGCAAGGCTTGGCATAGCCTTTATTCGTCACACGAGTTAAGTTGTATCACATGATTTATGGCACAGTCGTGGCACTGATATGGAACACGGTTGATTCAAGTCGAGTTGGGCAGAAGGGCTATCAAATAGTCATTCCTAAGTTGATCATGATATGGTAACATGGAAATGCTCACGACCGTGGGTCGTCAAGATAGTCTTGATTTTGGGAGTCTCAACATAGTCCTAAAAAGTATGGTAACATTGGAAGAGTAATGACTGTGTAAGACGGTAGTTCGAGTCGAGTCTTGCATGGTCATTGGACAACTTATGCACAAGGAAAAGTTTTCTCGGACGACAACCTGGGGACACATGACCGTTCTGGCCTAGAAGGAAACACGGTATAGCCGAGCTGGGGGTACCGCTCAAGTTAGTCAAAAACTTTCAGCGAGGCTCGCTACTTACGCTGAAAGGGTCGCCGTCTAACAAAGCTATAAGTCCAAGATAGTTTGTGGTACTAGTGACCCTTTCATATAGATAAGTCGGCATAATAGCGACAATCCATGTGCATGCCTTTAAATTGAGTCAAAAGTGTATGCACGGTACAAATAAGTCAAGAAATGTGCACATGATATGCAAAACAAAGTTTGAGACTAAGATTTGGCAATAACAGAAACACGAACTTAGGCACGAGATGTAGCATTATGAATTGAGTCCTAAGTTCACGAGTTTATGACTAAGACATTTCCGAAGACGAAATGGGAGTATATGAATAAGCCATTTCCGAAGACGAAATGAGTGTCTATGAATAAGCCATTTCCGAAGACGAAATCGGGTAAAGGTTGTAGGGCAAGTATTAAGTAAAGATACACCATGTTGCGAGGCACGACCTCGATGTTGATATACGAATAGAGTTTATGGCACGACCATATTGTTGAGTCTCAAAATACGAACCGAAAGGCAAGCATGAGTCGATACGTTAATGTTGTTGGCACGAGAATGATCTAGAGGAACAAAAGATAAGTAAGAGTCTTGGTACGACCATGTTATTACGATACGAAGTTTGGGCAAGTTACTAAGTGGTGAGGCACTGCCTTGATTATGATACACGAAGGGATTTATGGCACGACTATATCGTTGATGCACGAAATAAGCCAGGCGTCTATGTCCTAAAACTGATCCTAAGACAAGATTAGAAAGACAATAAAAAAGGATGTGTTGCACAAACTAAAATAACGTGTTGGTTTTGTATGAGTGGACGAGGAGCTCATACCACCAGTACGGTTGTGTACTGACCATCCAACAGTTTTCATGTGCAAGTTACAGGTACTTACTCATTGAAGCGGAGCTCGCTTGGACGCGCTGAGGCACGGAGTTCCTTAGCATTTTGAGGCGTGCAGCCGTATAGAAGATACGGGACAATGTATGGACAATCGTTTTCTGAAGCATCCGCAAGTGGCAGCGTTAAACTTCTGTATTGAGATATGAGAGAGAGCTGGGTGATTATATTCAAAGAGATTGTGAGCTTGAGAGATTGTAATCTTGGCCATGTTCCCCTATGTAATTTCGTTGATTATAAATAAAAGTTCTGATTTTGTGTTTAATACTTGTGTTTCCTTTATGTTATTCAACTTTCTGCTCAAAACTTCTGTGCGATGAACCCATCGCTTAGCCTGTAATCGGTCGTTATGGAAACTGCCTTGCGTGAGCGCAACCTAGGCTCATGCGGCATCAAGCCTTAGTGAGGACGATCGCTCCTCCGGGAGCGGAACATGACATAATGGTATCAGAGCACAGCTTTACGTCCTTGGACTTTCGATTGAATTCTTTTAACCCTGATGGCTTCGTACTAAATATTGTTTTCGCAATCGATGTTGTTGGCGCTCTCTCTCAATGTTCCGCGAAATGTTCCATACAATAAGTCTATATATTTTGCAAAATTATACGAAAGAAATTTGTTTGAACAAAGATGATTTCACATAAGGCACGATTTGCTAAGTTGGGCAGGGCATATACACCAAGAATTATGTCGATGTTAGCAAAGTTATGTGCGGGATTCGAATCATTCGAAATAGGAATGAGTTTAACTTGATTCATAGAATGCAGGATGGCTATTGATAGGGTGCTATCGGACGATGTTATCATGAAGGCGATATAGATGAACATGCTTAGAATTTGAGAAGTGGTTCGAACGGAGATTCAAAGTAATCGAGATTCAAAATTTATTTCGAGAATTTATCGAGTAACTTCATCCCTAAGTGGTGTATGGGATAACCTTGGAGATGTTGATCGACTGAGGATCAGGGTGCCAATGAGTCTACCAGTAAGCGTCATGGTATGCAAAGCCTTAGATTGAGTGTCATTGAGTAAGTTATAATCTTGAAGTTTTTATGAGTTGATTCGAACGAACTAGAAACAATGCACACCGGATTGGGATTGCTCAAGTACGAAATGCAAAAATGATTGAGTAGGTAGATTGAACCAAGGAAAAGTTAAGGTATAACGAACGGATGACTCAGTGGAAGAATCGATATGAATCGTATACGAAAAGTTAGCACGATTGGAAGTTAGCGTGCATGGAAATGATTCGAAGATGCGAAAATGACTCAAAGGTTTTTAAATAAAATTTGCTCGAATGACTTGAGTTAGCATAGAACGATGCGATTTGAGAAAATATGTTGCTTGATGACTTAAGATAGACAGATGAACATACGTGATTTTGGGTTTGAACAAATTGATTATCTAACTAGTTCGAAGGATAATGACCGAATTTGACCTTGAATGTCAAAGTGATTGTAGTATATCCAGTTTAGATGATAGCATAAGTTGTACGACTCGGAGTTCGTTGCAAAGGAAGATTGTCAGGTTATGCATATCATCGATGGTATTGAGGCGTATCAAAGATCAATGTGCGATAACTCAGGGATACTCTGATTCGAGGAACGATGATCGTATAAAATGTTATTGACCAGATGGATACGGTATTTGGAATTTTGATAGTGAAGAATGTTGGATTACTTGATAAGATGAACTTAAAGTTGCGTGAATGGATACTACTCAGACTATACGAAATGAAGATTGCTATGACTCGAAGAATTTATAAGTAGGCGATTATTGTAATTTTACGATGGGATTAAAACAAAAGTGTCTTGATTATTTCGATGATAACCACAATGTTAACGTTCTTGTCTTGTGCGAGCGCAACTCCAAACTCGTAGATGCGTTATGCCGGATTAGGGCAATCATTCTGCGGGAGCACTGGCATGGTGATTCATGTCCAGCGGGGATGATCAAACATACGGGATATTAGGGCGTAGCAATTGGATTAGTTTGACTTGTGCTTTAATGCAAAGGTAAATTCGAGGATTATTTGGACTTGTGATTGACGATAAAGTAAGTTTGAGGATTGAGTATATCCAATGTGTGTATCAAAAATAAATTAGTCTAGACTCAAAGCAAGAGTTACGCCCCGATGAGGACGATTATCCTGCGGGAGCATTGGCATGGTGATTTTATGTCCAGCGTGGATAATCGGACTTGCGGAAGATTTGGGGCATGACATATTGTTATGCTAGACGACCTTGTGATCGAATACATAAATTGTGTTAAACGACTTAGGGATTATGTTATGAGAATTATGGTTTAGTGATAAATCGTATCGTGGATTACATGACTTGGGTAGGATGGATAGGTGGATTATGTTGTGGTGTACTTGACTTAGTTAGTTAATCCTAATTAGTATTTAGTTTAAGAGTTAATCTATGTTTAGGTTAATGAAAGTATCATGTTTAGGTTAAGAATTAATCTTGGATTAGAAATATCTAGATATTTTCCACCTCTTCAAAAAAAAATATCTTTATTCCACCCCTTCAAACTAAAGATCAAGGGAGGCTTCCATGAGAAGCTAGCCACCTCACCCTCACACCCTACCCACCATGGCCACCAACTATAAAAATCCCACCCCTTCACTTCATGATACCATTCCATTTTCCCTTCATTCCATTTTTTTCCTCTCCAAAGTTACTCTTCCAAACTTATTTTCCCACAACCCTAGACCTTTTCAAAGTGGAGCCAAAAAGCTTGAAGGCTCAAGGAGTTGTTAGAGGAGCTTGAGATTAGAAGGAAAAGCTTTGACTAGGTTTTGAGTCTAAAACTCATTGGTTGTACTTGGGAGCCCTTTCGAAGAGGTAACCGTTGGGCACCTAATCGTTATGTCATAATAGATCCGAACACTTGTCCCGGATCAACATCAATAGCATAATTTCTCTAGTGAATAACTAAATAAAATAGATGGATGGGGGATAGGAAAGAAAAGAACTAATCATAAATAAGATATCTATCCTTCAGAAGTTCACTAAAAACTTGACTGTTGGCGGGTCTCTAAACCCTATTTTTCCTTAAGACTTTGTAGAGTAATAACTAATCTAAAATCCATAGAAGATTCACTAATCCTTAGGCCTAATTTCAAATGATGATACTTGGTAGTATCATGAGTTTTAGTATGTTAGATTGATAAGAGGGTATTGGTATCCTATATATAATAGTAGTGTATCCTAGGGATATATATATACATATATATAAGGATGTGTGTGTGTGTTATATTTAGATGATAAAAGAAAAGGAAGGAGGTTAGAAAGCAGCTGCAGTAAGCAGCAGTAGTAAGCAGAAGCTGCAGCAGAAAGCAGCAACAACAGCAGCTGCAAAAGCAACAGAAAGCAGCAGCAACTGTAGCATAAAGTAGCAGCTGCAGTAAGCAGCAACTGCTGCAGAAAGCAGTAGCAGTAGGCAGCAGCTTCAATAAGCTGAAAAGTTACAATAAACAATAGGGGTTGCGCATTGTGCACCATTTTGTGTGCAAGTATAGCATATAAGTAGGATACAAGTGAGTATCCTTGAACATATTAGACGTTGGTATCATAATTAGATATTGGTATCAAAATACCAATTATGAATACCTAGTATAAATACAATTAACATAGAAACCTAATAACTAGATAACTATGATGTTATTATTTTCAAATCACCTATTGATACAGTAAATTCATAACATAGGTTACTTGGATCTAGATACGAATTCTGACTCGTATCATCTACTCAGGACGATATGTAAGTACATTCTCTGATTGTTTTCAGTATTCAATAGCTTCTATATTTCATGCTATAGTTATGTTTACCTTATTCTCGTTACGATTGATTCACGAATTGATATTATATGGATTCACCTCTAGGATACGTGTTAAAATATGTTGGTCATGTTGTTCATAATGACCTACTCCAGTTTATCTAGTTTTATGTTTCCATGTTTTTAGAATCATTGTATCCAGACTCGAATCCATGAGTATTAGTCGGGACAGGGGAAATTCTAAATAGAGATGTGATCAATCATTCTAGTACATTTTTATCTTATCTAGGCTGCTAGTTAATCATACATTCATATGCCTTACCAATCTAGTTTAATAGCCATCGATACGATATGTCTTATACCTTAGCCGATTAAAATCTAACATAGTATTTTAAATCACTTAGAATAGTTCAGTTTTACTGGTCATTTCATTTCATGTTGTCACACCATATCTCTTGCTTACTTAATTACTAGTTTTTTTTTACCTGTGACATACATGATTCCAGTCTTTCCAGTTATCTGGTTTTACATATGCTTAACATATTTTATAGTCTCTACCATATATTGGAACTGCTTTCATTGGTGTACTTCACTCCAATCCTGACTGGATGTTGATATAAATATGGGACGACTATGAGGACCGTTTCACTACTTATTACGTGGCCCAGAAGGACCTTATTGCTGAGCTTGATCCTGCTCTACCAACGGATCAGGAAGCCTTCACAATGGAAATCCCGTTTGCGACTACTTGGTTTTTAGTATAGCTATTAGACTATATATTTTTGTCCGGATTTGCATCCGTTAGTCTACTGTCTTTATGTTATATTTGGATCTAGACTTTTGAGTTATCTTACCTAAACTTTGGACTTGAACTATAGACAGTTCGTTTCTATAGATTGATCCTTCTCGTGATATTTTCCTTAGAAATGTGATTTGAGTACTATAGTTGTTTTATATATATTGTATGAGTTGTTGGATATTATAACTATGCGTTTTTAGACAGCATACTACCGTCGATATTATGGTGTAGGTTGGACGTACCCATGTACTCGTGTCCGATCATCAGGGTGTGTGTCATGATACGTTTTTATGGTGGCCCATGCAGGTCAGGTTTCGCAATTAGTGCGATGTCGTGATAGTACTTAGGATTAGAGCACTATTACGAGCCCGCGAGATAATATAGAATAGAGAATAATCAAACACGTACTAGAAAAATTTTGATATGATTTAAATTTTTTTACTTTCTATCAAATTCTAAATATTTGATATCTTCAGTGTCATTTTAGAATAATTTTTGATCTTTTGCCATATTGATAACTTGTATTTTCATACAATTTTCAGAATGGCACCCAAGACCAGAGCTCATAGCACGGAAGCAGCAGCAACAGCTGCAGCTACGGAGCAATCATCGACCTCTTGACGTGTAACCCGGAGGGCGGTTGTGAGTCTTCCAACACTTCCTCCATTCCCACCTCAGAGGGGAGTGCCCGTCTCCTCACACCCAGGCGACATACCTGCCGAGGGATGCAATTGTTCAAGCTTCTCCGTGGTATAATAGAAGCTCAGCGAGTGCAGGCTGAGGTACATAGTTTGTAAGTCGAGGGGATACGTGAGGGCATGGAGAATGCTCATCACATGGCGCTAATAGCTGTAGAGAGGGTAGCCACCCAACCACAACCTGTTCAGCAGAGGATGGGTAACATCTTCAATTTCAAGAAGATGTGTCCTCGAGATTTCAAGGTACCGAGAGTATCCTATATGCTGACAACTGGCTCGAGGACATCGAACAAATCCTTCGTCTTGCCCGAATCCCTGAGGATCTGTTAATTAAGACTGTTGGCTTGTAGCTTTAAGACATTGCACAGACTTGGTTCAGAAATGAGCCTATGGCTAAGGGAGTTCTGGAGAAACAATTCCAGAAATTGGAGCAGAACAACATATCTGTGGACGAATACGCACCGGAGTATGACAGACTGAGCCGATTTGCTGAGTATATGGTACGGGATCCAGAAGACCGAGCACGTAGGTTCCGACAAGGCCTGGTCGAAGAGATCCGCATTCATATCGAATCCAGCAGCACAACTTTCGATGCTATAGTTCTTGAGGCACGAAGGACTGAAGTAGACTTGGGTCTTAGACTCAAGAGAAATCACGATGCTTTTGGCGGGGTAGTAGCTCGAAACCAACAAAGCATCCCCAGTTCCAGCAGAAAGCTCAGCAGCCCCAACAACAATATCGCCCACCAACTAAAGCTCTATTTCTACAACAACCACATAGACAGATGAAACAGGGCCCAGTTTGCGGTTACTGTAAGAAGCCAGGGCATGACTGGGATATTTGTCGAAAGAGGCTTGGAGCATTCTTGGCTTGTGGATCTACTGTACATCAAGTCAGGGAGTGTCCCTTAGCTCATGCTCGTCCAGCTTTGGGTGCAACACTAGCTCAGAAGGGACCGATTAGGCCGCCATTGGTCCAGCAGCAGAGTGGACAAGGCTTTTACTTTGGCAGTCGAGGAGGCTGTGGACACACATAAAAAGAAGAAGAAACGCTGTCTTTTCTTTATTGGCGCAAGGTACCACAAATCGAGTACGCCTGAGAGATCCTGCGCTGAGGATCCCCGAGTACAAAAAAGAATTCTGGAGAATATGATGATGGAGATCGAGCGACAGTTGCTCCTTTATTCCATTGACACTCCGATTACAAAAGTAGGAGAAAATCTAAGAAAATTGCTAACTCTCGGCTCACTGGCAAGAAGTAAAGCAATTTGGCTCTTGAAAATGCTCTCCGTTCTGTGTTTTGAAGAGGGATGAGGCCCCTTTTTATAGTCATTCTTGAGCTGAAATGATGTTATGCGCCCATATAAGGAAAACATACTAGTTTTCATGTGGGCGCATAGTCCTGCCTTGGGCGCATAGGGTGTAGGCACATACAGGCTATGAGATCGTAGGTTGGTCGTGGTGTTGACGTGGCCGCATGCTTCGATGCACGACTGCTCGTGAAGACTGACGTGGCCGTGCACTTCGGTGCACGTTTTGATCATGGCTTTGACCGAGTCAGGCTTGGGCGTATAGCCCTGTTTCAGGCTATGCGCCCTCCTTCATAGGGGGTGGCTTGGGCGCATAGAGCTTCACAGGCTTGGGCGCATTGAGCTTCACAACATGATGGGCGCATAGGAGCTTCACAGGGTGACTTGAGCACATAGGAGCTTCACTTGGGCGCATATGTCCTTCTTTGGCTTGGGCGCATACGACTTTATTTGCTGAAATTTTCATGCTTCTACAAGACTCCCTTCAAAGTTTTCGATACTTGAACGAGTTTGAAATACTCTGAAAGAAGCATGGACTGTCTTCTCGTGACGCAATGGACGCATAGCACGGCTCTCTCTTTAGGCGCATAGTATTTGGCCAGCCTGTCAGAGAGATACGACTGTTGAGATCTTTCTCGAAATCTGAACTGACAGATTCATCGGGGTAGAATTTGAAAATGTGGTCCATCCTTCATACGTCGTCCATGTCAGCAAGTGGCAGTCGCATAGTGTGCAAGAGGCTGGATCTTCACGTGGGCGCATAGGCCATTGTAGGCGCATACTGCACAACGGGCGCATAGGCACATAAAGATAGTGGGCACATAGAAAGTGGCCCGTGCCTATAAATAGGCCCTGAAGGAGAGAGAAAGTTTATTATTCTCTTCTCTTAGAATTTTCAAAAAGACTCATCATCTCCTTTCTTTAAGAACCATGTCCAGGATCCGATTCTGGGTGAGGGCATGCTTCAAAAAAAGTCTCGAGCGTTAATTTACGATGCTCAGACTTTTATTCTGCCTGGACGCATGCGCCTAAGGCAACATACTTCTGTGAGCATCATTATGTGCCCAAAGAAGTTATGTGCCAATACTGTGGTGTGCTATGTGCCTACATGTTGCCATGTTATGCGCCCATATGCCATTTGCATGTTATGCGCCCACGTACTATTCGTGTGTTATGTGCCCACTTGTTTGTTTTGGGCACATATCCCTTTGGGCGCATAGTCCTTTGGGCGCATAAGAGTCTTTCATCACTTAGCTTTTCCTGCGGATTTCTGAGTCTGACTTTCTCTTCTGTCTTTGACTCTTGCAGCATCCATGCCGAAGGCTGAGATCGTTGTGAAGGAGAAAATGCTGCCTCCTTTCATCAAACAAGAGTAACCATTCGTTAAGGAGGAGGTGATACCAAAATTTGAGAAAAAAGAAGAGCTGACGCCCATCGGGGAGGGAATTACTCCCAAGATTGAAGCTGCTGTAAAGGAGGAGCAGAAGTCTGAGGGTAGTAGCACTAGGAGTTCTGACCTTCCTGCCCCGGCCGAGGACTTTGATCAAATAGATCCTTCATATGCAAAATGGTTGAGGGATGGTATATGCCTCACCACAACTAGGATTCGTGGGTTCCCATAAATGTTCGTATTTTGTCTTGGTATTTCTGTCTGTCTTTAGCTGTAGTTTATGTTTCGCTTCTTTTGGACATCAATGTAATCCTTTACTTCTTATCCAGATGAAGAGATGAAGAACTTTTTGGTTTGCTCGTGAGATGTATTCCTGTGAATGTAATTAACTTTGAATAAACAGAATACATTCACTCTATTCTTTACTTGTGGTATCTGTGGTGCTTGTATTAGAGGGCCTAATACAGCATTTGTGTAAAGGGTATCCCGCTGGAGAATTTTGATTTGGACCTATTATCCATTTTATATTCAAGTTATTCGAATATAGATAATAAGTTGAACGAAACTGTTAGTAGAGGTAATATGGACGTAATAGCAGATGATATTTCTGGTGGGTATTCCGCTGGGGAATTTTGATGTGGACCTATTATCCGTTTTATATTCAAGTTTTTTTTCCTGAATATAGATAATAAGTTGAACGAAGCTGCTAGTAGAGGTAATATGGACGTAATAGCAGAGGATGTTCTATATCTGACCAGAGGTAATATGGACGTGGAAAGATATATAACGTTAGGTGGGAGTGAATAGTTCAGAGGTAATATGGACGTGATTATCCTTGATGAATGCTTTGCTCAGAGGTTATATGGACATGGCAAAACATTTAATCATTCCACTGGGAAAATAGTTATCGGAAAACAATTCAGAGGTAATAGGGACGTAATTAATTTTCGTCAAACCGAGTTTGGACAGAGTCAAAAACGGGAATGATTCCACTGAGGAAATTTTTAGAGGACCTATTATCCAGGGCGTATTCAAGACTTTTGAAATACGGATAATAGTTAGATAAATTTTTGAATCATATAAACATCGAACTGTACATTTACATGACTGAACATATGTGAACATTACGTAAAAAGGTTACACATAGTATTTCTTCAGGAACTTGTCGTTGATAGGCATCATGAGCAAGTCACCATCGGGCTTGGTTAGCCGGTATGCACCATTAGAATACAATGATTCTATGATGAAAGGACCTTCCCATTTAGGCTAGAATTTTCTTTTTGTTTTGTGCGTCATGACCATTGGTCTTCTCACTGCTAAGACTAGATCGCCGACTTGGAAGATTCTTTCCTTCACTTTTATTGAAGGCTTTGGAAAGGCGTGCTTGGTATAGCTCAATGCGCTGCTGAGCAAGCAAGCGTTTTTCGTCTAGTGCTTCGAGCTCCTGTAGACGTAAACGGTAGCTTTCTTCGGTAGTCAACTCGCTGGCTAAGGCTACTCGAAGAGAAGGAACCTGGATTTCTATAGGAAGAACTGTTTCGCTTCCATAAACCAGAGAGAATGGCGTACTACCTATTGGAGTTCGAACCATTGTACGATAGGCCCATAAACATTCGCCGAGCTTCTCATTCCAATAATGCTTATTTGAAGACACAAACTTTTTTAGAATTTTAATAATAGTTTTATTGAAGGCTTCTGCTAGCCCGTTAGCCGCTGGATTGTAGGCAGTAGAGGCTACGTTCTGGATTCAATTCCTATCGCAGAACCGATAGAATGCATGGCTTGCAAATTGTGGACCATTATTATGGATGATCCTGCGAGGTAGGCCGAAGCGGTAGATAACGTGATGTTTGATAAAATTGATCACGTTCGATGCCTTCACTTCGGTGAGCGATATAGCTTCCGTCCATTTAGAGAAGTAATCGGTTATGGCTAGGATGAACCGATGTCCTTTGGAGGATGGCGGGCTGATTGGTCCTATGACGTCCATGCCCCAGGCTTCAAACGGCCAAGATGTTGCCGTCGGGTGTAGAAACTCCAAAGGTTGATGAATAAAATCGACGTGGAACTGACAAGCTCTATACTTTTTTGCATATTCAACAGCATCTGCTATCATTGTGGGCCAGTTATAACCCATTCTTTTGAGACGATCTTGTAATTTGGGGCCTGGTTGATGTGCACCACAAACTCCATCGTGAGCCTCCCGGAGTGCATGTTTGGCTTCTGTGTCTGATAAGCATCGTAACAGTAGCCCGTCGTAAGAGCGTCTGTACAACATCTTGGTAGCTGTGTCGTAGTAAAATCTGAGGGATTGCCTTTGGATAGACACTGCTTCTTTTAGGTCCTCGGGGAGGATTCCATGGACGGCGTAGTCTATGAAAGGGAATCTCCAGTCTTTAGCATCGACGTTTATTTCCGTTGTATAATGGTGATGAATATGTAAAGCATTTTTCACACAGAATTGTTCTCGACCAGACACTGTGATCGACTGCTGAGTATTGGTTGGGACGGTCAAGGAAGCAGCGAGACCGGCTAGGGCATCTGCTTCTATGTTCTGTAGTCGAGACACGTGCTCGATGAAGAATCCAGCAAAAGTGGACGCCAACTCGATTATTCCTCTGTGATATGGGATGAGATCTTCGTAATGAACTTCATAATCCCCTCGGACTTGACTAACTATTTGCTTGGAATCGCCGTACGCTTCTAGATAGTCAACTCCTAGTTGTTTTGCCAGTTGCAGGCCGATTAATAGGGCATTATATTCGGCCATGTTGTTGGTGCATGGTTCCACGAGAGAATATGTACGATGTATAACCAGATGGTCAGGTGACACGAGCACGACACCTACTCCAGCCACAATATTTCCTTTGGGTCCTGTTCTTGATGTACCGTCAAAGAATATTCACCAAATGGGGATTTCTTCAGTTGCAGTGTTAGAATCCACTACTTCATCGGGGATTTCGTCGTAGAGTTTGGAAGATTCTGGTACCGGATAAACTGCCAGGAAATTGGCTAATGCTTAGCCTTTTACTGCCTTCTGAGGAACGAAGAGCATATCGTATGGAGTAAACAGCATTGCCCATGTAGCTAAACGGGAATTGAGAGAGCCTGGTTTAGTCATGAGTATTCTGAGAGGGTTGACTTTAGATATGATGTTGATAGTCCGTCCAGACACATAGTGGCGTATCTTCTGGATGGCAAATACTAGTGCAAGGTATTCCTTCTCCACAAGTGTGTATCTGTGCTCGACACCCACCATTGTGCGGCTGAGGTAGTAGATTGCTTGTTCATGGCCGCCTTCATTCTTCTAAGCTAGGAGGGCACCAAGAGAATGGTCTATAGCACAGACATATAGTAAGAAAGGCTTTCCCATTATTGGAGCTACCAATACTGGAGGGCTTGTAAGATACGCCTTGATGTCGTCGAATGCGCGTTGACATTGTTCAGTCCAGATGAAAGATACGCCTTTCTTCATGAGCTGAGTGAATGGTTGACACCTTCTAGAGAGGTTCAAAATGAATCGTCTGATGTAGGCTAACCTTCCTTGTAGTCCACATAGCTCTTTGAGGTTTCTTGGAGGATGCATATCGAGGATAACCTTCACTTTCTCCGGGTCCAGATGTATACCCTTTGAAGTGATGACGAAACCAAGAAACTTGCCGCTGGAGACTCCCAGAAAAGACTTGGTTGGATTCATCTTGAGTTGGTGTGCACGCATTAGTTCGAATACCGTTCTCAAGTCTTGGAGGTGGTTGCCCTTGAGACGACTTTTTACTGCGATATCGTCTACGTAGCACTCTACTGTTTTGCGCAAATGATCGTAAAAAATTGTGTTCATGGCTCGCTGGTATGTTGCCCCTACATTTTTCAATCCGAAGGGCATCACCATATAACAGTATATTTCTAATGGTGTTCGAAAAGATGTGTGCTTCTCATCGTCGGGGAACATCTTGATCTGAGTATAGCCTGAGAACCTATCCATGAAGGACATCCGCTCGAAGCCGCAAGTATTGTCGATCATTACGTCGGTGATCGATAGAGAGAACTTGTCCTTCGGGCATGCAGAGTTCAAATCACAGTAATCGATACAGACTCAAACTTTATCGTTCTTTTTTATGACTGGAATGATGTTGGCAAACCAGTCAGGGTGTTGTTCTTCGTGAATGAATCCGCTGGCAATGAGCTTCTTGACTTCATTCTCGATGGCCTCCATGACGTCTGGTCGGAATCGTCGTTATTGCTGCTTTACTGGCTTAGCTTTAGATGAAATATTCAGGCGGTGCATGGCGACTTTAGGGTCCAAGCCTGGCATGTCTTCATAGCTCCATGCAAAGACGTCAATGTATTCTCTTATAAGCTGTATAAGAGATTGGCGTTCCTCGTCAGATAGACTTTTGCTGATGAAGATTGGTTTAAAAGATGATTCATCTTCTAAATTGACTTGGATGACTTCGTCTTCGATAGGTGGTTCACGTTGTTAGAAGCGCAGCTCCCACCTAGTGTCCATCTTTTGAGCCCATTGTTCAAGCTCGATCGATTGGACATCGTCTGCGATTTGGTCAACAAAAACCATGTTGATGGACAGAGTTGCTTTGAACATGTCGCCAATGCTAGAGTTTGAGTCCCAGAGGGAGGAGTCAGAAGAATGAGAACAACGATCTACTTCATCATCTGATCTTTTAGGAGTTGTTGGAGGAGTGACATAGCCCAAACCAACACCGTTTCGTTGATAGTAGTTCTCAGGTTTGTCGGGAGGAGCAAAGTGTCATACTGGCAATCGTTGTCCCCGGCCGTAATTTAGCCCTCGGTCGCTTTTGATGTCATATCCCATGTTCTGGATGATATTCTTGGCTTGCCAACTATACCAAAAAAGTTGTATTTTTTACAGAGTCATAGTCAGCTTCAGTGTTGTGCTTGGGAGAAGTAGAGTCTGGAACGAACTTTCTCTCGCCAATTATATGACCGAAGATGATTAGTTCTTCATCCTTCTTTCTGGCTGGAACGATGAAGTAGTAGATATCTTCTGGGTAAACTTTTTCCCGCAGGTAAGGCGTCGTGACCGGCATGCAGAGGTGTGGTCCTATGCCGTGCTCCAGAGCGTATATCGTATCTATGTAGTGGTTTACAGATTGATGGACATCGGAGTAGTTCAAAGATAAACCTTTACTAAAAAAAATATGCAAGTTCTTCTTCAGGGATAACATCATCTGCTGAAGGTACATTATTATGAGTATTGATATATTCATTGAGAGGATCATCATCTGGAAGGGGAGCCACGGTCTTGGCCAAGTTCACCATGTAGGGTAATTCTTCAGGTTTGGGAGGATGGACATCAGCGGGTTCCTCCCGGGGTGTCTTGCTGAGAGTGATTGTCAATGGTTTGACCTTGTCAGGGTTCTTCTTTTTCATCCAGATTGTGAGAGGCTTCGGAGTACTTTTTAGAGTAGTACGTCCTTTGACTCGGATAATCAGGGGACCATCATTGGAGGATGAACTTGCTTCAGCTTCATTGTCAGCTTCGTTGCCGTCATCCTTGGAGGGCTGAGATTTGTAAAGTACTGAATCTCCATAGTAGGCTTCGATGCCCTTAAAAGGATCGACATCGGCAAACTCCATCTTCACGACACCGTCGTTGTTGACGTACTTGAAACACTGATGAAGTATGGAAGGAACGATCATGTTCTCGTGTATCCATGGACGTCCCAACAAGACATTGTAGGATACATTAGCATCGATCACATAGCAGGAAACCTCTGTTCGGAGATCACCGATCTGTCACTTGAGACGGATTTTGCTCAGCAAGTGGCTTCGACCAGCATTGAAAGCCATGATAGTTGTGTTGGTTGCAGATAGCTTGTGCAGAAGAATTCCCAGAATTTGAAGCAAACTTCTAGAAATGATGCTGAGGGAGGATCCTGGATCGATGTGCATGCGGTCCACCTTGATCGCCCCGATATACCCTGTATAGTACATGGGTCTATCATGATGATTATTTTTGAGTAGCATGTCCTCCTGTGAAAAGGTGATGTTGGGTACCACTTCCATAGTACTGTGGCAGTGAGGACAGGAGACAGGGTCTTCAGCGGGGGCTTTGACTTCAGCAAGGTAAGAGTCATCATATAGTAATGCCTCACTTAAGGCCTTCCATATTTCTTTGGAGAGTCACAACAGATCGAACAGAGACAACCTGGCAGGTGTATTGGCTAGCTGTGCCAGTATGTCAAAGTTGTAGGGCCGATCTATGCCCTCGGGAGCTGACGCCTTCAGAGACTTGTCAAACCGCGTCTCATTCTGCTTGGTTTTGTCCGTAGTTGAAGGCTTAGACGGGCCAGTTTCTGAGCTTGTGGGGGCAGCAGGAGCTTGAGAAGGTACTGCTTCTTCTTGTGCGGGATCGTATGTCCGAAGATAAGTCTTCCCCGATCGTGTCTCGCCAGATAGAACCTCGTAGATGGGAGAGGATACCATATGGCATGACTTATATTTTTTGCCCCTTTTTGCTTTGGGAGGTACTACCCCCCTGCGTCACTTCTTGCACAAGGTCCGAATGGACCCACATGATTTCACCACGTTCAGTCGTGAGTGGCACCAAGGTTGAGTTGCAAGCTGGCGCTAGGTTGACGACTTCCATTATTGCCTTAGGAATCGGGACCACGCCGTCTGGGACTTTTGTAGGAGGAAAGTCACCAAACTGAATAGAGATCTTGTTAGAAGATACGACCTTGTCTTCAGCTTCGAGATTGATCACTTGATTGTTGATAAGCTGTTGTATCTTCTTTTTTAGGACGATGTAGTCCTTGGTGGAATGATGCACGTACTGATGATAGAGACAGTACTTGGGATCGTTAAGCTGGCTCGCCTCTGTAGGACATCGTGGTGGAGGCAATGTCAGCTTATTACCCTTCGTCAATGTATGAAAGATAGTAATGACATCGTCTTCGTCAAATGAGAAGGTCTCCTTAGGTTTGTCGGAGGCGCCCTGAGAATTGGAAGCTCCTTTGGAAGTGTCGACCTTCAGGACTTCTTTCCCTTTACCCCCATGAACAGGGATAGTTTGAGGATTCTTGCCCCTGTCTTCGAATTTGGGTGTTTTTAACCCCAGTAGTTCCAGGTTAGGAATATCATTTTCAGCAGCATCAGCGGCCCCAATGAAAGTGGGCCATGTATCATACTTATGTATACCCAGACAAAACTTCACCGTAGGAAGGAAGTTATGTCAACAAGTATCCATAAGTTCTGAGTCTGGTATACCGAAGGGCATCTTCAGTGCTAGCCGCCTGAAGCGTTCGATGAAGGCGATGTCAGACCCAGTCCTCCTTTACTTGGTCTCGATGAGGGTGGACATACTAACATGCATGCCACTCTCGTAAAACCTATTGAGGAACAACCTCTCCAAGTCTTTGAATGAATTGATACATCCGTCAGGTAGACTACAGAACCATTCGAAAGCTACCCCATACAAGGTGCTAATAAACAGCTTCGACAAGAACGGATCGTCTCTTGGCAAGTGTAGAGTCTTCGTGTTGAAGTACGTCATGTGTTGACGAGGAAAAGTCAACCCGTCAAATGAATTCAGCGTCAACGGCTTGTAGTTAGGAGGGCAAGTAGCATTCTCCCACTCAGGGGAATACGGTTGAGATATCCCATCTTCTGAAGCTCGTCTTTGTGTAAGATGGTGTCGAGACGGGCGACCAGGGAATCAATTGTATCCTGTTGATTGAGCAGGTGTTGGAAAACGGCTGCTGAACGGTTGTCAGGCGTCGTTGGCAAAGGACCACCCCCAGCATTTGCAAGATTTGGAGGAGGCGCAATGGAATGGTACTCCTTTTATAGTGAAGGAGGGTTGTTGCTATGTATCGGACTAGCGTGAGCCGAGATGTTTTGTTGAGGTGGAGGAACAGCCCCAGCAGCTTGAACCGCCATGATACTGGTAAGCATATAAGTGATCTTGGCGAATGTTGTTTCAAGACCCTCTAGCCGTTTGCTGGTCTGATCACTGGCTTCTTCAGGTCTTTCTCCGTCCGCTATGTATGTAGATAACATGCGAGGATGAACAGAGAAAATAGTACAACTGGTGCTGATACTGTCTGTCTCTGAGTGGGCAAGTCCTTCGTCTTCAGGTAGAGGAGGTAGATAGTCACCATCAGACTCGGAGAGATCGTTGTCCTCTGGAAGGCTACCTCCAGTGTGAGGGTCATCCGCTTCAGACTCTGAGGGAACACTACCCCCAGCTTGGGATTCTTCGTCTTCTGTACGGAATCTCGTCTTTGACCGGGTGCCCATATAGACTCCTTCAGATGTGACAGCCTGCTGGCCATTTGTTGGTAGACTTCTTCTTCTTCTTCTCGCGGAACTGAGAGAGAAAGTTGGGTTAGTGGTCTACCATCTTTGATTGGGGCTTCCGTAAGGGGGATCCCATGAAGCCATGTTGGATGAGACACATAGCGACTTTTCATCGTCAGAGAAGTATAGCCGTCGAAACACGGACTTTCTCTGAGGCACTCTTATTACTTTGGAGCAACAATAGTTGATAACAATACTGGTGCACAGATGTGCACTATGAATTGTTATGTCCTCCCTCGCTTTACGCTTATGATTTATCATGTTGCGCAAGTCAGCGGAAGGGAGTTTTGCCTTACAACCCATGTTGCATGCATCGCCAAGCTTTGCATACGAGTTCGTAAGGAAAGTTGGCGCATCCAGACATAGTTCACGTGTAGGGGCAACCCCCACACCTAAGTTCTGTGATGTACTTGAAGACAGCCCCGTGCTATACGTGTTGGGGCCTATCTTTTTGCTGTGGGCCATAGGCCTTGGAGACTGGCCTTGGGCGCAAGCTTCTTGACAGCATGTCTGAGTCTCCTTGATGTGGGCGCATAGTATGGATCCAGTGAGCCTGGGCACATAGCCTTTGGCGTATAACCCTGGATGTCCAGTCTGTTGAAGACAGAAGCATTCTGGTTGGGGTTATGCGCCTAAACATCCCCCTGGGCACATGCTTGGTGGAGCAGCGCTGCTTTCTTCCAGTTTTGCCTCCTTCATTTGTGAGCCTTGCTGGGTTTGTCCATAGTGTCGCACACCCCAATTATTGGCATCGTAGTATTTTTCTTTGCCAAGTCTCGAGCGTCGAATACTTTATTGTAGGTTGTGCAGAAAAGAAGTCACTGGGCTAGTAGAGCCCGGAACGGTGTGAGCCTTCTCCATTTGGGGAACTTCTGTGGCAGAGTCATGCACCCATGTGACAGAGTCCTCCAGTTGCATATCTGCTATGACACTAGCAGGATATGCACAGCGAGCCTTCGGAAGCCATGTCTTGCGAGACTTGTTTGGCTTCGCTGATTTTGAGGGAGTAGAGCCATCCCTCGAGAGCATCTCTTCGAACGCCTGCTGATCAAATTTTACGATCAGCATCTTCTGAGTGCTCCCCACTTTGTCGGTATCGGATTGCGTCACCACCTTCTCGTCGGAGGAAAAGGTAGTCCCCAGCAGAGTTGCCATTTTTGTGGACACACAAAAAAGAAGAAGAAACGCTGTCTTTTCTTTATTGGCGCAAGGCACCACAAATCGAGTACGCCTGAGAGATCCTGCGTTGAGGATCCCCGAGTACAAAAAAGAATTCTAAGGAATGGGACGATGGAGATAGAGCGGCAGTTGCTCCTTTACTCTGTTGACACTCTGATTACAAAAGTAGAAGAAAACCTAAGAAAATTGCTAACTCTCGGCTCACTGGCAAGAAGTGCAAAAATTTGGCTCTTGAAAATGCTCTCCATTCTGCGTTTTGAAGAGGGATGAGGCCCCTTTTTATAGTCGTTCTTGAGCTGAAATGATGTTATGCGCCCATATGAGGAAAACATACTAGTTTTTATGTGGGCGAATAGTCCTGCCTTGGGCGCATAGGGTGTAGGCGCATTCAGGCTGTGAGATCGTGGGTTGGTCATGGTGTTGACGTGGCCGCATGCTTCGGTGTACGACTGCTCGTGGAGACTGACGTGGCCGTGCGCTTTGGTGCACGTTTTGATCATGGCTTTGACCGAGTCAGGCTTGGGCGCATAGCCCTGTTTCAGGCTATGCGCCCTCATTCACAGGGGGTGGCTTGGGCGCATAGAGCTTCACAGGCTTGGGCGCATAGAGCTTCACAGGATGATGGGCGCATACGAGCTTCACAGGACGACTTGAGCACATAGGAGCTTCACTTGAGCGCATATGTCCTCCTTTGGCTTGGGCGCATACGACTTTATTTGCTAAAATTTTCATGCTTCTATAGAGGCCGATACCACTGGTGATGTGATAGCAAGTTCCATTCTTTTCGATTCATTTCAAGATATTGCTTTATTTGATTCTGAAAGCATCTCATAGCTTTATATCTCTGGCTTTTGTGCTTAAACATTGTTTAGAAACAGAACCACTAGGTAAGAGTTACAAGATCATGATGGGTGGAGGCATTCTCCTCATTAGCGATGTTTGCAACTATCATCGTGTGACTTTAGAAGGTCGAGACTTGTGTGCCAGCCTACTCGTAATGCCACTTACGAGTTACAATTTAGTTCTCGGAATGGATTGGTTGAGTACGCAGTGCACTACTATAGATTGCCGTAGGGGTTGTGTAGTATTTAGCACTCTAGGAGAGACGGTATTTGAGTTTGCTAGAGGAGCCGTAGACGATGGTGTTCTTAGAGCAATGGTTGAGGAGAAGGTATTGCCTCATCCTCTTATAGCTGACTTTCTCGACGTATTCCTAGAAGAATTGTTGGGATTACCGCCTGATAGAGATATTGAATTCTCTATCGACCTAGTGCCAGGAGCAGAGCCTATATCGCAACATGTCTACAGAATCAACAACAACGAGCTTGAGGAGTTGAAGAAGCAGATTGATAAATTAGAGGACTTGGGATTCATCAGATCGAGTTCTTCGGCCTTGTTGAAGGTTAAAAAAGTGCAAACATATTAAAAGCGCAGGTGGCGTTCTCACTACACATGACTTCACAAAAGCGCAGGTACCCCAAAAGCGCAGACAGACAATTAAAGTCACACAGACGAACAAAAGTGGTGCATAAACAGTTCTTTATTAAAATCATGTCTACAAAAGATCTATTACCGATTCTTCATGATTACATATAAACCTAAAAAAGTCTACAAGGAGGTCAATCTTCAGACGCGCACAGCCCCCCAAACGCGCAACACTGTCAGAGCGAATCACTTCCTCGTCAGAGCGAGCCACTCCGTGAAGCAACTATTGGCCCGAGCAAGAACTCAATCCACAGCACAGGGTGTGCCACCGCCATTGAGTAGGGCAGAGCACAACCTATGGCTCTTCGGATTGACAATCAATCCAAATCCGGAAGCTTGGATCTTGAAGACGTCCAAGATGTTGTTCAAGTTCTCTCGAAGACGTCTAAGATGTTGTTCAGGTTCGAACTCCGTATGCCAAACGCTCAAGTGCAACTCAAAACTCAACAGTAGTTCTTCTACAAGGACATAGCTTCTTTGAACGAAGGGATCCACAACCAACAGTCGACTTGTGCAAGGCCAACGGCCGTTTGAAGCTAAGTCAGGATCGAGCATGACGGTGAAAATGCTAAGAGACAGTAAAGGTAACCCTTTAGAAAAGCATCCATTTATATAGGGTGAGTGTGGTCCAACCCACATGTCACGTGGCCGTCGGTCAAAGACTCCTAAATTAATGGGATGAACCTAAGACTCAACATAATAAATCTCATTTAATAGGTTCATTCGACTGAATCCTAGGCCACAGACTTCTTGAAATCTCTAAATGACGGCGGTAATTAAAGAAGAGGATGACCGACTCGTCCATCAAAAGAGCAATCATTAATTGCTCTTATGACTTCGACAGAAACTAGCTCATTCGACTCAGAAGTGCAGCCAGTTCATTCCTTCCACTGCGTCCTTGCTTCAAACCAGAAGCGCAGCGCCCTCCATCCCATTCAAAATTGCAGCCAGTTCAAAGGCTCCTTCATCTGACACTTTTTTGTCCAAAGCACAAGTCCACTCTTCGCCTTCAAGCATAGTGACTTCGTCGCCTCAAGCACAAGTCTACTCGTCGCCTTCAAGCACAGTGACTCCGTTGCCTAAATCATAAGTCTACTTGCCGCCCTAAAAGCGTAGTAACTCCATGCCTAAAGCACTTGTCCACTCGTCGCCCTAAAAGCGCAGTGACTCCACTGCCTTAAGCACTTGTCCACTAGTCGCTCTAAAAGTACAGTGACTCTATCGCCTGAAGTACAGTCTCCTCATCGCCTAAAAGCGCAGTGACTCCGTCGCCTGAAGCACAGTCTTCTCGCCTAAAAGCACAGTGACTTCGTCGCCTAAAGCACAGTCTACTTATTGCCCAGAAGTGCAGTGACCTAAAAGCCTCGCCATAAGTGCAGCTCACATAGAAGTGCAGTCCTACGGGGTGACGTGGTTCCACGTGACCAGACGGGTGTTTATGTCTTTTTCAGATTGGTTTGTTTAAAAACCATCGCTCTTAAGATAGGACAGAGTTTGATTCTGTTGATAAGAGCAATATCCTATCAGTTTGTTTAAATCACAGATAAGGACAAAATTTGTTCTTATAGACGAGGGCCATATCCAATCAGTTTGTTTTAACCAATGGCCCCCTAAGATAAGACAAAATCACAAAATCCAACTTCAGGGATAGGAACAGAATTTGCTCAGGTTCATCTGATCAACAATAAACATACGCCACGTGTCCTTTATTCAGTTATGTTGATAATTCTCCTAAGATCTTGATAAAGGAGAATCTCAGCGTCCGCTACGTGTCAGCTCAGCGACAGCCCTCACCGTACAACTTCGAGATTCTTTCATATCTTTATGTACAGCGTTCCTACACAATCCTTATGCACATCGTATATTTGCTTCCCTATAAATAGAAGGAGTTTTCCTTCGATAAAGAGGCTTCAAAATCTTCACAACTTTGGCATCTTATTGATTGGCAACCCCAGAGTTCCAATCACAAGCACCGGAAAGCCAGAGCAAGTTCAATTTTTTATCAGATCTCGTCAACGGAGTAAAGGAGCCGCTGCAGTGCTCGATCTCCACCGTTACACTTTTCCAGAAGACTTTGTACTTAGATCTTCTGTTTAGGAATCGATTGTACTCTTTGTACGTTTAATATATAAAAAGCTTGTATAACCTTTTTTCATGGCAAACAAGATGGCGACTCTGCTAGGGAGTTCCTTTTCCTCAAACAAGAAGGTAGTGACGTAATCTGATGACAACTTGCTGGGATCTTCTCAGAAGACGTTGTTCGTACATTTCAACCAACAAGCTTTCGAAGATCTTCTTTTTGAGGAGAAGTCGAGTGTTTCGAAGCGGTTCGTAAAACCGAAGAAGACTCGACACACCTGGGTGACAAAGTTGGCTACAACGAGCAGCACGACGGAGGTGACTGCGCTCCAGAACCCCACGAACGACGAAGCCCCGAAGAAGATTTCAACTGCTGCTGACATGCCGCCTCGCTCAGTTCCTACTTCGAGAAAATACAGCAAGGAGTACAGCGGGCCTGACAAAGGCGCAATGCCGGAAGAAGCGCATCGTGGTCCACCCACGGACGGAGGAGGTTGTGCAGGTGAAAAGATCCGTCTTTGACAGAATTGCCTATCCATCGGGTAAGGCTATATTGGATTCTGAACGTTACGTACCTTATATGGGTAACACAAAGAGGTCCAAGATGGCACATGCCTTACACGGCCAAAGTGCTATTCCAACCACTATGTTGAACTCTGAATACTATGCACCTTCTAAGGGTAGTAGGAAGAAATCCAAGGCAGCACGCGCTTCGTGCGATCAAAATGCTATGCCGACGACAGATCAAAGGCCCGCGTTGACAGTCACGCGTACGGCCAATGAAAAGCTATACAAAACTGGTTCGAGTGCTTCAATGCCTCGACTGGTGAAATCACGCTGTCACTTGAGCGCTTATGTGCACAATTCAATCCAGGGGTACCTACTATCGAGATAGACTCGTGCGAACAATATTCCTGTAGGAATGGAAGGAATCTACCTCAAGAACAACTCTCTAATCAGGACCTAAGCATGTCTCATGCACAGGAACTAAGATGAGAGAAGCTATCTCCACATCCTCACTCCTGCATGCAGCTTTCCTGCGTGCATAAAAGGAATGCAGGAGTAGAGACTTCAACAACTCCCTACAAGCGTAAAGCGAGGGAGGGATCTGCGACACAGAACGTGTCTAAATCAAGGCACAACTGCACCCAGATCACCATCAACTGTTGCTATTGCCAAACAGTCGCTTTGCCGCCAAAGAGGCGGTCCGTCTTCCAAAGACTGCGACCGATAGTGTCTAATAAGGAAGAAGATGAACTCTGTATTGCTTCATGCAATACGGTACGGTGTTCTCTGTCTCTTAATAAGCTTTCCAAGAATCCTTTCGTGTCGGCCAACAAGCCCAAAAATCGGCCTGGAGGTAGCAAGACGGCACTGCCTAGAACGGATGTGTCCCAAGGCACGTGCTCCAAATCAGGATCATTGTCACAAGAAGATGACAAGTCATTTACAACATTAGCTGGGGGTGGCCAACCCTCCACCATTCATAAAAATCCTGCATTCCAACCCAATGAAGGATTGTATGACACAGATACTTCCGCAGGCACAGGCATTCAAAAAGCTGGGGGTAGTAGTTTCAATGAGTCTGAGTATGATTGCAACCTACCGGTTTATCCTCAAGGTGACGGGACTCAGGCGTCTGAACTAGAGAGCGAAAGATCCACCGTCCCTTCTACTTATCCGCACATGATGTCTGTGTTCATGGCCGAAGGCGACAACGTGGACAGCAGTGAAGGATCCAGTCAGCAGAAGCGTATAGAGGCCCTTGAGACGGGCCTAAATATGTTGAACGATACTATGAAGACCTTGGCTTCCGTCGTATTGGAGATCAAGGAGAAATTGACACCCATTGTCTCCACTTCTGTAAACCAAGACCTAGGGACTAACGGCGGGTCCAATGTGCCTCACATCCTGAGCCAAGCAGCGCCCCTATCATATACTCCATCAACAACAGGACCTACAATGTCAAGTGAAGTACAACAGGCCCTCAAATAGTTGTACGCTCGCCACGATGCCAGAGAAAAGTGAGAATCACTCCAAAGGATGGGGATTTGGCAACCATATCTTGTCGAATGGGATAGTGTGATCTATCCTCCAAAATACAATCCACAGACGCTCATGTCGTTCGATGCGAAGGAGTCTCCCCGTCGATACTTGAGGTACTTTACCTCAGTAATAGGGTATCTACTAAAAGACGATGCTCTCCTTACCAACATATTCGTAGGAGCACTGTAGGGGTGACCTACGAATGGTTTTGTAGCCTCCTGGACAACTTTATTTCATCGTTCGAAGACTTGAAGTGCCTATTCCTCAATCGATTCTACGAAAGGGGAATGGACATGACAATGTCGACTCTCATGGACATCGTCCAGAAGGAGAAGGAACCTGTACGCGCATACATTGAGCGCTTCTGTCAGGCTACTCTGAGATTACCCCCTGGTATACCAGAGCCCATGCTTATAGACTCTTGCCGCAAAAACATGCTTCCCGCAATCAAATTGTGGCACAATGCTCCTTGTATAGAGTGGACGCCTTTCATTACAGAGGCAAACATAGCGGAAAGGGAAGCTCGAGACGCAGCTATTGGGACTGAGTTTCCTATTGCTCGAAGACAAAGGAAGGCGCTCATCTAGCAACAATCTCACTCCCAAGACGATAAAGGGAAACAAGGCATGACCGTCAACATCTCCAAGTGTTCAGTAACAATGAACCCTAAGCCGACCGAAGCGTAGAGGCCGAAAGAGACCTACTCCTTCAACGATGAAGACACACTATAACTCTTCGATATGCTGACGAAGGGTGGCAAGCTTCAGCTTCCGCCTCCTAAGCGTCCCGATGAAGTAGAAAAGGTGGACAATCCAAAATACTGCCACTACCACCAATATGTTCACCATTCGACACGTGACTGCTACGTATTGAAAAGACAGATCCAGCGCCTCATCGACACTAAATTCATTTTGCTCGACTACGAGGAAAAGACTGTTACTGCCAATATGGTCACTCTCCAGTTCGAAAGTTTTTCGAGAATAGAAGATCAAGAAGGTGTAGTCCCCATCCCGAGAGCAACAATGAAAGTAGTCAATCTTCCATCGGACCGTGACAACGCTTAGGGCCTTATCCCATTTATAACGTCGTGAGGCGAAGTGATGTGGATCCATCCTGATCTCGCTCCAAACATGATGGTGCCTATAGCGCACTCTGTCAAAGGAAAGAAAATCAAGTCATGTCATATGGTTTCTACATCGGCTGATGACACTCTGGTTATCACTCGCTCGGCTCACTAGTGAGAAGGAAATCAGGCTCCGGAGGAGGAAACATCTTCCCCTGTTGCGGCCACCACCCCCGATACATCGGAAGCAGGCCCGTCTCAAGCCCCTGCCACAAACAAGCAAAGGCAGAAGGAGGTTCCCTTTGACAAACCTCTGAAAAAGACTCGACAGTAGGACCGATCAAACCCTACAACTTTGACATATTGGCGCAGCTGGCCAATACTCCTCCGTCTCTCCAAAGAGACTCGAGACGCCCTCAACGAAGCTTTACAGAATGTTGACTCCTGTCCCACCCAGGTGAAATCGCCCAAGGAAAACCCTGCTGCATGCCCACATTGTCACAGTGTGGTCGAGGTGATTCCTAACATCACCTTTACCCAGCAGGACATGTTGCTGAAGAACAACCGGCACAATAGGCCCCTGTACTACACAGGGTATGTTGGTGCCATTAAGGTCGATCGCATCCACATCGGCCATGGATCTTCTCTTAGCATCATCACTCGAAGTTTACTCCAAGCTTTGGAGATCACAATGCATCGACTGACTGCATCAAACACTACAATTAGCAGCTTCAACGCTGGAAAAAGTGAGTCCCTGGGCAAGATTCGCCTGAAATGCCAAATAGGTGATCTCCAGACTTACGTAACTTGCTACGTCATTGACGCCGATATAAACTACAACATGCTATTGGGACGACCATAAATTCATGGGTACATGATCGTGCCCTCCACTCTCTAACAATGCATGAAGTATACGGCCAGCGATGGGACCATCAAAACCGAGTTCGCTGACATCGACCCATTTCGAGAACTCGAAGCATACTGTAGAGATGCTGAGCTGTACAAGTCAGTCCCATGGGACGATGATGCCAATGATGCTGACGACGAGGTAGATACTGTATCGGAAAGCGCAGCTATCGTGGAAGAACCATTGAGGGTTCGATTGAAGGGAAAACCTCCCAAAACATCAACTCCTCTCGTCATCAAGCTTCATGGCAAGGTGCCGGCTCGGTCACCCTCAACAATATCAGCCGTTAGCTAGGAGCCTATGCAAATAAGGCTTCCCCGTAAGGCCCCAAGGCCAAATTTGAAGTCGCAGGAACCTCTGACTACACCTCCCTTGGTAGTCAAGTTAAAGGGGAAACCTCCTCCACCTTCTTTCGTAACAGCCCTAGCGCTCACATATGAAGAGTTGGGAGACTACGTGTGTGCCAATACTGAGGCACACTCTTTAGATGATGTAATACCTCGGGGTAAAATTTTGCATTTTATTAATAGGAAGTTGTCTTTGAATTACTTTTGTGCGCATTGGAACACTAGGTAATTCTTAGACAACACTCTATATATGTTACAAACACAAGTGGCAACCGCTAGTCTCGCAAGCCGAGTTGTCCTATAGAAGCATGAAAAAGCACAGGGTTACACAAGGCGCAGGTGGGTACTCTTGCTACCCACCCATCTTCACAAAGGCGCAGATGATGAACGGCGCAGGTTGGTGCTCTCGCTACCAACCCAGTTTCACAGAAGCGCAGGCGGTCAATCACGCCAACAAAAAAGATAAACTCACAAAAAAAAATAAAAAATTCAAAGAAAGTTCTTTTTATTAAATCATGGCTACAATAGTCTATTACAGATTCGTCACGATTACATAAAAGAAGACTTTCTAATTACAATGATCTATTACAAAGTATTTGTGATTACATATGCTGAACTAAAAGCTCCTACGGATCTACGTTGGGGTTCATTTTCACAGTGTGATCGTCATGAGAGGAGGGACTGTGGGTAGAAGATGTGAATACACTCACCATCAAAGTCTGCCACCACAGCACCTTCCCCCAGACGCGCAACTTTTCCTGAAGCAGCTATTGGCCCGAACGAGAATTCAGTCCACAGCACGACATGAGGCCCTTTTCAAAAGCATATTAGCTTCTTAGGCTCTTTGAGCCTAACAAAAGCAAGCAGCCACCAATGAGTAGGGAAAAGCACAACCTGCGGTGCTTCATGTTGGCAATCAGAGCAAACTTGGTCGTCAGGACCTCCAAGACCTCCATAATGTCGCTCAGGTTCGAACTCCCTATGAGAAGCGTTCCAGTACATCCCGAAGCTCATCAGCAGTTCTTCTACGAAGGCACATCTCATTTGAACGAAGGGATCCTCAACCAAAATCCGACTTAGGCAAGGCCAACGTCCGTTCGAAGCTAAGTCTGGATCCAGCATGGTGTTGATGGACAAAAAGAGGAAGACGTAACTCTTCGGAAGAAACTCCCCCTTTATATAGGGCGGGAGTGGTCCAAGACATTGGCCACGTGGCCGTCGATCAAAATTTTCACATTAATGGGATGAACCTAGGACTTAGCACGATGAACCTCATTAAATAGGTTCATTCGACTAAGTCTTAGACCATTAAAAGACCCCTTAAAATTCCCCAAGTAACGGTAGCAATTAAGAGAGAGTCGTTCCTTAAAGAGCTGTCATTAATTCCTCTTAAAGAAGACTTCAAAGCCAACTTCTTCAAACCAGAAGTGCAGCTACAATCCTGCGCCAGTAGGAGGTGCAGAATGG
The DNA here is from genome assembly GCA_029216955.1 of Iris pallida. Taxonomy (NCBI): domain Eukaryota; kingdom Viridiplantae; phylum Streptophyta; class Magnoliopsida; order Asparagales; family Iridaceae; genus Iris; species Iris pallida. The sequence continues at coordinate 9,384,792 of JANAVB010024597.1, read as the reverse complement.
TGATGACTTCATATCATCCCAGCTTCAATGACACAGACCTCTGCTTCAACCCATAAGCTCAACCCCCTTCATCAAAGACTTGGGAAATACCATTGCATCCAACAAAAGTCCTCATGCCGCTCCAAAAGCACAACAACCTCGTTAGCCTGAAGCACAGCCTACTCGTCGCCCTAAAGCACATTGACTTTACCACTCGAAATATAGCCTACTCGTCGCTCAAACGCACAGAGGCTCCACCGTCTTCGAAACATAGTCCACTTGTCGCCTAAAAGTGCAGAGGCTCTGTTGTCTCCAGGAGAACAGTCTACTCGTCGCACCAGAAGCACAACAGCACTAAGACCTCGCTAGAGACGTAGGTTGCATGGTCCCATCCAATTGGTTTGTTTAAATCGACATTCTCAAAGATAGGATAGATGTTGATCATATTGATAAGTGCAAATATCTTATTAATTGGTTTAAAATTCAGATGAGGATGAAGTTGATAAAGGTTGTATCAAGTCGGTTTGTTTAAACCGATAGCCTCCTGAAGATCAAACAAAATCCTACTCTGAGATGAAATCCAAGATCTACTCGGCTTCATCTAAACAGAGGATTTCCAGCAATAGACACGCACCATGTGTCTCCTTCTTCGGTTATTTTGATAACCACCCGAGATCTCGATAGAGAGGAATCTCGATGTCCGCCACGTGTCAGCTCAACATAAGCCTGCACCGTGTAATGACAGTAGATTCCTTCATATCTCAAATCTGAGTACACATCGCATATGTGCCCCCTTTCCCCTATAAGTAGAAGGAGTTTTCCCTTCAACAAAAAAAGAGAAGGACACACATAGAGAGGAAAGAAGCAGAAGGAAAAGGCAGAACTTCGAAAAGTCTTCAACTCTGGCATCCTCTTGATCGATAACCCTAGAGTTCTATCAAAGGTACCAGAAAGCCAAAGCAAGTCCAACTCGTCGTCAGATTGTTAACGGAGTAAAGGTGCTGCTGTAGTGCTCGATCTCCACCGTCATGCTTTTCCAGATTTCTTGTACTTTAATTTTCTCGCATAGGAATCGATTGTACCTTTTTTCAAATTTAATAAACAAAAAGTTCGTATAACCTTTTGTAATGTCGAACAAAATGACGACTCTGCTGGGGACGAGCTTATCCTCTAACGAGAAGGTGGTGATACAATTTGATGACAACTTGCTGGGATCTTCCCAGAAGATGTTGGTCGTACGCTTCGACCAACAAGCTTTTGAAGATCTCCTTTCTGAAGAGAAGTCGAGTCATTTGAAGCGGTTCATAAAACCGAAGAAGAATCGATGTGTCTGGGTGTCCAAGACGGCTACGACGAGCAACACGATAGAGGGGACTACGATCCAGAACCCTCTAAATGCTGAAGTCCCGGAGAAGATTTCGGCTACTACGGCCATGCCATCTCACTCGATTCCCACTTTGGGAAAATACGACGAGGAAGACAGTGCCCCTATGGCAGGCCTGACGAGGACAAAATGCCGAAGGAAGCGTGCGGCAGTTCAACCCCTCACAAAGGAAGCATTGTCGGCGAGAAGATCTGTCTTCGACAAAATTACCTTCCCATCAGGCGAGCCCTCATTAGATTCTGAATACTTTGCACCCGCTGGGGGTAGTAGAAAGAAATCCAAGGCAGTACATGCCTCGTGCAACAAACGTACTTTGCCAATGACCGACCAAAGGCCTGCGTTGACAGTCACACGCATAGCCGATGGGAAGTTATAAAAAACTGATCCCCGTGCTTCGATGTCTCGACCAGTTAAACCCCTCTGTCGCATGAGCACTCCTGTACCTGATGCAAGCCAGAGGGTACATCCCATGGAGAAGGACTCATGCAAGCAGCATTCCTTTAAGCATGATAGGAGTCTGTCTTGCCAGACCCTCTCTGATCGTACCCGTATGCAGCTTCCCTACGCTTATGATGGGGATACAGAGGTGGAGGACTTGACGCTTTCACACAAGCGTAAGGCAAAAAAGAAATCTGCGGCACAGGGCATGTCTAAATCAAGGCATCCTTGTACCCAGATTACCATCAACTGTTGCTGTCAACATACAGCCACCATGCCGCCGAGGAGGCATTCCGTCTTCCAAAGACTACAGTCGGCGTCAACCGAACGCCAGATGTTCTACAGGGGGTCGACAAGCGCAGACGAAGATAAACTCCGTATCGCTACATGCAATATGGTACAGGGTTCTCAATCTCTCAAAAAGTCGTCCAAGAATCCTTATATCTCGACCACCAAGCCCAATAAACGGCCGAGAGTAGCAAGGCGAAGGTACCCAACACAGGTGTGTTCCAAGGCATGCATTCCAAATCTCTGTTGGGTACCACGTCAGACGCCGGGGGTAGCCAACCTCCCACCATCCATAACAATGCCAAATTCCAGTATGAGGAGGAACTATATGATACGGATACCTCCACAGGCGCAGCTGGCCACCAGACTGGGGGTAGCAACCACAATAAGTCTGAGGAAGATCATAACCTTCCAGTTCATCCTCAAGACGACGAGGCGTAGGCATCTGAGCTGGAGAGCGAAGGGTCTACTGTCCTTTCCACCCATCCACACACAAGGTCCATATTTAAGATCGATGGCGACGAGGCGGACAGTAGTAAAGTGCATGACCAGCTGAAACGTATCGAAGCTTTCGAGACGAGCCTAGATACGTTAAATGCTACAATAAAATCCTTATCTTCTATCATACTGGAGATCAAGGGGAGTTTGGTCCCTACTGCCTCCACACCTGTGCTGGACTCGGCAGCTAACGACAGATCCAGTAAGCTACCCATCATCAACCAAGCGACACCATCGTCATCTACTCCATCGACCATAGGACCTGTAATGTCAACCAAGATATAACAGACCATCAAGGAACTGTATGCTCGCTATGATGCCAAAGAGAAGGAAGCAGCACTCTGGAAGATGGGGATTCGGCAGCCATATCCTGTCGAGTGGGACAATGTAGTCTACCCTCCTAAATATAATCTGCAGACGCTCATGCCCTTCGATGGAAAGGAGTCTCCCGACGATACATGTGGTACTTCGCCGCAGTAATAGGGCACCTACCAGAGAACGATGCCCTCCTCACCAACATACTCATAGGAGCCCTGCAAGGGGTAGCCTATGAGTGGTTCTGCAGTCTTCCGGACGATTGTATTTTATCATTCAAGGACCTGAAGACTCTCTTCATCGACTGATTCTATGAAGGAGGGATGAACATGACGATGTCAACTCTCATGGAGGTCATCCAGAGAGAGAAAGATCATGTCCGTGCATACATCGAGCGCTTCCGCCAGGCAACTTTGAGGCTATCACCTAGCATGCCCGAGCCCATGCTTATGGAATCATGCCGTAAGAACATGCTGCCTGCAATCAAATTGTAGCACAGTGCTCCTTGTACAAAGTGGACGTCTTTTATTACAGAGGCGGATGTGGCACAAAGAAAAGCCCAAGAAGCACAGTTCTTGGGATTAAACTTTCCTTCTCTCGAAGACAAGGGGAGACGCTCGTCTAGCAACAACCCCAAGGACGAAAAAGGTAACGAAGCCATTACCGTCAACATCTTCAGAGGTTCAGTAACCATGAACCCCAAGTCTGCAGAAGCACATAAGCCGAGGGAGACTTACTCCTTCAACGACGAGGATACGCTGGAACTCTTCGATATGCTGACGAAGAGTGGCAAGTTGTCTCTCCCAACACCAAAGCACCCCGACGAAGTAGAGAATGTGGACAACCCTAAATACTGCCATTATCATCAGTATGTCCACCATTCGACACGAGATTGCTACGTGTTGAAAAGATAGATTCAGTGTCTCATCGACGCCAAAGTCATATCACTTGACTAGAAGAAAAGACTGTCACGGCCAACATGATCACTATTCAGTTTGGAAGTTTTCCAACCACGGAGGCATAGGACAGGGTCGCCCCCATCCGAAGGGCGATAATGGAAGTAGTCAGTCTTCCACCAGCGTGTCCCATTCTCCACACCACGAGGCGAGGTCATGTGGGTGCACCCCGACCTTACTCTCGACATGATGGCTCCTACAACCCTCTTTGTCAAAGGGAAGAAGGTCAGGACATGTCGCATGGTCTCGGCATCGACCGATGACACCCTGGTGACCACTCGCTCGGTACGGCATCAAGAGGAGAACCAAGTTCTAGAGGAGGTAGCACCTCCACAAACTACAACCTCTGCTTCTGATACATCAGAAGCAAGCCCGTCTCAGACTCCTACCGCAGATAGACAGAAGCAAAAGGAGGTTCGCTTCGACAAAACTCTGAAGAAAGACTCGACAGTAGGGCCTATCAAATCCTACAACTTCGATATACTGGCGCAGCTAACCAATACCCTGGCTAGATTATCACTCTTCGAGATTATCTCTCTCTTCAAAGAGACCAGAGATGCGCTCAGTGAAGCATTGCATAATGTCGAGTCCTTTTTCACTCGGTGCGACCACCCAAGGAAGACCCTGTAGCCTACCCACATTGTCATAGTGTGGTCGAAGTGATCCTCATTATCAATTTTACCCAGAAGACATGCTGCTGAAGAATAATCTACATAATCGGCCTCTGTACTATACAGGATATATCGGTGCCATTAAAGTCGATCACATCCACATCGACCTAGGCACCTCTCTCAGCATCACCCCAAGGAGTTTGCTCCAAACTCTAGGGATTCTGATGCATCGGCTGACTGCATCAAACACAACAATCAGCGGTTTCAACATTGCTGTTGGGACGACCATGGGTTTATGAGTACATGATCGTTCTTTCCACTCTCCATCAATATATGAAGTACGTGGCCAGCAACAGGACTATCAAGACCGAATTCGCTGACATCGACCTGTTCCAGGGACTTGAAGCCTACTGTACGGATGATGATCTGTACAAGTCAGTCCCCTGGGACGATGAGAGCAATGATGCCGACGGCGAGGTAGAGACGGCCTCAGAAGGCATAGCGGTTACTGAAGAACCAATAAAGGTTCGAATGAAAGGAAAACCCCCTAAGGTATCAACGCCCCTCGTCGTCAAGCTCCGAGGTAAAGCGCCATCTTCGCCCTCGGTGACGTCAGATGATGGCCATGAGCCTATACGAATAAGGCTACCCCGGAGGTCCCCAAAGCCAACCATGAAGGCGCAGGAACCTTCGACCGTAGCCCCCTTGGTAGTTAAGCTAAAGGGGAAGCATCCTCCCCCTCCTCCCTCGATAGCCCTAGTCCTCACCGATGAGGAGCTAGGAGACTACGTCTGTGCCGATACTGAAGCGCACTCTTTAGATGATGTAATCCCTTGGGATAAAATTTCTTATTTTATTAATAGAAAGTTTTCTCGAATTACTCTTGTGCATGTTAGAACACTAGATATTTCTTAGACAACTCTCTATGTATGCTACAAACACAAATGAAAACCACCAACCTTGCAAGCCGAGTTGTCCCTTCCCGGGGCTCTTACTTCCTAGTTCCAACAAGGAAGAAGGAGGAGGTACCCATCATCTTTGGTCGATTGGAGCATCCTCAGCGACTAACTCCAGGAGAACCAGAACCCGACAACGACAAGATGCAACTCTACCGTTACGCTACTCAAGCCAAACACCTCATCCAGAAGATGGATTATGACTTAAACAGCAACAAAGGATTCAACTATGGTAAAGGCCGACGCCTTCTCTTACGGATTTGAGCTCCAAAGGTGTCACTTCCCGATCCCGATATACATATTTTTTCATGAATTATGTACATGGTATCCTGTATTTAGCATGTACATAATTCTATTTATTATTTATTAATAGTTATATGTAGTTTTAAGCATGTCATTAGTGGAATGGTTAGAGCATGTTTAGATATTAGAGTTTTCTTGAGCCAATCCTCACCCACTATAAATAATCTCTTTCATACTCTCTTTCCTCATTCACTCTCTCATTCATTTTCCTCAACCACCAACCCTCTTAGGCAAGTACACCTTGTACCAAATAGAAAGATTCTTGCATTCTCATTTTTTGATTTTTTTTTCTTTGATATTATTTGTCTATAATGTTCTTCTCTTCATTCTCTACAAGTTTAGTTCTTGGAGTTTTTGATTTTAATGGCTAGGTTTGTGTAGATCTAAGTTTCTAAAACTAGGGTTTTATGGGTTTTTATGGTTTTGATCTATCAAACTTGGTTGTTTTCGAAAACTAATGGTCCTATGTTGTAGGAAATTTGATTCTACATAATTTTGACCTTTGAATAGTGCCACAGGAATAAATAGTGCTGCATGGAATGAATAGTACCGTATGGATGTATAGTATCGCATGAAATGAATAGTACCGCATGAATGAATAGTGCTGCATAGATGAATAGTGCCACATGAATGAATAGTGCCGCATGGAATGAATAGTGCCGAAGGAATAAATAGTACCATATGGATGTATAGTATCGCAGAAATGAATAGTACCGTATGGATGCATAGTACCGCATGGATGCATAGTGCCACATGGAATGAATAGTGCCGCAGGAATGAATAGTGCCACAGGAATGAATAGTGTCGTATTGATGCATAGTACCGTAGAAGGCCGCATAGTGCCGTAGAAGGCTGCATAGTGCCGCAGAATGACGCATAATACCGCAGAATGCCGCATAGTATCTATTTTGGCTGTTTTTGGCTGTTTTATGTCCTGTTTGGCTGAATTATGGCCAGAATTTCTCCCAACTCCCAACATAAAAGTTGTAGATCTTTGTCTTGACTTCAAGAATCTTCATGTCTCACTTTAACCAGAATTTATATGTGACTTTGGCACCTTGTGCACCTTTTACCTTGCACATTGCCCGCGTGCCGTTTGGGCCACTTCATGACTTACGAGCACTTCATACCCTAAGTGCGTAGTGCCTTTTTGTTCTCTTTCCTCTTGTGTCTTGGTCCTCATTCCTGATCTGACTACCTATGCGTGTGTTGGATAACCCTATATGTGTACTAAGGTACAATCTATGTGAGCACCAATGTGCTATCCTATGTACTAAGTGTTCCTACGTGATACCTGCCAGTACCTCCAAGAATCCAATATTTACATAGCGAATGGTCCGTAGCAATGACGTGGTATGTGTTATGTGTTGTATTACACCAAGAAGGAGTTACATACGTATGACTCCATGAGCTAGTACAGATCCCTTTTTGGGATACTCGTACAATATATGACATCTAGGGGAGTGAGCATGTGACCACGACATGTGAACTCCGAGGATAACCTAGGGATTAACTAGGCAACTAACTTGGTAGATGCATTGGGTGGGAAGAATCTCGAGATCGTGCCATACTAGCCACCCCAGGTCCAGTCCTGATGTATCGGGTTGGCCGCCACGGATATGGTTTCATTCGCCTATAGCGGATGGCTATATCCGACTTCTACGAGCTATGTGTAATATGTTTTAGCATGGTAGCCCTCCGGGGGACCGGTGCATAATTATTGTGCTATATGTTTAATGGTTTGGCTAGTCCTGCTGGGTTGACACGATCTGGGGATTCCTTTTATTCAGTATCGCGGAGATAACTCCGCCAATTATAGAAAGCCGCAGGAATGAATGACCACTTGAAAAATGACTTGACTGTGCCTTGTAACTTCCGTTAGTAGCCGAGGGACATGGACTGTCATGGTGCGTGGTCTAACCTATGTCCTTGTTTGGTTGTTGGGTTGGGCTATCGTGCTGTGACAGGCTGTGGACTGAGGTTACGACCGGAAGCTTTTATTATTACTAGTATTATTATTTTATGCTTGGGATTTCATCTCACTCTTTTGTGCTCCCTTGTGGCACTTGCTATTCGGGGCTGACCCCGCTGGTTTTGTTTGGCCAGATCATGTAGAAGAGCCTGAGGATCCGACCTTCCTCCCTGACGTTAATGGTGCATACTAGGAGCATGGCTGGCGGGGGACTCGAGTGGATTTCTTCTCCACCACTCTAGTATCTTTACTTATGTTCTGGCATTTAGCCACCTGCACCTGCTTAGCCGGCTAATCTGGATATTTTATCTTTTGTATAATTTGTAATTAAATCAGAATGTAGCTGAATACAATTATGTACCTATGACTCTCTGGGTAGCTAACTTATAAATTTAGATCCCCATGATCATTTTGATGAAGCGTCGGGGATGCCTTACTGCTTTATCTCATATGTTCATTAATTGATATTTTTTTGCTTTGAATGATTGAGACATAGATGCTCTGTGAGACCATAGGAGACTTGAATATAGCATGCACCCCCTTGTCTCTTGACAGCCACGATCGTCGTATGATGTTTGTATACCTCATATGGAGTAGCTGGCCTAGTCTATTTTCGTATTTCGGTACTGGGGCATGACAAGGTTTTATTGGTGGCCCATGCAGGTCCAATTTTCAGAATTGAGGGGTGTTACTATTATAGGAGTCTCAATCAAAACTTGTTCCATTTGAATCTCTTGCCTCGACTTCTCTTCCTTCACCTTGATTGATAACCTGAATTGTATCCTCGAATCTTCCTCGTCCTGTTATTTAATATCATGTATCTTTCCCTATAGGGGTGCTTCTTTCTCAGTAGCTGGCGAGGCCAACATGGAGGAACGTCCAGTAGAGCATGGCTCGACGGGGCAGCAGCAGGAAAGAATACTTTCTTTTGACCAGATTCGAGTGGAAGTGATATCAGAGCCAGTGGAACCGCAAGTTCTAGAAACTCATGCACCCCCAGCGGAGCCGGCAGCGACGATAGTACCTGAAGCTGCAGCACTCCTGGAGGTCATCCGGGAATTCCTGGCCACTCAGCAGTGTCAGGTGGCAGCCCATCAGCAATAGTAGACCCAGCAGTAGGAACAGAATGTGCTACTAAATTAGAGGTTACAATTAGCCCTTGAGAGAAGTGTCAGGAATGATTCGGGAGCGTCGGGGAGGTTTTATCGACTTAACCCAAGATACTTTGACGACATGGAGGATGCCATCATGTGGATGCTTGGCTTCAGGATATTGAGGCCATATTGACCACATAAAAGGTTCCAGCAGAAGAGAAGGTTGACCAGGTCAAACTGTTACTTCAGGATCTCGCCCGCGATTGGTGGGCATCGAAAGAGGTTGGAATGAGGCATCCTGTTCCTTGGGATAGCTTCAATACCAGATTCAAGGCCAAGTATTTTGGCTTGGTTGTGCGGTATGAGCTACAATAGAGGTTTATCAGTCTCAAGCAAGCTGGTAAGACGGTGGATGGATATGAAGCGGAGTTCTGCAGACTGAGTCGGTTTGCACCGACGATGGTAGCTACAGAGCCAGAGAAGGCTATGAGATTCCAGCAGGGACTTCATTTGGGGATAAAATAGCTAGTAGAAGGGCACGACTATCAGACTTTTAATGCCGTTTTAACGGCTGCTCGGAGACATGAACGCACCTAACAAAAGTTGGTGACAAGACATTGTAGAAGCATGAAAATTTTCAGCAAACATAGCTCCATGCGCCCAAATCAAAGCAGTTCCATGCACCCAGTCAGTACGACTCCATGCGCCCTTTAAATGAAGCTCCATGCACCCAGTACAAGTATAACTCCATGCGCCAAAGACTAGCTCCCCTGAAAGGAGGGTGCATAGCCTGAGACATGGCTATGCGCTTAAGCCTGACTCAGTCAAAGCCACGATCAAAACGTGCACCGAAGCGCATGGCTACGTCAGTCTCCACGAGCTGTCATGCACCGAAGCATGCGACCACGTCAACACCACGACCAACCCACGATCTTGCAGCCTATATACGCCTACACCTATGTGGCCAAAGCAGGACCATGCACCCACGTAAGAACCAGCGTGTCTCTTCATGTGGGTGCATAACATCATTCCAGCCCAAGAACGACTATAAAAGGGGGGCTTCTTCCCTCTTCAACAGACAGAATGGAGAGCATTTTCAAAAGCCAAATTACTGTACTTCTTGCCAGTGATCCGAGAGTTAGCAATTTTCTTAGGTTTTCTCCCACTTTTGTAATTGGAGTGTCAACGGAGTAAAGGAGCAACTGTCGCTCGATCTCCATCGTCTCATTCCCCAGAATTCTTCTTTTTGTACTCGGGGATCCTCAGCGCAGGATTTCTCAGGCGTAGTCAATTTGTGGTGCCTTACGCCAATAAAAAGAAAAGACAACATTTTCTTCTTCTTTTTTTGTGTGTGTCCACAAAAATGGCGACTCTGCTGGGGACTACCTTTTCCTCTGACGAAAAGGTGGTGACGCAATCCAATACCGCAAAGTAGGGAGTACTCAGAAGATGCTGATCGTAAAATTCGATCAGCAGGCGTTCGAAGAGATGCTCTCGAGGGACGGCTCTACTCCCTCAAAATCAGCGAAGCCAAACAAGTCTCGCAAGACTTGGCTTCCGAAGGCTCGTTGCGCATATCCTGCTAGTGTCATAGCAGATATACAACTGGAGGACTCTGTCACCTGGGCACATGACTCTGCCACAGAAGTCCCCCAAATGGATAAGGCTTACACCGTTCTGGGCTCTACTAGCCCAATGACTTCTTCCCTCCACAACCAATAACAGAGTATTCAACACTCGAGACTTGGCAGAAGAAAATACTACGATGCCAAGGATCAAGGTGTGCGGCACTCTGGCCAGACCCGGCAAGGCTCATGAACGAAGGAGGCAGAACTGGGAGAAAACAGTGCTGCTCCACCAAGCATGCGCCCAAAGCCATGCGCCAAAAGGAGTATTTGGGCGCATAGCCCCAACCAGAACACTTCTGTCTTCAACAGGTTGGGCACTCAGAGTCATGCGCCCAAGGCTATGCACACAGGCTCTCTGGATCCATACTATGTGCCCACATCAAGGCGACTCAAACATGCTGTCAAGGAGCATGTGCCCAAGCCCAGTCTTCAGGGCCTATGCGCCCACAGAAAAAGATAGGTCCCAACGCGTATAGTACGGGGCTGTCTTCAAGGACATCATAGAACTTAGGAGTGGAGGTTGCCCCTGCACATGAACTAAGTCTGGATGCGCCTACTCTCCTTACGAACCCGTATGTAAAGCTCGACGATGCATGCAACATGGGTTGTAAGACAAAACTCCCTTCCGCTGACTTGCGCGATATGATAAATCATAAGCGTAAAGCGAGAAAGAAAATAACAATTTATAGTGCACTTCCGTGCGCTAATATTTTTATCAATTGTTGTTGCTCCAAAGTAACAAGAGTGCCTCAGAGAAAGTCCGTGTTTCGACGGCTGCACTTCTCTGACGATGAGAAGCCACTATGTGTCTCATCTAACATGGCTTCATAGGGTCCCCCTTACGGAAGCCCCAATCAAAGACGGTGGACTACCAACCCAACCTTCTCTCTCAGTTCCACGAGAAGGAGAAGATGAAGTCTACCAACAGATGGCCAACGTGCTGTCACATCTGAAGGAGTCTATATGGGCACTCGATCAAAGGCAAAATTCTATATAGACGACGAAGATTCCCAAGCCGGGGGTAGCATTCCTTCAGAATCTGAAGCAGATGACCCCCACATTGGGGGTAATCTTCCAGAGGACGATGATCTTTCCGAATCCGATGGCGACTATCTACCTCCTCTACATAAAGATGAAGGACTTATCCACTCGGAAACAGACAATATCAGCACCAGTTGCACTGTTTCCTCTGTTCATCCTCGCATGCTATCTACGTACATGACGGACGGAGAAAGACCTGAAGAAGCCAGTAATCAGACTAGTAAACGGCTAGAGGGTCTCGAAACAGCATTCATCAAGATCACTGATATGCTTACCAGTATCATGGTAGTCCAAGCTGCTGGAGCTGTTCCTCCACCTCAGTAAAATGCCTCAGCCCACGCTAGTCCGAATCACAGCAACAACCCTCCTGCCCTACAAAAGGAGTGCCATTCTGTTGCACCTCCTTCAAATCTTGCAAATACTGGGGGTGGTCCTTCGCCGACAACACCTGACAACCGCTTAGCGGCTGTTTCCCAATACCTGCTCAATCAACAGGATGCAATTGATTCCCTGGTTGCTCGCCTCGACACCATCTCACACAAAGACGAGCAGCAGAAGATGGAGATATCTCAACTGCATCCCCTGAGTGGGAGAACGCTACCTGCCCTTCTAACTACAAGCCGCTGACGCTGAATTCAATCGACGGCTTGACTTCTCCTCGTCAACACATGACGTACTTCAACACGCAAACTCTACACTTGTCCCGAGACGATCCATTCCTGTCAAAGCTGTTTATTAGCACCATGCAGGGGGCAGCCTTCGAATGGTTCTACAATCTGTCTGACGGGTGTATCAATTCATTCAAAGACTTGGAGAGGTTGTTCCTCAACAGGTTTTACGATAGTGGCATGCGTGTTAGTATGTCCACTCTCATCGAGACCAAGCAAAGGAAGACTGCATCTGTCATTGCCTTCATTGAACGCTTCAGACGACTAGCACTGAAGATGCCCTTTGGCATACCAGACTCAGAACTTATGGATACTTTGTTTCACTTAATAAAATGCCTGAAAATCGGCTTTTGAAAATAAAACTTGAAAGAGTACAAAAGAGTACAAATATTCTGGGAAGTATTGCTATGGAAGTCTGATCTGAAGGCGATCATATTGTTCCTTGGACCATACGATGATGATGAAGATCACTGCTAGAAGATGAACAGTTGGAAGAACTACGTCACCAGAAAGGTATCGACGCACTTGGACACTGATGGCGAGGCCGAATGCTTTCTTGCTTTGCTTCACTCTGTTCTGGAAGAAAGGTTGAAGAAGAATGCTCCGGAAAAAAATCAAAGTCTCTGGGCTCTGATCTCTATATATTCTCTTCTCTCTCTCTGTGCATGATCCTTTTGATGTGTAAAATAAGTCTATTTATAGACATGACTCCTTGGACGTAAAAAGCAACACATTTGAGTTTTTACGCTGGCAACTGTCACCCACGATGGAAGTTACCTTCTACATACGTTGACACATGTCCCATTATATCAACAAAAACAGGAAGCACGTACACACGATCTTCAATAAGTATGGCATGAAAGCTACGTGGACAAACCACGTTCTCATGTAGCCAGAAACAGTCGGGCGTAATAATGACCCGAAACATATACTGAACGTAAAGTGGCAAATTGGCGTAAAAACAGCCCAAATAAACTTCCCAGCGTAAAGTGGCTAAAATAGCCTTGAGCGTAAAGTAGCTCAAATAGACTTTACACTCACAATAGTTTTGAGCGTAAAAACTCACATAACTATCGTGCGTAAAAAGAAAGTAATTTCGTTGAGCGTAAAGTGGCCAGTTTTGCACTAAACGACAATATCGATTTCTGTGAAAATCAAATCTCTTCGAATTCTGCGTTTATACGCTGTCAACAAATCATTAGTCAGGTGCATTAAATGCATGATCTGATATCCTATTTCTATCGTAAAGCAGCTAGCGTAAAGGGTAGCCAGCGTACAGAGTAGCTAGCGTAAAGGATAGCCAGCGTACAAAGTAGCTAGCGTAAAGCTTAATACAAAATAACTCTGGCATAAAGTAGCCTGGTTGAGCGTAGAGCTTTCTTTCTTTGACTTGATTTATGAGGTACTTTTTACGCTCCTACAAGACCCCCTTCAAAGTTTTCGGAATTTGAAAAGATTTCAAGAATTCGAAATACTTTGAACATGAAAAATGGTGCCGGTCAATACTCAACCGTCATAATAAATTTTTTCTTGAAAACATTCGAACACCTCTTCATCTCCCCGAGTTACATTAATAATAATCAATTTCCCATAAGGAATATGAAGAGTTGATTTGATTGTATATATAAGGAGGAGTTCTTCATTCTCACTTTTTATCCTCATATTGTCATGGCACCAAAGAAAGAGACGGACAAAGAAAAGGCTCCAAGCTCTAGGATTGACACGGAGACGGAGATCGAACGAGTACGTAACTTTGTAGAGTGCTTTGGACTGACTCCAGCGATCTTTGGTCGTATAAATGGTGGCCCCTCAACTGCGTACGAAGGATCAGGTGATGCAGAAGCATTCCTCAATCTGATACGTCGTTCCGGGATCCACAACATACACGAATTAGGTGCCTCCCTTCGTCAGCCCAACGAAGGAGAGAAGAAATAGTAATGTTTTATGTAGAAGTGTCTTGACACTTCAACTTATCTGTAGGGGCCTACTCCCCTTTTTTATAAAAATAAAATCTTAGTATTGATTACATCTTTATTCGTGTAGTGCATTGGTATGTAGAATTGTTCCACGCCTTTTTTGACTGTATCAATGGTTGTTCATTCCCAAGAGAAACAAACTAACACGTGGCAACTGTCCTGTGGTCACGAGCGCCTTTTATTAGGATCTTTCTCGAAATAAACTCACGCCGACCGCTTCTTCGACCCTTTATAAATAGCTGAGTTAAAGAATGTTTTATGCATTCTCATTCTCATTCTCATTCTCATTCTTTTTCTCCGAAGATAGCTATTTGCAAGATTTCATTCTCCAACAAGAGATTGATAATGACGATGCTTTCCGATGTCGTTGCTTTGTACGCTCAGTCATCAGACGTTGATTCAACCACTCTTAAAGCCAAACCATCTGACCTTGATGGTAAGTTTGATTCATAAAATAATTGTCCTCCTTTGAGATTTTTGTTGAAAACAGATGTCTATCTTTAATAGATGAGGCATGCCTATTGAAAATAAGCGCAAATCTTTGACAGATATGGAGCGCATAAAACACAGGCGCAAAGCCTTTTAGATAAGATGCACATGAAATACGAGCGTAAAAAGGCCTTGTTGAATAAGGTGCACATGAAACACTGGCATAAAAATGCCTTGTTGAATAAGGTGCACAAGCAACACTGGCGTAAAAAGCCTTGTAAATAAGATGCACACGAATCACAGGCGTAAAAATGCCTTGTTGAATAAGGTGCACAAGCAACACTCTTTTAATTGGCCAGTATGTGGCTGATGATACTTCTGTTGAAAAATTATCTCTGTTATTTTCTGCAGAAGCTTGGCTGAAGAACTTTTCCAGAACCGGTATTGGCGACTTGGATGCTGTGAGGAGCATTATTCTGACATCAACATCAGGGAGCTCATGCGCTTTTGACGCACAGATCAGACAAATCAGAACTTTTCGTGGGATAAAAAGGTCTTCCTCAGATGGTAGGAAGAGCCTTTATACACGAAAAGTTGGATGGTGGAGTCAACTTTATTCCGAGAAATTGGGTAGTAGAGTTCCTTTTACGACAGGACTAGAAATCGTATCCCAATGCTGGATACATTCCTATCTCTTCTGAAGGGCCGCCATTTCTCTACCAATTGTATTGGCAGCAACGCATCTTCGGGCTGCCATACTCTGGGATTCTCCTCTCGTCTGAGAGAGAAGACCAGAGTTAATTCCTACTGTTCTGGTTGCCATTTAGGCTCAGACAGCAAGGAATTGACACCAACAACGAATCCGATGAAGAAGATCCAAAGAAGAAATAAATCTCGATTAGGTCATCGTTGTTGTATAGAATGAAAATCCAAGATGTAATAGATTTTCATTATGATTTGTAAGAAAGTCTAAGAAATGTAATATACTTTTATGATATGAGAATGGAAATGACAAGTCTTCTAAACTCAATAATTTGTATCTTAACCAGAGGTAATATAGACATGAATGAAATCTTGTTTTCTTTTTCAGAATATACAATACTATCAGAGGTAATATGGACATGACAGCATGTAAGAACTCAAAAAAAAGTAGATTAATATCTATTTAGAGGTCAAATGGACATGATAAATAATGAAATACAAGCAGATTTAATATTTATTCAGAGGTCATGAGAACATGATAAATAATAAATCCAACTTTTTATGCCAACTGGTAAGATAGAAGATTAAAATTTTCTCTCAAAGGAGATGAGTAATCAGCTTATCCAAACATTGGTAGCTGGGGAAATAAGAAGACAGGTGTCATAGAGAATACACGCCAATATTGATAAAAGAATGGATGAACCAACGTATCTTTCGGGAAACAGAAAGTTGATTCAATTCCACAAAATGGATGAATCTGATGTAACGAATAGATAGGTCTTTTCGGGAATGAAAAGTTATTTCAATTTCCAAGACCGGTTCGTTAATAGATCTCTCCTATAAATAGGTGAGAACTCTTTGTAATATTTCATTCTTTATTTCCATTCCTCTATCGGAAATGTCTTCCAAGGACATGCAACAAAAGAATGAAGTCTCCTTAAAAGTTGAGGACGTCATCGAGACGCGCCCCATTGAGTCAATTGTGTCAGACCCAACCAAAATAGGCAAAGGCTCTTCTACGCCCAAGCCACCACAAGATATCCTCGCTTTCTTAGTAGAGCCAGGGAAAACTCCTGAGGAAGAAACACTGAGGATGGCTGCCTGCAAGTTCTTTGTGAACTCAGGCAATGATGCCTTTGATGCATTGGCCGACTATGTATTTAATAAGGAAGGCAGTGGTCCTCGTCCTTAATCCTTTGTTCTGAACGAAAATAATAATAAAGGAGATTTTATTTTCATTCTGTCTTTTTTTTATATATAGTACTTCTTAAGAAATTTGCCATTGATCGGCATCATGAGTAGATCTCCATTAGGCTTGGATAACTGATAGGCGCCATTGGAAAACACAGTCTCAATCACATAAGGGCCTTCCCATTTTGCTTGGAATTTTCCTTTGCTTTTGTGAGTCATCACCATCGGTCTTCGAATATCTAATACCAGTTCGCCAACCTTAAATACCCTCTCTTTAACTTTACGATTGAAAGTTCGAGATATACGGGCTTGATATAGCTCAATATGCTGTTGTGCTTGAAGACGCTTCTCGTCCAATCCTTCAAGTTCTTGGAGTCGTAAACGATCATTATTCTCTGTAGTTAGCTCATTAGCAATGGCTATTCGAAGAGATGGAATATGAATTTCCAATGGAAGGACAGCCTCACATCCATAAACCAGTAAAAATGGTGTAAAACCAGTAGGAGTTCGGACCGTTGTTCGATAAGCCCATAAACATTCTCCAAGTTTTTCATTCCAATCATATTTATTAGAAGAGACAAACTTTTTGAGAAGTTTGACGATCGTTTTGTTGAAAGCTTCGGCTAAACCATTAGCAGCTGGATTATAAGCCATAGAAGCCAAATTTTGAATTCGATTCTTATCACAGAATCGATAAAATGCCTGACTGACAAATTATGGTCCATTGTCATGAATTATCCGTCGAGGAATCCCGAAACGATAAATAACATGGTGCTTGATGAAGCTGATCACATTAGATGTCTTCACTTCAGGGAGGGGAATTGCTTCTGCCCACTTAGAAAAGTAATCAGTTATAGCCAATATAAACCGATGTCCTTTAACAGAAGGAGGGTTAATCGAACCGATGATATCCATACCCCAAGCTTCGAAGGACCAAGAAGCAGCTGTAGGATGTAGAAATTCAGAAGGTTGGTGAATAAAGTCAGCATGAATCTGACATACTTTACACCTTTTGGCATAATCCACAGCATCTGCTATCATAGAAGGCCAATAATATCCCATTCTTCGAATGCGATCTTGTAATTTTGGACCTGGTTGATGAGCACCACAGACACCATCATGAGCCTTACGGAGTGTCTGTTTAGCTTCATTTTCTGAAAGACAGCGCAACAAGAGTCCATCGTATGAACGACGATATAACATATGTAAAGATGAATCATAATAGAATCAAAATGATCGTCTCTTAATTGATGCAGCTTCTTTTGGATCTTCAGGTAAAATCCCATGAACCGCATAATCAATAAATGGACTTCTCCAATCCCTCTGCTGGGAGCTTGACTCTGTAGTATAACTCTGTTCAATACACAAATTATTCTTGACACAGAATAAGTATCGGTCCAATAAAGTAATTGTATTTTGTCTTCGGATTGGAACAGCCAAGTCTGCAGCTAGGCTAGCAAGAGCATCAGCCTCTACATTCTGAGAACGTGGTACAAATTCAATGAAGAATCTTTTGAATAAAAGGACCAATTCGACTACCACTTGATGATAAGGGATGAGATCAGGATTTCTGACTTCATAAGTCCCTCTAACCTGATTAACAATCAATTGAGAATCTCCATAAGCTTCCAGGAATTTAATATCTAATTGTTTTGTGACTTGGAGACCAATCATTAAAGCATTATATTCTGCTACATTGTTAGAGCATGGCTCATTGAGAGAATAGGCACGGTATATGACCATTTTGTCAGGAGAAACCAAGATGATTCCTATCCAGAGACAATATTACCTTTAGGTCCAACCCGTGATGCTCCATCAAAATATAATTGCCAGATGTCATTTTTTAAAGTCATATTGCAATCCACAACTTCATCTGGAATGTCCTCATATAACTTTGATGTTTCAGGTATAGGGTGAGCAGCTAAGAAATCAGCTAATGCTTGACCCTTCACTGATTTTTGAGGTATATAAACCATGTCATAAGGAGTGAGCAACATCGCCCAGGTAGCTAGAGTTAAGAATGCTCGGTTTTCTCATCAATACCCGAATGAGATTTATTCTGGAGATGACATGAATAGTCTGTCCTGTCACATAATGTCTTGTCTTTTGGACAGCAAAAACCAAAGCCAGACATTCCTTTTCTACATGAGTATACCTGTGTTCAGCTCCAACCATCATTCTGCTAAGATAATAAATTGCTTGTTCATGCCCCATATCACTTTTTTGTACAAGAAGAGCACCAAGTGAATGATCCAAAGCTCGAACATATAGCAAAAATGGTCTTCCTACCACTGGAGGTACCAGAACAGGTAGATTTGTAAGGTATTGCTTGATATCATTGAAGGATTTCTGACATGCTTCATCCCAAACAAATGATACACCCTTCTTTAATAGACGGAAGAAAGGCTGGCATCTCCCAGAGAGATTGGATATAAATCTCCTGATATACGCAATACGACCTTGGAGGCCACGAAGTTCTTTTAAATTGCGTGGAGGACGCATTTCAAGAATTGCTTTAACCTTATCAGGATCAACATGGATACCCTGAGAAGTAATGACAAATCCTAAAAACTTGCCACTGGAAACCCCTAAGAAAGACTTAGTAGGATTCATTTTCAATTGATGCTGACGCATCAATTCAAATACTGTCTTCAAGTCTTGAATGTGATCATCTTTTGATCGACTCTTGACAGCAATGTCATCTACGTAACATTCAACTGTCTTCCGTAGATGTTCTTGAAAGATGTTGCTCATAGCCCGTTGATACGTGGCACCGGCGTTTTTAAGACCAAACGACATAACCGTATAGTAGTAAACCCCAAGGGGTGTACGAAAAGCAGTATGCTTCTCATCTTCTGGATGCATCTTGATCTGATTGTATTCTGAGAATCCGTCCATGAAAGACATGTGTTCAAAATCGCATGTATTGTCTATCATGACATCGGTAATCGGAAGTGTAAATTCATCCTTTGGACAAGCTGCATTAAGATCTCGAAAATCTATGCAAACTCGGACTTTTCTATTCTTCTTCATAACAGGAACAATGTTGGCAACCCAGTCTGG
The DNA here is from genome assembly GCA_029216955.1 of Iris pallida. Taxonomy (NCBI): domain Eukaryota; kingdom Viridiplantae; phylum Streptophyta; class Magnoliopsida; order Asparagales; family Iridaceae; genus Iris; species Iris pallida. Next base: position 9,365,300 of record JANAVB010024597.1, on the reverse strand, counting down.
GTGTTGTTCTTCACGAACAAAGCCACATGTAATCAACTTTTTGACTTCTGCTTAAATTGTATCCATCATATCTGGTCGAAAATGCCATTTCTGTTGTTTTATAGGCTTGGCATTAGGAAGAATATTGAGTTTATGAGTAGCAACTTTGGGATCTAGACCTGGCATATCCTCATAACTCCATGCAAAAATATCAATATATTCTTTGATCAGTTTTATTAACTCTTCCTTTTCATCTTTAGAAAGATTTTTACTGATGAATATTGGTTTAGGTGTAGTTCCATCTCCAATATCAATCTGGACAATCTTGTCCTCTGTAGGTGGTTGTCGTTGTTCAAAATGAAGTTTCCACTGAGTGTCCATTTGTTGAGCCCAAGGATCATTCTCAAATGGTTCAGATTCACCATCAGTTTGAACCATATTAACTGAGAATATTTGTTCATCATAATAGTCTCCTCTAACATATGAGGGGTGAGATGTATCAGATTCGATAAATTGGATTTCTTCCGAATCTGATGATTGTGAAGAGCTAGAAGAGAATTCTTTTTGAATATCGTCATTAAACATATGGGACAGATCATATCCCAACCCATGACGAGTTTTCTGATAAAATGGATCACCACTTAATGGTAATCGTCTACCCTTGCCTTGATTAAGACCTTACATAGTTTTTAAATTATATCCCATATTCTGGATAATCTTGAGAGATTGTTGACTATATCTGTCAATTCGGGTTCTTCCTTTATCTTTATCTCTCAAATCATCTGTCTGAGCAACAGGGATATTTCTAGCCAGGCCAAACACAATCTGGCGCTTGTTTTTCTTATCAGACGGAATCACGAAATAAGATTCTTCGTGACGTCTAAAAGTTACACAAGCTTGTGATGAAGCAGCTACAGGAAGAAGATAGGGAGAAGATGTTAGAAACCTTTGAGCATAAGGTCCAACATCGACATGAGGAGGAAAAGAATTTTCCTTTTTATCAATGTATAAGGTTTCCTCTGTATCTATGTCGTCTTTATATTGATGACTTTGATTATCAGAAGATAAAGTCATTCTTTCAACAAATTTGACAGCCATATACTCAAAAAAGAAATCTTTATTGATATTAGAAAGTACAGAATGATCAATATTTACATCATTTATAATTTAACTGCTACGCTCCGGATTAATCACTAATGGACCATCATCCGTCTTTTGCGTAGATTTGCCAAGATTGACAATCAATGGTGGTTCTGGATCATTCGTACGAGAAGTACGCCCTTTGACCTTGATCATAAGAGGTTGAACTTGGCTTTTAGTAGGAATATTCACTGATTTCTCAGATGAAGCTTGAGTTCTTCCTTTGACCTTGATCATTAGAGGTTGATTGTTGACAGATTGGGGTTGAATTCGCCCTTTGACTTTGATCTTCAAAGGTTGCTCTTCTGGCGAATCTTCATCAACAGACTGATCTTCGGCAAATGATCGATCTTCAGCCATGTCTGATATTTCCTTTACATGTTCTTGTTTGTAGAGCCTCGAATCAGAAAAATAGGCTTCGACACCCTTGAAAGGATTGATATCAGCAAACTCAGTCTTTACAACCCCTTGGGAATCCACGTACTTGAAGCATTGGTGGAGAGTTGAAGGCACGATGTTATGCTCATGTAACCATGGTCTTCCAAGAAGGATGTTGTAGGATACGTCTGAATTAATAACATAGAATATTGCCATACTCCGAAGATCACCAATCTGAATCTTCAGACGAATCTTCCCCAGTGGTTTGCTCTTTCCAGAGTTGAAACCAACTATTGTAGTACTAGTGTAAGTTAAGTCACTAGTAGAAATCCTCAATGGTCTTAGCATACTTTGAAGAATTATGCTAATTGAAGACCCAGGATCAATGTAAATTCTGTCAACTTCAATAGATTCAATATACCCGGTATAGCATAAAGGCCTGTCATGCTTGTTATGCTTCAACATCATATCTTCTTATGTAAAGGTGATGTTAGGAATTGCTTCCATCACACTATGACATTGTGGGTATGACACTGGTATATTATCAGGAGTCTTGAGTTGAGCTAAGCAGGAATCAGCTTGTAGCAAAGCTTCACTCAAAGTTTCACGACTTTCTTTAGAAAGGCGAAGCAACTCGAAGATAGATAATCTAGCGGGAGTATTAGCTAACTGGGCTAGAATATCAAATTTATAGGGTTTCATCACCACCCCCTGACTGGAAGTAAACTTCAATGGGACGTCGAAATGTACTGCTTTCTGTTTCCCCTTTTCAACCACAGCAGGAACAAGAGACGGTTGAGTTGAAGGTGTTTCAACATTCTCTGCTTCTTTGGGGGATCCTTCATAATTTTTGTGGTATACTTTTCCAGATCTTGTACCAGCAAAGGTTTCTTCTTCAGACTCAGAAGAAGGAAGTACCATATTACAGAATTTAGTCTTACTTCTCTTAGTCTTCTTCTTACGAGGATTGTTATGCAGAACCTCAGAACCCAATCCAACAGTGGATGTTTGACTTTGAATTTGTAAAGGAAGTCGTATTCCTTTGTCATAATTCAAACCTTCTGCCTTTTGAAAGTCATAACCCATCTTCTTTATGAGAATGACAGATTGCTGACTGTACAAGTGAGTAGGCAACGGACTTTTAACAAGTGGTTCAACAGAGGAAGAAGAAGAGATCTCTGTAACTACAGGAGAATGAGGAATAGACGTCTCTGTAGCTACGGGAGGAGAAGGATTCGGGATATGAGGAAAGATCCATGTAGGAACTTTTTCATAAGCAGCGAAGACTTGTTGTGCCCGGTATAAGGGAACACTATTCATGGCTAGCCACTGCTGATGAGTAAGTTTGAGCTTGATAGGAGGAGCCAAACTTGGAGGACATATGTTCAATCCTCTCAGTCTATCTTCTAAAGGAAGGCCATCCCATAGATGATCCAAATCATCAGGATCTGGAATAACATGAGAAATCATGTTGCAGGTTTTGACTTTCTTACCTTTCTTGGATTTTGAAGTTTTACCTTTATTTTCCAACTCAGGTACTAAGTCAGGATGCACCCACATAATTTCTCCATTCTTTAATGTGAGAGGCAATAATCCTTCATTTTTCTCTCTAGCAGGCGGGATATTCCCAATCTTCATCGTCGCCTTTGGAATTGGGATAATTCCATCTGGGATTTGTTGTGGAGGAAAATCTCCGAATTGAAGAGAAACCATATTGGTTGTAACCGTATGCTCATCATTAGTTAAAGAGATGGTATTGGCATTAATCAATTCTTGGATTTTCTTCTTTAGGACATAACAAGCCCTGGTGGGATGATTTATGTATCTGTGATAGATACAATATTTGGGATTGTCAGTCAGATTCACTTCATTATGTCTCTTTGGCTCCGGGATCTGGAGTTTGCCACTCTTCACCAGACATTGAAATATCCCTGGGATATCACTCTCGTCAAAAGAATATTCTTCTTTTGGCTTAGAAGATTCCTGATTATTCGGCGTCGTTTTGCTTTTGGAAAGATTAACCATAAGAGTGTCTTTTCCTTTTGCATTACGATTGCCAGAATTATTACCAGGATTACCTTTCTTTCCTTTATCCTCTGAGGCAAAAATTATCCCATGTTCACGAGCCAACCTACCATTGGTCTCGGTAGAAACTGTTGCTATGATAAACGAAGCCCAATATGTGAATTGGGAACCCGTGAAGACAGCGATGGATGGTCGCAGATTCATCTTGCATGTATCAATTAACGCTGAATCTAGCATACCAGGAGGCATCTTTGGAGTCGCCTGTCGGAAATGTTCAATAAACGTCCGAGTATCTTCTTTCTCATTTTGCTTAATTTCTATTAAGGAGGACATGTTCATGTCCATACCTCCTTCATAGAAGCGGGAGAGAAATATTGCCTTAAATTCGTCAAAAGACGAAATGCAATTGTCGGGTAAACTACGATACCAGTCGTAAGCTGAACCCGTCAAGCATCCAATGAATACTCGAGTGAGAAGAGCATCATTTTTCTGCAAATGTACAGTCATAATATCAAAGTAATTGATATACTGACTAGGAGAAGCCTTTCCATCAAACAATACCATTGACTGTGGCTTGAATGTCGGTGGAAAGGGTACATCATTCCAATGAGGAGGATAAGGTTGCTTAATCCCTAACCTCTGGAGTTGATCCTTTTGCTTCAAAACTTCAAATTGTGCTTTGAGCTCATGCACTGCTTGAATGGCTTCGCTGGTTTGTGGAAGCACATTTGATTGAATAGTTGTTGGTTGTACCGTAACCCCCATAGGAGATGGTACATCTTCTGGAATGATGGGATCTGGTGATGCAGAATTTTGGTTAACAGCAGGCTCTTGGATATTCAAAGGTATATCAACCCCTTGGCTATCTTGAGTTTGTGCTGCTACCTGTACCGGTGTTACTATTGCCGGTTGAGCAGTTTACTGAGCCGTTATTATCTGGTGCATGCTTTGCATCATGTTAAGCATGTCTTTTAATGATTGCGCAACGGCAGTGAGACGTTGTTCTGTATTAACAGATGACGTCTCTGGTTCATCTCCAATAGCGTAGGATTCAACCTCTCTTGAAGATACAGAGGGATTAGTATAGAAGTATGAATCGACACTATCAGTTTCGGACTCAAGAGATTGAGTACCCTCAGCTTCAGAATCAGAAGTCTGTAATTGTCTTTGTCTTCTTGATCGAGTATTCTGATATACTCCTTCAAAAGAATCAAGAAGTCTGTTGAATTGTTGTTGACCTGGGGTTTGGGACGTGTTCCGTCTAGGACGTCGTCCTCTGTTGGTGTGAGATGCCATGTTGACTGATGCATATGACAACTCATCAGCTTGTTGTTGGGGCGCATTAAAACTTAACCGATCAAAAACTGACCGTTTGGAAGCTGAACAACAACATTTGATCACAATCTGGTGACACTCACAATGATAATTTTCTTGGGGGAGTGTCACGGAAGATTGTCTATTTTTACGTTTTTCATTAGCAATTCACGTAAATCAGAAGGATTAGAAGGAGTAGTCTTCTTTCTTACATTAGGGGTAGAAAAACGTTTAGTCCCTTGTGTATAAAGGAGATTACTGGCTGCATTCGCAGAACCAAACTGTACATTTTTACGCACTTGGAGTTGCGTACATAAATTTTGAGATTCTTGAGCACGAAGGACTCCATCTTTATTGCGTGTAATTTGTAAGTTTGGTACTTTGCGTACAGTAGTATAAGAAGGTTGTTGGTTGAAAACAGAAGTTTTACCAACTATGTTTTTATGCTTCATGCGTGCAGGTACATTCACTTTAGATGCAGAAGCATCATTGTGAATTTTATCTACACTGTCACAGACAGGAGATTTACCTTTACGCATAGAGCGCAAACATGAGTATCTACCGCATCATAGACGGGAGATTTTCCTTTACGTGTAGAACATAAATTTTGTGTGTCTATCGCGTCACAGACGGAAGACTTATTATTACGCTCAGAACGTAAGGCATTGGAGTCTGCCACGTCACAGACGGAAGACATGTATTTACGCCCAGAACATAAAACGTGATTTTTACGCTCAGGGCACAAAACCTGATTTTTACGCCTAGAGCGTAACACCGGAGAGTCTGCCACGTTACAAACGGGAGACTTGTTTTTACGCGAATGGCGTATCACCGAAGTAGAGACTGCCTCATCACAGATGGGAGCCTCTACAACAGGGGTAGGAAGGATTCCTTTGCCTGTAGAGACAGTAGGGAGATCCGAGGATGCCTTGGATTTGGGAACCCAAACTTTTCGTGCCTTCCTCGATTTTTGAACATTGGAGCAGCGGTTGCTACCCCCAGTCCGGAGCATTTCTTCATAAGCAGTCTGGTCGAAGTGTACAACCAGAGTCTTCTTGGTCGAACCGACCGAAACATCATCGTATTGAGCAATTGCCTCCTCGTCAGAGGAGAAGGTCGTCCCCAGCAGAGTCGTCATTTTTGTTTCACTTAACAAAATGCCTGAAAATCGACTTTTGAAAATAAAACTTGAAACAGTACAAAACAGTACAAATATTCTGGAAAGTATTGCTATGGAAGTCTGATCTGAAGGCGCTCACTTTGTTCCTTGGACCATACGATGATGATGAAGATCACTGCTAGAAAATGAACAGTTGGAAGAACTACGTCACCAGAAAGGTATCGATGCACTTGGGCACTGATGGCGAGGCCGAATGCTTTCTTGCTTTGCTTCACTCTGTTCTGGAAGAAAGGTTGAAGAAGAATGCTCCGAAAAAAAAATCAAAGTCTCTGGGCTCTGATCTCTATGTATTCTCTCTTCTCTCTCTGTGCATGATCCTTTTGATGTGTAAAATGAGTCTATTTATAGACATGACTCCTTGGGCGTAAAAAGCAACACATTTGAGTTTTTACGCTGGCAACTGTCACCCACGATGGAAGTTACCCTCTACATACGTTGACACGTGTCCCATTATATCAACAAAAATAGGAAGCACGTACACACGATCTTCAATAAGTGTGGCATGAAAGCCACGTGGACAAACCACGTTCTCATGTAGCCAGAAACAGTCGGGCGTAAAAATGACCCGAAACATATACTGAGCGTAAAGTGGCAAATTGGCGTAAAAACAGCCCCCAGCGTAAAGTGGCTAAAGTAGCCTTGAGCGTAAAGTGGCTCAAATAGACTTTACACTCACAATAGTTTTGAGCGTAAAAACTCACAACTATCGTGCGTAAAAAGGAAGTAATTTTATTGAGTGTAAAGTGGCCAGTTTTGCACTAAACGACAATATCGATTTCTGTGAAAATCAAATCTCTTCGAATTCTGCGTTTATACGCTGTCAACAAATCATTATGTCAGGTGCATTAAATGCATGATCTGATAGCCTATTTCCATCGTAAAGCAGCTAGCGTAAAGGGTAGCCAGCGTATAAAGTAGCTAGCGTAAAGGATAGCTAGCGTACAGAGTAGCTAGCGTAAAGCTTAATATAAAATAACTCTGGCATAAAGTAGCCTGGTTGAGCGTAGAGCTTTCTTTCTTTGACTTGATTTATGAGGTACTTTTTACGCTCCTACATACTTGTCGACATAACTTTCTTCCTACAGTAAAGTTTTGTCTAGGTATACATAAGTATGATACATGGCCTATTTTCATTCGGGCCGCTGATGCTGCTGAAAATGATGTTCCTAACTTGGAACTACTGGGGCTGAAGACACCCAAATCTGAGGATAAAGGCAAGCATCCTCAGACTATCCCTGTTCGTGGGGGTAAAGGAAAAGAAGTCCTGAAGGTCGACACATCCAAAGGAGCTTCCAATTCTCAAGGCGCCTCTGACAAACCTAAGGAGACCTTTTCCTTCGATGAAGATGATGTCATTACCATCTTCCACACATTGACGAAGGGTAATAAGCTGACATTGCCCCCACTACGATGTCCTGCAGAGGCGAGCCAACTCAATGATCCTAAGTACTGTCTTTACCATTAGTACGTGCATCACTCCACCAAAGACTGCATCGTCCTGAAGAAGAAGATACAACAGCGTATCGACAGCCAAGTGATCAATCTCGAAGCTGAAGACAAGGTCGTATCTGCTAACATGATCTCTCATCAGTTTGGCGACTTTCCTCCTACAGAAGTCCCAGACGGCGTGGTCCCAATCCCCAAGGCAATGATGGAAGTCGTCAACCTACCACCAGCTCGCAACTCGACCTTGGTCCCACTCACAACTAGACGTGGTAAAATCAAGTGGGTCCATCCGGACCTTGTCCAAGAAGTAACGCAGGGGGTAGCACCTCCCAAAGCAAGAAGGGGCAAGAAATTTAAGCCATGTCACATGGTATCCTCTCCCATCTACGAGGTTCTATCTGGCGAGACGCGATCGGAGAAGACTTATCTTCGGACGTACGATCCCGCACAAGATAAAGCACTGCCTTCTCAAGCTCCTGCTACCCCTACAAGCTCAGAAGTCGGCCCGTCCAAGCCTCAAACCACATCCAACCAGAAGGAGACGCGGTTTGACAAGTCTCTAAAGGTGCCAGCTCCAGAAGGCATGGATCGACCCTACAATTTTGACATACTGGCTCAGCTAGCCAATACACCCGCCAGGTTGTCTCTGTTCGATCTATTGCGACTCTCCAAAGAAACGCGAAAGGCCTTAAGTGAGGCATTGCTATATGCCGACTCTTACCTCGCTGAGGTCAAAGCTTCCGCTGAAGATCCTGTCTCCTGCCCCCACTGTCACAATACTATGGAAGTGGTGCCCAACATCACCTTCTCACAGGAGGACATGCTACTCAAAAATAATCGTCATGATAGACCCATGTACTATACAGGATATATCGGGGCGATCAAGGTGGATCGCATGCACATCGATCCAGGATCCTCCCTCAGCATCATTCCCAGAAGCTTGCTTCAAATCCTGGGAATTCCTCTGCATAAGCTATCCGCAACCAACACAACTATCATGGCTTTCAATGCTAGTCGAAGCCATCCGCTGGGCAAGATCCGTCTTAAATGCCAGATCGATGATCTCCGAACGGAGGTCTCCTGCTATGTGATCGATGCTAATGTATCCTATAACGTCTTGCTGGAACGTTCATGGATACATGAGAACATGATCGTCCCTTCCATACTTCACCAGTGCTTCAAGTATGTCAACAGCGACGGTGTCGTGAAGACAGAGTTTGCTGACGTCGATCCTTTCAAGGGCATCGAAGCTTACTATGGAGATTCGGTACTTTACCAATCTCAACCTCCCAAGGATGAGGGCAATGAAGCTGACAATGAAGCTGAAGCACCTCCATCCCCCAACGGTGGTCCCCTGATTGTCCGAGTCAAAGGACGTACTACTCCAAAAAGTACCCCGAAGCCTCTCACAATCTGGATGAAGAAGAAGAAACCCAATAAAGTCAAACCATTGACCATCACTCTCAACAAAATACCCAAGGGGAAACCTACTGATGTCCATCCTCCCAATCCTAAAGAATTACCTTATGTGGTGAACTCGGACAAGACTGTGGCTCCTCTTCCAGATGATGACCCTCTCATTGAGTATATCAATAATCAGAATAATGTACCTTCAGCGGATGATGTTATCCCTGGAGAAGAACTTGCGTATTTCCTTAGTAAAGGTTTATCTTTGAATTACTCTGATGTCTATCAATCTGTAAACCATTACATAGATACGATATACGCCCTAAAGAACGACATAGGACCACACCTTTGCATGCCGGTCACGACGCCTAACCTACGGGAAAAAGTCTACTCAGAAGATATCTACTACTTTATCATTCCAGCCAGAAAGAAAGATGAAGAGCTAATCATCTTCGGTGTATAATTGGCGAGAGAAAGTTTGTTCCAGACTCTACTCCTCCCAAGTACAACACAGAAGCTGACTATGACTCTGGGAAAATGTAACTTTTTCGGTATAGTTGGCAGGCCAAGAATATCATCCAGAATATGGGATATGACATCAAAAGCGACGAAAGGCTAAATTACGGCCGAGGACGATGGTTGCCAATACGACACTTTGCGCCTCCCGGCAAACCCGAAAACTACTACCAACGAAACGGTATTGGTTTGGGCTATGTCTCTCCTCCAACAACTCCCGAAAGATCAGATGATGAAGCAGATCGTTGTTCTCATTCTTCTGATTCCTCCTTCTGGGACTCAGACTCTAGCATCGGCGACATGTTCAAAGCAACTTTGTCTGTCCACATGGTTTCCACCGACCAAGTTACAGACGATGTCCAATCAATCGAACTCGAACAATAGGCTCAAAAGATGGACACCAGGTGGGAGCTGCGCTTTGAACAACGTGAACCACCTACCGAAGAAGAAGTCATCCAAGTTAATCTAGGAGATGAAGCATCCTTCAAACCAATCTTCATCAGTAAAAGCTTATCTGATGATGAACGCCAGTCTCTTATACGGCTTATAAGAGAATACATCGACGTCTTCGCATGGAGCTATGAAGACATTCCAGGCTTGGATCCTAAAGTCGCCATGCACCGTCTGAACATTTCGTCTAAAGCTAAGCTAGTAAAATAGCAACAACGGCGATTTTGACCAGACGTCATGGAAGCCATCGAGAATAAAGTCAAAAAGCTCATCGCCAGTGGATTCATCCGTGAGGAACAACATCCCGACTGGGTTGCTAATATCGTTCCAGTCATGAAAAAGAACGGTAAAGTTCGAGTCTGTATCGACTACCATGATTTGAACTCTACATGTCCGAAAGACGAGTTCCCTCTACCGATCACCGACGTAATGATCGACAACACTTGTGGCTTTGAACAGATGTCCTTTATGGATGGGTTCTCAGGCTACAACCAGATCAAGATGCTCCCCGACGAAGAAAAGCACACATCTTTTCGAACACCGTTGGGGGTATACTGCTATACGGTGATGCCCTTCGGATTGAAGAATACAGGGGCAACATACCAGCAAGCCATGAACACAATTTTTTGATGCCCTTCGGATTGAAGAATGCAGGGGCAACATACCAGCGAGCCATAAACATAATTTTTTGTGATCATTTGCGCAAAACTGTGGAGTGTTACGTAGACGATATTGCAGTCAAAAGTTGTCTCAAGGGCAACCACCTCCAAGACTTGAGAACGGTGTTCGAACTAATGCGTGCACACCAACTCAAGATGAATCCAACCAAGTCTTTTCTGGGAGTCTCCAGCGGCAAGTTCCTTGGTTTCGTCACCACTTCAAAGGGTATACATCTGGACCCGGAGAAAGTGAAGGCTATTCTCGACATACATCCTCCAAGAAACCTCAAAGAGCTACGCGGACTACAAGGAAGGCTAGCTTACACCAGACGATTCATTTTGAACCTCTCTGGAAGGTGTCAACCATTCACTCAGCTCATGAAGAAAGGCGTATCTTTCGTCTGGACTAAACAATGTCAACGTGTATTCGACGAAATCAAAGCATATCTTACAAGCCCTCCAGTACTGGTAGCCCCAATAATGGGGAAGTCCTTCTTACTATATGTCTATGCCATGGATCATTCCCTTGGCACCCTCTTAGCTCAGAAGAACGAAGGCGGCCATGAACAGGCAATTTACGACCTCAGCTGCACAATGGTGGGTGCCGAGCACATATACACACCAGTAGAGATGGAATGCCTCGTACTAGTATTTGCCATCCAAAAGACATGCCACTATGTGTCTGGGCAGATTATCCACATCATATCCAAAGTCAACCCTCTCAGAATACTCATGACTAAGACGGGTTCTCTCAATTCCCGTTTAGCTACATAGGCAATGCTGTTGACCCCATAAGATATGATCTTTGTCCCTCAGAAAGCAGTAAAAGGTCAAGCATTAGCTGATTTCCTAGCAGCTCATCCGGTGCCGGAGTCGTCCAAACTCTACGACGAAATCCCTGACGAAGTGGTGTCTAACACTGCAACTGAAGAGATCCCTATTTGGCGAATGTTCTTTGATGGTGCATCAAGAACAGGGACCAAAGGGAACATTGTGGCTGGAGTAGGCGTTGTGCTTGTGTCACCTGATCATCTGGTCATACACCGTGCATATTCTCTCGTGGAACCATGCACCAACAATGTAGCCGAATATAATGCCCTAATAATCGGCCTTCAACTGGCAAAGCAACTGGGAGTTGACTATCTAGAGGCTTACGGGGATTCTAAGCTAATAGTTAGTCAGGTTCGAGGGGATTATGAAGTTCGCCACGAAGATCTCATCCCCTACCACCGAGCAACAATCGAGCTGGCATCTACTTTTGCTGGATTCTTTATCGAGCACGTGCCTCGACTACAGAATATAGAAGCAGATGCTCTAGTCGGTCTTGTTGCTTCCTTGACCGTTCATACCAATACTCAGCAGTCGATCACAGTGTTTGGTCGAGAATTATTCTGTGTGAAAGATGCCTTGCATATTCATCACAGTTACGCAGCAGAAACAAACGTCGATACTAAAGACTGAAGATTTTCCTTCATAGACTATGCTGTCTATGGAATCCTCCCTGAGGACCTGAAAGAAGCAGTATCCATCCAAAGGCGATCCTTCAGATTTTACTACGACACAACTTCCAAGATGCTGTACCGACGCTCTTATGACGGGCTACTATTACGATGCTTATCAGACACCGAAGCCAAGCATGCACTCTGGGAGGCTCACGATGGAGTTTGTGGTGCACATCAACCAGGCCCCAAATTATAGGATCGCCTCAAACGAATGGATTATTACTAGCCCATAATGATAGCGGATGCTGTTGAATATGCAAAGAAGTGTAAAGCTTGCCAGTTCTACACTGATTTCATTCACCAACCTTCGGAGTTTCTACACCCGACGACAACATCTTGGCCATTTGAAGCCTGGGGCATGGACGTGATAGGACCAATCATTCCGCCATCCTCCAAAGGACATTGGTTCATCCTAGCTATAATCGATTACTTCTCCAAATGGGCGGAAGCTATACCGCTCACTGAAGTAAAGACATCAAACGTGATCAGTTTCATCAAACATCACGTCATCTACCGCTTCGACCTACCTCGCAGGGTCATCCATGATAATGGTCCATAGTTCGCAAGCCATACGTTCTATCGGTTCTGCGATAAGAATCAAATCCAGAACATAGCCTCTACTGCCTACAATCCAGCGGCTAACGGGCTAGCAGAAGCCTTCAACAAAACCATCATAAAACTTCTCAAGAAATTCGTGTCTTTAAACAAGCGCGATTGGAACGAGAAGCTCGGTGAATGTCTATGGGCCTATCGCACAACGGTCCGGACTCCAACAGGCAGTACGCCATTCTCTCTGGTTTATGGGAGCGAAGCAGTTCTTCTCCTAGAAATCCAGATTCCTTCTCTCCGGGTAGCCCTAGCCAGCGAGCTAACTACTGAAGAGAGCTACCGTCTGCGACTCCAAGAGCTCGAAGCGCTAGACAAAAAATGCCTATTAGCTCAACAGCGTATTGAGCTATACCAAGCACGTCTTTCCAGAGCTTTCAACAAAAAGGTGAAGGAAATGATCTTTCAAGTCGGCGATGGTCCTAGCAGTAAGAAGACGGATGGTGATGACACACAAGACAAAAGAAAAATTCCAGCCTAAATGGGAAGGTCCCTTCATCATAGAATCGATGTATTCTAATAGTGCGTACCGGCTGACCAAGCCTGACGGTGACTTGCTCATGATGCCTATCAACGGCAAGTTTCTGAAGAGATACTATGTGTAACCTCTTTTACATAATGTTCACATACGTTCAGTCATGTAAATGTACAGTGCGATGTTTATATGATTAAAAAAACCATCTAACTATTATCCGTATTTCAAGAGTCTTGAATACGCCCTGGATAATAGGTCCTCTAAATATTTTCTCGGTGGAATCATTTCCGTTTTTTGACTCCGTCCAAACTCGGTTTGACGAAAACAAATCACGTCCCCATTACCTCTGAGTTGTTTTCCGATAATTATTTCTCCAGCAGGAATGATCAAATGTTTTGCCACATCCACATAACCTCTGAGCAAAGCATTCATCAAAGATAGTCATGTCCACACTACCTTTGAACTATCCACTCCTCCCAAATGCTATATATCTTTCCACGTCCATATTACCTCTGGTCAGATATAGAACATTCTCTGTTATTACGTCCATATCACCTCTACTAGCAGCTTCATTCAACTTATTATCTATATTCGAATCATTCAAATATAAAACGGGTAATAGGTCCACACAAAATTTTCCCAGCGAAATACCCATCTGAAATGTCCTTGCTACGTCCACATTACCTCTAGCATCGATATTTCGCAAAACCACATTCACTTCTGAAAAGATCCTTTATTCAGTACTTAAACGTCCATCGAAAAACGGAAAAAGGGTACAAGAGCCGTGACGGCCAAAAAAGAAGAAGGAGAGAGGGTGGTCCCCCAGCGAGATACCCTTTACACAAATACGGTATTTGGCTCTCTAATACAAGCACCACAGATATAACAAGCAAAGAGTTGAGCGAATGTATTCTATTTTTTAAAAATTAGTTACATTCACAGGACTACACCTCATGAGCAAAACAAAGAGTTCTTCATCTCTTTCGCTCAGACAAAAAGTAGGAGATTACATTTGATGCCCAAACGAAGGAAAAATCTGCTACTCGTCAGCAACACATAGCTTGATCAGCCTGGCAGCACCACGTTTCTGTCGAAAAGTGGTTTTGTGGCCCGCAAAGGAGATCATGTTTTACTGCTGAGCAAGCAAACAAGGCTGTTGAACCTTCGAGAAGCTACACGGAGGAGGGCAAATATAGCATGCTAAAATATCTACAAATGATGTTCTCCTCTTCTCCATATGGCGGACGTCGTGGGCCTATTTCTTCAAGAGACCATACCTTCAAAACAATATCTTTTGTGTTGTTTTTGTCTACTTGAAGAACCGTGAAAGTAGAACTTTCACGATGATGCCCAACTACCGTCCGACCCTTCGATGTATAAAGGCTCTTCCTACCATCTGAGGAAGACCCTTCCAAAACACGAAGAGTCCTGAGCTCTCTGATGTGTGCGTCAAATGTTGTATCTTTACCGTGGTCAGAATCGCCGATGCCGGTCTTGGGGAAATTTGCTAGCCATAACCCGTCCAAAACACGAAGAGTCCTGAGCTCCCTGATGTGTACATCAAGTGTTGCATCTTCACCGTGCCCAGAATTGCCGATACCGATCCTGGAGAAATTTATAAGCCATATCCCTATAAAACAGGCGAAAAGAAAGTCAGACTTAGAAAAGTGCAGAAAAAGCTGTCCTGAAGGCTCCTATACACCCAAAAGGATATGCGCCCAAAACAAGACGTGCGGGCACATAATACATTAACAGTGCATGGACGCATAACATACCACTGTTTATAGGGCATAAGACGTGGCAGCACTTAGGCGCATAGTACATCACAGTGTTGGCGCATGACTTCTGGGGGCACATAGTAATGCTCACAGAAGTATGTTGTCCTAGGCACAAGCGCCCCGACAGAAGAGAAGTTCGAGCGTCGCAAACTAACGCTTGAGACTTTGTTTTTTGAAGCACGCACTCACCCAAAATCAGGTCCTGGACTGCTGAGGACTCCGTCGCAGGAGAAGAGCTACTCGACGCAGCCCCGTTGCCCTTCGCGGATCTCTTGGCGGCCTTGGGAGACATGATTCTCAAAGGAAGAAGACGAAGAGTTTTCTAAAAATTTCAAAGAGAAAAGGAACAATAAACTTTCTCTCTCCTCCAGGGTCTATTTATAGGCACGGGGCACTTCCTATACGCCCACATACTCTATGCGCCCACTATGGTGTATGCGCCCACTGTAGCCTATGCGCCCACATGAAGGACCAGCTCTCTGCATACTATGCGACTGTCCCTTACTGACGTGGACGGCGTATAAAGGATGGACCGCTTCAAATTCTGTTCTGATGAATCTGTCAGTTCAAATTTTGAGGCAAATCTCAACAGTCGTATCTCCCTGACAGGCTGGCCAAAACACTATGTGCCCAGGGAAAGAGCCGTGCTATGCGCCCATTGCCTCGCGAGAAGACGATCTATGCTTCTTTCAAAGTATTTCGAACTTGCTTAAGTGTCAAAAACTTTGAAGGGGGTCCTGTAGAAGCATGAAAATTTTTAGCAAACATAGCTCCATGCGCCCAAGTCAAAGCAGTTCCATGCGCCCAGTCAGTACGACTCCATTCGCCCACTAAATAAAGCTCCATGCACTCAGTCCAAGTATAACTCCATGCGCCCAAGACTAGCTCCCCCGAAAGGAGGGCGCATAGCCTGAGACATGGCTATGCGCTCAAGCCTGACTCAGTCAAAGCCACGATCAAAATGTGCATCGAAGCGCATGGCCACGTCAGTCTCCACGAACAGTCGTACACCGAAGCATACGGCCACGTCAACACCACGACCAACCCACGATCTCGCAGCCTGTATGCGCCTACACCTATGCGTCCAAAGCAGGACCATGCGCCCACGTAAGAACCAGCGTGTCCCTTTATGTGGGCGCATAACATCATTCCAGTCCAAGAACGACTATAAAAGGGGGGCTTCTTCCCTCTTCAACAGACAGAACGAAGAGCATTTTTAAAAGCCAAATTGCTGCACTTCTTGCCAGTGAGCCGAGAGTTAGCAATTTTCTTAGGTTTTTTTCCACTTTTGTAATCTGAGTGTCAACGGAGTAAAGGGGCAACTGTCACTCGATCTCTATCGTCCCATTTCCTAAAATTCTTCTTTTTGTACTCGGGGATCCTCAGCGCAGGATCTCTCAGGCGTACTCGATTTGTGGTGTCTTGTGCCAGTAAAAAAAGACATCATTTTTTCTTCTTTTTTGTGTGTGTCCACAGACATGGAGGCCAGAAGAGGTCTCATCCCCAGAGTAGGGGCGGAGGAGCAGTACAGCAAACATCAGCGCCAACACCTGGCATCTGTATTCATGAGTCAAGAGTGCCGTGGAGGACGACGGTATCAGAGATAACCACACCAGTTCGGTATCAGCAGTCGAGGAACCAGCAGCAATGCCAGGGGGCACCCATTGGATGTACTTACTGTGGTAAGGGAGGGCACACTAGGGATGTGTATTGTTCAGCTAACGTATTGTACATGAGGTGTGGCAGTCCAGACCACAGAATTACTAATTGTTCTATGATGCAGAGGCCAGGAGGGCCAGTTCAGCAGTTTCCGGCATTGCCAGCTCCGGGGGCAGCACCGAACCGAGGACCAGTATTGGCCGTAAGGCCGCTTGCCCAGCGTCTACCGACGCAGGCTCAGATGTGTCACCAGACGTAGAACCAGGAAGGCCCGCAGAGGCCGCAGCAACAGCATGGTCGAGGAAGGCAGCAACAGGAAGCTCAGCAAGGCCAGGGCCAGGTCTTCACCTTATTACTCGAGAATGTACTAGCTTTAGGCAACGTGGTTGCATGTAATATTTCTGTTACCTCTTTTCCTGTAGTAGCATTATTTGATTCGGGGGCTACCCACTCTTCTATATCTGCACGATTTGCGACACATATTAGATTGAAGTTCGAGGCATTGCCAGAGAGGATGAATATACTCACTGGTAGTAGACTCGTAGGAGTTAGCAGAGTATGCTTAGCGTGTCTAGTCGTAGTGAGTGGGTGATTATTGCCCGCATCTTTGATTAAGTTTCCTATGGACAACTTTGACGTTGTCCTAGGCATGGACTGGTTGAAAGACAGTCATGCGACGATAGATTATCGGGGAGGTAGGGTAGTATTTAATGTACCTGGCGTTGAGGAGTTTGTCTTTGTTCGATCATTGGAGGATCGACCCAAGGACATTGTTGCAGAAGCATTGGCAGAGCAGGAGCAGATACCAAGAGTGGTCAGATAATTTTTTGATGTATTTCCAGATGAGCTTCCAGTTTTACCTTCGGTAAGAGATGTGGAGTTTTGCATTGAGTTGAATCCTGGGACGGAGCCTAATGTCGACAGAGTTTACAGGATATCACAGTCAGAGTTGGACAAGTTGTACCAGCATAAAGAAGAACTAAAGGCGAAGCAGTTTATCCGAGACAGTGAATTCTCCTGGGCAGCACCGGTGATTTTAGTACCCAAGAAGGATGGATCGACGTGAATGTGCATTGATTACCGGCAGTTGAATACAGTGATAGTGAAGAAAAAGTATCCGTTACCAAGGATTGATGACTTGTTTGATCAATTGAGTAAGGCCTGCGTATTCTCTAAGATCGATCTTCGATCTGGATATTATTAAGTGAGGGTCCGAGAGAAGGACATACCTAAGACATCATTTAGATCGCGGTATGGGCATTATGAGTTTCTGGTGACGCCATTTGGACTGACTAATGCCCCAGTCGTGTTTATGGATTTGATGAATCGCATCTTCATGCCATATTTGGATAAGTTTGTAGTAGTGTTTATAGACGACATCCTCGTCTATTCCAGTAGTGAAGTAGAACATGAGAACCATCTTCGGACAGTTTTGTAGACCTTGAGGGAGCATTAACTTTATGCGAAGCTTAGTAAATGTGAGTTTTGGTTGGATCGTATTTCGTTCCTGGGACACATTATTTCTGGAGTAGGAGTGTCAGTAGATCCGAAGAAGGTTGAGACAGTAGAGAATTGACCAGTTCCGAAGATGGTAGCAGAAGTGCGTAGTTTCTTGGGATTGGCAGGTTACTACAGGAGGTTCATGGCAGATTTTGCCAGGGTTTCGGCACCCTTGACGCATTTGACGCATAAGGATGTAGAGTATGTTTGGTCAGTAGAGTGTGAAACATCATTTAAAGAGTTGAAAAAGAGATTAATCTCAGCCCCGATCTTGACACTTTCAGTAGGATCGGGAGGGTTTACAGTGTATTTTGACACATCCGGGAAGGGACTTGGGTGTGTATTGATGCAACATGGTAAGGTGATAGCATATGCATCTCGACAGCTTCGGGACCATGAGAAGAACTATCCGACTTACGACCTGGAATTAGCAGCAGTAGTGTTCTCGCTTAAGTTATGGAGGCATTATTTATATGGGGACCGAGTAGAAATTTATACTGATCATAAGAGCTTAAAGTATGTATTCACCCAGAGAGACCTGAACATGAGACAGAGAAGATGGTTGGAATTACTGAAGGACTTTGGTGTAAATCTTCAGTATCATCCAGGCAAGGCGAATGTGGTAGTAGATGCCTTGAGCAGGAGAGGTGGTGCATTCATTTTAACCTCGCAGAGGCATATTTTGGAAGATCTTCAGAAAATAGAAATTGAAGTGATCTTGCCACAAGATACAGGAGTTATGGTCAGTTTGCAGATTCAGTCTACTTTAGTAGAGAGGATAAGAGCAGCCCAGGCAGAGGATCTGCAGATCTAGAAGCTTTGATCGGAGTATGAGTCAGGTCTCAGGAAGGAGTTAGTAATCCATGAGGATGGTACGCTTAGGTTCGGAAACCGTCTTTATGTACCAGGTGGAGACCTTCGACAAGAAGTTATGTCAGAGGCTCATAATTCTTCTTACTCCATTCATCCCGGAGGCACAAAGATGTACCAGGATATGAAGCAGCACTTTTGGTGGAATGGCATGAAGAGGGAGGTAGCGAGGTTTGTATCCAGATATTTGGTATGTCAGCAAGTGAAGGCAGAGCAGCAGAGACCAGCAGGATTGTTACAGTCGCTTCCTATTCTGGAGTGGAAGTGGGAGCACATCACGATGGACTTTGTGACCGGTTTACCTAGATCTCCGACCGGTCGAAATACAGTTTGGATAATCGTAGATCGGCTCACGAAGGTTGCTCATTTTCTTCCTTTCAGAGTAGGGTAGTCTACTGAGCAGTTGACAAAAATATATATGAAACAGATTGTGAGGTAGCATGGTGTTCCAGTCAGCATCATATCAGATCGAGACACACGGTTCACCTCTCACTTTTGGCGGAGTTTATATCAAAGTTTTGGTACCAAGTTGAGGTTTAGTACAGCTTATCATCCGCAGACGGACGGATAGTCAGAGAGAACCATTCAGACATTGGAAGATATGCTACGGGCTTGTACTTTAGATTTTGGCGGAACTTGGGAAGATCATCTTCATTTGGTAGAGTTCTCTTACAATAATACTTATCAGGCAAGTATACAGATGGCACCGTTTGAAGCATTATATGAAAGGAAGTGCAGGTCCCCTATGGCATGGGACGATGTGGGAGAACGAAAATTATGAGATGATCATACAGACCGTAGAAACAGTCAAGTTGATCAGAGAGCGGCTTCGAGTTGCGCATGAAAACACTGACACTGGGCAAATCAACATCGTAGGCCTCTAGAGTTTGGTGTTGGTGACCAAGTGTTTCTGCGGATTTTGCCTACTCGGGGTGTCATTAGATTTAGAACCCGAGGAAAGTTTAGTCCGAGATACGTTGGTCCGTTTAATATTCTTGCTCGGGTAGGCGATATTGCTTATCGTCCTGCCCTTCCGCCTTCGCTACGTGATGTACATGATGTGTTTCATGTATCTCAGTTGCGTAGGTATGTCCCTAATCCGAGTCACATCCTCGATCATTCTGAGCTGGTCGTCGGTACCGACCTGACTTACGAGGAGCAACCTGTATCCATTTTGGATCGGCGAGAGAAGGTGCTCAAGAACCAGACTATTAATCTTGTCTGCGTCGCTTGGGGCCATCACTCACCGGAGGAGTCGACATGGGAGCGCGAGGACGAGATTAGATCTCGATATCCGCACACGTTCGACTCAGAAGGTATATTTATCCTTATGCCTTTGTAATATGTTTTCTTGCTGTACCCACTAGGGTGGATGATTGTTCTCAAATGCCTGTTAAAATTGATGATATTGCATGCATAGTTAGCCTTGTAATTAGTATCTTGCTTACTTTAATTTTCTCTATCTTCGCTTGGCAGAAATTTTGAGGATAATTTTTCTAAGGAGGGTAGAGATGTCACTCCCCGATCCCGATATACGTATTCTTTCATGAATTCTGTACATGGTATCCTGTATTTAGCATATGCATAATTCTATTTATTATTTATTAATGGCTGTATATAGTTTTAAGCATATCATTAGTGGAATGGTTAGAGCATATTTAGAGATTAGGATTTTCTTAAGCCAACCCTCACCACTATAAATAATCTCTTCCACACTCTCTTTCCTCATTCACTCTCTCATTTATTTCCCTCAACCACCAACCCTCTTAGGCAAGTACACCTTGTACCAAATGGAGAGATTCTTGCATTCTTATTTTTTGATTTTTTTTCCTTTGATATTATTTGTCTATATTGTTCTTCTCTTCATTCTCTACAAGTTTAGTTCTTGGAGTTTTTGATTTTAATGGCTAGTTTTGTGTAGATCTAAGTTTCTAAAACTAGGATTTTATGGGTTTTCATGGTTTTGATCTATCAAACTTGGTTGTTTTTGAAAACTAATAGTCCTATATTGTAGAAAATTTGATTCTACACAATTTTTACCTTTGAAAAGTTAGATTTTGACTTATTTTGAGAAAGTTATGGCCAAAACAATATTTGGACATCTTCTATATTTATCTGTCCTGGTTCTGGCAGGAACGATGAATAGTGCCGTAGGAATAAATAGTGCCGCATGGAATGAATAGTGCCGCATGGAATGAATAGTGTCGCAAGAATGAATAGTACCGCATGGAATGAATAGTATCGCAGGAATGAATAGTGCCGCATGGATGCATAGTACCGCAGGATGAATAGTGCCACATGGATGCATAGTGCTGCAGGAATGAATAGTGTCACATGGATGCATAGTGTCGCTTGGAATGAATAGTGCCGCAGGAATGAATAGTACCGCATGGATGAATAGTGCCGCAAGAATGAATAGTACCTCATGGATGCATAGTGCTGCAGAAGGCCGCATAGTACCGTAGAAGGCTGCATAGTGCCACAGAAGGCCGTATAGTGCCACAGAAGGCTGCATAGTGCCGCAGAATGCCGCATAGTACATATTTTGGCTATTTTTGGCTATTTTTGGCTATTTTATGTACTATTTGGCTGAATTGTGGCCAGAATTTTTCCCAACTCCCAACATAAAAGTTGTAGATCTTTGTCTTGGCTTCAAGAATCTTTATGTCTCACTTTAACCAGAATTCATATGTGACTTTGGCACCTTGTGCACCTTTTACCTTGCACATTGCCCGTGTGCCGTTTGGGCCACTTCATGACTTGCAAGCACTTCATACACTAAGTGCGTAGTGCCTTTTTGTTCTCTTCCCTCTTGTGTCTTGGTCCTCATTCCTGATCTGACTACCTATGCATGTGCTGGATAACCCTATGTATGTACTAAAGTACAATCTATGTAAGCACCGATGTGCTATCCTATGTGCTAAGTGTTCCTACGTGATACCTGCCAGTACCTCCAAGAATCCAGCATTTACATAGCGAATGGTCGGTCACAATGATGTGGTATGTGTTGTGTGCTGCATTACACCAAGAAGGAGGTACATACATATGACTCTATGAGCCAGTACAGATCCCTTCTTGGGGTACTCGTACAATGTACGATATCTAGGGAGTGAGCATGTGACCACGACATATGAACTCCGAGGATAACCTAGGGATTAACTAGGCAACTAACTTGGTAGATGCATTGGGTTGGAAGAATCTCGAGATCGTGCCATACTAGCCATCCCAGGTCCAGTCCTAACGTGTCGGGTTGGCCGCCCCAGATATAGTTTCATTCGCCTATAGCGGATGGCTATATCCGACTTCTGCGAGCTATGTGTTATATGTTTTAGCGCGGTAGCCCTCCGGGGGACCGGTGCATAATCATTGTGCTATATGTTTAATGGTATGGCTAGCCCTACTGGTTTGATACGATCTGAGAATTCCTTTTAAGCAGTATCGCGGAGATAACTCCGCCAATTATAGAAAGCCGCAGGAATGAATGGCCGCTTGAAAATCAACTTGACTGTGCCTTGTAACTTCCGTTAGTAGCCGAAGGACATGGACTGTCATGGTGCGTGGTCCAACCCATATCCTTGTTTGGTTGTTGGGTTGGACTATCGTGCTGTGATAGGCTGTGGACCGAGGTTACGACCAAAAGCTTTTATTATTACTAGTATTATTATTTTATGATTGTGATTTTATCTTACTCTTTTGTGCTCCCTTGTGGTACTTGCTATTCGGGGCTGACCCCGCTGGTTTTGTTTGGCCAGGTCACGTAGCAGAGCCTGAGGATCCGACCTTCCCCTCTGACGTCAATGGTGCATACTAGGAGCATGGCTGGCAGGGGACTCGAGTGGGTTTCTTCTCCACCACTCTATTATCTTTACTTATGTTATGGCATTTAGCCACCGACACCTGTTTAGCCGGCTAATTTGGATATTTTATCTTTTGCATAATTTGTAATTAAATCAGACTACAGCTGAATACAATTATGTACCTATGACTTTTTGGGCTAGCTAACTTATAAAGCTAGATCCCCATGATCATTTTGATGAAGCATCGGGGACGCCTTACTGCTTTATCTCATATGTTCATTAATTGAT
This sequence comes from Iris pallida, assembly GCA_029216955.1. Taxonomy (NCBI): domain Eukaryota; kingdom Viridiplantae; phylum Streptophyta; class Magnoliopsida; order Asparagales; family Iridaceae; genus Iris; species Iris pallida. The sequence continues at coordinate 9,342,331 of JANAVB010024597.1, read as the reverse complement.
ATTTTTTTGCTTTAAATAATTGAGACATAGATGCTCCGTGAGACCATAGGATACTTGAATGTAGCATGCACCCCCTTGTCTCTTGACAGCCATGATCGCCATATGATGTTTGTATACCTCATATGGAGTAGCTGGCCTAGTCCGTATCCGTATTTTGGTACTGGAGCATGACAAAAGAGAAAGGCTCAAAACTATTACTAGCGCACCCGCCGAGGGTTGGGTTATGTTACACCCACTTCAACTTCAGAAGACTCAGAGACGGAAGTCATGATGCATTCACACTCTTCTGACTCCTCAACCTGGGACTCTGACATCAGTACCGGTCAGGTCTTTAAAAAGATGCTGTCCACTAACATGGTCTCCATAAATCCTCCATTCGAGGATGAAGACCAGATGTTCGAATACTTCGAAGATGAACCTTGGGCACAGTGCCTAGGATCTCAATGCGAATGGTGTTTCGAGCAACGTAAAACTCCCATAGAAGATGAAGTTATCAAGGTCGAATTAGGAAATGAGACCTCCTCTAAGCCCATCTTCATCAGCAAAAGCCTGACAGAAAAAGATAAGGAATCTCTGATACAACTTATCCGAGAATACATCGACGTCTTCGCTTGGAGCTACGAGGATATGCCGGGTTTAGACCCGCAAGTCGCTATGCACCGCCTCAATATCTCGCCTGTTGCTAAGCCTGTCAAACAACAACAGCGTCGATTTTGCCCCAACATCATGGATGCTATCGATGAAGAAGTCGACAAACTCATTGAGAACAGCTTCATTCGGGAAAAGCAACATCTAGATTGGGTGGCAAATGTTGTCCCAGTCACAAAGAAGAACGAGAAGATACGGATCTGCATAGATTTTAGGGATCTCAACTCAGCCTGTCCTAGAACGAGTTTTCCCTCCCGATCACCGACGTGATGATTGAAAACACTTGTGGCTTTGAGCGCATATCCTTTATGGATGGTTTCTCAGGCTACGACCAGATCAAGATGCTCCCCAAAGATGAGAAGCATACAACATTTCGAACTCCAAAAGGGGTATACTGTTACACAATAATGCCTTTTGGATTGAAGAATACGGAAGCAACATACTAGCGGGCTATAAGCACTATATTCTGCAAGCATCTCCGGAAAATGGTGGAGTGTTACATTGATGACATTTCCGTTAAGAGCAAGGACAAGTCCAACCACTTTGACGATCTATGAATAGTGTTCGATTTAATACAAACACATCAACTAAAGATGAACCCGACTAAGTCCTTCCTAGGCATTTCTAGCGGCAAGTTTTTGGGCTTTATCATCACAGCAAAGGGGATTTACATTAATCCGGAGAAGACTAAGGCAATTCTGGACATGGCTCCTCCAAGGAATCTCCGAGAGCTTTGAGGCCTGTAAGGACGCCTGGCATATATCAGAAGGTTCATAGCGAACCTTTCTGGCAAATGTCAACCCTTCACCAAGTTAATGAAGAAAGGGGTCTCCTTTGTATGGACCGAAGAATGCCAATGCGCGTTCGAAGACATCAAAAAGTACCTTACCAGTCCTCTCGTACTGGTAGCACCGGTTGTGGAAAGCCTTTTCTGCTATACGTCCGAGCTATGGACCATTTTCTTGGTGCATTACAAGAGCAGTAAAGGCCACGAACAGGCGATCTACTATCTCAGCAGAACCGTGATTGGAGCCGAGCATAGGTATAATCATGTTGAAAAAGAGTGCCTTGCCCTTCTCTTTGCTATCCAGAAGACGCAGAACCATGTGACCGGACAGACGATCCACGTGTATCCAGAATCAATCCCCTCAGTGTCCTCATGACCAAGCTAAGGGCATTAAACTTACGATTAGCCACGTGGGCAATCCTTCTGACTCCCTATGATATGGTGTTCATCCCGCAGAAGGCAGTCAAAGGCCAAGTGCTGGCAGATTTCCTGGCAGCATACCCTGTGCCAGAGACGTCGAAACTCTACAATGATATCCCAGATGAGGTTCTAGAGTCCAATGCAGTCTTAGACAACTCGTTTTGGCACATGTTCTTCGATGACACTTCAAGAACATGACCAAATGGCGATATCATCGCAGGAGTTGGGATCGTCCTTATCACCCCCGATGGCCTAGTCATCAATCGCGCATATTCTCTCATGGAGTCGTGCCCAACAATATTACAGAGTATAACGCTCTCATTAATGGGCTCCAACTCGCTAAACAGCTGGGGTTGACTACATCGAGGCCTATGGAGACTTAAAATTAATTATCAGCTAGGTCCGAGGACAGCATAAGGTTCGACATGAAGACCTGATCCCCTACCACCAGGTAGCGATCGACATCATCTCTACATTCACAGGGTTCTTTATAGAATACGTGCCGTGCCTAGAGAACTTAGAGGCCGACGCACTAGCCGGCCTCGCTGCTTCTCTGGCTGCCCCCGTTGGATCCTAATATGCCATTACAGTGATGGAACGAGAGCTAGTTTGTCTAAAGAATGCTCTACGTACATGTCAAAGCTACTCAGTACAAGTAGACACTGACGTGGACATTCGAGACTGGTGATTCCCATTCATAGACTACGCTGTCTATGGAATCCTGCCTGAAGACCCGAAGGAAGTGGCCTCCGTCAGGAGATGCTCACTCTGATTCTTCTACGACACGGCCACCAAAATGCTGTACCGTCGTTCATACAATGGACTCCTCCTGCGTTGTTTGTCCCAGACAGAAGCGCAAGTGGCACTCCGAGAGGCGCATAACGGACCCTGCGGAGCCCATCAGCCCAGCCCCAAGTTACAAGATCGGTTGCACCGTATGGGCTATTATTGGCCAACCATGATGGTAGACACCGTAGATTACACAAAAAAGTGTCGGACATGTCAGTTTCATGCTGAGTTCATCCACCGACCTTCAAAATATCTACACCCACGGTGGCTGCTTGGCCATTTGAGGCATGGGGAATGGACATCGTTGGGCCGAGCAGCCCACCCTCCTCTAAAGGACATCGGTTTATCCTCGCCATCATTGACTATTTCTCCAAATGGACAGAAGCAGTACCACTGGTAGAAGTAAAAGCATCCAACGTGATTAGCTTTATCAAGCACCATGTCATTTATCGCTTCGGAGTTTCTAGAAGGATTGTCCACGACAATGGCCCCCAATTTGTGAGCAATGCATTCCATTGATTCTGCGACAAGAACCGGATACAGAATGTGGCGTCAATGGCTTACAATCCTGTGGCTAATGGACTAGCCGAGGCATTCAACAAAACCATCGCCAAACTGCTCAAGATAGTTGTCTCTTCTAATAAACGCGATTGGAATGAGAGATTGGGCGAATGTCTATGGGCTTACCGTACGACCATTCGGACACCTACGGGCAGCACACCATTCTCCCTTGTCTACGGAAGCAAAGTAGTGCTCCCCCTGGAGATCCAAATCCCATCCTTACGGATAACTATCACCAACCAGCTGACTGACGAAGACAATCAGTGCCGACGGCTACAAGAGTTGGAGACGTTGGACGAAAAATGCCTACTAGCGCAGCAAAGGATCGAGCTTTACCAAGCTCTTATTTTCGATAGCTTTAACAAAAAGGTCCGGAAAAGAACGTTCCAAGTGGGCGACCTCGTCGTAGCAGTTCAAAGACCAATGGTGATGACTCACAACACAGCAGGAAAGTTCGAACCTAAGTGGGAGGGACCGTTCGTCATAGAGACGGTGTTTTTCGGCGACGCTTACCGACTGGTCAAATCTAATGGTGACTTACTCATGATGCCAATCAATGGCAAGTTCACGTTTGAAGACAAGCAATACTAGTAGAAGCCCTCACGCTCCAATGGGTGCTCACAGAGCCGTACAATGTCAACAAAAGACGACGAAACGCTTCGTAAACCCTCAAAACGACGTGGGTTCAGAAACAGGTCATGGTAAACGTTCATGAGAAACGAGGAGTCATGATTAAAACTTAAGGAAGCGACGGGTTGAGGTATTTAATGCTGAAGCCCAAGCATGACGTCAGCCTGGTAGCAGACGTAATGGGCATTTTCCTACAAAGAAATACGTGTCATGCTTCTTTTTAAAGTATCCCGAGCTTGACTCAAGTTTGGGACACTTTGAAGGGGCTCTTGTAGAAGCATAAAAAAGTACAGGATGACACAAGGTGCAGGTGAGTACTCTCGCTACCCACTCATCTTCACAAAGGCACATATGACGAACGACACAGGTTGGTGCTCTCGCTACCAATCCAGCTTCACAGAAGCATAGGCGGTCAAGCACAACAACATAAAAGACAAACTCACAAAAAAGAAAATAAAAAGTTCAAGGAAAGTTCTTTTTATTAAATTATGGCTACAAAAGTCTATTACAGATTCGTCACGATTACATAAAATAAGACTTCCTAATTACAAGGATCTACAAAGTATTTGTGATTACATATGCTGAACTAAAACTCCTACGGATCTACGCTGGGGTTCATCTTCACAGTGTGATCGTCATGAGAGGATGAACCGTGGATAGAAGATGTTAATAGAGTCGCCATCAAAGTCTGCCACCACAGCACCCCCCTAGACGTGTAGCTCTTCCTAAAGCAGCTATTGGCCCGAGCGAGAATTCAGTGCATAGCACGACATGAGGCCCTTTTCAAAGTGCATAAGCTTCTGAGGCTCTTTCAGCCTAACAAAAGCGCGCAGCCGCCAATGAGCAGGGAAGAGCACAACCTGCGGCGCTTCATATTGGCAACTAGACCAAACTCGGTCATCAGGACCTCCAAGGCCTCCAAGATGTCGCTCAGGTTCGAACTCCCTATGAGAAGCATTCCAGCACATCCCGAAGCTCATCAACAGTTCTTCTACGAAGGCACAGCTCCTTTGAGTGAAGGGATCCTCAACAAAAATCAGACTTAGGCAAGGCCAACGGCCGTTCGAATCTAAGTCTGGATCCAGTATAGTGTTGATGGACCAAAAGAGGAAGACGTAACTCTTCGGAAGAAACTCCCCCTTTATATAGGGAGGGAGTGGTCCATGACATAGGCCACATGGCCGTCGATCAAAATTTTCACATTAATGGGATGAACCTAGGACTTAGCACGATGAACCTCGTTAAATAGGTTCATTCGACTAAGTCTTAGACCATTAAAAGACTCCTTGAAATTCTCCAAGTAACGGTGGCAATTAAGAGGGAGTCGTTCCTTAAAGAGCTGTCATTAATTGCTCTTAAAGAAGACTTCAAAGCCAGCTTCTTCAAACCAGAAGCACAACTATAATCCTGCGCCAACAGGAGGCGCAGACTGGTGGTGACTTCACATCATCCCAGCTTCAACGGCACAGACCTCTGCTTCGACCCAGAAGCTCAACCCCCTTCATCAAAGACTTGGAAAACACCATTGCATCCAACATATGTCCTCATGCCACTCCAAAAGCACAGCAATCTTGTTAGCCTGAAGCACAGCCTACTCGTCGCCCTAAAGCACAGTGACTTTACCATTCGAAACACAGCCTACTCATCGCTCTAATGCACAGAGTCTCCGTCGTCTTCGAAACATAGTCCACTTGTCGTCTGAAAGCGCAGAGGCTCCATTCTCTCCAGAGAACAGTCTACTCATTGCACCAGAAGTGCAACAGCACTAAGACCTCGCTAGAGGCGCAAGTTGCATGGTCCCACCCAATTGGTTTGTTTAAACCACCACTCTCAAAGATAGGACAAAGGTTGATCATATTGATAAGTGCAAATATCTTATCAATTAGTTTAAAACTCAGATAAGGACGAAGTTTGCTCTTTTGATAAAGGTCATATCAAGTCAGTTTGTTTAAACCGATAGCCTCCTGAAGTTCAAACATAATCCTACTCTGAGATAAATTCCAAGATCTACTCGACTTCATCTAAACAGAGGATTTCCAGCAATAGACATGCGCCACGTGTCTCCTCCTTCGGTTATTTTGATAACCACCCGAGATCTCGATAGAGGAGAATCTCGACGTCCGCCACGTGTCAGCTCAGCAGAAGTCCGTACCGTATAATAATAGCATATTCCTTTATATCTCAAATCCGAGTGCACATCGCATATGTGCCCCCTTTCCCCTATAAATAGAAGGAGTTTTCCCTTCAACAAAGAAAAGGAGGAGGACACACACATAGAGGAAAGAAACAGAAGGCAAAGCATCCTCTTGATCGGTAACCCTAGTTCCATCAAAGGTACCAGAAAGCCAAAGCAAGTCCAACTCGTCGTCAGATCGTCAGCGGAGTAAAGGAGCCACTGCAGAGCTCGATCTCCACCGTCATGCTTTTCCAGAATTCTTGTACTTAGATTTTCTCGCATAGGAATCGATTGTACCTTTTTTAAGTTCAATAAACAAAAAAATTGTACAACCTTTTGTGATGTTGAACAGTCCCTCCTCAAGGTGCCTACTTCTTGGTTCCAGCAAGGAAGAAGGAGGAGGAACCCATCATCTTCGGTCGATTGGAGCATCCTCAGTGGCTGGCTCCGACAGAACTAGAACCCGATAACGGCAAGATGCAACTCTACTGTTACACTACTAAAGTCAAATACCTTATCCAGAAGATGGGCTACGATATGAACAACAATAAAAGATAGAACTATGGCAAAGGCCGACGCGTTCCCTTACGGCTGTAGGAGCGTAAAAAGTGCTTTGTGGACTAAGTCAAAGGAATTGAGGACTTTACACAAGTAACTTTCTATGTGAGCTATTTTTACGCCAGGGTTATTTGTATTGGACATTACGCGAGCTACTTTACGCCAAGGCAGGTCATTGAATTTTATGCCTGGACAAACTGTCAGGCCGCATTTAATACAGCAGATTTGATTTGACAGAATGATTTTGCTGACAATATGCAAACACAGAAGTCAAGAAGATCGGATTTTCACCAAACCCGATACTTGTCGTATGGTGTGCAGAGAAGGCTATTTTACGCTCAATAAAGTTACTTCCTTTTACGCACTATAGTTATTTGAGCTTTTACGCTCAAAGCTATTGTGAGCGTAAAGTCTATTTGGGCAAAGTTTTACGCTCAAGGCTATTTTAGCCACTTTATGCTGGAAAGTTTATTTTGAGTTATTTTTACGCCAATTTGCCACTTTACGCTCAGGGCATATTTTGGGTTATTTTTACGCCCGAACCTTCCTGACTACTTTAAAACGTGGTTTGTCTACGTGGCTATCACGCCACACTTATTGAAGAATGTGTGTACGTGCTTCCTATTTTTTTGATAAAATAATGGGACACGTGTCAACATGCACAGAGGGTGACTTCCATTGTGGGTGACGGTTGCTAGCGTAAATACTGGATTATGCTACTTTTTACGCACAAATGTAAAAGTCTATAAATAGACTTATTTTTCACATAGACAGCATCAAGTGAGTATACGGAGATCAGAGCCCAGAGACTTTGATTTTCGAGAGCATTCTTCTTCAACTTTTCTTCCAGAACAAAAGGAAGCAAAGCAGGAAAGCATTCGACCTCGCCATCAGTGCCCAAGTGCGTCGATACCTTTCTGGTTACTTAGTTCTTTCGGCTGTTCATCTTCTAGCAGTGATCTTTATCATCATCGTATGGTCCAAGGAACAAAGTGATCGCCTTCAGATCAGACTTCCATAGCAATACTTCCCAGAACAATTTGTACTTTCTGTACTTTTTCTCGTTTTATTTCAAAAGCCAATTTTTAGGCATTTTATTAAGTGAAACAAAATGATGACTCTGCTGGGGACGACCTTCTCCTCTGACGAGAAGGCAATTGCTCAATATGATGATGCGTTGGTCGGATCGACCAAGAAGACTCTGGTTGTGCACTTCGACCAGACTGCCTACGAAGAAATGCTCAGGACTGGGGGTAGTGTTTACTGCTCCAATGTTCAGAAATCGCGGAAGGCGCGAAAAGTTTGGATTCCTAAGTCCAAACCATCCTCGGATCTCCCTGTTGTCTCTGAAGGCAAAGGCATCCTTCATACTCCTGTTGTGGAGACTTCCATCAACGATGAGACAGTCTCTACTTCAGCGATGCGCTGCGGGCGTAAAAACCAGGCTCCCGTTTGTAACGAGGCAGCCTCAGTATTGCGTCTTGAGCGTAAAAACCAATCTCTCGTCGGTGACGAAGAAGATTTCCAAGTCTTACGCCCAGCGCGTAAAAATAAAGTATTACGTCCAGTGCGTAAAAACCAAAAATTACGCTCTGTGCATAAGAACAAGTCTCCCGTATGTGGCGTGGTAGACCCCAATACTTTACGTTTCGAGCGTAAAAATAAGTCGCCCGTCTGTGACGCGGAAGACACACAAAATTTACGCTCCACGCGTAAAGAAAAATCTCCCGTCTGTGACGTGGCAGATACTCATGTTTTGCGCTCTACGCGTAAAGGTAAATCTCCTGTCTGTGACAGTGTAGATAAAATTCATAATGATGTCTTTACATCTAAAGTGAATATACCTGCACGCAACCAGCGTAAAAACATAGTTGGTAAAACTTCTGTTTTTAACCAACAACCTTCTTATACTGCTGTACGCAAGGTACCAAACCTTCAAATTACGCGCAATGCTAATGGGTCCTTTGTGCTCAAAAATCTCAGGATTTACGCACGCAACTCCAAGCGCGTAAAAATGTAAAGTTTGGTTCTGCTAATGCAGCCAGTAATCTTCTTTATATACAAGGGACTAAACATTTCTCTACCCCAAATATAATAAAGAAGACTACTCCCTCTACCCCTTCTGATTTACGCGAATTGCTAGTACAAAAGCGTAAAAATAGACAATCTCCTGTGACACTTCCCCAAGAGAACCACCATTGTGAGTGTCACCAGATTGTAATCAAATGTTATTGTTCAGCTTCTAAACGGTCAGTTTTTGACCGGTTAAGTTTCAATGCGCCTCAACAACAAGTTGATGACCAGGAACATGAGTTGTCATATGCGTCAGTCAACATGGCATCTCATACCAACAGAGGACGACATACAAGATGCAATACGTCCCAAACTCCAGGTCAACAATAATTCAAAAGACTTCTTGATTCCTTTGAAGGAGTATATCAGAATACTCGATCAAGAAGACAAAGACAGTTACAGACTTCTGATTTAGAAGCTGGGGGTACTCAATCTTTTGAGTCCGAAACTGATAGTGTCGATTCATACCTCTATACTAATCCTTCTGTATCTTCAAGAGAGGTTGAATCCTACGCTATTGGAGATGAACCGGAGACGTCATCTGCTAATACAGAACAATGTCTCACCGCCGTTGAGCAATCATTAAAGGACATGCTTACCATGATGCAAAGCATGCACCAGATAATAATGACTCAGCAAACTGCTCAGCCGGCAGTAGTAACACCAGTACAAGTAGCAGCCCAAACTCAAGATAGTCAAGGGGTTGACATACCTTTGAATAATCAAGAGCCCGCTGTTAATCAAAATTCTGCATCTCCAGATCCTATCATTCCAGAAGATGTACCACCTCCAGTGGGGGTCACGGTACATCCAACAACTATACAATCTAATGTGCTTCCTCAAACCAGTGAAGCTATTCAAGCAGTACGCGAACTAAAAGCACAGTTTGAAGTTTTGAAGCACAAAGATCAACTCCAGAGGTTAGGGATTAAGCAACCTTATCCTCCTCATTGGAATGATGTACCTTTTCATCCGAAATTCAAGCCACAATCAATGGTATTGTTTGATGGAAAGGCTTCTCCTAGTCAGTATATCAATTACTTTGATATTATGACTGTGCATCTGCAGAAAAATGATGCTCTTCTGACTCGAGTGTTCATCGGGTGCTTGACAGGTTCAGCTTACGATTGGTATCGTAGTTTACCTGACAATTGCATTTTGTCTTTTGACGAATTTAAAGCAATGTTTCTCTCCCGCTTCTATGAATGAGGCATGGACATGAACATGTCTTCCTTAATAGAAATCAAACATAAGGAGAAGGAAGATACTCGGACGTTCATTGAATGTTTTCGACAGGCAACTCTGAAGATGCCTCCAGGCATGCCAGATTCAGTACTGATTGATACGTACAAGATGAATCTGCGACCATCTATTGCTGTCTTTACGGGTTCCCAATTTATAGATTGGGCCTCGTTTATCATAGTGGCAGTTTCAGCCGAGACTAATGGTAGATTGGCTCGGGAATACGGGATGATTTTTGCTTCAGAAGACAAAGGAAAGAAAGGCTCTTCTGGTAATAATACCGGTAATCGTAATGGGAAAGGAAAGGATACCCTTATGGTTAATCTTTCCAAAAACAAAACGATACCGAATAATCAGGAGTCTTCTAAGCAAAAAGAAGAATATTCTTTTGACGAGAGCGATATCCCTGGGATATTCCAATGTCTGCTGAAGAGTGGCAAACTCCAATTCTGGAGCCAAAAAGGCCTAATGAGGTGAATCTGACTGACAATCCCAAATATTGTATCTATCACAGATACATCAATCATCCTACCAAGGCTTGTTATGTTCTGAAGAAGAAAATTTAGGAGTTGATAAATGCCAATTCCATCGCTTTAACTAACGATGAGCATACGGTCACAACCAATATGGTTTCTCTTCAATTTGGAGGTTTTCCTCCACAGCAAGTCCCAGATGGGATTGTCCCTATTCCAAAGGCGACTATGAAGATTGTGAATATTCCACCTGCCAGAGAGGAAAATAAAGGATTGTTGCCTCTCACACTAAAGAATGGTGAAATCATGTAGGTACAACCTGACTTAGTACCTGAAATGGAGGATGAAGATAAAACTTTAAAATTCAAGAAAGATAGAAAAGTTAAAACCTGCATCATGATTTCTTATGTTATTCCAGATCCTGATGATTTGGATCATCTTTGGGATGGCATTCCTTTGGAGGATAGGCTGAAAGGTTTGAACATATGTCCTCCAAGTTTAGCTCCTCCTACCAAGCTCAAACTCACTCATCAGCAGTGGTTAGCTATGAATATTTTTTTTCTTATATAGAGCACAACAAGTATTCGCGGCTTATGAGAAAGCTCCTACAGGGATCTTTCCTCGTATCCTGAGCATTCCTCCTTCTTCTATGGTTACAAAGATTCCTATTCCTTCTTCTTCGGAAGTCTCTATGCCTTCTTTTTCTCCTGTGATTACAAAGATCTCTGCTTCTTCTTCTTTTGTTCAACTATCCATTGAAAGTCCGCTACCCATTCACTTGTACAGTCAACAATCAGTCCATCTCATGAAGAAGATGGGTTATGACTTTCAAAAGGCAGAGGGCTTGAATTTTGATAAAGGAATGCGACTTCCTTTACAGATTCAAAGTCAAAAATCTACTGTTGGGTTGGGTTCTGAGCTTCCTCTTAAAAATCCTCGCAAGAAGAAGGCTAAGGGAAAGAAGACTAAATCCTGCAATATGGTACTTCCTTCTCATAATTCTGAAGAAGAAAGCGTTGCTGGTACGATATCTGGGAAAGAATACCACAAAGATTACAAGGGATCTTCTAAAGAAGCAGAGGATGTTGTAGAAACGATCCCAGTTCGACCATCTCTTGTTCCTGCTAAACCCTCGGTGGTTGAGAAAGGTAAACAGAAAGCAGTACGCTTTGACGTTCCCTTGAAATCTATTTCAAATCAGGGGGTGGTGATGAAGCCCTACAAATTTGATATCTTAGCCCAGTTAGCCAATATTCCGGCTAGACTCTCTATATTCGAGCTACTACGTCTTTCTAAAGAAAGCAGAGAGACTTTGAGTGAAGCCTTGCTACAAGCAGACTCATGCTTGGCTCAACTCAGGAGTCCTGATAATATACCAGTGTCGTGCCCACAATGTCATAGTATGATGGAGGCAATTTCTAACATTACCTTCACACAAGAAGATATGTTGTTGAAGCATAACAAGCACGATAGACCTTTGTGCTACACTGGGTATATTGAATCCACTAAAATTGACAGGATTTATATTGATCCTGGGTCTTCTATTTGTATTATTCTTCAGAGTATGCTAAGACCTTTGAGGATTCCTACTAGTGATTTGACTTATACTAGTACTACAATAGTTGGTTTCAATTCTGGGAAGAGTAAACCACCGGGGAAAATTCGTCTGAAGATTCAGATTGGTGATCTTCGAACCATGGCAACCTTCTATATTATCAACTCAGACGTATCCTACAATATCCTTCTCGGGAGACCGTGGATACATGAGCATAACATCGTGCCTTCAACTGTCCATCAATGCTTCAAGTACGTGGATTCCCAAGGACTTGTGAAGACTGAGTTTGCTGATATCAATCCCTTCAAAGGTGTTGAAGCCTATTTTTCTGACTCGAAACTCTACAAACAAGAGCATATGAAGGAGATATCAGATATGGCTGAAGATCAATCACCTGTTGAAGATCAGTCTGTCAATGAAGATCCTCCGGAAGAGCAACCTTTGAAGATCAAGGTCAAAGGTCGAATCCAACCCCAACCTGTCAATGATCAACCTTTGATGATTAAAGTCAAAGGAAGAACTCGAGCTTCATCTGAGGAATCAGTGAATATTCCTGCTAAGAGCCAAGTTCAACCTCTTATGATCAAAGTCAAAGGACGTACTTCTCGTACGAATGATTCAGAACCACCATTGATCATCAACCTTGGCAAGTCTACGCAGAAAACGGATGAAGGTCCATTAATGATAAATCCTAAGCGTAGTACTCAACTTGTAAATGATGTAAATATTGATCATTCTGTACTTTCTGATATCAATAAAGATTTTATTTTGGAGTATATGGCTGTCAAATTTGTTGAAAGAATGTCTTTATCTTATGATGATCAAAGTCATCAATATCAAGATAACATAAATACAGAGGATACTTTGTATATTGATCATAAAGAAAACTCCTTTCCTTCTCATGTCGATGTAGGCCCTTACGCTCAAAAGTTCCTAAAATCTTCTCCTTATCTTCTTCCTGTAGCTGCTTCATCACAAGCTTGTGTAACTTTTAGACGTCATGAAGAATCTTATTTCGTGATTCCGTCTGATAAAAAAAACAAGCACCAAATTGTGTTTGGCCTGGCTAGAAACATCCCTGTTGTTCAGACAGATAATCTTAGAGATAAAGATAAAGGAAAAATCCGAATTGACAAATATAGTCAACAATCTCTCAAGATTATCCAAAAAATAGGATACGATTTGAAGACTATGCAAGGTCTCAATCATGGGTTGGGATATGATCCGTCCCATATAGTTAATGACGATATACAAGAAGAATTCTCTTCTAATTTTTCACAATCCTCAGATTCGGAAGAAATACATTTCTCCTCATATGCTGGAGGAGATTATTATGATGAATCTGAGTGTATCTTCTCAGTTAACATAGTTCAAACTGAAGGCAAATCTTAGCCGTTTGAAAATAACCATTGGGCCCAACAGATGGATACTCAATGGGAACTTTATTTTGAACATCGACAACCACCTACAGAAGATGAGATTGTCCAGATTGATGTTGGAGACGGAACTACGTCTAAGCTAATATTCATCAGTAAGAACCTTTCCGAAGATAAAAAGGAAGAGCTGATAAAACTGATTAAAGAATATATTGATATCTTTGCATAGAGTTATGAGGATATACCAGGTCTAGATCCTAAAGTTGCTACTCATAAACTCAATATTCTTCCTAATGCTAAGCCTGTGAAACAACAGCAACGGCATTTTCGACCAGACATGATGGATGCAATTGAAGCAGAAGTCAAAAAGCTGATTACATGTGGCTTTGTTCGTGAAGAACAACACCCAGACTGGGTTGCCAATATTGTTCCTGTTATGAAGAAGAACGAAAAAGTCCGAGTTTGTATAGATTTTCGAGATCTTAATACAGCTTGTCCAAATGACGAATTTCTACTTCCTATTACTGATGTCATAATAGACAATACATGCGGTTTTGAATGCATGTCTTTCATGGACGGGTTTTCAGGATACAATCAGATTAAGATACATCCAGAAGATGAAAAGCATACTGCTTTTCGTACACCCCTTGGAGTCTACTGCTATACGGTTATGCCGTTTGGTCTTAAAAATGCCGGTGCTACGTATCAACGGGCCATGAGCAACATCTTTCAAGAACATCTACGAAAAATAGTTGATGTTATGTAGATGATATTGCTGTTAAAAGTCGATCAAAAGATGATCACATTCAAGACTTGAAGACAGCATTTGAATTGATGCGTCAGCATCAATTGAAAATGAACCCTACTAAGTCTTTCTTAGGGATTTCCAGTAGCAAGTTTTTAGGATTTGTCATCACTTCTCAGGGTATCCTTGTTGATCCTAATAAAATCAAAGCAATTCTTGAAATGCGTCCTCCACGCAATCTAAAAGAACTTCGAGGCTTTCAAGGTCGTATCGCTTATATCAGGAGATTTATATCCAATCTCTCTGGGAGATGTCAACCTTTCTCCCGTCTATTAAAGAAAGGTGTATCATTTGTTTGGGATGAAGCATGTCAGAAAGCGTTCAATGACATCAAACAATACCTTACAAATCTATCTGTTCTGGTACCACCAGTGGTAGGAAGACCATTTTTGCTATATGTTCGAACATTGGATCATTCACTTGGTGCTCTTCTCGTACAGAAAAGTGATATGGGTCACGAACAAGCAATTTATTATCTTAGCCGAATGATGGTTGGAGCTGAACACAGGTATACTCCTGTAGAAAAGGAATATCTGGCTTTGGTATTTGCCGTTCAAAAGACACGACATTATGTGACAGGACAGACTATTCATGTCATCTCCAGAATAAATCCTATTCGGGTATTGATGAGAAAACCGAGCATTCTTAACTCCAGATTAGCTACCTGGGCAATGTTGCTCACTCCTTATGACATGGTCTATGTACCTCAAAAATCAGTAAAGAGTCAAGCATTTGCTAATTTCTTAGCAGCTCACCCTATACCTGAAACATCGAAGCTATATGAGGACATTCCAGATGAAGTTGTGGATTGCAACATGACTTTAAAGGATGACATTTGGCAATTATACTTTGATGGAGCGTCACGAGTTGGACCTAAAGGCAATATCGTCTCTGGGGTAGGAATCGTCTTGGTTTCTTCTGACAAAACGGTCATATACCGTGCGTATTCTCTCAATAAGCCATGCTCCAATAATGTGGCAGAATATAATGCTCTGCTCATTGGTCTCCAAGTAGCAAAACAATTGGATATCGAGTTCCTGGAAGCTTATGGAGATTCTCAACTGATTGTTAATCAGGTTAGAGGGACATATGAAGTCAGAAACCCTGACCTCATCCCTTATCATCAAGTGGTAATAGAATTGGTCCTTTCATTCGAAGGATTCTTCATTAAATTTGTACCATGTTCTTAGAATTTGGAAGCTGATGCTCTTGCTATCTTAGCTGCAGATTTGGCTATTCCAATTCGAAGACAAAATACCATTACTTTGTTGGACCGAGACTTATTCTATGTAAAAAATAATTTGCATATTGAACAGAGTTATATGACAGAATCAAGTTCCCAACAGAAGGATTGGAGAAGTCCATTTATTGATTATGCTGTTCACGGGATGTTACCTGAAGAACCAAAAGAAGCTGCATCAATCAAGAGACGGTCATTTCGATTTTATTATGATTTGTCCCTACATATGTTATATCGTCGTTCATATGATGGACTTTTGCTACGTTATCTCTCTGAGAATGAAGCTAAGCAAATGCTTCGTGAAGCTTATGATGGTGTTTGTGGTGCCCATCAACCTGGTCCAAAATTACAGGACCGCATTCGAAGAATGGGATATTATTGGCCTTCTATGATAGCAGATGCTGTGGATTATGCCAGAAGGTGTAAAGTATGTCAAATTCATACAGATTTTATTCATCAACCATCGGAGTTTTTACATCCTACAGCAGCTTCTTGGCCCTTCGAAGCTTGGGGCATGGACATTATTGGTCTAATTAATCCTCCTTCTGTTAAGGGACATCATTTCATACTGGCTATAACCGATTACTTTTCTAAATGGGCGGAAGCAGTTCCTCTTGCTGAAGTAAAGACATCCAATATGGTTAGCTTCATTAAACATCATGTCATTTATCGTTTTGGGATTCCCCGACGGATAATTCATGATAATGGACCACAGTTTGCTAGTCAGATATTTTATCGGTTCTGTGATAAGAATCGGATTCAAAATCTGGCTTCTACAGCTTATAATTCAGCTACTAATGGTTTAGCCGAAGCTTTCAACAAGACGATCATTAAACTTCTCAAAAAAATTGTTTCTTCCAATAAACGTGATTGGAATGACAAACTTGGAGAATGTTTATGGGCTTATCGAACAACAGTCCGAACTCCTACTGGTTTTACACCATTTTTACTAGTTTACGGATGTGAGGCTGTCCTTCCACTGGAAATTCAGATTCCATCTCTTCGAATAGCTATTGCTAATGAGCTAACCACAGAAAACAATGATCGCTTACGATTCCAAGAACTTGAAGGATTGGATGAGAAGCATCTTCAAGCACAACAAAATATTAAGCTATATCAAGCCCGTATATCTCGAACTTTCAATCGTAAAGTTAAAGATAGGGTATTCAAAGTCGGTGAACTAGTATTAGCTGTTCGAAGACCGATGGTGATGACTCATAAGAGCAAAGGAAAATTTCAAGCAAAATGGGAAGGCCCTTATGTTATCGAGACAGTTTTTTCTAACGGTGCCTATCGGTTATCTAAGCCCAATAGAGATTTACTCATGATGCCGATCAATGGCAAATTTCTTAAGAAGTACTATGTATAAAAAAAAAGACACAGAATGAAAATAAAATCTTTTTTATTTTTGTTTAGAACAAAGGATTAAGGATTAGGACCACTGCCTTCCTTATTGAATACATAGTCAACCAATGCATCGAAGACATCATTGCCTGAGTTCACAAAAAACTTGCAGGCAGCCATCCTCATCGCCTCTTCTTCAGGAGTTTTTCCTGGCTCTACTAAGAAAGCGAGGATATCTTAGGATAGCTTGGGAGTAGAAGAGCCTTCGCCTATTCCGGTTGGGCCTGACACAATTGGCTCAACGGGGCGTGTCTCGATGACGTCCTCAACCTTCATGGTGATTTCAGTCTTTTGCAGCACGTCCTTGGAAGACATTTCCAATAGAGGAGTGGAAACAAGGATGAAATTTTACAAAGAGTTCTCATTTATTTATAGGAGAGAGCTATTAATGATCCGATTTTGGAAATTGAAACAAATTTTCATTCCCGAAAAGACCTATCCATTACATCAGATTCATCCATTTAATAGTGGAATTGAAATGATCTCTTTTTTCCCAAAAGAAACGTTGGTTCATTCATTCTTTCATAATTATTGGCATACATCCTCAATGACGTCTGTCTTCTTATTTCTCCAGCTACCAATGTTTGGTTAAGCTGATTAGTTGTCTCCTCGGAGAGAAATATTAATCTTTTATCTTACCAGTTGGTATAAAAAGTTGGATTTATTATCTATCATGTCCATTCGACCTCTGCATAAATATTAAGTCTGCTTATTTTCCCTATCTATCATGTCCATTTGGCCTCTGAATAGATATTAATCTATTTCTCTTTGAGTCGTTACAATCTGTCACGTCCATATTACCTCTGATAGTATTGTATACTCTAAACAGAAAACGAGATTTCATTATCTATCATGTCCATATTACCTCTGAATAGATATAATTTATTGAGTTTAGAAGACTTGTCATGTCCATATTACCTCTGATAAGTATTTTCTATCTCATACCTATTATTTAATTTCAAAATAAATGATAGGATTACAAAACAAATATTTTATTCATTTCTTGAATAAGATAAAAGATTACAAAATCTCCTTATTTGCCTAAGACGGAGCAGATATATATTTCAGCAATTTTTGGAGCTCTGCTAAATGCTTCTCACGAGAGCCCATTACATTTTCAGTAGCTATCTTTCTTCGGGTCTCTGGAGTACAAAGGGGAGAAAATTTAGCGAAAGTAGCTATCAAATTATCCCTGGCATCATCAAGATGCTTGATAGTAGATTCAGCTCCAAAAACTTGTTCCTCCAGAATTGAGCTCTGTGTCAAATACTGGTCACGAGCTGCTATTAATTGCTCCTTCTCAGCTTTCAGATGAGCTAGTTCAGCCTCCACTTCACGAATTTTATCATTTTGTTCCCAAATTTTCGTATTTGAAGTGTCATAGGCTTCTCTACAACTCTCCAGTTTAGGCTTTGCATTAGTCAAGAAAGCTTTCTCTTTGGCGCCTTTGCTACTATGTTCTCTGAGAGAGTCGTTGAAAGTAGTCTCTCGAGCAGTGTATTCAGCTGATAAAGCGTCATACTCAGCTTGAATGAGACTTTCAGTAGTTTCACTTGTCAACCGCAGATATTCTTTGATAGGTTGCTCAAGTTCTTCTACCACCTTTTCCAATGCAGTTGCTCTCTCAACATCATTAAACATGGCGACGTTCCTGATAGTGGAAACAATTGCACCTTTCAAGCTTTCATAACTGAGGCCCCTATTCAGGACCATGTCAATCAAAGCTGCTAGTATCTTGTAGAAAGTTTCAGTATGAATCTCAACTAAGAGATTCATTTCTGCATTTGAGCTTGGCGTTGCAGCAATCTCTACCAAGTCTCTTTTCCGAAGACTAGGGGTAGATGTGGTAGCTCCGGTAGCAGGCTGAGATAAAGATGATGTTGCCGTCACTACCATATCCAATTGATCCCTGGAAATTTCAGGGATTATGTCTTCAGCACTAGCAGATATGGTTGCTCCGATAGCAGATTGAGATATAGACGATGTTGTCATTGCTACCATAGCTAACTGATCCCTGGGAGCTTCAGGGATCAAGTCTTCAGTATTTGTTACTCCAGCCGTTTTTGGAGTTCGGGTGGCGGTAATTGTGGTGGATGGAGTGATAGTTGGAGCAGCTGATTCAGGTTCAGGCATTGTCTCCTCATAAACTTTTGCTGGATTAATAGTAATAGCAGAGGATGCTATCATGACATTTCCAGTTTCAGTGGATGATTTGACTACGCCTTCATCACCTTCTTGGACTTCTGGCTGTTCAGACTCTGAAAACACTTCAATCTTTTTATTGAGATCAGTTCCTTCTTCAGCAGCTGTTTCTTGATCTGCAGTTGATTTTTCTGCAGTTTGTTCTTCTTCTCTGTTGTCAATATGAGAAGACAGTCCTGGTTGGACCTCTGTTTCAAGCTCTTGTCGTAGTTCCTTTTCTGGTTGAATTTCCTCTACTTCATCTGAAGAAGAACTCTCTTCCTCAGACTCCGGGTTCTCCTCATAAATATTTTCTTGAGGAGAAGGAGGAGCCATAGGTTTTGGTGCAATAATAACACCTGTAAAATGAACAAAACAAATTAAAATACAAAATCATAATGTATAATCTTGTATAGATTTTGTATATATACATGGAGTAGGTGTAGAACGTGCCAAATATGCGTCATAATCCCCATCCCAATCTTCATCATCAAAATCAAGAGCTGGTTCATCCAATGGGATAGGCTCTGGAGTGACACCTTCAACCATTTGTGCCTTCTGTGGCAAGGTTAAATAAAGTAAAGTACTAAGGCGTCCTGGCGATAAATGTCACGCCCCGCTCCCGCAGGAGCGATCGTCCTCGCTAAGGCGTGATGCCATACGGGCCTAGGTTGCGCCCGTACAAGGCTAAGTCCAGAAACGGCCGATTTGAGCTAGGCCACAGAGTCGCACAGAGTGTCCCCATTTGCAGCGGAAGGTAAATAAACACAAATAGAAGCGAATTCAAGTCTTTATTGATATTCAAGAAGTTTACAAGCGGCGCTAGGCCGAGTTTACAAGTCTCTCAAGCTCTTTCTCTCTCTGAAACATAAAAGGTGTGCCAAGTGGCTTACAAGATGGAATGATTCATAGCGATGTTCCGATACATTATGTCCTGTATATGGTGCTCCAGCTCCTTGCAACGCTCAAAGGCTCCAGAGATAGCTCCGCGCCTTAGCACGTTCGAGGAAAGCTCCGTACCCGCCGACGTTTCCTGCTTCCTGCAAGCAGACTGTGGGGTTATCAGTACATTGTTATGCACTGGTAGGGAGGCTAGCTCGTCCACAATGCTATCATTACCAAACACGTTCTATTTACTTTTGTGCATCTCTATCATTCATTGTCTTTCTAATCTTGCCTTAGGATCAATTTTATGGCATATTTCATAGCCTATCTCGTGTTGCCAATTTCAAGTGTCGCATGAAAATACATACACGACTTATCCATACTTACCGTCCGGCCTTCCCTGTTCAATGTAAACCAAGTTAGTCAACAAATCATATATTTCAACTTAACATGATTCACGTAAACATTCAGTGCCAAGGGCGTGTTCCTGTCTTAAATTCTAACGCGTCGTAGGCGTGTGTTTTCAAATTCATTTGCACGAAGTACTCCTTATCATTTGGTGCGTTACATTTCAAGCCTATTCATAAGGCGCTTCATTCAGTTAACTTTAGACTACTTTGATTTCAATGCAAGGACTTGCACGTGGATTGCCACCAGCAAAGCCCACCTAAATCTATATGCACTGGTCGCTGGCATGTCAGCTATTTTGGACATTTTCCCCTGTGGCATTCTCATCTATCAAGCGTGATGGTTGGTACACCTTGATAGACTATTGAATAACCGGCCCTACGTTTGGTTATGTGCCCAAGCCCGCACACCTGTACGCCCGTAGGCCATGATTCCGTCTAGGCCGGCCACGAAAATGTCGTTCGTTGCCCTTGGAATCCCTTTTCACTCGTGCACGAGCCGTCTACGACCATTTCGTATTTTATTGTCATTTTAACTTAACGGCTGTCTTTGAGCCATAGGCTAACCCTTAGCCATAATGCGTTATCGACCAGGTTGGCGTCCGTACAGCACGGGTAGCGAGCCCCGTTGCACGTGCCCGTCACACCTGTCGCTAACCATTCTTTCCTTTCTTATCTTTCATTTATTCTTTCCTTTCTTTCCTTCTTTTACTTGTTCGTTCGTTCATTGATTCATTCATATATTCATTCATTCATTCATTCATACATTATGCAACTCCCCGTGCGGGAGTCGCCTTGGCGACCCTTCGGTCCCATAGTCTTTCAATGTTGCTATACTCTACTCGGAACGACTATGTTAATAGCCTTTCCATTTCATTGTTGCAAACCATTCATTATTTCGTTGTTGAACGCATAAGGGACTTGAACGTAAGCTTGTGTCTTAGCACGAGCGTGGAGCGCGGTGCGAGAGTTCTCACATTTTCCATGTTTTTTTCCATATTCTATACAAGCATACAAGATGGGATTATTCCCTTAGCTAGGTGCGTCGAGTCATTCATTTATTAGCATGCGCGGATGTTATCGCCTAGCGATTCTAGCAGTAGTATCCGTATTGTTATGTGTCTAGGCTAAGCAAAGATGGGTTCATCGGAGCCACCCACCTTAGCGATGTTCGCATCGGCCGAGCGATACTCCGAGCGCGCCTTTAAAAGTCTAAGTCTGGATTCATCTTGACGGGCCAATGTAAGCCTTGCATCGATTCTTCTTCAGGTCGATGCTAACTCTTTGGGTCGACGGCTCGCTTGAGTCGTTGCACTTGCTGTTTGAATCGGCGTTCCGCTAGGGCGGAGCGGGTCATTACATAATACACCACTCAAAACAAGTCTCGTCTCGAGACTTCCTGAGTGCGGGTCATCCTACCGTTCCTTTACTCATCGCCGTGTGCATACCTTAGACAATTCCTATCGAATGGCTTTACCGTTCCTTTGGTCGATTTTATTGAATAGCTTTTTATTCATTTCAGAGTTGATGGTGCTTATTCAATTGTCGTGTTTCTTCGACTGGTTGCTATTTCGACGTATCATGGGATTGAAATGGTCGTACGAGGTGCGTTGTAATTTATCAAATACGAGAGACGTAAGCTGAGGTAAACTCACTCATTCGTTCATGCACATCTCAACACCCACTTGCAGCTGTATTCGAGTTCATCATATCGCTGAGTTTGGATCGTGCACATATTCAAGGCGTCCCCCTAATACGTACATTTTAACCAAGCTTAGCGATTAGCGAAGTCGGACAAGCTACTCGTGATAGTTTTGATTTGTCGATCGTTTTGCTAACTTTGATTTAAAATCGAACTTGTGTGCATCTCACTATCGTTTATCTCGGTCATCGAGATGATTCGATACGTTTCTCAAGCGTTCTTGTCTACGAAATCAATACGATTTCTTCTTAGCGGAATCGACCAAGTCTAAGTAATTTTCGTCCGATTCAAGACCAAGTATTGTACCATCATCGAGTATATCTTCCTATCAACGATTCAATTCGTTATCCCAACTTTACTTGCACATCATTCATTCCTATCATTCCCTTCATTTGGGGCCAATTTCGTCGTCATTCACGCACACTCCCAGTTTTCTGTCCTACTCTAAGTCTTGTTGCCCCAAGTTAATCATCCGTCCAGACGATACTGTAAGGTCAATCGCACAAGTTCAACCACTCGGCATAGGGTCGTCCGCCTATCCGCTAAGTCATCTCACAGGGTCATAGTTACAAGTCAAGTCCGTGGCTTATCGTGCAAAGCCGCTGCACGAAGCTCGCCCCAAATCCTATGGTCAAACCATTTGTTTGTTTGTACGGAAGTTTTTACCCAAGTTCTTTTCGCTCAAACTTCTAAACATCAAGCAGCGTTCACCCTATTCGCATCAACATATTCTCCGTTCCGAGTTCGAGCTCGTTTAGGAAAGTCATCCTATGATGGGTTGTCCTCAATCAAATCGTGCGTCAATAATAACAATTATTATAGTCTATCTCTTCAAGTATGTTTGATACAATCCACATATCCAATTCACGTAGTCGATCACAATGTCGTCTAGCCTTGCAATATGTCGCGCTCCGATCTCACGCAAGTCTGATTATCCACGGCGGACATGAATCACCATGTCAACATTCCCGCAGAATAATCGTCCTCATCGGGACGTAACTCTTGCGTTGCGTCTAGACTTGCTCATTTTCGATACGCGGATTGGGTCTACTCAATCCTCAAGCTTTCACATTCTTCAATCGCAAGTCCTAACAATCCTCGAATCCACTTTCGCTTCAAACCATAAGTCGAAGCAATCAAAATTGCCATGCCATGATATTTTGAGTTCGACCATTCCCGCTGGACATGAATCACCATGCCAATGCTCATACGGAATGATCGTCCCAAATCCGACGTGACGCATGTGCGAGGCTGGAGTTGTGCTCGCACAAGACAAGATCGTTGTCGTTGTGGTTATAACCGAACAATCAAGTCACTTTCCTCTCCATCCAACATTCATTTCTATCCAATCCCCAATATAGCATCCTTCGAAACAATAACTTGTAACACGGTCATCATTCATCGAATTAGAGTACCTCCGAGTTATCGTACATCGATCTTTGATACGCCTCAATACCATCGATGATGCACATAACCTGACGATCTTCCTTTTGCAATGAATTCCGAGTCGTGCAACTTAATTCCTCAATTCACGTTGTCTCGTGCTAACTCTTCATTGAGAAACATCTATTCCAAATCCTTAGTCATCCTCGTATCTTCAAACTAACGTTTTCCATGCACGCTATCTTCCGATCGTGCTATTTTCGATCTCGTCCATGGGTATTTCACCTCAACTCAAGTTTCAATCCCTTCGACTAAATTCAAAATTGTATGCACGATCTCCTATGTTATCTCGACCAAGACCTCCATTCGTTTCATGATTCGCACTACGCATTCTTAATTCGTCCGAACGATATCTCGTTTGAGACTCTCGAAGTCGAAACCAACTAAGCGTTACTCATTCCAAGGCTTGCGCGATATCATCGCTTGCCGACATACTCGTTCTATTCATAAATCCTTTAGTCTCGCTCGAACAATTTCTATAACGTCCATACACCACTCAGGGTTCGAGCCATTCGACAAGTCATCGACACTCGCTCTTTTCCTTCTTCGAAGCTATCACATACACCACTCGGATTCAAGTCATTCTACAAATCCTCAAAAGGTTATTCGACTCCCGATCGACATGTCCAATTACGCGTTCGCTCATTCTTCAAAATCTAAGAACCATTTCCCCGTGTTCGCTTTAGCGCCGGTCAAGTAGCGTCTCTATCAACATACGTTCTAAGTCTCCCTTATTCTCGTCCAAGCGATAGTCAATCTCGCTCGCAACTCGTTTGCACCATAAAGTCTAGGTACGTGATACTCAGCACAACTTAGCCAAAAGACTGCATGTATAACCATCCCGTTCGAACTATACTTCGGTCTCGTGTACTCGTTCGCTATTGTCAGCGTAAGGTTATTCAAGCACGTCTTGCATTTTGCTAACTCTTAGCATCGGTTCCTTCCAACTCAAGTACGTCGTAGTTCGGCACAAAGGCCTTTGCCTAGCGATCCCGTTCGACCGAGTACTTGTACGAGCTTTTGAAAATATTAGACTTATTGTATGGAACATCCTAAGGCACAACGAGAGAGAGCGTACACTTCTTTTGTTTCAAAACCGAGCTTTCAAAACTGAGAAAATCGAAATGAAGTCCAAGGACGTAAGGCCGTGCTCTGATACCAATCTGTCACGTCCCGCTCCCGCAGGAGCGATCGTCCTCGCTAAGGCGTGATGCCACACGGGCCTAGGTTGCGCCCGTACAAGGCTAAGTCCAGAAACGGCCGATTTGAGCTAGGCCACAGAGTCGCACAGAGTGTCCCCATTTGCAGCGGAAAGTAAATGAACACAAATAGAAGCGAATTCAACTCTTTATTGATATTCAAGAAGTTTACAAGCAGCACTAGGCCGAGTTTACAAGTCTCTCAAGCTCTCTCTCTCTCTCTCTGAAACATAAAAGGCGTGCCAAGTGGCTTACAAGATGGAATGATTCATGGCGATGTTTCGATACATTATGTCCTGTATATGGTGCTCCAGCTCCTTGCAATGCTCCAAGGCTCCAGAGATAGCTCCGCGCCTTAGCACGTTCGAAGAAAGCTCCGCACCCGCCGACGTTTCCTGCTTCCTGCAAGCAGACTGTGGGGTTATCAGTACATTGTTATGCACTGGTGGGGAGGCTAGCTCGCCCACAATGCTATCATTACCAAACACGTTCTATTTACTTTTGTGCATCTCTATCATTCATTGTCTTTCTAATCTTGCCTTAGGATCAATTTCATGGCATATTTCATAGCCTATCTCGTGTTGCCAATTTCAAGTGTCGCATGAAAATACATACATGACTTACCCATACTTACCGTCCGGCCTTCCCTGTTCAATGTAAACCAAGTTAGTCAACAATTAATATATTTCAACTTAACATGATTCACGTAAACATTCAGTGCCAAGGGCGTGTTCCTGCCTTAAATTCTAACGCGTCGTAGGCGTGTGTTTTCAAATTCATTTGCACGAAGTACTCCTTATCATTTGGTGCATTACATTTCAAGCCTATTCATAAGGTGCTTCATTCAGTTAACTTTAGACTACTTTGATTTCAATACAAGGACTTGTACGTGAATTGCCACCAGCAAAGCCCACCTAAATCTATATGTACCGGTCGCTGGCATGTCAGCCATTTTGGACATTTTCCCCTGTGGTATTCTTATCTATCAAGCGTGATGGTTGGTACACCTTGATAGACTATTGAATAACCGGCCCTACGTTTGGTTATGTGCCTAAGCCCGCACACCTGTCCGCCCGTAGGCAATGATTCCGCCTAGGCCGGTCACGAAAATGTCGTTCGTTGCCCTTGGAATCCCTTTTCACTCGTGCACGAGCCGTCCACGACCATTTCGTATTTTATTGTCATTTTAACTTAACGGCTGTTTTTGAGCCATAGGCTAACCTTTAGCCATAATGCGTTATCGACCAGGTTGGCGTCCGTACAGCGCGGGTAGCGAGCCCCATTGCACGTGCCCGTCACACCTGTCGCTAACCATTCTTTTCTTTCTTATCTTTCATTTATTCTTTCCTTTTTTTCCTTCTTTCACTTGTTCGTTCGTTCATTGATTCATTCACATATTCATTCATTCA
The DNA here is from genome assembly GCA_029216955.1 of Iris pallida. Classification (NCBI taxonomy): domain Eukaryota; kingdom Viridiplantae; phylum Streptophyta; class Magnoliopsida; order Asparagales; family Iridaceae; genus Iris; species Iris pallida. Next base: position 9,316,368 of record JANAVB010024597.1, on the reverse strand, counting down.
TTCATTCATACATTATGCAACTCCCCGTGCGGGAGTTGCCTTGGCGACCCTTCGGTCCCATAGTCTTTCAATGTTGCTATACTCTACTCGGAACGACTATGTTGATAGCCTTCCCATTTCATTGTTGTAAACCATTCATTATTTCGTTGTTGATCGCATAAGGGACTTAAACGTAAGCTTGTGCCTTAGCACGAGCGTAGAGCACGGTGCGAGAGTTCTCACATTTTCCATGTTCTTTTCCATATTCTATACAAGCATACAAGATGGGATTATTCTCTTAGCTAGGTGCGTTGAGTCATTCATTTATTAGCATGCGCGGATGTTATCGCCTAGCGATTCTAGCAGTAGTGTCCATATTATTATGTGTCTAGGCTAAGCGAAGACGGGTTCATCGGAGCCACCCACCTTAGCGATGTTCGCATCGGCCGAACGATACTCCGAGCGCGCCTTTGAAAGTCTAAGTCTGGATTCATCTTGACGGGCCAATGTAAGCCTTGCATCGATTCTTCTTCAGGTCGATGCCAACTCTTCGGGTCGACGGCTCGCTTGAGTCGTTGTACTTGCCGTTTGAATCGGCGTTCCGCTAGGGCGGAGCGGGTCATTACAATAAAATCCCTACAGCTTCGGTTGATGTGGCTGCTTGGGTGGCTGAGGATCCTTCTTCAAAATGATTTGAAGAGGATGCGACATGTGGCGGCTCTTCGACAGAAATGTCATCCTCTGGAGTAGCAGCTCTTGGTTTGGAAGGCATTTTGACGGTGACCTTCTTCTTCTTTTCGGGAGTCTTCACTGGAAGAGTAGTAGTTGTACTCTGCTTCCGTTTGGGAGTTTTCCCAATAACTATTGGTCCCGCTGCTATTTCTCCAGCTCCTGTAGGGATTACTGCCAGAAATTCATCTGTAATAGTGGTATTATCAGGTATATCAGGAGTTATTCTGATCGGCTCCTCGATGTTCCCCTCTTTGGGCCATCGAAAACTTTCTTGCATACTATAACCATCTGCGAAAGAACGGATGGAAGCATAAAAGCGAGCATACGGGTGAAGTATACGTAGCTCGGTTGTACTGGTGGCAGTAGATATTTTGAATCTAGCACCAGTACATGCGGTGCTGAAGTATCTCCATGCTCTCGTACCGTCAATCAGTTTTCCATAATAATAGAAGCTTGTGGAAGGATTGCCAACGTGAAGCTGGTCATATCCAAATTGACGGGCGAACCTACTCGGTAGATAAGGCTCAAATGCACAGTTATCTTCGTTCCTGTACATCAGATGAGAGGGTCTAATGCACATTAACCTTTGGAAAACTAATTTTGGCAATGACATTGTCCCCTCTCCTTTGTCTTCAAATTGTACGCCGAGGCAGTCGGCTGGAACTGGTAGCCTTGTGCAGAAGAAATTCCAGCCATGAGAGTAATTCAACGCTGCTCGAGTATCTGCCACCGTCGTAGCAGTCCATGTGGCTTTGCTGAATTTTTGGAGGAAGATCGCCGCTTCATCTTCAAGGCCTGGTGGCAATAAACTGCAGTTGTGATGTAATAACCAACCAATCAGATAGGTATACGGTAGCTCAACCCTTGGAAAATTGTCTCGGTGAGGAGCATTATTAATCAATTCTTCACCAAAAGTCCGTAGGCCTGCATTTATTCGACATACCATTGCCGACAGCAGATTGATTTTTGCTTTGAACACCAAACGTACTGCTGGCCACAATACGTTTCGGTAGATCCTGTCTATGGTACTGATCCCCGGCATGACCCATCTTCGTAGCCATAGGGATAGGAAGCCTGCCAGCCGAGCCTTCCTTGACATCTTCTGACTACCATGTCTCAGGTAGCTTAAAGCCTCAGTCCCTGCAGGGATATTTCCAGTCTTGGTGGATAGATATTGGTCTCGAGCTTTCTGTGAGACCATCAGTTCCTGGATCACATCTGCTGGAATTATAGAGCAAGGGTTGATGGTTTGAGTCTTGTTTTCTGAAAACCTACCTTTCTCAGTCTTGGATATCCTATTTTTATGGTAAAATAAATAGGTAGTCCATTTGGTTACATATGCCAAATGTGATCCAATTTCATACAAACTGGTGCAAATCAGATAATGGCACATGAGTTCTTCATAGACCTGCACCAATTCAAGGTTATTCTCTCTTATTTCTGCTAGTTCCTGATTGGAGGGAACATATTCTTCATAAGGGGCCTCGCCCATCGGCAGCTTCGAGATAAATTGCATTTCATGCAAAGCAAGACCCATTTCACCATGTGGAGTTGCAAAAGTTCCTGTTGAACTCATATACAATTCCAATAAAGCCAAGAACAAGTTACTGTTTGGTGGTATGTCGTAACTTGTAGAGGCCACTGCTTCATATAGACCGATAGTTTCCAGGTCTATTTTAAAGTCTTCATGATCCAAGCACTGATTTGAATCCAGTTAGTACTATAAGGAGTCAGCCACCCTGTCAACCTAGGGTTGGTCTGAGGATATAGCACAGCTTCTTTCATGAACTTATTTATAAACATGGGCACTTGTACTGGCTGGATCAGAAATGAGTCTTCACTTGGTGTGAACCCGGGCAATAGACCATAAAATGGGACACCACCACCACAGGGAGTACTAATGTGGTAGCCCATATCACTATCTCTCTCCCTCTTGAAAATAATCTTGCCCGGCCTGCCATAGCTACTGGGAGTCAAATTCTATAGCATCTGACGAGGGTGAGTAGCATAGACAAAAGCAGATAGAGGGTAATCTCTGTCCATGTCAGGGAGATACATCACCCTTTCTCCAAACTTAAACACCCAGGCTTCTTTCTTAGGGTGAGTCTGCGATTTGAAGTCTATTGCATCCCCAAATAGAAAAGCTGGCTTCAAAAATTGTTGGTCTTCTAGTGATACCAACACTTCTCCATTCATCATGGACAGCAACATCCTTTCCCCTTGAGCAGCTATCAGTTGCGCTCTTCCTTCAGGGTATTCAGGGTTGGATTGAGGAAACTGTACAAGTGATAAATTCTCCAGATAGTTTGAGCCCACCATACCAGCCGGCGAGCCAAATATTTCTGCGAGAGGGTGAATTTGCAAGTCTACTGTCAAAAGAAAAAAAAATCAAGTTAGTGAAAATCTAATTTGAAGTTTTTTACGCAAAAAGACTATTGCAAGTTTTATGCTAGTACAAACAAATGTTAGCGTATTTCCAATTTTACGCTTCTATATATAAATGTGGGCGTATTTCAAACTTTACGCTAACACATATAAATGTGTGCGTATTTCGAGTTTTACGTTGACACATTAAATATGGGCGTATTTCGAATTTTACGCTGACACATGTAGATGTGTGCGTATTTCAAGTTTACGCTGACACATTAAATGTGGGCGTATTTCGAATTTTACGCTGACACATTAGATGTGGGCGTATTTCAAGTTTTATGCTAAACATAATAAATGTGGGCGTATTTAAAGTTTTTACGCTAGCACGAACAACGTGAGCGTAGATTTTCGGTTTTCGTTGGGGTCTCTTCTCCGATGAACTCATGACCAAAGTTCAATAATTTACCCCTCATTGCCGGAGCCACAGCGAGGTTGCTTTGCTGAGATGCTGTGGATGGCCGGACAAGATTTTACGCGCGATCGACCGATGAGGAATCAACGGCGGGTTTCTTGCCTTTGCTGCTGCCGGCGGCGGACGACTTCTTGGGGGCCATCGAATCAAAATAAGAGTAGAGGAGAGAAGGAGAGTGGAGAAAGATTGAGATTTCGAAAGAACAAAGTAAAGCTTTCTCTCTCCCCGAAGAACCCTATTTATAGGGAATTTTTGAATCGGTTCAAATTCCCTATTTTTACGCCGACTGTTGGATATCCCAACTTTTACGCGGATGGCCGTTGAATATCCCAAACTTTACGCTGACTGGTCAAATCCCAAATTTTACGCATTTGTTCAAAGTATTTCAAATTTTGAAAAATATTTGAAAACTTTGAAGGGGGTTTTGTAGGAGCGTAAAAAGTGCTTTGTGGACTAAGTCAAAGGAATTAAGGACTTTACGCAAGCAACTTTCTATGTGAGCTATTTTTACGCCAGGGCTATTTGCATTGGACATTACGCGAGCTACTTTACGCCAAGGCAGTTCATTGAATTTTACGCCTGGACAAACTGTCAGACCGCATTTAATGCAGCAGATTTGATTTGATAGAATGATTTTGCTGACAACATGCAAACACAGAATTCGAGAAGATCGGATTTTCACCAAACCCGATACTTGTCGTATGGTGTGCAAAGAAGGCTATTTTACGCTCAATAAAGTTACTTCTTTTTACGCACTATAGTTATTTGAGCTTTTACGCTCAAAGCTATTGTGAGCGTAAAGTCTATTTGGGCTAAATTTTACGCTCAAGGCTATTTTAGCCACTTTACTCTGGGAAGTTTATTTTGAGTTGTTTTTATGCCAATTTGCCACTTTACGCTCAGGGCATATTTTGGGTTATTTTTACGCCCGATCCTTCCTGACTACTTTAAAACGTGGTTTGTCTACGTGGCTATCATGCCACACTTATTGAAGAACGTGTGTACGTGCTCTCTATTTTTTTGATGAAATAATGGGATACGTGTCAACATGCACAGAGGGTGACTTCCATCGTGGGTGACGGTTGCTAGCGTAAAGACTGGATTATGTTGCTTTTTACGCACAAATGTAAAAGTCTATAAATAGACTTATTTTTCACATAGACAGCATCAAGAGAGTATACGGAGATCAGAGCCCAAAGACTTTGATTTTCGAGAGCATTCTTCTTCAACTTTTCTTCCAGGACAGAGGGAAGCAAAGCAGGAAAGCATTCGACCTCGCCATCAGTGCCCAAGTGCGTCGATACCTTTCTGGTGACTTAGTTCTTCCGGCTGTTCATGTAACGTCCCAGTCCCAAAATACGTAGGACTAGGAACGTAGACATGCCAGCCGTATAATAAATATACGTAAGCTGTAAAATGCAGTAGAACCATAACTAATCTCATCCACACAGAATAATTGAATAAAAGATATCATATAATGAGAATGAATTTGTCTTTATACAATATGTTGGGCGAAGACAAATCTACTACCAACAAAATAAGGAAAAGTACATAGAAAATGAAATGAGCGGCGAGCGAAGCGAAGACGATCCAAGTGCAATCATCCTCGAAGAAATAGCGATGATCACGGCTAGAGCTAGAGCACCTGCGAAAGACAAGAGCACACACCTGGAGAGATAACCAGGTCCTCAGAGGGACGTAACAAGACACATAATATCATGCCATATAAACTGAATAAATATTGCTCAAATAAATAAGTCAATTGAATTATAACATGGTCCAATACACACCTATTGAACGAGCGTACCATCCCCCCAACCAAACAAGGACAGGATATGGTAAACTAATTCACGGTGACGTATCTTTCCATGCTATGAATCCAATATGGTATCCGGACCCCAACAAGGTTCAATACCTTCTCATCGAAGTAGTAAGTCACATCTACAACCAAACAAGGACAAGATGTGACGAACTAATCCGCGACAAGTTATTGTTCCAAGCCACGGTCAGATACAAGTACCCAAACCAAAAGTACTCGTACCTAACGGATAAAGGTGCCTAACCGTTCTAAGTGAAATGTAGTTAAGAACAATCCTTCCGACGCATGGGCCCTGGCTAAATAGGATCGGCGTAGTCCCCCCTTGGGCACCAGAGGCCCCATCAGTAAGAGCATAACGTTCCGCAGAACGTCAGTGGCCGTCAGTAATCATGGATAATCTGACCCACGTCTCCGGCGGAGCTCACGGGTTACAAAAGGGAAAGTGCATCGAAGCCCATACGCTAAGGAATTGTCCTCTCCGCCCAATTCCTACTATGTTGTATCCACAACAGTAACCTCTATAACCGCTAAGTCAAACTAAGCATTCAACCTCTATTAGCGGTTATTCCTACTGCACGGCTTATACGCACCGGTGGCCAACCAGTCACGTATGTCCGTGTTCTACATGCGACACACAACTTCGTGTTACAACGTGTCAAGGCCAATGAATGTAACACACAAGGTGGTCCCTTAAATCTAGGTTTAATGTGTAAGAAAAAAATAATACATAGCAGAAAATATAAATGAACAGTAGGTTATGCCATGTATCACAGTTTATTTTGCATAAAGAAAATAAATAATGCATGAAATATGAGCTAAAATAAATAAACAGCAAATGGCAAGGTGTCTTGCCTGGTAGTACGCCTGGTGTACTGCGATAATCAAGGTGGTACGAACAGCGACTATGGTGCAACAACTATGCAAGGTGACCTCTGATGTCGGCACGGACGGTTCCATTGGGTCCAGAAGGGTCAATTTAGTTAGGATGGACAGGAGGAATGGCAGAATTGGCATGAGGATAGGAATAATGGTCTTAGTCTTGGACTTAAGGATAATCAAGAAAACATTTGAAAAAAAACTATTTATAATACTTGAAAGATTATGCATTAGTAAAAAATAGTTTTTATTTTAGATAAATATTTAAAAATATAGAAATTACTTTGCAAAAACTTTAAGTTTGTCAAAAATGATATTTAGATAGGAGCTATATTTTTATTAGTAAAACTAATATTTGATAAATACATAAAGATATGGAAAAACCGATTTAGGCTAAATTTCTATGTTTTGAAATGATAAATTTCTAAGTAAAAATATATATCTTTTTGGACAATACCTTGTATTTTTTGAAAATAAATATATGTTTTGAAATCCTGATAAATCATTTTGGGGATAACACTTTTAAATAAGATTTTATAAAAAGTACTATATTATATATAAAAATCCTAATCCTAATTTTGGGATTACAGGTAGGAACAAAGCTAAATACTATATTTTTGAAGTAACTATAATTTAGGGATATCTACTATGCATATCAAAATAGATAACAATAGAAAATTTAAAAAGATGTAATGATATTAGTAACCTTAACAATAGTAATAACCAATAGTAACACTAACTACTGTAATACAGATGATGCTAATAATAATAATAATAATAATAATAATAATAATAATAATAATAATAATAATAATACCTAAACAACAGAACAAACCAAAAAGAAATAATTAAATAAATAATTAATAAAAAGGAACAATCCAAAAAGAATGAATTAAATAAATAAATAATAAAAAATAAAAATAAAAAGGTCATGAGCTGCTTCTCCATGAGTACAGCTGAACAAAAATATCAATCAGAGGAGGAATAGTGAGAGGAAGAGTGTCACGACCCGGTCCCAATTTCTTGGATCGAATCGGATCATGCCCAGCCTGTACCGTTGTTGAGACGGCGGCAGTAAGCTGTAACACTCATGCAGGTAATCAACAACACAGACTAATTGCCACAACTTAATATTCCGATAATTAAAACTTGTCCAACAAAAGTTTTAAATACAAACCACAACTGAAATAAAATATTGTTTTCCACATAATCATAAACTGAAAATAATCTAATTAGCAGTCTCCTCATCATCATCCTCTGGTAGAACAGCCGGGTACAACTCAGGGTCATAGTAGCTACTAATCAGAAGCTCTGCATCATCAATAGAACCTAAAAATATAGTCTCCAGTCATGAGGGAGCAAAGTACAATTCATGATAATTTAACAATTGAAATAATAATAGAGTTATGCATTTTTAAACAATTTAAAATAAATAGTTTTCCAGCAGTTAAAACATTGTGATGTGAGTAGGCAATGAATATGACCGGATTGGGTTGTACAGTTGTATCCTATTGATACGATATGGCTTATCCCCGTGTGTATGAGGGGTAAGCTAACACAGTCATTATACTATTTTGGATGTAGTCATACTCATTACACTACTCCCCCAGTACCCAACAGTTAATCAGTCAATGCTCTCAGAGAGAGTTCCGTGTTGCATCGTGGTTTAAACATGTAATAAAACGATTACTAAATAATTGTAAACTACCACAAAATGTACTTGACTTTGATTATGACTGGATTTGTGATGTCTTCCGGATTGAATTCGGACTTGTCCTCGAAATCCTACAATCGAGAAGTCTGTCTTAGATTTCCAAAGTTGCCATGCTAGATGTGCTAGTTATAATCTCTAAATTTGTCCAAGTCAATTTTTAATCTTTATTATACTAACACAAATAAAACTCGATTATCTAATGCGTTACATTTAATTATGATGGAAAGATCATTTTATATTTAATTTCGGAAAACTTGGTATTTATCGGTTTATTGGCAAAACTGTTGACACAAAGTCACAGTCAACCAAATATTGATAACATTGACTAAATAATACTTGTGATAATTCAATACGACACACGACGACTATATCCAGCTCAAGCCAGACGACAGCTCAGTTCTGCAGATGTGAGTCATTTTTCGAGTCTGTGCTTTTATATTTATTGAGTCTAGAATGATTGTAAGCTGAGTTATGCTGGGCTCTTGAGACTCAACCCATAACCTATCCAAATCCATAAAGCTTCACATCCAAAATCAGCCCACTAGACCCTTGGACCCATTCTGTGCTCTGGAGACAGAGTTCGGGCCGAACTCTGCCTCCACACAGAGTTCGGGCCGAACTCTGTCCCCTAAAAATTAGCACCCTAATTTTTAGGGTTGGCTGGTTGTTAGTTGTCCAACGGCCAAATATTTGAAAATTCCTACCAGAATTCTGGCCGAATTCTGCCTGTTAAAACCCTATAAATAGGCCAAGAATTCTCTCATTTTCATTCATCCAATCTTCTCTTCTCTTCTCTCTTAAGCTCAATATAAGCCATACCCTTCTTTATCTACTAGCCACAAGTTTCCTAAGTCTCGAGTGCTCAGCATCTCTCAGTTAGGAGTCTTGTGCAAGAGTTCAAGAAGTAGCTTGAAAAATTCCAAGCATCGCCACTGAGATCCTTTGTAAGAAGTTGACGTGCTCTTCTGAAGAAAAGGCACGGGGTGTAACTACTATTTCACAAATAGTGGATTTAATCCTGAGCTAGAGTTCTCAGGCCTGGACTAGTCCTCCACGAGGGAAACCAGGTTAAAATCGGCTGTGTTTGCGTATGCTCTCTTGCTCCTTATTTATTTTCGTATTTACTCTGATTAATTTTAGATTGTGAAAGAGTTAATTTTTTAATTGGCTATTATTGCTATAAACTCTATTCACCCCCCTCTAGAGTTGCCATCTGTTCTTCAATTGGTATCAGAGCTCTGTTCTCTTTACAAGGACTTACATCCTAGAGCTGATCCATGGCAACCACACAATCCTTGATTTCCAATCATGGTGAAGGACAGTCCACTCATAGGCCTCCCCTATTTGATGGAACTAACTACACGTATTAGAAAACAAGGATGAGCTTTTATCTCAAGTCGCTAGACTTTGACCTGTGGACTATCGTCACTGACGGTTACAAAAAGCCCACCAGGATAGTTGTCAATGGTGATCTTGTTGAAAAATCACATGACAAATATTCTAACGAGGAAAAGAAACAGGCAAGTCTAGACGCGAGAGCTATTAATGCTTTATTCTGTGCTGTAGACAGGAATGAGTTCAACATGGTATCTACATGCACCACATCTCACGAAGTATGGAGACTTCTAAAAGTGATGCATGAAGGAACCACCCAAGTCAAGAAATCAAAGATAAGCTGTCTCACTCAAGAATATGAGGCTTTCAAGATGAAGCCAAACGAGACGATCACGCAAATGTTCACAAGATTCCTCGACATCATCAACCCCCTGTCTTCGTTCGGCAAGCAATATTCAAATCACGAGAAGATTCGCAAGCTACTTAGGGGGCTACCAAAAATTTGGAACCCTAAGGTGACAGCCATCATAGAAGGAAATGATCTCACAACCATGTCCATAGAGACCTTGATGGGAAAACTAATGACTCATGAGCTTGACCTCAAGGACTTCGAAGAGCCTGCTCCTAAGGCTAAGGAGATCGCACTCAAAGCTCACCGACGGAGGGCTGAACCCGAAGAGACGGATGACGACAACTCAGAAGAAGATGATCAAGCTCTCATGGTCCGCAACTTCAAGAGATTCCTTCGCTTCAATCGAAGCAAGAAGGAACCACAAGAAGATGGCGAAGAAGAGCCAACCTGCTACGGTTGCAAGAAGACTGGACACGTCCGAAAAGTCTGTCCATTCTTGAAGAAGAGCAACCGCTATGAGAAGCCATACAAGAAGACCTCCTCAAAGAAATATGCCAACACAAGCATTTGGCATGAAAGCGAAGCTAGTGACTCCGAGGAAGAAAAGAACTCTCCTCAAGATACGGCTAATGTGTGCCTAATGGCGACGTCCGACAAGGTATCAAACGAAACTCTTGACGACTTCACTTTTGATGAACTTGGCGATGCTTTCACCGATTTACTTAGTGATCACAAAAAGGTAATTGGTAAATACAAACATGCCAAGGACAAAATCAAAAGCCATGAACTCAAAATACAAAGACTTTCTCTATTACTTGATAACATTAGAGACACTACACCCACGGATGTCACTGATGAGGTATCTAAGCTTAAAATAAGCTTACATGATGCCGAAGCACGCATTGAACTACAAACACAAGAAATCACAACACTCAACACGGAGCTTACAGAAGAAAAGAGTAGACACAAGATTTCTATTACTAAGATGCATGGTTTGAATGCTAAGATTACTGAATTGCAAGCTATCTCTAAGAAACTAGAGACTAAACTGGGAAAACAGGTTGCTCAATCTCAAACCCAATCACATGAGACACACACAAAGCATGACACCACTCATACTAGTCAACCACGTCATCCTCATGCTGCTCATAATCATGCTTACATATACACACACTTTCACAAAGGACACAAACCACATGCACGTAGAAATGATCATCATATGTCACAAAATCATCATGCTACACATAGATACAATCATCACCATATTGCACAAAGATACAATCAACATCACTCTATATATAGAAATCATCATGTCATGCCATATAGACAATATCATCATACCATACCATATAGACAATATCACCATGCCACTCCACATAGTCATCATCACCATGCTGAATCTACATATCATCACACTTCTCCTCATTACTCTGCTTATAGACATCATCAGCATGCTCCTAATGTAAATAGGAATGCTACATGTACTTATTGTGGTTTACACGGACACATTTCACCACAATGTAGAATTAGAAGATTAGTAGATAGAAAGATATATGTATAGTTTCCAAAAACTAACTTTTCAGGACCCTCAAGAACTTGGGTACCAAAGGTCACATCTACTCTTGATGTAGGTGGACCTTTCCTCCTCAACTAAGAGTAAGTAGATTCTCGATAGTGGATGCTCGCGGCATATGACGGAAGACGCAAATCATTTCGCATCACTATCGATGAAGAAAGAAGGATATGTATCCTTCGGCAATAACCTAAAAGGTTATATTATAGGTAATGGTAATATTGGTCATCCTTCCTCTCCCATAATAAAGGATGTCTGCCTAGTGACCGAGTTAAAGCATAACCTGCTCAGCATCAGTCATCTTGCTGACCATGGATATCACATTAACTTTGGACAAAATAAATGCCTTATTTATGATAGGTCAACAGGAGACATTGTTTTTGAAGGGGTAAGAGAGGATAATATTTATATTTTCTATTTGTCTATAGATACTAACAATGCAGGTAGATGCCTATATGCTCATAAAGATGAACGGTTACTATGGCACCAGCGTCTTGGTCATGCCAATATGGATACTATATCCAGGCTATCGACCAAAAAGCTAGTTAGAGGCTTGCCCGACATCACATTCAAAAAGGACACCGTATGTGCCGAATATGAGTTGAATAAGGTAACCAAGTCATCTTTTCATTCCATAAACTCTGTAAGCACTACTAGACCCTTACAACTACTCTATATGGATTTATTTGGCCCTAGTAGCGTAGCCAGTCTTGGTGGAAAACTCTATGCCTTTGTTATTGTTGATGACTTTTCAAGATTTACTTGGGTTTTCTTTCTTACACATAAAAGTGATGCTATTTCTGTTTTCAAGATTTTTGTTAAGAAAGTTCAAAACGAAAAAGGCTACATGATTACTCGAATCCGAAGTGATCATGGAGGCGAGTTCGAAAATTCTGATTTTGAAAAGTTTTGTGATTCACATGGTTTTGATCATGAGTTTTCTTGTCCAAGAACTCCTCAACAAAATGGTGTTGTGGAGCGAAAGAATAGGACTCTTGGCGATATGGCTAGAGTCATGTTGAACAAGTTTTCACTTCCGAAATACTTTTGGGCTGAAGCTGTCAGTACAGCATGCCACATTTTAAATAGGGTACTTATTCGTCCTATTACGAAGAAAACACCCTATGAGCTTTGGTTTGGAAGAACCCCAAATGTTTCTTATTTTAGAGTTTTTGGCTGTAGATGTTTTATCCTTAATACCAAAGACAACTTAGGCAAATTTGATACCAAAGCTGACGATGGTATTTTTCTTGGCTATGCTGCCAAGAGTAAGGGATATAGAGTGTTTAACAAATGCTCATTAATTGTGGAAGAGTCTACAAATGTGACTTTTGATGAAGATAACAGTGCAGCAGCTACTCTTGATGATGATGTTGAGCCATCAACGTCTACTCCAATGAACACCACAACCGAAACCAATTCTCTGGAGAGCTTGCCAAAGAAATTCTCTTTCAAGCCATCACATCCAGAAAATTTGGTAATCGGCGAGGTTTCACGTGGAGTAACTACTAGATCATCATTAAGAGACTCTATTGCTAGCACTGCCTTTATTTCACAAATTAAGCCGAAAAACATTTTAGAAGCTTTCAATGATGAATTTTGGATTTCTGCTATGCAAGAGGAACTCAACCAATTCGAGAGAAGCCATGTATGGAAACTCGTTCCTAGACCGGCTAATCACTCGATTATTGGTACCAAATGGGTTTTTTGAAACAAAATGAATGGAGATGGTTCAGTCACACGCAACAAAGCTCGTCTAGTAGCTCAAGGATACAACCAAGAGAAAGGTATCGACTACGATGAGACGTATGCTCCTGTTGCTAGATTAGAATCCATTCGGATGCTTTGTGCATTTACAAATTTTTAAATTTTCAAATTATTTCAAATGGATGTTAAAAGTGCTTTCTTGAATGGTTTTATTAAGGAGGAAGTTTATGTAAAACAACCCCCTGGCTTTAAAAATCACAAATTTCCCGACCACGTGTTCAAGCTAAAGAAAGCGCTGTATGGCCTCAAACAAGCCCCTAGAGCTTGGTATGAACGGCTAAGCAATTTCTTGCTTGAGAAAGGTTTTTCAAAAGGAAAAATTGACACTACACTTTTCATAAAATCTTTCAAAGACACTATTCTTTTAGTACAAATATATGTAGATGATATTATTTTTGGTTCTACTGATGAAACTCTTTGTCAAGATTTTATCAAGTGTATGCAGACCGAGTTTGAGATGAGCATGATGGGAGAGCTCAACTACTTTCTTGGGCTGCAAGTCAAACAAATGTCAAATGGAACCTTCATCTGTCAGTCAAAGTATACAAAGGACATGCTGAAGAAATTCGACCTTGACAACGTCAAACCAATCAGCACTCATATGGCTACTTCAACCAAACTTGAACCAGATGATAGTGGCAAACCCGTAGATCAACGTAAGTATCGAGGTATGATAGGCAGTCTACTCTATCTTACTGTAAGTCGTCCTGATATTATGTTTAGCGTTTGCCTGTGTGCTAGATATCAAGCAAATCCTAAGGAATCACACATGACCGCGGTTAAGCGTATCTTTCGATACCTTAAGGGTACGGTTACAGTGGGCCTATGGTATCACAAGTCAACATCATTTGACCTCATTGGTTACTCTGTGCTGACTTCGCCGGATGCAAGGTCGACCGTAAAAGTACGAGCGGTACGTGTCATTTATTAGGAAAAGCTTTAGTCTCTTGGTTTAGCAAGAAGCAGAATTTTGTCGCACTATCCACAACAGAAGCTGAATACATCGCAGCTGGGCGTTGTTGTGCACAAATTCTGTGGATGAAGCAAACCCTTAAAGACTCTAATTTATCTTTCATGCATATTTCAATCTTTTGTGACAACACTAGTGCTATAAATCTGACTAAGAATCCCATTTGTCACTCACGCACGAAGTACATTGAGATTCGTCATCACTTTTTGCGTGATCATCAGCACAATGGCACGATTAACTTAAAATTTATTGACACAGATCATCAGTTAGCAGACTTCTTCACAAAACTATTATCCGAAGAGCGCTTCAATTTTCTTTGTCGTGAACTTGGAATTTTAGATGAAGCTGTTATAAATTAAAATCAACCTGCGTAAATATCGAATATATCGTGATTCTCTTATGATGAACTTGCTTTGGGTACAAGCCGAAAGGGACCTTCTGACAACAAGGCGTAAAAGCCTAAGCGACACGGTGCACTAGTCCTCAGGACTACCGCTAGCTGGGATCCGGCCCCTGCAGCTAATCCATGACAGCTTCAAAATATTGAATTATGATATAATTCCTTATTTATTATATGGTTCATTTTCATTTATCACATGCTGAAATACTATGATTTCAATTTCATATTGCTGCTTCAAACTCACTTTCTGTTATTATTTTTGTTTACCTATTGGATCCTTCCTATCTTTATACTCATATCTTATATTAGTTTGTCTATTACTTAACCAATATTTTTCTGTTTCTGCCTGATTCCTGTTCTGTGACCAGGACCCAGAATTCGGGCCGAACTCTGCTCCTACCAGAGTTCGAGCCGAATTCGGCCCGACTGTTCCAGAACCGGGAACAGTCTCAGCCGTTGATCAAGAATTAGATCCAATGGCCATAATTAGGTCCGACCAAGAGAAACCCTTCCCCTATATTCGGTTTCTCTTCCCTCTCCTTCTTTCTTACCACCTTTCCACCTTCTCAAACACAATTCTCTCAAAACCCTAACTCTATTTTCTCCTCTTTTGTGCTCCATTCTTCCCCAAACTCAAGGAGAAGGCTTATTTTTCAATTCTCTTCCATTGTTCATCACTAGTTTGAGGTATAATTCTTTACTTTTCTATATCCCAAATTTCTTTTATTATCTTCTATCTATTGTGTTATGGCTCCTCGTCTGTTCAACCGCGGAAAGAGACTTCGGACAGAGGGAGCATCCTCGTCGAATGCTCCTCCACGCGTTGAACCGCCCGTTGCACAACCCGTTGCACCGGCCATTGAACAACAAATCCATCCGTTGTTTAATCCTCCATGTCCCCATGATCCAAACACTTACGACGACCGAATTTTTGTATCACTAGACGCCTCAAATGATTGGTTTAGTGATTTTTGGACACGTCCAGTATTTGCGGGACACCCCATCAACTTTACTATATTCTCACAATATGATGCACTATTTCATGACCTTTGCCTTGATGAACTCGTCACCTCAAATTCGGTCATTTATCGTAGTGCCATTCAAATATTTTACTGCAACTTGACCTATGATAACACTTATATTTATTCACGAGTTGCGGGAATTGATATCTCCTTTGATGATTTTGAATTGGCTGAATATCTTGAACTTCAAGAGCCTAATTCTTGGGAAAAGCTTGTTGAGGCTAGATCCTTTATCTTTCCCGAAGAGATTTCACTTGAAAGCTTCAAGGACGACCTGTGTAGCCTTAACACGCATCCTCGTAAGCTTTTGGCAAAATTCCTCAATCTTTATTTCTATGAGCTTCATCGGATCATTTTCAACACCATTCTACCCAAAGCGGGTTCTACCGATGAAGTCACTTATTTTAAGATCTCAGCATTGTACCATCTCCACTTCCATGTTCCCTTTAACCTTCCACGCATAATGATGGATTGGATGATCAACTGTAGGAAGAAACCAAGATCTTTGGTTTATGCATTATACCTTCCTATGATCTTTTGTGTGTTCCATGTACCGCTTGATGAGTGTCCATTCTTACCTGCCCCTGTCTTCCTCTCTAAGGCAAGGAGGCTTCAGGCGGCCATTGGCTCACCAGTAGTATCTGAGCATTCTGATGATGAGCCAGATGCCCCTCCTCTCGGACAGGATCCTCCTCCTCCTCCTGCCACTCTCGAGTCTCTTCAGGCCATGCTCCGAGATCGTTTCACTTTGGAGGACGATCGATGGACTCAGCTGGATTATCGGACTACTTTGCAGATGAGTGCTATCAGCAACTCGCTGTATGACATTCGGTATTCCATGTCTTGCCATCCTTCCATACCCATTCCTATGGAGCGAGACCCAGGTCGTGAGGGATTCTGTATCGATGACCCTTGGGTTCGTCGCTACATGGATCCGGATGCGGCATTTGTGGACCCACGTCGCTCCTTTACTGATGTTTCGGACGACGCCGGGCCCTCTCATGTTCGATGATGGATATGCACTACTTTTGATAATGCTACTGAGGATCTTAGATTATGTTTATGCATTTTGCTTTAGTTGCTTTTCTGTACTTGCTTTGTAGTAGACTTATTATGAGTTGTGCTTTTGAGACTTTGGCAGTACTATTATCAGTTTCTATGTCATTATGACTCTTGGTTATTATCTTAGTTTATATGCAGTTTCTTCTCTTTTGGGTGTGTTTGCCAGTTATTATTTATATATCTCATATTGCTTAAAGCCAAAAGGGGGAGATATGTGTATATTCTGTTCTGTTTGGTTTATATGTGCTTTTGGAAGAATTTTATTAACAGGCCAACAAGATTCACAACATTGTTTATGGGGGAGCTATTCTTAAGCTCGGCACTAATTATGGGGGAGCTATGTCGTTATATGTGTCCAGGTATGGATATTGAATATACAATTATTATTTTGTCAATTATCAATATGGGAGAGATTGTTGACACAAAGTCACAGTGAACCAAATATTGATAACATTGACTAAATAATACTTGTGATAATTTAATACGACACACGACGACTACATCCAGCTCAAGCCAGACGACAGCTCAGTTCTTCAGATGCGAGTCGTTTTTCGAGTCTGTACTTTTATATTTATTGAGTCTAGAATGATTGTAAGCTGAGTTATGCTGGGCTCTTGAGACTCAACCCATAACCTATCCAAATCCATAAAGCTCTACATCCAAAATCAGCCCACTGGACCCTTGGACCCATTTTGTGCTCTGGAGACAGAGTTCGGGCCGAACTCTGCCTCCACACAGAGTTCGGGCCGAACTCTGTCCCCTAAAAATCAGTACCCTAATTTTTAGGGCTGGCTGGTTGCTAGTTGTCCAACGGCCAAATATTTGAAAATTCCTACCAGAATTTTGGCCGAATTCTGCCTGTTAAAACCCTATAAATAGGCCAAGAATTCTCTCATTTTCATTCATCCAATCTTCTCTTCTCTTCTCTCTTAAGCTCAATATAAGCCATACCCTTCTTCATCTACTAGCCACAAGTTTCCTAAGTCTCGAGTGCTCAGCATCTCTCAGTTAGGAGTCTCGTGCAAGAGTTCAAGAAGTAGCTTGGAAAATTCCAAGCATCGCCACTGCGATCCTTTGTAAGAAGTTGACGTGCTCTTCTGAAGAAAAGGCACGGGGTGTAACTACTATTTCACAAATAGTGGATTTAATCCTGAGCTAGAGTTCTCAGGCCTGGACTAGTCCTCCACGAGGGAAACCTGGTTAAAATCAGCTGTGTTTGCGTATGTTCTCTTGCTCCTTATTTATTTCCGCATTTACTCTGATTAATTTTAGATTGTGAAAGAGTTGATTTTTTAATTGGCTATTATTGCTATAAACTCTATTCACCCCCCTCTAGAGTTGCCATCTGTTCTTCAAAAACTTGGTATTTTATAATTTATATAATAAAACTACATTTTTCTTTAAATGAGAAAAACGTGAAATTTGTTTAAATAATAACTTGTAATTTTTCCTAATTTATTTAATGTGATAAAACAATATTAATTTTCTATAAAATAATTATTTTACTATTTTTTTACGTGTTTACGTTAATCACAAACCAGAAATGAATAAAAATTCACTAAATTATTACAAAACCACAGAAAGTAATAAAAGCTGGGCTTATGTCCTTTACAGACTATTTTACATGAATTTAAATAAGAAGAAAACTTTGGTTAGTCTCTAAAAATTATCCTACAATTTAATTACAAAATAATAATTTAAATTAAATTGAATTAATTTACGAGTCTCAGATATTGGTCCAATCATCAAAAATAGCTAATGCCTCAACGTCCGGTAAAATCGATTTCGTTTGCATTTAGCTAGGGCCCATGGACCAGTACGGTCGTCGCCCAAATTTCATTTTATAAATATTTTTGAAAACTGATTTGAAACCCGTTTATATAATTTTATAAAAATTTCGGTAGCATTCCCTCTATTTTCGGGACAACCCTAACTGGGAAAATGTGCCACAAATACCAATATATAATATCCCAAACCAGGGAACCACAGAATTAATTTCTATCCACAATAAAATCCAATTCACAGAACGTTTCCGAAAGAAATTCGGAAAGCCCGAAATGAACTTCGGAAAACCGAAACTCCTCGGAAATTCCAAAACCATCAGGAACACTCAAAGAAACATAAGCCACAGAACCATTTCCGAAAGGAATTGGAAAACCAAACTATAGAAATATTCCGAGAACTCACAGGACGTTTCCGAAAGGATTTCGAAAAATTCGAAAATGTCTCGTTTACCGAATTCCCGGGGAATTCGTGGACAAAAATTCATCATAGACTATAAAAATGGAAACGGGGTAACGGAAATATACCAGAAGTTGCTCGGCTAGAGCTCTCAGGTGCATTTAGGAAAAATAAATGGGTCCAGCAAATCTCGGAAGTTACGGACAGCAGATTCGGAACAGCAATTGGCGGTGGAAACTCCGAATCTGAACCCGCGTGGTGCTGTGAACAGCGGATTGGCACGCAGGGTCGGTCAGGGACAGCCGCAGGGAGGCCGCGCGGATCGGGACAGCATGGGCCGCCCGGGTCGGGCTGGCGTGCACGATCGCGGGGAAAGCGGCGGCCGGGGTTGGTCGTCGGTGGGGCGTCGGCCTCGGGAGGGTGGCACCGAGCTCGGGGTCGGCCTGGGCGCGGGTGGTTCGGCTCCAGAGTTAGGGGCGGTCGGCCGGATCGTTGCCGGAAGGGCACGGCTCGGGAATTAGGGCACAGGGGTTTGTAGAAAATTTTTAGGGATTTGAGGATGGTGATGGAGGAAGAGATGGATGCTTATATAGGGAAGAGGGTGGGGGTTACCGGAAATCGAAGGGGCGGCCGGCCGGAAGTCGGAACGGAGGGGTCGCGGCGGCGGCCGGTTCCATTAGGGAATGAAAACCGAAAGTTTCGGTTTCAAACAGAGAATGATAATGGAGAGAGAGTTTTAATAACTCTCTGAGTTAAAAGAAAAAAAATAAATGAATGGATTAATGGTTTCCATTAATAAGGGTTTTATATATTATTAGATATAATAACTTAAAGAATTTTATACAACTGAGTTCGGTTTCGAAATTCGGTTTCGGGAATTGAGAACGGGTTCGAGTCTGGCCAAACAATCAAAAGTCCACGAATTTATATTTTTAAAAAATAATAATTTTTAGTCTAACTAAAATAAATAATAAACACAATATTTAATTAATAAAGATTACGGATTTGACCAAACACTAAAATTCCAGAAATAATAATTTTCTAAAAATATGATTTTTTTCTTAAAAATAGCAAATAAATTATATAATAAAATTAACACTGAATTTTTTAATTTAATTAAAATTACGGGTTTTGTCTAAACTCTATAATTTCAAAAATGCATTTCCTAAATTAACAAATGATTTATATTTAGCTAATTGATTCAATTAATGAACTAAAAATTTACGGGTTTCACAACCTTCCCTCCTTAGAAAATTTCGTCCTCGAAATTAAAGGATAGGTTAGGAATTACCTCAGGTCTCAAACAAGTACGGGTACTGCTCCCGCATCTCATCTTCTCGCTCCCAGGTAGACTCGCCTGGGGAATCGTGCCTCCACATAACTCTAACTATGGGAGTCACCGAAGTCCAGGTCTTCTTCTCGCCTCTGTCTAAAATCGCCACTGGCTTCTCTGGCACTGTGAGGCTCGGTCCAATCTCCAGCTCCGAATGATCCAGAATGTGACTCGGATCCGGAATGTAGCGTCTGAGCTGCGAAACGTGGAAGACGTTGTGCACGCCCTCAAGATTAGCTGGTAGAGCTAATCGATACGCTGCTTCTCCAATTCGGCTCAAAACTTCAAATGGGCCGATGTACCTGGGACTCAACTTCTCAGCTCTGCCAAATCTGATTGTTCCTCTGGTAGGAGAAATCTTCACAAAAATACTATCTCCTTCTTCAAACTCCAGTGG
Organism: Iris pallida; assembly: GCA_029216955.1. NCBI lineage: Eukaryota > Viridiplantae > Streptophyta > Magnoliopsida > Asparagales > Iridaceae > Iris > Iris pallida. The sequence continues at coordinate 9,296,014 of JANAVB010024597.1, read as the reverse complement.
TCGACGACTGCTATCAGCCCAATGCTTCTGTCTGTCTTGGGCAATCCTGAGCTTGTCCCTGATCACCTTTACCTTCTCTGCTGCATCAGTCACCATTTCAGGTCCAAGCAGTACTCTTTCTCCTACGTCGTCCCAAGCAAATGGAGTGCGGCAACGACGTCCATAAAGAGCTTCAAATGGTGTCAAACCAATGCTAGCCTGGTAACTGTTGTTGTAGGAGAATTACACTAAATACAAATGGTCCTCCCAAGACCCTCCAAATTCTAAGATGCAAGATCTCAGCATGTCTTCAAGCGTCTGGATTGTCCTCTCTGATTGTCCGTCAGTTTGGAGGTGATAGGCAGTGCTGAACTTCAGTTTTGTTCCCAAGCTGTCATGCAAACTTTTCCAAAAGTGAGAGGTAAATCTAGTGTCTCTGTCAGATACAATACTTATCGGAACTCCATGAATCCGGTAGATGTGCCGCATGTACAGTGCCGCCAACTTCTCGGTGGATAAACCAACTTTGAAGGGGATAAAGTGAGCTGACTTCGTCAATCGATCCACAATAACCCAAATGGCGTCCTTCTCTCCTTGGGATCGAGGCAATCCTGACACAAAGTCCATTATTATATGTTTCTACTTCCACTCCGGAATGTCCAGCGGCTGTAGAAGTCCTGCGGATCTCTGTCTGCTAGCCTTCACTTGTTGACAAATCAAACATCTAGCCACAAATCTGGATACATCCTTCTTCATTCCATACTACCAAACAATGGTACGCATATCCCGATACATCTTATTAGCTCCAGGATGTATGGAATACTGTGACTGGTGTGCTTCTTGCATCAGTTCATTCCTAAGTTCGCCAGATGGTACACACAGCCTCGTACCATTCTTCAATGCTCCGTCACTGGCGATAAAGAATCCTTCAAGTGTTCCTGCCAGCACTTCATCTCTGAGTTTGCAAAGCGTCTCGTCTTGGAATTGAGTCTCCTTGACTTTGTCCATCAGACTTGAACACAATTGCAACTGCATCATGGTTGAGTCAGCTCCAGGTACAATAGCTTCTCGCCCCAGTTCCTTCATCTTTTTCTCAGGCTGTATAATCTCCAGACCAAGCTTCTATATGTCCTCCAACAAGTGCCGCTCCTTAGTTAAGAACATCGCTACTGGGTATCGACTAAGTGTATCTGCAACCACATTAGCCTTACCCGGATGGTACTGCAAGTCGATGTCAAAATCCTTCATCAGCTCTAGCCATCTTCTTTGTCTCATGTTCAGCTCCTTCTGAGTGAAAACATATTTCAGACTTTTGTGGTCTGTATATATTTCTACTCTCTCTCCATAGAGATAATGCTTCCATAGCTTCAAAGCAAAGATGACTGCAGCAAGCTCCAGATTATGTGTGGGATAGTTCTTCTCATGAGTCCGTAATTGCCTAGATGCGTAAGCAATTACTTTCCCGTGTTGTTGAAGAACGCAACCCAGTCCTTTTCCAGAGGCATCACTGTAGATTGAGAAACCGCCGGTACCTGCGGGTAGGGCAAGTATCGGTGTTGTTGTAAGTCTCTTCTTCAATTCCTCAGACGACGCCTGGCAAGCTTCCGTCCAAATGAACTCTTCATTCTTCCGAGTGAGCTTCGTCATCGGTTCAGCAATCTTGGCAAAATCCTTCACAAACTTCCGGTAGTAACCAGCCAAGCCCAAGAAACTTCTGATTTCAGCAACCGAGCTTGGGGTAGACCACTTCTCAACAGCAGCTATCTTCTTAGGGTCTACCGAAATTCCTTCTCCTGTGACAATATGGCCAAGAAAATCCACCTTGTCTAGAAAGAATTCACATTTGGATAGCTTACCATATAACTTCTCTTTTCTCAAAGTTCCCAGAACTTTCCTGAGGTGCTCTTCATGCTCCTCTTCAGTCTTCGAGTAGATCAGAATGTCATCGATGAAGACAACGACAAACTGATCTAGGTATTCATGGAAAACCTTGTTCATAAGGTTTATGAACACAGCAGGAGCATTCGTCAGTCCAAACGGCATGACCAAAAATTCAAACTGCCCATACTTGGTGTTGAACGTCGTCTTGGGAATGTCCTCCTTCCTGACCTTGATCTGATGGTAGCCAGATCTGAGATCTATCTTTGAGAACACCTTGGCTCCACTGAGTTGATCAAACAGGTCATCGATCCGGGACAAAGGGTACTTATTCTTGATGGTGATATTGTTCAGCGCCCGGTAGTCGATGCACATCCTCACAGTCCCGTCCTTCTTGGGTACGAACAAGACAGGTGCTCCCCAGGGTGAAGCTCCATCTCTGATAAATCTAAGTGCCTTCAGCTCATTGATCTGATCCTTCATCTCCTTGGCCTCCTTTGGGTTGACTCTGTAGCATCCCTTAGAAATAGGAAAAGAGCCGGAGACTAGGTCAATGGTGAACTCTATGTCTCGATCTGGGGGTAATCCGGGAAGACTATCAGGGAAGACGTCCATAAATTCTGCTATAATAGGATGGAGAGGTCCGGGTTCTTCTGTGATAGAGGTGTAGGTAACACACTCCATATCCTCCGGAGTTTGAGAGATTTCAAACTCCGGCTCTCCAGGTGGGCTGAAGACTACACATCCTCTGTGACAGTCTATCAGCGCATGCTGCTTACTCAACCAGTCCATCCCTAGGACTACATCATAGTTGGGTAAGGGCATCACAAGCAAAGGTGCTATGAATTGGTGTCCTGATATGGTGATAGGGCAGTTACAGGTCTCAGTGATGGGTAGGGGTCCTCCACCGGTCATGACTCTACATATCTTTTTGCTAAAACATGTATCTATGTGGTGTGCAGAGATGAATTTTATAGATATGAAACTATGTGATGCACCCGAATCAAATAAAGCTAAGGTAGGATAGGAATGCACATAAATGAAACCTGCGATGACATCAGCGATAGGTTCCTGCTCTGGCTCTTGTTCCTCTGCTGTTAGGGCAAAAGCTCGCCCAGTCTTCTGTTGATGTTGCCCAAATTGTTGTTGCTGAGTGGGCAGAGGACCTTTCTGCTGAGTTGTTCCAGTCTGGTGGATTGATGAGGGGCAGTCCTTCACTTGGTGGGTGCAGACCCACAGACTAGGCAGTGTCCTAGCCTCTTCCTGTAGATGTTCGACTGATGCCCTGGCCTCTTACAAAAATCACAGACAGGGATCTGCCTCTGAGGTGCTCTATCATTGTTCCTCGCCTGTTGGTGCTGCTGCTGGTGGTGAGGAGGCCGGTTGTTGTTGTTGTTGTTGGGCTTCTTCTGATTACCCTGGAAGTTGTTAGTTCCAGGATAATCCCTCTTTGAGCGAGCGGGTTAACTCTTCTCTATATCTTGAGCTCGCTCCAGGATCCTTTCATAAGTCTTAGCATCGTCTGAGATCACATGGGTGCGGATCTCTTCTCTCAGCCCATATCTGAACCTTTCAGCACGATCATTAGGGTCAGCTACCAAGTTCTTGGCAAAACGGCTGAGTTGGCCGAATTCTGTCGTATATTCTCCAACAGTCATATTTCCTTGCTTCAGGTTCTGAAATTGCCTCTCCATCTCCCACAACTCTGATGTTGGAAAAAACTTCCTCTGGAACAACCTCTTGAAGGTGTCCCAGTCAAGCTGCTTGTCCTGGAGTCGGGGTTCATTTCGATACCAGGTGCTTGCTATATTTTGCAGTTGGAGTCCCACTGCTTCGGCCTTGAGGTCTTCTGGAATTCGAGCGATGCTTAGGAGACGCTCCATGCTATCGAGCCATTCGTCAGCATAGACGATTCCCTCGGTTCCCTTGAAGGGTCGAGGGTTATGCTTCTTGAAACTCTCAATATTGCTAACCTTAGCAATATGATCCCCATTAATTTAAACAGCCTTAATGTTACATAAATTAATCCCTTAGATTTATGTTTACCTTGGCAGGCCTTGGTTCAAGTTGAGCTGCTTCTCCTCTTCCCAGAGCAGTCATAGCCACGTTATGAACATTCTTCATGCTTTCCCTCATAATCGCGGTTTGCTCTTGATGAGCTTCCGTTTGAGCTCTCTGGGCTTCTAGCACTTCTCGTAGCAGACCTATGAGGTCGGTGGGGTCCACAGGCACCGGTGGGGCAGCTGGAGTGGGCAATACCGCAGGGGGATGCATCTCCGTCTGGAAAGATGATGGATTCGCCATTGTATTATGGGGACGGTCGGCCAGCTGCCGAGGTGTAGGATCCGAACTTGGTTGGGGAGGTGGGGTGTGATCGGGTGATGACATCCCATCGCCAGCAGGATTGGTGGCCATATTCTGGAAGGTTTAGGATATAAACATAAGCAAGGTAGCCTACCAGTCTATAATCAAACAAAAATATTTATTTATAATATATTTTGGTCCTATGTTGTGACAATTTAATGTTCTAGTGTTCTAAATGTTTCTAGATATTTTTCCTAAGTCGTTGATCGGACCTGCATGGGCCACCACTAAAAACATGTCACGACCCGGTCCCAATTTCTTGGGTCGAATCGGATCATGCCCAGCCCGCACCGTTGTTGAGACGGCGGCAGTAAGCTGTAACACTCATGCAGGTAATCAACAACACAGACTAATTGCCACAACTTAATATTTCGATAATTAAAACTTGTCCAACAAAAATTTTAAATACAAACCACAACTGAAATAAAATATTGTTTTCCACATAATTATAAACTGAAAATAATCTAATTAGCAGTCTCATCATCATCATCCTCTGGTAGAACAGCCGGGTATAACTCAGGGTCATAGTAGCTACTAATCAGAAGCTCTGCATCATCAATAGAACCTAAAAATATAGTCTCCAGTTATGAGGGAGCAAAGTACAATTCATGATAATTTAACAATTGAAATAATAATAGAGTTATGCATTTTTAAACAATTGAAATAATAATAGAGTTATGCATTTTTAAACAATTTGAAATAAATAGTTTTCCAGCAGTTAAAACATTGTGATGTGAGTAGGCAATGAATATGACCGGATTGGGTTATACAGTTGTATCCTATTGATACGATATGGCTTATCCTCGTGTGTATGAGGGGTAAGCTAACACAGTCATTATACTATTTTGAATGTAGTCAAACTCATTACACTACTCCCCCAGTACCCAACAGTTAATCAGTCAATGCTCTCAGAGAGAGTTCCGTGTTGCATCGTGGTTTAAACATGCAATAAAACGATTACTAAATAATTGTAAACTACCACAAAATGTACTTGCCTTTGATTATGACTGGATTTGTGATGTCTCCGGGATTGAATTCGGACTTGTCCTCGAAATCCTACAATCGAGAAGTCTGTCTTAGATTTTCAAAGTTGCCATGCTAGATGTGCTAGTTACAATCTCTAAATTTGTCCTAGTCAATTTTTAATCTTTATTATACTAACACAAACAAAACTCGATTATCCAATACGTTACATTTAATTATGATGGAAAGATCATTTTATATTTAATTTTGGAAAACTTGGTATTTATCGGTTTATTAGCAAAACTTGGTATTTTATAATTTATATAATAAAACTACATTTTTCTTTAAATGAGAAAAACGTGAAATTTGTTTAAATAATAACTTGTAATTTTTCCTAATTTATTTAATATGATAAAACAATATTGATTTTCTATAAAATAATTATTTTACTATTTTTTTACGTGTTTACGTTAATCACAAACCAGAAAAGAATAAAAAATCACTAACTTATTACAAAACCACAGAAAGTAATAAAAGCTGGGCTTATGCCCTTTACAGACTATTTTACATGAATTTAAATAAGAATAAAACTTTGGTTAGTCTCTAAAAATTATCCTACAATTTAATTACAAAATAATAATTTAAATTAAATTGAATTAATTTACGAGTCTCAGATATTGGTCCAATCATCAAAAATAGCTAATGCCTCAACGTCCGGTAAAATCGATTTCGTTTGCATTTAGCTAGGGCCCATGGACCAGTACGGTCGTCGCCCAAAATTTATTTTATAAATATTTTTGAAAACTGATTTGAAAGCCATTTATATAATTTTATAAAATTTTAGCAGCATTCCCTCTATTTTCGGGACAACCCTAACTGGGAAAATGTGCCACAAATACCAATATATAATATCCCAAACCAGGGAACCACAGAATTAATTTCTATCCACAATAAAATCTAATTCACGGAACGTTTCCGAAAGAAATTCGGAAAGCCCGAAATGAACTTCGGAAAACCAAAACTCCTCGAAAATTCCAAAACCATCAGGAACACTCAAAGAAAAATAAGCCACAGAACCATTTCCGAAAGGAATTGGAAAACCAAACTATAGAAATATTCCGAGAACTCACATGACGTTTCCGAAAGGATTTCGAAAAATCCAAAAATGTCTCGTTTACCGAATTTCCGGGGAATTCGTGGACCAAAATTCATCATAGACTATGAAAATGGAAACGGGGCAACGAAAATATACCAGAAGTTGCTCGGCTAGAGCTCTCAGGTGTATTTAGGAAAAATAAATGGGTCCAGCAAATCTCGGAAGTTGCGGACAGCAGATTCGGAACAGCAATCGGCGGTGGAAACTCCGAATCTGAACCCGCGAGGTGCTGTGAACAGCGGATCGGCACGTAGGGTCAGCCGGGGACAGCCGCAGGGAGGCCGCGCGGATCGGGACAGCAGGGGCCGCCCGAGTCGGGCTGGCGCGTACGATCACGGGGAAAGCGGCGGCCGGGGTTGGTCGCCGGTGGGGCGTCGGCCTCGGGAGGGTGGCGCCGAGCTCGGGGTCGGCCTGGGCGCGGGTGGTTCGGCTCCGGAGTTAGGGGCGGTCGGCCGGATCGTTGCCGGAAGGGCACGGCTCGGGAATTAGGGCACAGGGGTTTGTGGAAAAATTTTAGGGATTTGAGGATGGTGATGGAGGAAGAGATGGATGCTTATATAAGAAAGAGGGTGGGGGTTACCGAAAACCGAAGGGGCGGCCGGTCGGAAGTCGGAACGGAGGGGTCGCGACGGCGGCCGGTTCCATTAGGGAATAAAAATCGAAAGTTTCGGTTTCAAACAGAGAATAATAATGGAGAGAGAGAGTTTTAATAACTCTCTGAGTTAAAAGAAAAAGAATGAATGAATGGATTAATGGTTTCCATTAATAAGGGTTTTATATATAATTAGATATAATAACTTAAAGAATTTTATACAACTGAGTTCGGTTTCGAAATTCGGTTTCGGGAATTGAGAACAGGTTCGAGTCTGGCCAAACAATCAAAAGTCCAGGAATTTATATTTTTGAAAAATAATAATTTTTAATCTAACTAAAATAAATAATAAACATAATATTTAATTAATAAAGATTACGGGTTTGACCAAACACTAAAATTCCAAAAATAATAATTTTCTAAAAATATGGTTTTTTTCTTAAAAATAGCAAATAAATTATATAATAAAATTAACACTAAATTTTCTAATTTAATTAAAATTACGGGTTTTGTCTAACCTCTATAATTTCAAAAATACATTTTCTAAATTAACAAATGATTTATATTTAGCTAATTGATTCAATTAACGAACTAAAAATTTATGGGTTTCACAAAGAGAGGGGAGAACGAGGAGGAGAGAGAAACGAGAGAGTGTCGGTGGGAGTTGGAGAGTTAGGCGGAGGGTCGGCGAGGCTCCGGCGAAGTGGGGTCGCGCGCGCACAGAGTGAGGGCAAGCGCGAGTAGGAAGGAGAGGCGGTGGAAGCAGAAGTCAGCCGCGGTCGGCGGATCGGAGCGGGGAACTCGGCGGAAAGAGCGATCTGGGCGGAGCTCGGCCAGTTTTGGCGGCGGAGGCTGCTCGCAGAGGCGTGGGATTTGGTCAGAAGTGGAGGCGGCGCCGGGGATTCAGCGCGACGGAGAGGCGGTCCGACGGAGGAGATGCTGCGCGCGGCGAAGGTGGCCGGCGAGCCCGAGGTCGAGAGTGCGGAGGTGGGGAAGATCAGTGAGCGGCAGAGGACGCCGGCGGCTGGAGAGAGTAAGCGGTGGTGGTTGTACATTTTTTGGGTTTTCTGGCTTCTTTATCCTTTTGGGCGCGGCCGGCCGGTGATGGCCTGGGTGGCGATGGTTTATTGTGGTGATAATGGCGATGGTGTTGGTGGGGTTTGGTCAGACGAGGCGATGGTGATGGGTGTGATGGTGAACGATGGTGGTTGGTCGTGGACAGGGAATCATGACGGAGCGTAGAGGGTGGTCGGGCTGTAGGCGCTCCGGGAGGTGGCGGAGGAGAAGTCGACCGTGGGTGGTGGCTGCGGGGACGGGTGATGGTCGGGGAACCCTGGCATCCACGGAACAGGGCAGCGACAAGGTCGGTCAGAGAACTTAGGGTTAGGGTTGGGGTTAAAATTAAGGATTTGGGGATTATGTGGGATTTGAGAATTTTGATGTGTCGGGGTTGTCGACACCGCGGGGAAAGAATTCAATGTATATGTAAAAATATATGGAATAAGAATTTGGATGGACACAGACACGATGCACGTAGATTTGTGGAGAAAATTTTTGTGGAAGTGAGGAATTCATGGAGGAGTACCTGCCTATTTATAGGATGTGGGAATTCCCATTAAGATAAGGATTAGGATATTTAAACCCAATTTGATTTAAATAAATAATCAAATCCAAATTCAAATTAAATTTCCAATTTAAAGCTAGATACTCTAAACTCAATTTAAGTATAAATTTTATCTTTTTACTATTTAAATTAAATCCATAAAATCAAATCGAGATTTAAAATGGCCACAATAAATTCAAATATATTTTCTAAAAATTCTAATAATAGTAATTTCAAAAATTATATTATTATTTAAAATAAAAAATAAATAATTACGAAATATTTGCATGCACAAAATATTTTTTTTACATAACTATGCTTTTCCAGTATACAAAATATTATTGATTATTAATAACTTTTAGAAATAAAGTAAAAATAACAAACTTAAAAATGATAGCAAAACTAATTATTATATCTATTATTTAAAACTAAAAAAATAGAACAAAATATTTTTCTAAAACATGCACGCTCGCACATATTCGCACTCGTCGAGCAACTACGAAAAATAAAATTTCGTGCGCGACGTACAATACAAAATTTTAAATCTGTACCAAATTTTAATAATAAAAAAGTAGAAATTTAGGGGTTTTACAGTTCATCTTCTAGCAGTGATCTTCATCATCATCGTATGGTCCAAGGAACAAAGTGATCGCCTTCAGATCAGACTTCCATAGCAATACTTCCCAGAACAATTTGTACTTTTTGTACTTTTTCTCATTTTATTTCAAAAGCCAATTTTTAGGCATTTTGTTAAGTGAAACAACGGCTTCATGCTCCAAAGGAAAAGTCCCAAAATTACTACCAACACACTCGTCAGGGATTGGGTTACGTTACACCCACAACAACTTCGAAGAGTTCAGAGACGGAGGTCTTGATGCATTCACAATCTTCTAACTCCTCAACCTGGGACTCTGATACTAGTATCGGCCAAGCCTTCAAGAAGATATTATATGTCAATATGGTCTCTGCAAATCCCCCAGTCAAGGAGGAAGACCAAATAGTGGAATTCTTTGAAGATGAACCCTGGGCTCAACGACTAGGATCCCAATAGGAATGGCGCTTCGAACAACGCAAACCTTCTACTGAAGATGAAGTCGTCCAAATCGAGCTAGGAGATGAGGCTTCCCCAAAATCCATCTTCATCAGCAAAAGCTTGACGGGAGAAGACAATGAATCTCTGATACAGCTTATCCGAGAATACATCGATATCTTTGCTTGGAGCTATGAGAACATGCCGGGTTTAGACCCGCAAGTCGCCATGCACCGTCTCAACATCTTACCCGATGCTAAGCCAGTCAAATAGTAACAACATCGTTTCGGCCCCAACGTCATGGATGCTATTGAGAAAGAATTCGACAAACTCATAGAGAGTGGCTTCATTCGCAAAGAACAACACCCGAATTGGGTGGCTAACATTATCCCAGTCACTAAAAAGAATAGAAAAATTTGTGTCTGTATAGACTTCAGGGATCTCAACTCGGCCTGTCCAAAAGACGAGTTTCCCCTCCCGATCACCGACGTGATGATTGAAAACATGTGTGGCTTCGAGCCTATGTCCTTCATAATTGGTTTCTCAAGCTACAACCAGATCAAAATGTTCCTCGAAGATGAGAATCATACTTCATTTCGGACTCCAAAAGGGGTATACTGTTACACAGTGATGCCCTTCGGGTTGAAGAATACGGGAGCAACATTCCAACGGGCTATGAGCACCATATTTCGCAAGTACCTCCGAAAGATGGTAGAATGTTACGTTGATGATCTTGACGTCAAGAGCAAAAAGAAATCCAGTCATTTGGATGACCTAAGGATGGTATTCGACTTAATACGGACACATCGACTAAAGATGAACCCAACCAAGTCTTTCCTGGAGTCTCTAGTGGAAAGTTCTTGGGCTTTATTGTCACAGTCAAGGGTATTCATATTGACTCTGAGAAGACTAAGGCGATCTTGGATATGGCTCTTCCGAAGAATCTTTGTGAGCTTCGAGGCCTACAAGGACGCCTGGCATACATCAGAAGATACATAGCAAATCTCTCTGGTCGATGTCAACCCTTCACCAAACTGATGAAGAAAGGGGTTTTTATGTATGGACCAAGAATGCCAGCACGCGTTCAACGACATCAAGAAGTACCTCACTAGTCCTCCAATACTAGTAGCACCGGTCGTAGGAAGATATTTTCTGCTATATGTCAGAGCTATGGACCATTCTCTCGATGCTTTGCTAGCCCAAAAAAGCAATGAAGGCCACGAATAGGCAATCTACTATCTCAGCAGGACCATGATTAGAGACGAGCATCGATATAATCATGTAGAAAATGAGTGTCTTGCTCTGCTCCTCGCCATCCAGAAGATACGACATTACATGGCAGGACAGACAATCCATGTTATCTCTCTAGTCAACCACCTCAGGGTCCTTATGACCAAGTCCGGGGCCTTAAACTTGCGACTGGCCACATGGGCAATACTTTTGACTCCTTATGACATAGTATTTGTCCCATAAAAGGCAGTCAAAGGCCAAGCATTGGCCGACTTCTTGGCGGCACATCCTGTGCCAGAGACATCGAAGCTCTATGACGACATTCCCGATGAAGTCCTAGAGTCCAATGCCATCTCAGATAACTCGGTTTGGCATATGTTCTTTGACAACGCTTCAAGAACAGGACCCAAAGGGGAGATCATCACAGGGGTCAGAGTTGTTCTTATCACACTTGATGGCCTGGTTATCCACCGTACATATTCTCTTATGGAGTCGTGCACCAATAACATTAATGAGTATAATGCTCTCATCATTGGACTCCAGCTCGCTAAACAGTTGGAGGTTAACTGTATTAAGGCCTATGATGACTCGAAACTGATCATTAACTTGGTTCCAGGACAATACTAGGTCCGTCAAGAAGATCTGGTTCCTTATCACCAGGCAACAATCGATATTATTTCCATATTCATAAGGTTCTTTATAGAACATGTACCTCGACTGCAAAACTTGGAGGCTGACGCACTTGCTGGCCTCGCAGCTTCTCTGGCAGCTCTTGTTGGAACCCAATATACCGTCATAGTAATGGGGTAAGAGCTAGTTTGCCCAAAGAACATACGTGTCTGAGTTACTCAGTACAAACAGACAATAATATTGACATTCGGGACTGGCGATTCCCGTTTATAGACTACGCAGTCTAAGAAATCCTACCTGAAGACCTGAAGGAAGCTACTTCTGTCAAGAGATGCTCTCTCCGGTTCTTTTACGACACAGCTACCAAAATGTTGTATCGTCTAGGGATGGCAATGGGGCAGGTAGGGGTCGGGGACCATATCTCCCATCCCCATTTTCGAGTAGTGTTTGAATCCCCATCCCCGTCCCCATTCCCCGTCGGGTTTTATTTTTTACCCCCATCCCCAACCCCGTTAAACAATACATTCCCCGTCCCCACCCCGTTAGCACTTTCGGGGCCGAATTTTTTTACCTCCGTCTCTCGTTCGATTAACAAATTTTTATGTACATTTTAAAAAATTATTTTCATTCAAAAAAAACTACATGTCATGTTAATAATAGTTTTCATAAAATAAATGTATATATTACTAAGATCAAGAGAACATACCATTTCCAAAGGGTTGCACATATGGATATGGATATAAGTAATCGGGGTTGGGGATTTATCGGGCAGGAAGTGTTATACCCATACCCGTCCCCGAATCCGATCGAGGATTTTTTAATCTCCATCCCCGTCCCCATCCCCGTTTTTAAATCCCCAAAGTACCCATCGGGTAAAAAAATCGGGTCCCCGTCGGGTTCGGGAGGATATTGCCATCCCTAGTATCGTCGTTCATACGACAGGCTTCTCCTGCGATGTTTATCCAAGGCAGAAGCACAAGTGGCACTCCGAGAGGCACACGATGGCACCTGCTGTAACTGCCTATTTTCAAAATCAAGGGTAATTTTGTCATTTCTCAGTTTTTCATAATTTTGGTAAATTTTAATTTACTTAATACCCTTTAAATTAGTGTACTGTGATTTTGGTGTTTTGCTAGTACAACCCTAGAAACTATTTAGCCTAAAGACAAATCATGACCACGGAAACCTAACCAAGTGTTTAGATTAGCACATTTCCATTTTCTAGGCTAAGGATATTTTGGTCATTTTTCATTTTTTAACATTTTGGAAATTTTATATTTTTAATAATGTTTTTATTGGATTTGTTTAGTCGGGTTTAAGTTTCGTCTCGTTCCGACTTGTGTTAGTGACCCAGGTAGCTTAGAATCTAGATGGGACCCAAACTTAAGTTAGACATGGCCCACAAAATCCACCATTTAAGTTAGTAAGTTAAACTAATCCCACTTGATTAGAATGGTTAGATTTGTGACTTAAACTTGACCTTTTTGACCCGAACCACTTCCATTTGATTCATTAGCCAAAGGGCATCCAAATAGGGGTAGATTGGACTTTTCAAAATACCTAAACCTACACAATGGTTGCTGGCCACACCAAGGAGGAATTTCCATCTTTTTATTTCACAACTTAGCCTCTTTTACTTTTTTGCTGTTCTTCCCCAAAACTTGAGAGCTTCACTCCAAGTTTTGATCTCCTAAACCTATCCAAACTCCCTCCATTCTACCTAATCTACCAAGAAAAGGGTGCTAGCTATACATTGGAGCAAGGAGCAAGGAGCAAGGAAGGAGTGTCCAACTTCGAGGAGAGCTCGTGTCGGCTTCGTGTCCTTTGGGTTTTTCATTGGGATCCAACTCCCAATAGGTATCTCTCTCTAATCCCTCTCTATTTCATCTTTGCATTTGTATTTTGATAGTTTTGAACCCATAGAAACCACCCCCATGTATGTACCATCCTTAGGTTTGATTTTGAGACACATTGGAGTCCTCATTTGAAAGTTATGATGGTTTTTGTGGCACCCAAGAGAAATTTCGAGGGTGGCCCACCAAGTATTTGTAGGAATGTCCCATAGGCTATTTTGTCTTCAAATTTTAGTTTTAGATAGGTTAGAGAGTGGATTGATATTAGTTAGGATGGTTAGAGTGAGTTTCATCTGTATGCTCATGGTTGAATCCAAGTGGTTGAACCTACAAGTCTCAATTTTGGCCTCAACAGGTCAATTTGGTATTATTTTAGATAGTGAACTGTTTTGAGTTAGTTTGATATATATTTATATTGTTTGGGGATGTGTGGTAGTGGTTTGTTGTGTGTAGAGAGAGTAGGGGATGTGATGTGGTTGTGTTGTGAGAGTGTGTGGTTTGATGTGTGTAGAGAGAGTGGGAGTTGTTTGAAAAGAAGAAGAATAATGGAATGCAACAACAGCAGCAGTAGGAGAATTAGAAGGAGGGAGCTGCAGTAGCAGCAGCAGTAGAAGGAGAAGAAGAGGAGAGCAACATCAGCAGGAGGGGATAGGGGCTGCTGCCCCCCCAAATTCAGCAGCAGCAGCAGTCTAATAAGGACAGCAGCAGCAGGATTGAAGGGCTGCTGTCCCCCTCCAACAAGGGCAGCAACAGCAGGATTTTGAGGGGCTGCAGTGCAGCAGGGGATAGGGGCTGCTGTCCCTCCATTGACAGCAGCCCATGACCCATTTTGCCCCTCCCAAAAACCCTTGTGAGTGAGTGTGTGTGAGCTTTGAGTGTGTGAGTCAGTGAGTTGTAGATGAGTTAGAGTGTGGTTGTAGTGAGTGTTTAAAAGTTGTAAGAATTTGGTTTCAAGAGTTAGATGTTGTGGGTTTCGTGTCACGCCCCAGTACCAGAATACGGGGACGGACGTCGGCCAGCTACACCGTATAAGGTACGAATACGCTATACGGCAATGACGGCTGTCAAGTCTTGCTGGGTATTCTAGCATGCAATCAATCTATGGCCTAAATCTGATCTCATGTCCACAGGCAAATCACAATAAAATAATATCAAGAGAGATAATCATATAGAAAGCAGGGAATACACATATGATAATCAGAAAATCCACAGTACAGAATAATAATGTAGACAAGTATACCTCCCCACAGTCCCCTAGCATGGTCTGGAACTGAAGCACATTCCCCAAGTCAAGTCTGGAAGATCCACAGGGTCGGTCTCAGGCAATCTAGGAACAATTCAGGGTTGGTCAGGCCAACTGTAGCAAGTACCAGAAAGGAAGGCTCAAGGACGGACGAAGAAAAAAAAAACCAGCAGGATAAAATAAGACAGGAACAGCATATAAGAACAATAAATGAGGGTAGGTTCGTGCGGTACCAACGCACGGTAGCAAACCACAACTAATGTAGCTAATACAATCACAATCTCCCTAGCATCCAATAATACATCCATCGCCAGCTGGACATCAATATCAGCCAGCTTTGCAAGCAACAAGCCAAACAACTTAGAAGAATAAACGACCACTCAATGCCTACGGCTTGCTATCATTAACTAACTAGGGTTATCACAGACCTAATTACTAGCAAGATGCAATTGGGGTATTCATACGGCCACAAGCCCTGCAGACTATCCAGGTTGTCCAGGATGAATATATATAGTAGGTACATCGCCCGGGAGACAAATGAACCCTAATAGCTAATTGGAGGGATGCCCCACATGACAGTGGGCTAGAAATGTGTCCTACTCGACGGCAGGCTACAAGTCCACATGAGCGCCCAGATAACGGGATTGCCTGTAGCCGGAATACCCCTATCTATATGAGCTACTTGATCAATCTAGTTGTTGCTTAGTCAGATTTATTACGGATTCCTGACCGTGGTAACCAGGAATCCATGTCCTAGACTTGATGCAAGACGAGACATGTAGTTTGTACAAGCACAATCAGGAAAGTCAACCACGGTGTCAAGACAAGGTTATACTTAGCAAGTCAGGACGGGCTGTCGCAACAGCGATCAAGAGTAAACATGTCATGTCGAAAGTACTAGTCAGGAGTGTGCCTCAATAGGCCACTATCAGGAATCAAGATATATATGTCATGATTACTCATCATGTCCAGAGTGCTAGTCAGGAATGCGCCTCGATGGGCCACTATCAAGAATTAAGACAGGTCCAGGTTATCGTGCAATATGGCTGGGATATTAGGATGGCACTACAGTACCATAAAATCAGGTAGAACCTCAAAGTGCCAGTAGACAGGGAGCTCAAGTGAAAGGTCAGGGCCAGTACCTCAAAGGGTAAACTGGAATCAGGGAACGGATATAAGTAGTGTCAGAATAGGGACAATTCTATCAGTCACAAGGGGTCATCTACCCACATCGTGGCATGGATATCAAGTCTGTTACAAGATCATGACCTTTGCTATAATGACATCTCAAGCATATATGGGAGTCTAGAGCTCCAATCATCCAGTTGGTCTATCCACCAGATCAATCTATCAAGAGTCACCCCTCTATGATGGAGATTCAAGTCAAGAAGTACAATCATCATATACTACGCTAAACCTCACAAGCAATGCTAGGCTCTCTGGCTCACAAGGATCCCCTAAATCCATGATCACGACTATCAAGAAACCAACCTATCAGCCACCAAGACATAGCAATCAAACCAGGTTCTGGGCATTTGGGAAGTTGGGTAAAATCATATAAGGATACCCTCAGTGTTCTTCTCATTCCACGAAACACTCGAAATCATCAAAATCCAAGAATCCACATAGATCCACCAAGTCAATATCCCGATATCGTACTCTCCATAATACTCAATCCCCATACATATCCAAAAGTCACAATTCCTAATACATAGGACAACTGTCAGCTCTATCTGGCTAGACTAGGACAACTCCTAGGATGAAGGATCAAGGGACAAGAGTCCGGTAATAAATGTCGCCGAAAGTGGCAATGATTACATGGACCGTTCTGGAGCAAATCCACAACCCTTAAACCAAACAAGGACCAGGGTTGCAGACCGTCTCCCAAGTAAAACCGCTCTTCTTACGCTACCCGACAGAAAGACAGGTCAAGACGCTAGAGGACTAATCTAGTCTGGAGTCTACCTAGCAGGCAATGGGATCAGGTAACTATGTCAAGATGCACATGCATAAATCCAGTCTAGCAAACCAAAGGAATGGTTCTACCTAATCCTTCGAACCAAATTCCTTACTGGGAATTCTGGAAAAATTCGACAGAGTCTCCTTTGTAATCTGGACGGAAGCACCCTACGAATTGGGGCTAAAACCACTCGACGCAACTCATCGCAGAATCGCAGGCCGAGAACACTAAGTCTCAGCTACCAGCAGCACTACGATGCGTACTGGGAATAAATCGATAGCCGAGAACACTAAGTCTCGGCCTCCAGCAGCACTATGATGCGTACTGGAAACCAATCGAACCCGAGACCACTAAGTCCCGGCCTCCAGCAGCACTACGATGCGTACTAGGCGCCAAGCTAACATGCATAATATAATAAAATAACCGTCTCGCAGGGCGCATCACAGCACATATTCATAATTCTAACCCAAGCGCAATCATAGCCACAAGAATAGTTCGCCAAGCCATTACCCGACCGCGAGTCGGACACGGGGCATACAGGGACAATCCATACATGTGAGTCATGCTCGTATCCTCGGAGGTGTGGATGACCCAACCGAGTTGTCCGATACGGTCTATTCCGGTATCGATCCAAGCTATTCTAGGTTATCATGGCAGTTCTACTGCTAAGCTACACTAATCATGGTTATACATTTACAATTAATTAAATTCAATAAAATCCAGGAGAGAGGGCAAGAGCCGTCGATGAGCAAGGGATACTTGCCTAGATGGCTCGGCTAGGTAAGCATGTCTTCGACGATCAAGATCCAGGCTAGTGCGTCCATCGAGGTCCTCAGAACACACAATGAACAATTATCAGAATTAAATAATAAAATAATAGAAGAAATCATGGGGGATGGCAGGAGGCTATACCGTGTGGGTCCCGTAAGTAGTACAGGGATTTGGCACGGAAACCGAGACACACGAATCGATACGGGCACACAAACTGAGACATGCACAAGGATCGAGGAGGCACAAAGATCGAGACGAAGAGAGACAACATACACATAAATCGAGACGTGCACGGGTCACGAGGTAGGCACAAAGGATGAGGTACGAAAAATGAGGCAACATGCAAGCCGAGATAGCACGTTGCCCGAGGCAGCGCGGGGCTCGAGGCATCCCGCTGCCCAAGGTAGCCCGTGAATCGAGGGCCCACGAAAACCAAGAAGACACACATAACAAGGCACACGCAAACTGAGACATATGCAGAACGAGGCGCACGCGGACAGAGCAGCACACTGCTCGAGGCAGTACGTGCACCGAGGCACGTGGCCCGAAGAGCATGCAGCCCGAGGCTGGCTCGCTGCTCGAGCAACACGGGGCCCAAGGGCGTCCCATCGCTCGAGGCGGTACTGGCCCGGGCGCGGCAACGGCACGGTGGTGGTGCTGGCCGTTGGAGATAAGAGGAAAGGAAGGGGCGGGGGAGATCGGGGCTCGGCCAGGTCGCGGTGGCTCCGGGCGGAGGAGGAGACAGAGAGAGAAAGGAGGCCGGGGGAGAACCGCGGCGGCGACGACGGTAGAAGCGGTACTGGTGGTAGCAATCGCAGAGGAGGGGGCTGGCGATCATGGCAGATGGTAGCAGAGGGAGGCGACGACGACGATGATGATGGTGGTCGCCATGGCGGTGGTGGTGGTCGCGGAAGTGGTGGTGGAGACGGTGGCTGGCGGTGAAGGTGGTGAGGAGGAAAGGGAGCTCGGGAAGGGAGATGGTGGAGAAAGGGGAGCTCGGGCTGGTCCATGGAAGGGGAGGAGAGAGAGGGATCGGGGGAGAGAAAGAGTGAAGAGAGAGGTGAGGGGTTAGGTAGGGGGTTGTCGGCTGAGTGAAAAGTGAGGGGGGGGAGAGATGAGAGTGAGAGCATGGGTTGGGGTTAGGGTTAGGTAAAGGGGAGGAGTAGGAATAAAAATAATAATAATAATAATAATAATGATAATAAAAATGATAGTAACAATAGTGGCAAGAATAATAATATGGATAAAATTCACCCTCAAGAAATTATCAATAAAATTTTAACAATACCCAAATTTAAATTTTCCAAAAATACAAAATACAGTCAGATACCTATTTCAAAATAGGGATTTGACATTTCATGAGTTAGATATGAGATAAGTTAGTATGAGTTATCTATGTTATAAGTTAGTATGTGATATGGTTAGTTAAGATATAAGTTAGATATTAGAGTTAATGTAGAGTATTGGTTAGATAGTGTGTTAGTGTTAGTTTGATACTAGATGAGTGTTGATGTTAGATAGAGGTTAGAAATTAGATATTAGGATTGGTTTTAGAATTAGATGTTAAGTTGGAGATTAGAGGGTATCTTTGGGTATCAATATAGTATCTTAAGGTAATGGGTTTACCTTATTTCAAGACAAGGTATTGTGGTATCTTTGAGATAATGAGGTAAGATATCAAGATACCAAGTACGGTACCGAGATACAAGGGTTAGGGTTAGTTTGCCTTGGTAGAGTATTGGAGGGTACGTGAAGTAAGGGTAAAGTAGGTTGGGGTATTGGTTAGAGGCTAAGACGAAGAGTTTACCTTGGTAGGATAATAAGGTAAGGTTAAGGTAATACCTTAGAACTAAGATATGAGATAATATATTTAAGATATGGTTAGAATTAGGATAGCTTGGTTGGTAATGGTTAGGAATAGGGTAAATGACTTAGTGTTGACCCCGTTTGACTATGGTTGACCGTTTTGACTAAAAGTCAACCAAAAGTCAACTTTAGCCAAAAATTGACAAAAAAATTACCAGAGTTGACCAGTTGACCAAAAGTCAACTGTGAGTCAACCATTGACCTAGTTGACCTAGAGTGGACTATGAGTTGACCAGGGTTTACCAGAGTTGACCATTTAACCAAAAGTCAACTGTAAGTCAACCTTTGACTTAAATCGACCTTGTTTGACTTTGTTTGACTTGTCTTAACCTAGTTTGACTTTGTTAGGCCTAGTATGACATAGATTGACTTTGTATAATCTAGTTTGACCTAGATTGGCTTAGTTTGACTTAGTTTGACCTTGTTTGACATAGATTGGCTTAGTTTGACTTGCTTTTACTTCCAAATCTTTATATTGATACAGTATTCCATCTTTAGGTCCTCGACGCACTGTATTGGACTCAGTTGACATTTTCTATCACAGCTCAGGCGAGTATATTATCTGATAGTCCTTTCATTTACTTGGTGATTACTGTATTTCAGTTCTAGTTAGTTCTATTTGATGTCTACTATGATTATTGCCACGATGGTTCACGAATTGGTATTGTTATTAGATCTTCAGTCATGAGATGTTACCTTCACTCATCGCGATGGTATCGAATACTGCTCTTGTTGGTATTGGATAATATTTGATATTATTGGTATCGAATACTGTTCTCGTTGGTATTGGATAACATTGGATAAATATTGGTTAACATTGGCTAGTAACGTGTCATGGTTGGATCCATCATATCAGTTGGGGTGGGGGTAATACTAGTTAGATATGTGATCAAGAACTATCGGCTAATAGTGTAAATCATCGGCTACTAGCTAAGCATACATTGCACATATGTTTGAGCTTGCTTTCCTTAGTGTAAATCATTGAATATCCCAAGCCGATCACATATCCAACTGGTATTCCAAAACACATTGTCTATTATAGCTTTACACATTCAGTTCACCATTACATTGTTCAATCTTGACATAGTAGTTCTTTTCATTTACTTATTCCCACAGATTTCTGTCTATCTTACCATGTTCATCAATATAACTGTTTTATAGTACTTGTCATTTACTTAGAATTTCTAGATGTGATGTGCTCGTTCCATCCTGACTGGATATATTGACAAATATTACAGATGATATAGACGACTGTCCTACTTTCTACGGGGCCTACGAGGGTGGTACGCAGGAGCCTGAAGAGGATCTAGCTTAGTAGAGAGTGCCTAGTATAGTCTAGTATTTATAGTTTTCTATTTGTATCGGATTGTTTCGAATGTTAGTTGAGACTTATTTATATTCAGGACTTGCACTTATTTGTGTTGGATATCTATATTGTGTGTTGTGACAACTTTACTATTTATTTCAGTTTTTTTCTTTTATCTGATTCCATATCGTGCTCTATCTTCCTTAGACAAGTGATTGAGATTATATAGTTGAGATGTCATATTATACCTCTATGCGGAGATGACAGGTTATATACTTCACACTGTTAGTTGATAGATGTTATAGATGACCTACACAACGTTCTACCGCCGACACTGTGGCGTAGGTTGGACGTACCCACGTTCTCATACCCCTAATCAGGGTGCGGGTCATGACGTATTTTTGTGCTAGCCCATGCTGGTCAGAGTCACAACTAGTACGATTTCGTAGTGGTGCTCGACTTAGAGTACTGCTACGAGCATGTTGTTAGGATATAGGTTATAGGCTATATAGAGAGTTACTCAATCACATATTAGAAAAAAATTCGATCTTTCGATTATCATGACTACTCTTCTTGCTTCGAATTTGATTATCCTTCTTTGATAATATCTTATCTTGTGCTATATTGATCTTTTGTTCGAATCTGTCTCCAGGATGACATTGACTCGAGCTCAGGTAGCGGGATCCAGTGCAGTACTGGAGAGGTCCGATCCTTCGCGACCTGTTACTCCGATTGAGGAAGATGCCGTCCAGGAGGCTGTCCGTACTGTTCCTACCATCCAGATGGGAGAGACAGCATGACCTGGAGATCTTCCTCCATATATTCAGAGGCCTACTATCGTTGTGCCAAAGACTCTTCCACCTCTACCTGCGCTTCCGACTGACACCATTCAGATGTTCGCGTTCCTTCAGCAGATGATGGAGGCACATCGAGCACAGGCCGAGGTATCGCAGTGCCAATCCGAGGTGTTGAGGCAGAGCATGGAGAATGCTCATCAGTTGGCACTTACAGCTGTTGAGAGGAGGGCATAAGCTCTGGTTCAGGGTGCTCCTGCCCAGGAGCAGCAGGCGAGGCCTGTCTCTGTCAAGGACTTCAAGAAGATGGTCCCCCGGGAGTTCAAGGGGACTGAGGGCATCCTTTATGCCGATGACTGGCTAGAGGACGTTGAGCGGAGCTTAGAGCTAGCAGAGCTTCCGAGGAGGCTGTGGGTGTCAGCTATGGCGAGTCAGTTCTTTGATATCGCCTTGACATGGTACCGCACGGATCCACGTGCTTCAGTCAGAGGGTTAATCTGGAAGAACTTCTGAAGGCTATTCAAGGAGAAGTTCTATCCTGATGTAGCTTTTAGCGCGCTAGAGGGCTAGTTTACAGGACTGGTACAGGGGAACTCGTCTGTGGACGAGTATGCGACGGAGTTCTTTTGCCTGAGCCGATTCGCTCCAGGGATGGTTCAGGATGAGCGAGAGAAGTCTCGCAAGTTCAGGAGGGGCCTGATCCACGCAGTTCGCTCTCGCACATTTGGGCGTCGTGATGTTACTTTTGAGCAGATTTTGATGGATGCTCAGATAGCAGAGGAGGACTACGGTCTTAGGCCCAAGAGGAGAGGAGATGCTCTGGGAGCTAGTTCTAGTGCGGGACCGGCTAAGCGTCCTACGTTCAGAAGGAGTACCGTCAGCGAGCTGAAGCTCAGGTTCAGCAATAACATTTTCAGGCTCCACCTAGGACTCAGTTACAGCAGTTTCATGTGCCGATACGAGCCCCAGTACCACAGAATCAGCAGCAGCCTCAGAGGCAGTTTTAGCCAGCTCCCACATGTACCTACTATCGGAGGTCAGGCCATACTTGGGAAGTGTACAGAAAGAGGTTGGGAGCGTGTTTGCACTGTAGATCAACAGCGCATCTAGTGAGAGATTGTCTCTTAACCCTTCACGGCCAAGGGCAGAGAGATGGAGTTAGGCCACCTGCGGTACCGCATCATGCTCCACACCAGCATCGGGAAATACCCCGCCAGGACAGGGCTTTTGTGATGACTGCCAAAGAGACCCACCATGCAGGCGATGAATTAGGAGGTTAGGTCTTGTTCCTTTCTTTTACATGTTTCTTTCCACCCATTGATTGATAATTATTTTCTTAGTACCTTTAGTTTGCATATGTGAATGATCATGCTAGATAAGTAGAACACCACAATGAAGACTGCAATAACATGATATTATAGAGACTACAACCATGCATGTGTTCTGATTTCCTGGATTGCATGTTATATAACTTAGGATAAAATTTAGTAGACTTTAATTATTGGGAGCTTGACCTAGAGAAGAGTACAACCGTTTCGAATTTCGAGGATAAAATATTTCTAGGGGGTAGGTTTGTAAGTGCCTGTTTTCAAAATCAAGGATAATTTTGTCATTTCTCAGTTTTCAATAATTTTGGTAAATTTTAACTTACTTAATACCATTTAAATTGGTGTACTGTGATTTTGGTGTTTTGCTAGTATAACCCTAGAAACTGTTTAGCCTAGAGACTAACTGTCACGTCCCAGAACCAGAATACTGGAGAGCGGGAGAATGACTCAGCCATCTACGTATTACGGGTAGATGAATACCGTATAATACGATCAATGTTGTCTAAAAGACGAGGGGGTACATACTACATGAAAGTCTCGCTATGGTCGTTTCACATCTATTGTCTTAATCATTCAAACAATAAAACAGTAATAGAGAACATGTAAGATAAAACAGTAAGGCGTCCCAAACGTTCAATCAAAATGTTCTTGATATCTGGCTTTATAAAACATAGCCAGATGATGAAGCAAGGTATACACAATTGTTTATCAGCTGCAGCCTGACTTAGTTACAATTATGTAAAAGTAAGTACAAGACGATCCGACTAATATGTCGGTGCTAAACGGTAAAATATAAAGTAAGTAACAAAATAAGCGGGAAAGTAAGGAACCCACTCGAGTTCTCCTGCGATCATTCCTCTAGTATTGACCATCTTGGAGATGGAAGTAAGCTGAGTCCTCGGAAACCGGCTCTAAATCTGGCCATGCAAAACTAGAGAGGTTAGACCTCTAATAGCAAGTACCGCAAGAAAGCACAATATGTAGAATTAGAACCAGTAATAAGAGAATATGATATATAGATCTCTGCTTGCTACTGGGATTCACATAACATCAGGACACTTCGAACCAACTTCCCAACCAAATAAAGACAGAAGTTGGCCCGTCATATCCTGACATTCTGATCATCTCAGTTAGTTAACAGAGTAGGTACAGTACACAAACAAGTCAACTTAAACGACCATGCAACTACTACGGCTTGCTACGGTGAGTTCCAATTTATCCTGGAATTATGCAATAAAGATTCCTCAGTTCTTACTATGTGCAAGCAAGGCTAGTCTATCCAATCAATCAATTGCTCCAATCATGAATTTGACGAGTCCCAGCGGGACGTCCGTCATTAATATACAATATACAATAAATAATATAAGCAGATACCGCTCCCTGCCCGTGTGGCAGATTTGTAGCATCTGTGGGAACCAGCCGACCTGTCGAACACTAATAGTCCCAAAAAATGCTGCCATGTAAGAACTCGGGAATCCATTCTCTTCATGCAATTATTATTTTATTTAACTTAATAGTCTCTACGTTGAGTGAAATCCTATGCCGTGGATTATGGTCATTCAGAATGAGTACTTCCGTACAAAGTACGATATGCCCCACTCTACAACGATACCCGTACGGTTAGGTTGTAGGTCTTACATAGCGTAATGCAACAATCAAAACTAGCCACGGAATAATCATACCTTGACCGTAAAGTACACATGCTGCTTTTGTAAAATAAATAAATAAATTGTAGCCTGCATGTATCTATATGCCAATATTCGATATTGGCCAATCGATTGCAATAGTTTATAGTTAATATGAACGTGTCTCATTCATTTAATTTAAATAAGACGATTAGCCAGTCTCTTAGTTCCAACTAGGAACGCATGATCAATCATTAATCAAGCTAATAATGAATATTAATTAATGCAAAGATAACAATCAATGTAATTAATTAATGTCCACTTAGGACAGAATCAACCCAAAAGGCATTATGGGCCAGAGTTCATACGGCCGGGGAAATTATTGGTTCATGCGGCTGAGTAAAACATACATATGCGGCTAAGAAATAACGAGTCTATACGGCCAAGGATAGGGACCCCATGCGGCTCAGGTCGAACTCATGCGGCTGGAAAATTAATTCCATACGGATAGAAATCACAAATCACATGCGGCTTGAAAAGACAAGCTTATGCGGCCCAATGACAATTCTCATGCGGCCGAAAATGATAAGCCTATATGCGGCTGGAATTAAAACGAGTCCCATGCGACTGAGCAATCGGATCTCATGCGGCCATCTTCATGAATTCTCATCTCCTTCCTGAGTCCTGACTCATATTCTGCCCTAAGCTTCTGAATCCTTGGGTCCTGTGCCTGAGCTGCCTCGATCCTGTCTACCAAGTCGGATTGAACTTGTAGACTTGTTAGAACCCCGACATCACTAGGAAGTATAACCTCGATGCCCATCTCCTGAAGGTCTTCTATGATATGCTTCTGGGTTGTCAACATAAATGTGCCGCCTCTCCTGCTAAGAGCGTCTGCTACCACATTAGCCTTGTCTGGATGATACTGAAGCTCTACGTCGTAATCTTTGATCAGTTCTAACCATCTTCTATGCCTCATGTTCATCTCCTTCTGAGTAAAGATGTACTTCAGACTCTTATGGTCTGTGTATATGTCCACTCGATCACCATATAAGTAATACCTCCATAGCTTTAAAGCAAATATTACTGCCGCCAACTCCAAATCATGAGTTGGATAATTCTTCTCGTGGTCTCGAAGTTTCCTAGATGCATACGCTATCACCTTTCCATGTTGCATGAGGACACATCCAAGTCCTTTATCTGACGCATCACAATATACGGTAAAACCTCCGGGTCCAACTGGCAATGTAAGAATAGGCGCTGATATCAACTTTTGCTTCAAGTTCTCAAATGATGCCTGACATTCTGTCGACCAGACGAATGGTACATCCTTTCGTGTCAAGCGGTTCATGGGTGCTGAAAGTCTTGCAAAGTCTAATACGAATCTTCTGTAATATCCTGCCAATCCCAAGAAACTCTGTACATCAGCTACGGTCTTGGGTACTGGCCAACTTGTCATGACCCGCACCCGTTTTTTTAACGGATACGAGACGTGTCCAAGTCAGCCTACGCCGCAGTGTCGACAGTAGAACGCTGTCACGGCCATGAAGATCAAAATCACAAATAATACTCATTCACAAAATTAATTTAATTTATAAAGATCACAAGTTTTATATTTGTAGGAAAATATAAACTTGTACGAATAAATGAATGACTACAACTCAACCATCTAACTAGTCTCTAGGCTTTTGTCTGCAAGTATTCCTGTCACTCCCCGAGCTAAGTGAAACTACGACTAACCTGAAAAATGTTAGTTTCCAGTCAGGAATAGAACGAGCACAATTCACTGAATGCAATTTCAAATAAAGAAAATGACTATAAAACAAAGGTTAGACATCAATCATGAGTTTTGAAAATAAACAGGAAATACAGAAAACCAATAGCAAATAAATAGACACAAACTACTTTCTTCAACTGTTAGAAGTACCTTTGATATGTGATCGGTCTCGGGACAATTATGCGACACTGTCTACACTGTCTAAAGTTACACTGTCTATACTGTCTAAAGTTACACTGTCTACAGTTACACGGTCTACAGTTACACGGTCTACAGAAAATATTGCAATAAAGAAACACTGTCTACAAAATAATAATCACGAACTACACAGTTTAAATGCAATAATAATCACTGTCTATACTGTCTACTTTGCAATAATTAAATCAATGTCTACACTGTCTACTTTGCAATAAATAAATCACTGTCTACACTGTCTACACTGTCTAAGGTCAGATCACACATCCTTGGTACTTCTCATTCCCGACTCAGCAATTTATAATAGAAAATAATCATATAACCAACGGCCAACCAATGAAATATAGTGAAAATCAATATCGAAATGCAGACAATAAACTGTACTCGCCTGTGGTCCTCTGGTGGTGAAACTGACAGTCTGAACTACTCAATGTGCCACAATAGTCAAAACCCATACAACAGTCCCCGAAAGCTGAAATAAATATTACCAATATTCTCAGAATAGTCAAAATAGCTAGGATCGCCTGTCTTTAAGTCCAATTCTAGACACAGGGGCAAAACGGTAATTTTAGGTCAAAACGGTGTCCGTCGTTGGACCTACTTTGTACCGAAAAGCGTGCCAGAGTCAACGATCTCTAAAGTCGTCAAACTACATGTCTATGGATCCAGTTTTTCGATACAAACCCAATCGTATGTC
The DNA here is from genome assembly GCA_029216955.1 of Iris pallida. Classification (NCBI taxonomy): domain Eukaryota; kingdom Viridiplantae; phylum Streptophyta; class Magnoliopsida; order Asparagales; family Iridaceae; genus Iris; species Iris pallida. The sequence goes on along the minus strand of JANAVB010024597.1, from coordinate 9,269,174 downwards.
CAGAGTTGGATTTCGGCAGGCCGTACACAAAATCGCCCGTTGAGTGGGACCGTGGGGACCGCAAAACGGTAATTTTATCAACTATCTCAGAATCGGACCAAACTTTGCATACAGGACCAGAAAAATGATACGGTCCTGCTGGCATAAGTTTCGTCTCGATATCATGAGCGTACACAAAGTAATTGGAGAATTTGCAAAGTGCACGATACGGTGAATTTCGACGGATACGCATCAAATTCGTCGCGCACACGCGACCAATTTGAATTCCGTCAAAGCCCACACGACCACGAAGCTGTTACGCACCTTTCGATACTTACGGTGTGCGACCACGTCGCCCGATTTGGCGGGACGCACGTCGTATGGATGAATTTTTCTAGTTTTTGAAACTGGTTTTTGTTGAACTTTGAAAGTTGATTTCTTTGCACATAGTGAACAAAAAATAAATCTACGAGAAAGGTCTTGATCTCCTATAGGTTAACTATAAATCTGTTCAATTGGATTTCCCAATCGATCGATGGATTGGCTGTAAATCGCCTTCCAAAATGGATTCTAGAGTAACCTAGGTCGATCTATTTGCAGGGTTGCGTAGGTGGTCAACCAGGCTATCACTAGAAATTTATGGGTCAAATAATCGTTGAGCGACGAGGGAGAAACGTACCTCGTAATATGCCTAGTTGCTGCCACCCGCTGCTGTGTTGTCCAGTATATTGCGCGCGGTTTCCCGCGCTTTGACCGGCCTCCAGTGGCCTGCGCGGCCGCGCGCGGTGGCCCAGGGTGGCACGCGCGCGGGGTAGTACTTCCAGGGCAGGGACGACGGCGGTGGTTGTTCATTGGTTCGGCATTAGGGTTTTAGAAATCCCCCGCCGCTTCTCCCGTTCTCTGTTATAGTCTGTATTGGAGGGTCGGGTTCAGCGGGCCTAGGCTCGGCCCGGCTGGGCTTTGCTGCTGCTACTATGGTTGGGCTGCGCCTATGGGCTTGGGGAGAAAGGCTCAGGTTTGGGCTAGTTGGACGAGTAAGCAGGGTGGAAAGGCTGACTTCAGTTGGGCTTTTTGTTTCGGTTATTGTATTATATATTACAATAGGTAATTACGTATGTATATATGTATATACACATAATATATTTATATATGTATATACACACACGTATATATTTATCTACACACACTTTATATATATTTATATATACATATATACACATTTTCACATATATCTCTATATACACATTTATACGTATATATATAGTATATAATGTATATTTATATATAAATACACATATACCATATTTTTTTTTTATATACCATATATATATATATATATATATATATATATATATATATATATATATATATATATATATATATATATATATATATATTTACAATACCTTCACCTATACACATATATTATAAAGTATATGTACCCATACACAATACGCAATATTTAATATATTATATTTATGCATAAATTACAAATCACGTGATAACAATTTAATATAACAATTAAATATAACCATTAATTATAATCAATAAAATAATAATATTAAATAACAACCCCAAAATAATAATAATAATAATAATAATAATAATAATAATAATAATAATAGTAATAATAATAATAATAACAAAATTTAATAAACCAAAGATGATGTATATACCATTCTGCACCCTCTAATAATCCTAAAAATGCACAAGACCTGTTTTATACAAATATTATTGAATACCAACTAATAACAATATTTATAATATTAAATTAAGAATATTTAGGAATACTCATTAGATCACTAAAATGGAATAGACACACAATCAGACCAACATGCATCAATACGAATGTCATTAGACGTACCGCAGGACTACATGTGCTTGGGCTCAGTTCGGGTCCAGTCCGGGCTAAAATAATATAACCTGTTTCCCTAAAACACAACAATATAAATAATAATAAATAAACTTCGGTAAGGGTTAAGTCGCAACTTGGCCTGGTTTTCCTAGTTAGGACGTCACTATGGCTCGGCCTTCCCCTACCATGGCTAAATACTAGTCAAAGCACGTCGCTGCACTATCCGTGCCATGATTCTTGGTTGTCTTGTACTCCAAAACTCAACCATTGCTAAAATTCTCTATCGTAAAAATTAACTAAATAATTCTTTATAAGACTCTAAAAATCACCATTAACTCAAATAAGTAAATAAAAATATTATCAAAATTCCGGAAAGAGGGGTTACAAATCTATCCACCTTAAAAATAATTTTGTCCTCGAAATTCGAATTCATAACTATTTCTTAAATTCAAAAAGAACTCTACCATTACCCTAATCTCCTCGAATTTTTTTTTAATTCCTCAAAAATAGGTCATATCCTTCTCATTGTCCATTTTGGCAACTACAAAAATATTGAGGACTTCTACCCACCTTTGGTCACACTACTCCCTCAAGGCTAGGTCACTAAAATTTTAAAATCATCCAACTACTTGTTAAAATTTTTGCCAATAGATATCTACTGCTTATGGCCACTATAATCCTCTCCTATCTATCAAACCACCCAAAATCTAACATGCAACAATTTACATAAATAGCTAAGAAATATTGGTAAGTTCTAATAAGCGTGACCTTCGTCGCTCCAAAAATAGGGAAGACATGAAGGTAAGGAAGAACAATCGAGAGTAAAATAAAGTTTCAAGAGCGGTAGGGAGTATCCAATGATGCGGATAGAATGAAAGTCTATAAACCATCGACTTATTTGCTAGAGTGGGCTACTCTAGTCCAGTCACTTGCTAAATCAAAGAACCCTTCGTTCTTAGAGGAGCTTGCCATCCGTGCAATACAGGAGTTCCGTTCTCGAAATTCTAAACTAAGTTCCATAATAGAACGAAAATTGGAGAAATCAAGATTGTGATCTTTTTCGTGGTTATTTAACCACACGAGCAAGGGATAAAGTGCAATACAAGTTCGTATCGCGACTTCCAGGTAGATGAAATATTGGTTACGAATGACTTCACGTTCTAAGAGAGGGAGACTACGTAATAGGTATAGGGACCATTTCAAAAAGTTCGGTTTTATAGTCCAAATATGGTGGTATGCATGGATGGATTTTACGGGGTCTTAATGGGTTCCTTGATTGGACATCAATCGCTGGTTGGTATGAACCTTGGATTTCAATCTATATTGGCTGGACAAGATCCCAAAAACTATTTCTACTAGGTTATGGTAACCTAGAATAAGTTTTCACCCAAGTGGTTGAGATAGTTGCCTAGTCAGGTTGGTTAGCTAGGTTCCTAAGTCCAAAATACGCCTTCAGTGACTTTGGTGTTTAAGTAGCACGAGAAGGCACAATTGATTGGCACACTGGTGACATGTGTGTAGTGGGCTTCGAGTAGTTCACAACCATATATTTGGTCGAAGGAAATGAGTCGAAGTTGAGGCTCTAATGGAAGTCGGGAAATATACCGGTACCATGGTAAGGGTTATAGCTAGTCCTTTTTACCTGAAAGTCGTATCACAAAAATAGAGTACAAGGGGACGAATTTGAGTGGGATATGATATACCTAGATGAAGTTGGTCTCGTCTAGATCTTGTATGTAAAATTTGTTGAAAGATAACAGCTGGTCTCGTGCTCCGAATATTAATGACACGGTCGGGGACACAAAATAATCTAAATGAAAAGTGGGAGTCCATGGGCACTAATCATCATCCTAATGGAAGTTATTCTAATCAATCGGTAATCCTCGTGTATCCTAAAATTTTAGAAGGCTTACGGTCTACCCACCTTAGAAGCTAGGACATGGTCTTAGGAATAATGAGGTCAGAAGAATTCCAAAATCCAGGTATTGTACCTCGACTCTTGTTAATAAAGGATCAAGCACGGCGTAACGGGGTACGATGGTTATAAGTCGAGTCAAGGATCGTTCCTCACTAAATAGAAAACGAGTGTGTACCATGACACATGGTCGATAAAATAGAATGATATGCTTGTCCATAGTATACATGAGTTGTAGTGATCATGCATTGCTGTTGACAACTGGTAGGTCATAATATGACAGGGTATTTAAGCTACGGTATTGGCTAAGCTAGTGACTGTGGGGTTCCCATACTAGTTAGGCTTTAATAATAAAATTTACGTAACTAGGGTAATACTTGTTGGAAACCAATCTCGGGATGAATGTCTACCATAGTCACAGTAAATTATTGTCCTTAGCCTTGTCTATTCATCTCATGTCTAAACTGTGGGCTTTGGTCGAGGGACGGTTGAGTCAAGGCATAAGGGTTGAAAGTAAAGGCAATATTCAAGAAAATATTTAGAGACACAATGAATTATTTCTTGAGAATAGATAGTCTCCTGGGCTGGCATTACGACTAAAGGTAAAACCCTAATCATTCTTAAATTCAGATGGCTTGAAAGTCCCGATAATAGTTTGGGGTCGAAAGGAGAACGAGTAACTCGATCACATGGCTGGCTGACGATAACTACCCTTGTGTATACAACTACCATAGCCATGGGGATACGCGGTATCTCTCTACCAATTACGAGCTTCTGCCTTTCCGAACCAGTGAAAGACAAAAACAATAAAGAGTTCAAAAAAAGATGTTACTGAATACAATCACGTGATTCAAGGGCGAACGTATAATTCAAGAGGAATTGTCAAGCAGTCGCGGATGAGATCCTAGAGACATCTATATCTCAATCCACGTAGGTTAATCAGAGGAAGAGCGAACCGGGTGCACTACGATTGATCAGACCGTAATACATTGATTCTGATTAGACAATATGTTAGTGGGCATCCCCAATAAACATATGTCTTGAATCAAGCTCGATAAAAGAGTAAGCTTGCAAAAACTAGGCTGTAATAGCAGCGTTGGTCAAGATAGTCAAGATACAAGTACGCGAGATTTTTGAAAAGAGGCACAAGTAGTTCGAGTTTAGAGGGAATCAAACTTCACCTGGTGTTTTTGCTTCTATAGACATCCCACTATCATCTTATCCTTAAGGCCTTGGTCGACTAATGGTTTATGGACTTCTGAATTCTATATTCTAGGTAACCTATTAGTGTCAGTCAATTTCCTCATCAATAGATCACGAGGATCATACGGAGTGCTAGGTCGGGAGACATGCTACCAAACTTACAAACTTCCACTACTATTGGCTTTGTATCTTATGGGACATACATGGCACGGTCCTATCCTCTATAGTACCCTAAACTTGTAATCACGTCTGAAATCACTTCACCGAGGATTATGCCTCGTCCGTATACTCGGGCGATGGTAAACTCTTGGTTCTGTGATTCAGATGTGATATGCTATCAGATACTCTACCTTATCTCGATACCCGGGTAACTATGATCAAAGAGGACCACTAGCCATAGTTTTAGGAATATTCTATAACCTATAATTTTCTAAAAAATTTCAACTCTAGGGTCGTGTCTCGCCAGTGCGCTGCTGGCTGCAGTGAGTCCATAGTCTCCATAATTCAAATAAATGACGACAGTACGCTGCTGTCCTGCCATTATGAGTCAACTACTATTCTTTTAACTATATCTGTAAAACTCATGAGCTTCTAGAGATTCAAGCAAGTCGACTATGTAATAAGGCATAAATATTTATCCTATCAGTCACAATCTTTAAAATAACAGATTGTACAGAGAGGAACAACCTGAAGACAAAGAACTACAAACATTCGGGTATCTCTTTCATGTGTATTCGAGCCATTGGGAGAAAAATTTTTGGATCAGTCTACCTCGAGATTCGTATTTGAATAACCGAATCAGGAATTATAAACTATTCCCTTACGGCAAAATAGGATTTTAAATGGGCAATTCAGACTAAGATATGGTGACGATATCCAAAGAGGCAAGAGAATGAATTGAATAATCTATCAAGGTTAGATATTAATTCTATGAAACCCTGCCTTACCAAGGAAAAAATCTATCCAAATTAGATTACATCGTCATATCAAGAGATAATAATGTACCTATGGGGATCTGATAACTATCAAAATTAATAACTCCTTATCTACATTGCATGGCCTAGACTGCCCATCGATAAATTTGTATATGGGACTCCTAGTCCTAGTCACTCTCGTAAATTAAATTAATTTTTAATTCGTGAATGAGCATTTCTAGTCGCAGGCTCGCAATAGTACGACTAACATAAGTACTATCACGAGTTCGCATGATTTGCAAAGACTGACCTGCATGGGCCACCACAAAAACTTGTCACGACCCGTACCTATTTTTTTTTAAACGGATATGAGACGTGTCCAAGCCAGCCTACGCCGCAGTGTCGGCGGTAGAACGCTATCACGGCCATGAAGATCAAAATCACAAATAATACTCATTCACAAAATTAATTTAATTTACAAAGATCACAAATTTTACATTTGTAGGAAAATATAAACTTGTACGAATAAATGAATGACTACAACTCAACCATCTAACTAGTCTCTAGGCTTTTGTCTGCAAGTATTTCCGTCACTCCCCGAGCTAAGTGAAACTACGGCTAACCTGAAAAATGTTGGTTTTCATTCAGGAATGGAACGAGCACAATTCACTGAATGTAATTTCAAATAAAGAAAATGACTATAAAACAAAGGTTAGACATCAATCATGAGTTTTGAAAATAAACAGGAAATACAGAAAACCAATAGCAAATAAATAGACACAAACTACTTTTCCCAACTGTTAGAAGTACCTTTGATATGTGATCGGTCTCGGGATAATTATGCGACACTGTCTACACTGTCTAAAGTTACACTCTCTACACTGTCTAAAGTTATACTGTCTACAGTTACACGGTCTACAGTTACACGGTCTACAGAAAATATTGCAATAAAGAAACACTGTCTACAAAATAATAATCATGAACTACACAGTTTAAATGCAATAATAATCATGGTCTACACTGTCTACTTTGCAATAATTAAATCAATGTCTACACTGTCTACTTTGCAATAAATAAATCACTGTCTACACTGTCTATACTGTCTAAGGTCAGATCACACATCATTGGTACTTCTCATTCCCGACTCAGCAATTTATAATAGAAAATAATCACATAACCAATGGCCAACCAATGAAATATAGTGAAAATCAATATCGAAATGCAGACAATAAACTGTACTCGCCTGTGGTCCTCTACTGGTAAAACTGACAGTCTGAACTACTCAATGTGCCACAATAGTCAAAACCCATACAACAGTCCCCGGAAGCTGAAATAAACATTACCAATGTTCTCAGAATAGTCAAAATAGCTAGGATCGCCTGTCCTTAAGTTCAATTCTAGACACAGGGGCAAAACGGTAATTTTGGGTCGAAATGGTGTCCGCCGTTGGACCCGCTTTACACCGAAAAGCGTGTCAGAGTCAACGGTCTCTAAAGTCGTCAAACTACATGTCTACGGATCCAGTTTTTCGATACGAACCCAACCGTATGTCCAGAGTTGGATTTCGGCGGGCCGTACACAAAATCGCCCGTTGAGTGGAACCGTGGGGCCCGCAAAACGGTAATTTTATCAACTGTCTCAGAATCGGACCAAACTTGGCATACATGATCAGAAAAATGATACGGTCCTGCTGGCGCAAGTTTCGTCTCGATCTGATGAGCATGTACAAAGTAATTAGAGAATTTACAAAGTGCACGATACGGTGAATTTCGACGGATACGCATCAAATTCGTCGCGCACACGCGACCAATTTGAATTCCACCAAATTCCACACGACCACGAAGCTGTTACACACCTTTTGATACTTACGGTGCGCGACTACGTCGCCCGGTTTGGCGGGACGCACGTCGTGTGGATGAATTTTTCTAGTTTTTGAAACTGGTTTTTGTTGAACTTTGAAAGTTGATTTCTTTGCACATAATGAACGAAAAATAAATCTACAAGAAAGGTCTTGATCTCCTATAGGTTACCTATAAATCTGTTCAATTGGATTTCCCAATCGATCGATGGATTGGCTGCAAATCGCCTTCCAATATGGATTCCAGAAATAGTTCTAGTACCCTGTTTTCGATGGTTTTTCCCGAAGTTTCGGGAATTTCTGTAATTAATATAGAGCAACCTAGGTCGATCTATTTGCAGGGTTGCGTAGGTGGTCAACCAGGCTATCACTAGAAATTTACGGGTCGAATAATCGTTGAGCGACGAGGGAGAAACGTACCTCGCAATATGCCTAGTTGCTGCCACCCGCTGCTGTGTTGTCCAGTGTATTGCGCGCGGTTTCTCGCGCTTTGATCGGCCTCCAGTACCCTGCGCGGCCGCGCGCGGTGGCCCAGGGTGGCGCGCGCGCGCGGGGTAGTGCTTCTAGGGCAGGGACGACGGTGGTGGTTGTTCGTTGGTTCGACATTAGGGTTTTAGAAATCCCCCGCCGCTTCTCCCGTTCTCTGTTATAGTCTGTATTGGAGGGTCGGGTTCAGCGGGCCTAGGCTTGGCCTGGCTGGGCTTTGCTGCTGCTACTATGGTTGGGCTGCGCCTATGGGCTTGGGGAGAAAGGCTCAAGTTTGGGCTAGTTGGACGAGTAAGCAGGGTGGAAAGGCTGACTTCAGTTGGGCTTTTTGTTTCGGTTATTGTATTATATATTACAATAGGTAATTACGTATGTATATATGTATATACACGTAATATATTTATATATGTATATACACACACGTATATATTTATCTACACACACTTTATATATATTTATATATACATATATATACACATTTTCACATATATCTCTATATACACATTTATACGTATATATAGTATATAATGTATATTTATATATAAATACACATATACCATATATATATATATATATATATATATATATATATATATATATATATATATATATATATATATATATATATATATATATATATATATATATATATATATTTACAATACCTTCACCTATACACATATATTATAAAGTATACGTACCCATACACAATACGCAATATTTAATATATTATATTTATGCATAAATTACAAATCACATGATAACAATTTAATATAACAATTAAATATAACTATTAATTATAATCAATAAAATAATAATATTAAATAACAACCCCAAAATAATAATAATAATAATAATAATAATAATAATAGTAATAATAATAATAATAATAATAACAAAATTTAATAAACCAAAGATGGTGTATATACCATTCTGCACCCTCTAATAATCCCAAAAATGGACAAGGCCTGTTTTATACAAATATTATTGAATACCAACTAATAACAATATTTATAATATTAAATTAAGAATATTTAGGAATACTTATTAGATCACTAAAATGGAATACGACACACAATCAGACCAACATGCATCAATACGAATGTCATTAGATGTACCGCAGGACTACATGTGCTTGGGCTCAGTTCGGGTCCAGTCCGGGCTAAAATGATATAACCTGTTTCCCTAAAACACAACAATATAAATAATAATAAATAAACTTCGGTAAGGGTTAAGTCGCAACTTGGTCTGGTTTTTCTAGTTAGGACGTCACTATGGCTCGGCCTTCCCCTACCAAGGCTAAACACTAGTCAAAGCACGTCGATGCACTATCCGTGCCATGATTCTTGGTTGTCTTGTACTCCAAAACTCAACCATGGCTAAAATTCTCTATCGTAAAAATTAACTAAATAATTATTTATAAGACTCTAAAAATCACCATTTAACTCAAATAAGTAAATAAAAATATTATCAAAATTCCAGAAAGAGGGGTTACACAATCTGCAGAACTCCGCTGCATAAGCATCTACTGTCTTGCCGGCCTGTTTGAGGTTGATAAACTTCTGTTGTAGCTCAAACTGTGCCACAACTCCATAGTACTTGGTCTTGAACCTTATAGTAAAATCTTCCCAAGCAACAGGACGTCTAATGCCCACTTCCTCCGATTTCCACCAATCACGTGCGAGATCCTGAAGTAACAACTTCACCTGATTCACACGTTCTTTTGCCGGCACCTTAGCGGCTGTCAAAATGGCCTCAATATCCTTAAGCCATGCATCAGCTGAGATGGCATCTTCCGTGCCCTCGAAACGACGGGGGTTGTACTTACAAAATCTGGTTGATGCTCCTGAATCTGTCCTCGCCCCTCTTTCTAAAGCCGCTTGCAATCCTTGGTTGAGTAGTACATTCTGCTCTTGCAACTGAGCATGCATGCGCTGCTGGGATAACATCTGATGTTGCTGAGTAGCCATCATCCCTCTCATGATCTCCAGAAGGGCTGGTGTGTCCACTTCCACAGGGGTAGGAGGAACTATTGGTGGTGTCGGAACCTCCGGATACTGCGGTCCAGCTGCTGGTTCCACTATCACTTCTTCTTGGATAGTCTCTTGAGGTAGCACTGGCCCTTATTGCTGATCAACATGGTCAGATTGTCCATACTACCCTTGTTGTTGTTGTTCAGTTCTGACAGATGCGGACGAGGTGCCCCTAAGAAAAGGGACAAGAGAACAATCAAACGATCGGACAGGGAAGATCAATGGAGTCCAAGGATACCGGAAGGTCAAGCTAGGGTTGAGAATCAACGAATCATGAGATCAAGGGGGAACATGTATGATTGAGACATCCTATAAATTGAAACAACCCACAAGTCTGAAATAGACCTGCGTGGGCCACCACTAAAACCTTGTCACGCCCCAGAACCAGAATACTGGAGAGCGGGGGAATGACTCAGCCAGCTACGTATTACGGGTAGATGAATACCGTATAATACGATCAATGCTGTCTAAAAGACGAGGGGGTGCATACTATATAAAAGTCTCGCTATGGTCGCTTCACATCTATTGTATCAATCATTCAAACAAGAAAACAGTAATAGAGAACATGTAAGATAAAGCAGTAAGGCATCCCAAACGCTCAGTGAAAATGTTCTTGATATCTGGCTTTACAAAACATATCCAGATGATGAAGCAAGGTATACACAATTGTTTATCAGCTGCAGCCTGACTTAGTTACAATTATGTAAAAGTAAGTACAAGACGATCCGACTAACATGTCGGTGCCAAACGACAAAATATAAAGTAAGTAACAAAACGAGCAAGGAAGTAAGGAACCCACTCGAGTCCTCATACGATCATTCCTCTAGTATTGACCATCTTGGAGGTGGAAGTAAGCTGAGTCCTCGGGAACTGGCTCTAAATCTGGCCATGCAAAACCAGAGAGGTTAGACCACTAATAGCAAGTACCGCAAGGAAGCACGATATGAGGAATTAGAACCAGTAATAAGAGAATATGATATATAGATCTCTGCTTGCTACTGGGATTCACATAACATCACGATACTTCGAACCAACTTCCCAACCAAACAAGGATAGAAGTTGGCCCGTCATATCCTAACATTCTGATCATCTCAGTTAGTTAACAGAGTAGGTATAGTACACAAACAAGTCAACTTAAACGACCATGCAACTACTACGGCTTGCTACGGTGAGTTCCAAGTTATCCTGGAATTATGCAATAAGGATTCCTCAATTCTTACTATGTGCAAGCAAGGCTAGTCTATCCAATCAATCAATTGCGCCAATTATGAATTTGACGAGTCCCAGCGGGACGCCCGTCATCAATATATAAATAATACAAGCAGATACCGCTCCCTGCCCGTGTGGCAGATTTGTATATCTGTGAGAACCAGCCGGCCTGTCGGGCACTAATAGTCCCAAAGAGGGCTGCCATGTAAGAACTCGGGAATCCATTCTCTCCATGCAATCATTATTTTATTTAACTTAATAGTCTCTACGTTGAGTGAAATCCCATGTCGTGGATCATGGTCATTCAGAATGAGTACTTCCGTACAAAGTACCATATGCCCCACTCTACAACGATACCCGTGCGGTTAGGTTGTAGGTCTTACATAGCGTAATGCAACAATCAAAACTAGCCACAAAATAATCATGCCTTGACCATAAAGTACACATGCTGCTTTTGTAAAATAAATAAATAAATTGTAGCCTGCATGTATCTATATGCCAATATTCGGGATTGGCCAATCGATTGCAATAGTTCATAGTTAATATGAACGTGTCTCATTCATTCAATTTAAATAAGAAGATTAGCCAGTCTTTTAGTTCCAACTAGGAACGCATGATCAATCATTAATCAAGATAATAATTAATGTTAATTAATGCCAAGATAATAATCATTGTTAATTAATGTCCACTTAGGACAGAATCAACCCAAAGGGTATTATGGGCCAGAGTTTATGCGGCCGGAGAAATTATTGGTTCATACGGCTGAGTAAAACATGCATATACGGCTAAGAAATAACGAGTCTATGCGGCCAAGGATAGGGACCCCATGCGGCTCAGGTCGAACTCATGCGGCTGGAAAATTAATTCCATGCGGATAGAAATCACAAATCACATGCGGCTTGAAAAGACAAGCTTATGCGGCCCAATGACAATTCTCATGCGGTCGAAAATGACAAGCCTATATGCCGCTGGAATTAAAACGAGTCCCATGCGGCTGAGCAATCGGATCTCATGCGGCCAGGATATTAAGTCTATGGGGATAGGGGGATCTGGGCCCTATGCGGCTCGGGTGGAAAGTCTCATGCGGCTGGGATTTGTTAAGGCTTATGCGGCCAAAAAGCTGATCCTTATGCGACTCAAATGTCATGCGGCTGAGAAGTTGCCAAGAATTATGCGACTAAGATTACCAAGCCTTATACGGCTGCTGCAAGTAAAAGTTCATGCGGCCAGAATAGCCATGCGCCCATGCGGCCAGAATAGCCATGCGCCCATGCGGCCAGAATAGCCATGCGCCCTATACAGCCAGGATAGCCATGCGGCTGTAAGCTTATGCAGCCTGAAACGTTCTTCTTCTCCAAATTTCTTGAGGGCAAAACCATGAAAACTATTGTTTCCAAGCTCTCCAAATCCTTCATTCTATGCCCAAATCTGGACTTCCATAGGTCAAAATGAAGTAGAACGAAATTCTCTACAACATAGAACCATCAAAACTTGAGAAATAACAAAGTTACTAGATCAAAACCTAAAAAATCCAAAATTGCATACAAGTTAGATCGACACAAAATGAGCCATAAAACTAGAAAATGCTAAGTACTAAAAAGACTTAAGATCAAGTAAGGAAGATAATGGAACAATAATATTGGGGATCCATCATGAAGCAAGTTGGCACTTGCCTATGCGGCTAGGTAGGTGGGAAGAGTTATGAGAAAGAAGAAGAGTAATGGTGAAGAAGAGTAATGAAGAGAGAGAAAGGGTTTGGGGGCTTTAAATGAAAGGAGTGGTGGTAGGTGGGGAGCGGGGTTCGGTTCATGATAAACCACCAGAATTAAACCAACTAGGCTGGACCAAAAGCAGAGCAGAAAGTAAAATTGTAGAAAAATTAATTAACATGGAATTTAATTACAGAACAATACATGATAAATATTAAATAAATATATTAAAGCAATACATGCATTTAAAATACGTATTCCGGGAATGGGAAGTGACACTAACCATGACCACGAAAACCAAACCAAGTATTTAGATTAGCAAATTTCCATTTTCTAGGCTAAGGGTATTTTGGTCATTTTCATTTTTCAATATTTTGGAAATTTTATATTTTTAATAATATTTTTATTGGATTTGTTTAGTCGGGTTTTAGTTTCGTCTCGTTTCGACTTGTGTTAGTGACCCGGGTAGCTTAGAATCTAGATGGGACCCAAACTTAAGTTAGACATGGCCCACAAAATCCACCATTTAAGTTAGTAAGTTAAACTAATCCCACTTGATTAGAATGGTTAGATTTGTGACTTAAACTTGACCTTTTTGACCCGAACCACTTCCATTTGATTCATTAGCCAAAGGGCATCCAAATAGGGGTAGATTCGACTTTTCAAAATACCTAAACCTACACAATGGTGGCCGGCCACACCAAGGAGGAATTCCCATCTTTTATTTCACAACTTAGCCTCTTTTTCTTTTTTGGTGTTCTTCCCCAAAACTTGAGAGCTTCCCTCCAAGTTTTGATCTCCTAAACCTATCCAAACTCCCTCCATTCCACCTAATCTACCAAAGAAAGGGTGCTAGCTATATATTGGAGCAAGGAGCAAGGAAGGAGTATCCAACTTCGAGGAGAGTTCGTGTCGGCTTCGTGTCCTTTGGGTTTTTCATTGGGATCCAACTCCAATAGGTATCTCTCTCTAATCCCTCTCTATTTCATCTTTGCATTTGCATTATGATAGTTTTGAACCCATAGGAACCACCCCCATGTATGTACCATCCTTAGGTTTGATTTTAAGACACATTGGAGAACTCATTTGAAAGTTATGATGGTTTTTGTGGCACCCAGGAGAAATTCCGAGGGTGGCCCATAAGTGTTTTTAGGAATGTCTCATAGGCTATTTTGTCTTCAAATTTCAGTTTTAGATAGGTTAGAGAGTGGATTTATATTAGTTAGGATGTTTAGAGTGAGTTTCATTTGTATGCTCATGGTTGAATCCAAGTGGTTGAACCTACAAGTCTCAATTTTGGCCTTAACAGGTCAATTTGGTGTTATTTTAGATATTGGGCTATTTTGAGTTAGTTTGATATATATTTATATTGTTTGGGGATGTGTGGTGGTGGTTTGTTGTGTGTAGAGAGAGTGGGGGATGTGATATGGTTGTGTTGTGAAAGTGTGTGGTTTGATGTGTGTAGAGAGAGTGGGAAGCTGCAGTCTGCCCCTGCCCCTACCCCTGCCCCTACCCGCAGCCTGCCCCTCGGCCTCGCCCTCTCCCTCGGCGTGGGCCTCGCCATTGCCCTCGACCTCGACGTGGGCCTCGGCCTCGGCCTGCTCCTCAGTAGTGGGGTCGACCTCTGGAATACTCGACGGTACTGGCTGCGTAGAAGAAGAAGGCCCTAGCCTCGAACTGCTATAGCCGGGTATGGAGACACTGCCGGCGACTAGACCGCTAGTGTATACTGGAGTGCAGGGGGATGAGGAGTCGGTAGGAGGAGTGGTAGATGGAGACTGTCAGGCTCGTCGACTCCCACCAGCACCGGAACCAAAGGATCCACGTCGAGCCATATCTGAAAAAATACAGAAGTATACCATACTATATCTAAAAAAACAAAAGTAAACTATACTACATCTGAAAACATCGCTAAGTAAACCATACTACATATGAAAAAACAAAAGTAAACCATACTACATCTGAAAACGTCGCTAAGTAAACCATACTACATCTGAAAAAACAAAAGTAAACCATACTACATCTGAAAATGTCGCTTATTAACGTCGCTAAAATAAAAGTAAACCATACTACATCTGGAAAAAAAACAAAAGTAAACCATACTACATCTGAAAATTAAACATATTCAATCCTCTTCTGAAAATTCATCTTGTTCCGATTCCTCTTTCTCTTCCTCTTTCTCTTCACTTCTATCAACTTCATCTTCCTCTTCTGATACTTCTACCTTTTCCAATCGATGAAACATGTCATGAGGAACTTCCGTTGCATTCATATCGATAATATTTGTAATAAGAGGTAGTTCGTCTTCCTGATAAGCTATCTCGTCGACATCGAAGGTATTCCGAGCTTTAGTCTTACAGACTGTCTACCAATCTGATCTCCCGGCTCCTCATTTTGGATAGCTGGTAAAGTAAACTAGTTGAGCTTGGCTTGCTAGAACAAACGGCTCATAAGCTTGATATCGACGGCGATAACTTATATCAACAAGACCATGTTTGTCAACTCTCCAACCTCGACCTTGGATCGAGTTGAACCAGTCACATCTGAACAAGACGATCTTACAAGGTTCTATAGCATAATTGTATGTCAGTTCCACAATCTTTCGTAAGATGCCAAAGAAGTCATTGCCTGGGTCGACGTCTTTATAGTTTGAAGATTTTATGCACAAACAGCTATTCTTCGTAGAATCCAAATCCAAGAAGTTGTCTCTTATTTGAGCATTTGTTGACTTGAACCTGAAACCATTTACGCAGTAACTTGGCCAGGTCTTCATTTGATAAATTGGTCCCTTGGCTAGAGTTTTAATATACTCATTCTCAAGGAATGCCTCCGGACAATCAACCTAAATACCATATAAATGATGCTAACTTAATTATTATGTGCAAGTATAAACGTACAGAAAAAGTAAATTGTGAAGATATTCGTACATATGCTCTCAACCAAAAAGAAAAATGAAGTCTTATTTGCTATTCTACTTTCTCCTCGGTTGCGTACGGATTGTTGTACGTTACCTCATCCTTAAACATGCTGAAAAGCAATGAAGCATAGGTATATTAGTTATATTCAGAAGCAACGAAGCACGCAAAATAATTTTACTTACCCCTCTAGCTTGTCCACTTCTTCCTCGTCGCAGTTGAGCAATACATATAACATTGCAGCGCTAACCTCGTCGTCATTTAGATATTTTTTTTTATTTTATCAGATGGTTTTCCGTAGGCAGTAAATACTTTCAGCTTTGCCTCAATACCAACTTCATAGCCGTCGTCATTTCTGGGAGCCCTTGTTCTGTTTGTAGCAATATGAGGCTGAAAATACATGGAACAGAAGTTTGAAATCTCCTCAAGGACATATGCTTCATAAATAGAACCCTCCACCCGTGCCTTATTTTTTACCTTCCTCTTGAGGTGGTTCAACTGTCGCTCGAATGGGTACATCCAACGATAACCGACAGGTCCAGCAACAAGAGCCTCATGGATAAGATGAATAGTCAAATGCTCCATTGAGTGGAAGAATGCAGGAGAAAAAACTCTATCAAGTTTGCAAAGTGTTACCACAATGTCCTTCTCTTGCTTCTCTAAACGATCGACGAGCAATTTTCAAGAACAAAGATCTCTGAAGAATATGCTAAGCTCTGTTAATGGATCCCAGACTACCGGCGGTAATAATTCTCGAAATGCAACAGGAATTAACCTCTCTATATATACGTGGCAATCGTGGCTCTTTATTCCGGTCAGTTTACACTCCTTTATGTCGACACATCTTCTTAGATTGGAGACGTATCCGTCCGAAAATTTCAAGTCCTGGATCCATCTACAAAGTCTCACTTTGTCCTCCTTGTCCAGCGAGTAGATTGCCTTAGGCCGCAAAAGCTTTCCCTTTCCGTTGTCTATCATGTGCAATGTAGGGCGTCTGCATATTTCGGCTAAGTCCAATCTAGCCTTCTGATTGTCTTTTGTCTTTCCCTTGACGTCCATTACAGTATTAATTATGTTATCAAACACGTTCTTCTTGATATGCATGACGTCAAGGTTATGTCTAATCAGATTTGTGCTCCAATATGGCAGATCCCAGAATATACTTTTTTTGGTCCAGTTATGATCTTCGCCAAATCTCTTGCAACGGCTGCTCGTCGTAGGATCTTCAATAGCACTTGGGATTTCTTTCACTACAAAAATAACCCATTTTAGCGACGTCAAAAGACGTCGCTAAATAAGAAAAATACGTCGCTAAAATAAATTTGCGACGTATTTAGCGACGAAAATTGGGTGTCGCGTATAGGCATGTCGCAGATGACAATTTGGTCGCAGAACGTCGCTGTTTGCGACGGCATGAATAGTGTCGCAAGACATCGCAAAATTAGCGACAGATAGCAACGTAAGATTACGTCGCCAAAATAGCGACGTAGAGCGACCACGTTGCGACGCCATAAACTTTATATATGATGACATGGCATGGCAGCCACGTGTGCACTTTAGCGACGCCTAGCGACAAAGTTAGCGACGCCCGCTGACAGGTTGTCATTTCCCATGTCAGCAGTGTAGCGACGTCTAGCGACGTTACGTCACTAGTTAGCGACGTATAGCGACGTGTAGGTTCTGTCGCTGTCCGTCGCGGAACGTCGCTATACGTCGCAGATATTATAAAAAAAAAAATTTAATATAATTGGTATTTTTTTTGCTGTGTGTCTGTGTTTACAGTGTATGTGAAGTACAGTAATCGAAAGTGTCGATGGTTCCGAACACTGTATTTCACATTCAATGTAAACACAGACACACATCATCACAAAAATACACATTATATTTTTTTAAAATTTTGGCAGCACCTCCTTTGTATATCAGATCATCGCTTATAACCCAGCGTAGGTATATTTGTCATCCCCGTCGCAGATATCACAAAGTAAATATCACAATAAAAATAGGAGGCAGTGCAAAGTAAATATCACAGACACACATTTCACAAACATCCAATAGAGTCAAATAAAAATGGAAGATAAAAAGTTTTCCACCAAGTGTATAAACGAAAGTGTACCAATAAACAATTTGCCCATAGGGCCAATACATACAAGTCATAAAAAAATCAATAAAATCACTGCGGACCCCTGCCGCGCAACTGGGATAGAATGTAGTCATACTGCTCCAGGGTGAGCTGCACCGTAGGGGCAGTAGGAGGCAGTGCAATGTCTGGAGTCAGCGCCGTCGATGGACCGAAAGGACGTATCTGCTCCAGCTCTCGCAGTCGCTCACCATAAATAGCAAGGGTACTCACCACCCTCTCAGTACTCGCCTCAAGCGAAGCCGAAACCTGAGTGAGTGAGGCAGACATGCTCCTCTGCGATCCCTCCAGCTCGACCTGTCTATGCTCTGTGCGCTGCGTAGACTTGGTGAGCGTGTGCAAGCTGGTAGCTGTAGCCTGATGCAGACTCATCAGCTCCTGTATACTGCGCTCGACCGCATCAAATCGTCCGATGATGATCGGAGGGTCGGATCGTCGCTCGACCGCATCAGAAATCTGCTGCTGCAACTCGCGACGCAGCTCCTCGATCTGACGACGAACATCCTCAGGTCGTGACGACGCCTGCGAAGCCGAAGACTACGCACTGACAGAGGGGGCCCGGGATGACTCCGAAGCCAAATACGCGTCGTAGGATCCCGTACCGTAGTACGTACCCTTCTGAAGACCACCAACGGTGGTTATCCAGAGCTCGTCCGGCGATGGAGCTGTAGGCGGCTGGGAGGAAGTACCAGCCCCTTCCTCTGCTTGCGCACTAGCAGCAGCAGCAGCAGCCGCCTCCTCCTGTAGCCGAACAAACTCGGCCTAGAATATGTTTGCTAACGTGTAAGTGTTTGCTAAAGTCTATATTGATATATATTTTCCTGTTTTCTAAATTATAGTAAATTAATATAAAGAATAGAACGTATATATGCCTGCGTCGCCCTCTCGTCAATGAACTCTCCAGCCCTCCGATGGGTGACCAGGAAGACGGTCACCATGTTCGGGTCCTCACCCTTTTTTACCTGTTAAAATATATTATCTATTATTAGTATTAAACATTCTATCGAACTATATATAAATTAATGTCCGTCATAGGAAATGTACCAGACGACAAAAATGCTCCGTCATCGGAATGGAGCCACCACACCACTTACCGGCGCTCGACCGTGCCACCTTGGTCTTGTCAGATCGCTCCTGGTACTTGGGCTCGCTGAATCTAGCCTTCATCGCAGCCTACTGCTCTGGCGTGATCCAACCATGGATCGGCTGTTCGGAGCGATCACAACACTTCTGGTCGTAGATCGCATCACGGATGAGCTTGGCTGCGACGGCAGAAAATTGGCCCTCGATCCTCGCCGCCCGGTATGGTGGATAGAAATAGGTCCTCTACAATAAGTAAAATACAAAAGTTGTATAATATACACAAATGATTATTAAAATTTAAAAATAAACAAATTTTTTACCTTGAAGTGGGCGAACCAAAAGGCCTTCCTATCTGCGGGAGCATCTGAGTAGTTAATCCAAGGCCCACCATAGTTCTGCCTCAGAAATACCCCCAGCTATCTCTGTACTGCAGAAGGCCGATATCTGTACAATAATAATTTTTCATGAATATATATGTACATATAATCATTTGAAAAATATATATTAATTAATTAACTTACTTCGTAGGCCCGTCCGTCCAAATCTCCATATGCGTCTCGCCCGGGGGAGCGCATGGAGGGTCGCTCTCACCTCCTGCCTGGGCAGGATCAGTCTGATCGCCGTCCTCCATATGCTCGACGTGGGCTCCCTCCATAGAGCCGTCGACAGGAGGAATGCTGGACGGGGGATTAGGGATGCTGGACGCAGGATCAGGAAGGCTGGACGACGAGGGAGGAGTCGCTAACCTGCTGGAACTGCCCTGTCCCGGTAATAGACTGGGAACAGAACGGTACACTGGCGTACTCGGAGATGAGGATGAGGGTACGGAACTGCCCTCTCCATCCCCAGGCCGAGGCTGACGGGACTGCCTAATGTAAAATCCTCCACGTCGTCCTCCTGGTCTAGTCATACCTGATAATAACATATGACAATAAAATAAAAATACATATTTATATGATAGACATCACAGATTTTTGAAAAATATCATAGTCACAGATAAAAGTGTCAATAAAGTGTCACTGAAGTGTCACAGATTTATATGATAGAAGTGTCACTAAAGTGTCAAATATGATGATAAAATAAACGTACAGATTTAATCCTCTTCTGAAAATTCATCTAGTTCGTTTAGCTCATCTACTTCTTCTTCTTCTTCTTCTTCTTCTTCTTCTTCTTCTTCTTCCTCCTCCTCTACATCTTCACTTTCATCTGCATCTTCTTCTTTAGATAATTCTACTTCTTCTACACAATTAGATGTGTAATAAGGAACTTCCGTCGTGTCCACTTCTATAATATTTGTTACAAGAGGTAGTTCATCCTGTTGATAAGCTATATCGTCAACCTCAAAGGTATTTCTAGCTTTGGTCTTGCATACTGCCCACCAGTCCGATCTTGTTGTTCCCCGTTTAGGATAACTTGTGAAGTACACGAGCTGAGCCTGACTTGATAGGACAAATGGTTCATATGCTTGATATCGACGCCGATAGTTTATATCAACAAGATCGTGCTTGTCTACTTTCCAACCTTGACCTTCAATCGGATCGAACCAATCACACCTGAATAACACAATCTTAGCAGGCTCTATTCCATAACTATATGTCAGCTCCATGATCTCCCGTAGCACGCCATAGAAATCGTTGCCCGCATCAACATCTTTGTAGTTCGAAGATCTGATACACAAACAGCTGTTTTTGGTGGAGTCGAGATCCACAAAGTTGTCTCTGATCGGACAAGTTGTTGACTTGAACCTAAACCCATTAACACAGTAGCTTGGCCATATTTTTGCAGCATAAATTGGTCCCTTGGCTAGCGTTCTAATAGACTCATTCTCAAGTCTTGCGTATGGACGATCGACCTAAATACCACGAAAGAAGCAATTAAGCTCATTCTCAATCAAGTGCATATACAAAAAGGTAATTACAGAGTTCTGAAGTCTTATATATGCACTCAACCATGATGGAAAATAACGCCTCATTTTTGTTCTAGTTCTTCTTCTGTTATGTGTGGCCTACCTGACCTCACATCATCATTAAATATGCTGAAAACAACATCGTGCAATTAATGTAATAGTATAATAATCAACACTATTAAAATAATGTAGACGTATTATTTACTTACCCCTCCAGTTTTTCTACTTCCTCCTCGTCACAGTTGAGTAATACATACACCTGAGCAGCCCTTAGCTCATCATCGTTCAGATATCTCTTCTTCATTTTACCCGATGGCTTTCCTGGAGCATTGAATACCTTCAGTATTGTATCATTACTTTCATGATCTCCGTCGTCGTTTCTGGAAGCTCTTGTTCTATTAGTTGCAATATGAGGCTTGAAATACATCGAACAAAAGTTTGTAATCTCCTCGAGAACATAGGCTTCACAAATAGAACCCTCGACCCGTGCCTTATTTTTCACATTTCTTTTTAGGTGATTCAAATGTCGCTCGAACGGGTACATCCATCGATATTCGACGGATCCACCAACACGTGCCTCATAGGATAGACGAATCGGCAAATGCTCCATAAAGTCGAAGAATCCAGGAGGAAACACCCTCTCTAGCTTGCATAGTATTACCGCAATATCCTTCTCTTGCTTTTCTACACAATCAACGAGCAATTTCTTAGAACAAAGATCCCTAAAGAATATGCTAAGCTCCGTCAATGGATCCCAAACTGCCTGCGGTAAGAATTCCCGAAATGCAATCGGAATTAACCTCTCCATGAATACGTGACAGTCGTGGCTCTTCATACCCATCAATTTGTTTTCCTTCGGATCGACACATCTTCTCAGATTTGACACATATCCGTCCGGAAATTTTAGGCCCTGGATCCACCGACAAAGTCTCACTTTATCCTCCTTGTCCAGCGAGAAAATTGACTTCGGCAGGAACTGTTTTCCATTCTGCTGTATCAAATACAACGCAGGGCGTTTTCATATTTCTTCTAAGTCCAACCTGGCCTTAGGATTGTCTTTCGTTTTTCCCTTTACGTCCATCACAGTATTAATTATGTTATCAAACACATTCTTCTCAATATGCATGACATCAAGATTATGTCTGATCAGATTGGTACTCCAGTATGGCAGATCCCAGAATATGCTCCTCTTTGTCCAGTTATGATCTCTACCAAATCCATCGCACTTGTACCCAGTTGTAGGATCTTTGATAGCACTTGGAAAATCTTTAACCTCCTCCCATATCGTAGCTCCGCACCACCTTAGCGGTGGATCACCCTTTTCTACAACGCCGACACGGAATGCATTCCTGTTCCTTCTGAACGGATGATCTTTTGGCGGAAATTGCCGATGACAATCAAAGAAGCACGGTTTTCCTCCGTGTTTCAAGCGGAAAGCCTTACTACGGTCCATGCAATATGGACATGAGAGACGGTCATGAGTGCTCCATCCAGATAATATTCCATAGGACGGAAAGTCGTTGATGGTCCACATAAGGGTTGCCTTCATCTGAAAATTCTGCTTCCTGGAAACATCGTACATGTTAGCGCCTACTTTCCATAACTGATTCAACTCGTCTATCAAAGGCTGTAAGTACACGTCAATGTTCCTCTTGGGATTGTTCGGACCAGGAATTATAATGGTTAGAAACATGTACTGAGTCTTCATGCACATCCAAGACGGTAGGTTATACGGAGTGACAATCACAGGCCAGCACGAATACTGGGATCCCGAAAGACCAAAAGGAGTAAAACCGTCAAAAAATAGTCCCAACCTGACATTACGCGGATCTGAAGCAAAATCAGGATACACTCGATCAAAGTGCTTCCACGCTTCTCCATCGGATGGGTAATCCAACACTCCTTCAATCTGTTCTCGCATGTGCCAACTCATATTTTCGGCCGTCTCATTCACCATAAATAATCTTTGCAACCGCGACGTTAAAGGCAAGTAGTGCATTGAATCGGTCGGTCTTCTTGCACCGGTAGACCTTCCTGTACTAGTTGTCTTATAGCGATCAGTACCACAAAATCTGTACACATCTGCGTCCTTGTCGTCTTTGTAGTACAGCATGCACCCATTGCGACAGGAATCGATTTTCTCGTATCCCATCCAGAGCGATCTCACCATCCTCTTAGACCGGTAGAAGTCTTTAGGCAACTTAGCACCCGCCGGCAAGATCTCTATAATCAACTCCAATACTCGATTGTGGCATTCTTACGACATGTTAAAATCTGACTTAATGCTCAACAGTCTTGTAACCACCTCCAACGGTGAATGATCCTCACAACCAGGATACAATGGAGTCCTTGCATTCTCCAGCAACTCCATGAACTGTGCAGCATCGACGTTCGGTGCCTCCTCGGGTGCATCATGAACGAAACTAGGCCCCGCAGCGTCGAAAACCATGTTCACGCACCCGTCGTCGTATGCATGATTATCTGAAACAAAATTAGGTCCCGCATGCATATACGGCTCAACATAAGGCTCCGGCTCTGATGCTAAAGACACAAGTTCTCCGTGTGCGGTCTACTGATAGTAATTAGGCGTGAAACCCCTCAAGTACAAATGATATGTCACTTCCACTTCTGGATAATATTTCATGTTATGACATTTCACACACGGACACTTAATTTTGGTGTCGTCCATGTACTGAAGGAACGCCTTAGCAAACTGC
The DNA here is from genome assembly GCA_029216955.1 of Iris pallida. NCBI lineage: Eukaryota > Viridiplantae > Streptophyta > Magnoliopsida > Asparagales > Iridaceae > Iris > Iris pallida. The sequence continues at coordinate 9,245,255 of JANAVB010024597.1, read as the reverse complement.
AGGAACTGCTCTACTCCCGCTATGTATTCATCCCGCACACCACACATATCATCAGGATGACGATTGTACATCCATGAACGATTCCGCAAGTAGTAATTCATATCCATTTGGAAATAATTCTGCAAAGATGGACACACATTATCCAATAGGCACAAATTCGTATATTATGTCTTATTATGGGACACACATTAGTAGCGGACAGTTACTAATAACAATGATATGCAATCTAGGTCAAACTAGGTTGTACTCAGTCAAACAAGGTCAAGCTAAGTCAAACAAAGTCAAACAAGGTCAAACAAGGTCAAAGTAGGTCAAGGGTTGACCTATAGTCGACTTTGTCAACTCTTAGTCCAATCTAGGTCAGATGTTGACTCTACTTTGACTTTCAGTCAAAATAGTCAACCTTGGTCAAACAAGGTCAAATCTAAGTCAAATATCCTATTTCTAGTCATTACCTACCAAGGTACCCTTTACCTTATCGCTATTGGTATCCCAATACCAATACCTTATAATTCATATCTTACTAGGCCCTAACTAGCCCATACTAGCTAGCACACACCATTCAAGGCTATACAAGCCTAACCTATAATTCAAGTACCAATAATGACCAAAGTCAACTCAAGCTATCTCATACACACAAGTAATATCTTGGTGTCATTTGTTTAGTCTTAAAAAAACACAATCAACTAAAACTAGTACCAAGTAATGAGCAATAGTGAGTTACCAAAGCAAACTGATCAGACTAAAGAATGCCAATCAACTTGGAAAGATGGATACACTGTTGACCATTTAACAAACATGAAGACAACAACAACAAAAAACATTGTTAAACAACAATCATCAATAATGAAACTAGAACACATTCTCTACATTCATCACAATCAAGAAACCCTTACACTATAAACCTCCATAGTTGTTCAGAGATCAAAGGATGGATCAGTATCAATCTAGACAGTCAAATCTCGAAAATGAAGATGGCAAACCTCGGATATAAGCACTCAAAAGTATTGTCAAACCTAATGAACTAATTATACCAAGAATTGTGGATCGAAGTAAGGTTTACAATATAATTGTGCATGCAAACCAAGATTTCCTCTATTATTCAAAACAAAGTGTCATTATTTTTTTTTTCTAGATCAAACATTATGTTTATCAATGGTGCTAACCTGTGTGTGGGTATGGGTGTATGGTACATGGCAGTTCAACAAATAGGTGTGGACAAGTATAGGCTAGTGTGTCAAGTGTGTATGTGTGTTTGGATGTGATACCATTTTGTGTCAATGGGGCAATGTGTGTGTAGAGTACATGGTGCATATAGATAGGGTGTATGTGATAGGTTTGCATATGTGTGTAATGTATATGGGACTGTTCTCATTTTGTGTATGTGTCAAAAATGGTTTAGACATAGGTGTGTATCAAAAATGGCAGTTAGCTACTAGGGTGTTGTGTGGTGGTACATGTATCTGTGTGTGTATTTGTAACCTGAAAAATAGTGTGTCAAATGAGGGTGTGTGTGTGTAGAGAGTGGACATGTAACAGGGAAAACAATGTGTTAACAGGGAAAAGCAGCTAGTGTAATGTATCTAATGAAATTCAGTGTTCATGTGGATGTGTATGGTACATGTGAACTCAGTGATGTGAGCCATTCTCAGAAAATGGTTCCCAGGTTTGTGACAGTTCATTAACCCCAAACCAATCCAAAATTCATTTCGAAATCCCTATTTGTCCAATGCAAATCCTAACCATAGTAGCTAACACACAGGAGAAAGTATTTAACATGAAAGTTAATCATCAAAATTAGTTTGAGAACAAGGAATTAAAATCAGAATTTAAACTAACAGGACTGTTCAGTCTAAACAGCCCATTCCTATATTCGAATCCAATATAGGAGGAGTATGTGTGTGTGTGTGTGTGTGTCTGTGTCTGTGTGTGTGTGTGTCCGTGTCCGTGTGTGTCCGTGTGTGTATGTGTATGTGTCTGTATCTGTGTCTGTGTGTGTGTGTCCGTGTCCGTGTGTGTCCGTGTGTGTGTGTGTGTGTGTCCGTGGAAGAGGAGTAGGAGTTAGGTTAGGGTTTACCTGACGAAGAGGAGGAGGAGCTCGAGGAGGAGGAGCTCGAGGAGGAGGAGGAGCACGACGGGGTAGGGGTCGCCGGGGGGCAGAGTCGCCGGAGGATATCGCGGGGGGGAGTCGCCGGAGGAGCTCAAGGAGGGGGAGAAAATTTGGAGAGGGGGGAAAAATTTCGAGTGGGGGGAAAAAAGAGAACAGCGTGCCCTAAGTAAAATAGTTAGCGACGTCACCAGTCGACGTCGCTAACCGTCGCAAAAATTTTAATATAGGCGACATATTTTAATAATATGTCGCTGGACGTCGCTATTCAGCGACGTAGTTTATGTAGTGTTGCTGAACGTCGCTATTCAGCGACGGTTTGCGACATCGATAGAATGGAGTCGCTATATTATATGTTTAGCGATGAAATTTTATTCCGTCGCTAAATAACGTCGCTAATAGAGCATATTTTAGTAGTGTTTTACTTGCTCCCATGTATCCTCTCCGGACCACATTGGCGGTGGATTGCCCTTCTCCATAGCTCCTGTACGGAAAGCAGTTCTGTTCCTACGGTACGGATGGTCTTTCGACAAGAACTGCCGGTGACAATCAAAGAAGCATGGCTTTCCTCCGTGTCTCAAACGAAAAGCCTTAGTGCGGTCCATGCAATACGGACATGAAAGCCGACCATGAGTGCTCCATCCAGATATCATTTCATAAGCCGGAAAGTCGTTGATTGTCCACATTAGTGCTGCCCACATCTGAAAATTCTATTTTTTCGAAGCATCATACATGTACGCCCCTGTTTCCCATAGCTGCTTCAGCTCATCTATCAACGGCTATAAGTACACGTCGATGTTCCTCTTCGGGTTGTTCAGACCGGGGATGATAATAGTTAAGAATATGTAAGGTGTCTTCATGCACATCCAAGGCGGTAGGTTGTACGGAGTGAGGATTACCGGCCAGCATGAATATTGGGAGCCTGAAAGACCAAATGGGGTGAAACCATCTGAGCAGAGCCCCAACCTTACATTACGCACATCAGAAGCAAAATTAGGATATACTCGATCGAAGTGCTTTCACGCTTCTCCATCATATGGGTGATCCAACACTCCTTCGGTCTGTTGTCGCTTGTGCCAACTCATATTTTCGGCAGTCTCTTTCACCATGAACAACCTCTACAACCGCGGCGTCAACGGCAAGTAATGCATTGAAGCAGTCGGTCTTTTAGACTTGCATGCAGCAATTGGCTTGTAGCGATCAGCACCACAGAATCCGCACACTTCTGTATCCTTGTGATCTTTGTAGTAAAGCATGCATCCGTTCTGACAGCAATCGATCTTGTCGTATCCCATCTAGAGGGATCTCACCATCCTCTTAGAGCGGTAGAAGTCTTTCGGTAACTTGGCACCCTCCGACAAGATATCGGTAATCAACTCGAGCACTCTATTGTAGCATTCTTGCGACATATTAAAGTCAGACTTTATGCTCAAGAGCCAAGTGATCACCTCTAACGGTGAATGGTCCTCACAGCTAGGGTACAAAGGAGTCCTTGCATTCTCCAGCAACTCCATGAACTTCGCGGCATTGGCATTCGGTGCCTCCTCAGCTGTGTCACGATTGTATGGATCGAAACTAAGTCCCGCAACGTCGAAGACCATGTTCACGTACTCGTTGTCGACACTATTTCGGTTGTGGACGTTCATATAAGGCTCCACATAAGGCTCCGCTTGGAATGCTAAAGGTACAAGCTCTCCGTGTACGGTCCATTGGTAGTAATTAGGAAGGAAACACTTTGTGTATAAGTGATACGTCACATCCAATTCTGGTTGAAACTTCATGTTTCGACATTTTGCACACGGGCACTTAATGTCCATGCCGTCCATGGATTGAGAAAATGCCTTCACGAATTGGAGGAATAGTTCTACTCCGGCGATGTATTTATTTTGCACACCGTACCTGTCATCTCGAATGCGGTTGTACATCTATGAACGGTCTAGCAGATACATGGATATAGCCATTTCTAGATATCTGCAAATATGAATAAACTTCAAAACTAAAACGAATATACTACATACTACGGCCGTGACTCGGGACCATTCCTATGAGTCGGGACCATTCCTACTACATACTACATACTAAAACGAATAAACTTCAAAACTAAAACGTCAAAACTAAAACGAATATACTACAAACTAAAACGAATATACTACATACTACGGCCGTGACTCGGGACCATTCCTATGAGTATCGGGATCAAAGAAAATAGACGACGGCATTAACCAACCAACAAAACTACGTGTTACAAATATCGGTACTGTCGGTACGTGGTTTCGAATCAGAGTATCAGATTTTTCGGTGTCGAAAAACAAATAGTTATTACTAATTTATCAGATTTTTCGGCACTATTGGTGCCCCTGACCCAGACCCCCCCCCCCCCCCCGCCCCGCACCCCTCCCCCCTATACCACCCCTAACCCTAACCCGAACCCTATCCGTAACCCCTACTCCACCAGCCCCCCTCCCATTCCCAGCCCCCCTCACCCCCTGCTCCCCTCCCCCACCAACCACCCCTAACCCTAACCCGAACCCTTACCATAACCCTCCCTTTCCCTCCCCTCCCCCCAACCCCTCCCCCCCCCCGCCCTCACCCCCCAACCGCCCTCACCTCCCGCCCCACCCCCCCCACACACCCACCCCTAACCTGAACACTCCCCTCCCCCCAGCCCCCTCCTCACCCCCCCTGCCCCATCCCCTCAGCCACCCCCCAAACATTCCTCACCCCCAACCACCCGCACCCTCCATGTCCCTCCCCCCGAGCCACCAGCACCCCCCAACCACCAACAACAAAAATAGAGAGAGAGAGAGAGAGTCACGTACCGGAGGAGAGTCGTCGGAGAGAGTGAGAGCGTCGGAGAGAGTGAGAGCGCCGGAGAGAGTGAGAGTGAGAGCGCCGGAGGGAGAGAGTGAGATAGTAAAATGGATGGAGGGAAATGAATCGAGGGGGATTTAATTTAATTAGAATTTAGCGACGTTCTTACTAACGTCGCTAAATTAGTCGCTATTAGCGACGTCATAGCGACGACTAGCTCATGTAACTAATATACGTCGTTGTCACGTCGCTATTTTCGTCGCTAGTAGCGACGGTTAGCGACATTTCAGTTATACGTCGCTAATGTCAGCAATTTAGCGACGTTCGGTAAACGTCGCTAAATTTACGTCGCCAATTGGGCAGATTTTAGTAGTGTAAGGTGTCCCAAACATTACATATTCAGATGATTATGAAGCTAGTCATACAAAATACGAAGACTAGCAATAGTTAAGTCATACATGATCAACCCTAGGATTTGCTAATCATGTAACAGCCCTTAGACAGACAGAAATTAAAGTTTCAACATGAGGTAACACATGCTCGGCGGCTAAACGCCTTAAAAGAATAAGTTACAATAGAGTGGGAGACCAAATAAGAAAACCCACTCGTTGTCATGGTTACGTCTAATGTTCACCATCTGGCTGAAAGGCAGGTAGATCCTCGAGTGCTACTCCAAAATCTAGACATTCAAAACTAGCTGGGTCAGACCCCAGAAAGAGCAAGTGCCATAAGGGAGGTTCCACTTAGAAACTAAAACCAGCATAAATGGAATAGAAGAACTGATAAAAGAACATAATTAAATAACACAAAAGACTTACTTTAAAGAACATACTAGCTTGCATTATGAAACAAGAAGTGGAATATAATTCCGATGTTGATTATGAGAGAATCATTCAGGCACGGGCAATCAAGTCCTACGGCTTACTAAAATTAGCTAACTAGGGTTATCACAGGCCTAGTTACTAACAAAATGCAATGAGATATTCCCGCAGTCATAAGTCCTGCAGACTATCTAGGTTATCCAGGCGGGATTACAAGAGTTATCAAGATTACTGGTGTACTTTAGTACTTATGATTGAAGAAGTGCAACACATGACAGTGTACTAGAAATGTGTCCTACTCGTCCGTAGGCTACAAGTCCACATGTATGGCCGGGATAACGGGATCGCTTGTAACTGATAAATCTCTCTATATGAACTACTTGATCAATCTAGTCATTAGCCTATGAATCCCTGACCGTGGTGTAGAATACTTACAAAAAAGAGAAGAATCACTGTCTTTTCTTATTAGTGCAAGGCACCACAAATCGAGTACACCTGAGAGATTCCCTGCTCTGAGAATCCCCGAGTACAAAAAAAATTCTGGGAAATAGGATGATGGAGATCAAGCGGCAGTTGCTCCTTTACTCCGTTGACACTCCGATTTGCAAAAGTGGAAGAAAACCTAAGAAAATTGCTAACCCTCGGCTCACTGACAAGAAGGATAGCAATTTGGCTCTTAAATGCTCTATGTTCTGTTTATTTGAAGAGGCATATGTCCTCTATTTATAGTCATTTTATACTGAAATGGCTGTTATGCGCACACAGGTGGAGAATACACTGATCTTCCTGTGGGCACATAGTATTGATTTGGGCACATAGGATGTAGGCGCATAAGAACTAGATGATCTTGGGTATTTCTTGGGTTGACATGGCCGTATGATTCGGTGCACGACTGCTCATGGAGACTGGTGTGGCCGCATAATTCGGTGCACGACTGCTCGTGGAGACTAGTGTGGCCGCATGCCTCGACCCATGACTGATCGTGGATGTTGACCAAGTTGTAGAGCTATTCTGACTTGGATGCATAGTGTAGGAAGACAACCATGCACCCACCTCTGGAAAAATCATGTGGGCACATAGAATTTACTACATGTGGGCGCACAGAATTGCTACATGTGGGCACGTAGTCACTTCTTTATGTGGGCACATAGTTTGGATATTTTCATGCTTCTACAAGACCCTTTCAAAGTTTTTGATATTCAAACGAGTTCGAAATACTTTGAAAGAAGCATGGGAGACTGTCTTCTTATGGCTCTGTGGGCGCATAACAGACCATCTCTTTGGGCGCATAGATATTACCATGCTGTCAAAGATGACTGTTGATATCTTCTTCAAAAATCTGAACTGACAGATTCATTGGAACGAAATTTGAAGGAGTCCATCCTTTATGCGATGTTTACGTATAGTCCACATCAGCAAAATAGTAGGCACATAGTGTGCAAAGAACGAGTCTTTGCGTGGGCGCATAGACCATGTGGGCGCATAACTTCTCGTTCGTGCCTAAAAATAGGCCTTGAGGAGAGAGAAAATTTATTCTCCTCTCTTTTTCTCAAAACTTCCAAGAGACTTTTTATTTTTTTTCTGCAAGAACATGTCTCCCAAGGCTGTCAAGAAGTCCGCAAAGGGAAAGAAGGCTGCACCGGACGGTTCTCCTCCTTCGACAATGTCTCCGCTAGTCCAAGACCCTATTCTGGGTGAGGCTATGCTTTAAAACAAAGTCTCGAGCGTTAATTTGCGACACTCGGACTTCTCTCTGATTGGGCGCATAACCATTGATATGCGTCCAAAGCAATAAACCTTTATTTAGCATTCTTATGCGCCCACAGAAATATACGCCCACACACTTGTTGTGTGTCATGCGCCCACACAGAACACTTCTGTGTTTAAAAATTCTTATGCCTATAGGCTGTTTGGGTGCATAGAATTTTTTTAGCACTTAGCTCTTTTTTCTGTAGAGTCTAAGTCTGACTTTTTTCTCTGTCTTTGCAGTTGACATGGTCATCCCGAAACTCGATGGAATTCCTCTCAGCTCTGCTTGCCAAGCTCTTGGTTCAAGCCTCGTCACTACCATGATTAGGAATGTTCAGGTTAAGATCAGCCAGAACCAGCCTTCAGTACGAATGATCGCTATGCTTGAACATGATAAGATATTCCTGAAGCAGATGATAAATGATAAAAAGTTCTTTCTCGGAGGGGTGCGGAGCTCTAAGAGACCGTACTTCTTATTTGGCGATAGCTTGGGGTTTGAGGATGACAAGACGATACACCTGAAAGACCCTCTGGTGGTCAGGTAAACAACCTAAGGATATGGTTGCCGTCCATGGATCGCCAATATCCTATGTCGGCGTTCACCGATCTAGTTATACGGAGACAGATGAAATGAAATCTAACCCCTGAACTTCATGGGGTTGTCTTCGAAAAGATACACTTTAACTCCGATGATCGAAAGAAAGACACTTTTAAGTATGTCAAGGGCTCCACGTCCCATTCCACAAGGGGGCTGCACCCTGGTGCGATAATAAACGATATTCCGACCGACCTTCATCCTATGTTGCCAACACCCTTTCTAATCTGATAATGTCGAAAAATAGGTCATATCCCGTAGGGAAGCATTCTACCGCCGACACTGCAGCATTATGGTTAGACAATATACTACCGCCGACACTGCAGCATAGGCTGGCTTGGGCACAGACTCGTATCCGGAAAGAAAAAAATGGGTGCGGGTCATGATATCACCTGACGACATCTCTGGAGCAACACACTCGAGAAAGAAGCCAAGCCATGCCATAATCATTTTAAGACTCTGAAGAAGCTTGTACCTGCTAAAGTTTATCTGGAGTCTGTAATGAGTCTTAGGAATTTTTGTAAACACAAGAAATGGATGGCAAAATCAAAAGCTAGGATAAAAAATAACCTATAACCACTTTTGGACACACATGTGGATGATCCGACGGATCTCTACAAAAATTCGATGGATGATCTGAATGGAACATATAATACCTTCTATGAACTTTCGGATTATCCGATAAATGTCCACAAAAATCTGACGGATAATCAGGATTGTTATCGTTTGCAATCCAACGATCGGATATGTCCCATCAGTGAGCCCAACGGCTCTTTTTATAGTCGTTGTCATATGCAGGCGGATGATCTGACAGACTTCTGCAAAAATTCGACGGATCTTTCGACTGCTGATAGAAAGTTGCATTATTGCTCTTTCTCTTGCTTTGTTTATAAATAGCCTTGAACTCCTTCATTAAAAAAGTTTTTTAGCCTAAAAATTTCTAACATACCAAAGCTTATCCACAAATACTCCACCAAAGCTTTTACTTGCATATCCATAAATTGTGTTAGAGTGTTCTTGAGTTGTAAAAGTGAGATCTTCATCTTGTTGTTAGGAGATCAAAACCTACTTGTGAAATGTTGAAGTTGGAGAGTCTTCGGATAAAAGCTCTCGTGAAGTTGGAGAGTTTTCAGATAAAAGCTCTCGGTTGAAGTTTGAGAGTCTTTGGATAAAAGCTCTCGGTTTGAAGTCGGAGAGGCCTTCGGATAAAATCTTTTGTGTAAGAAGTTGGTGAGCCTTCGAATAAAAACTCACGTTGTACTATTTACGATAATAGTGGATTAAAGCCGGAGAGAGTTCCGGGACTGGAGTATCCCTCGGGAGGTTACCAGGATACATCTTTTTGTTGCTTCTTCTTTTGCACTCTTGTGGTGGCCCATACAGGTCAGAGTCGCAACTAGTGCGATTTTGTAGTGGTGCTCGACTTAGAGTGCTGCTACGAGCCTGCTGTTAGGATATAGGATTAGGTAGTATAGAGAGTTCAATCACAGTTAGGACTACTTGAGAAGATTACTGGGATGACCCTTGAGAATCTCATTATAAACTATCTCGAAATTCGATTCCGACAGTTTCTGTCTACTTCCTTGTTCATCGTTGAATTTGATTCTTGGTATTTATTATTGACTTGATTTTCTACCAAGATAACATTATGGGCTAGGTTGCCTCAGTCATGGAATCTAAAGTCTTCTACAGCCATATTAGCTGGTTTGGCGATGAGATAGAGTCTGATTTTGGATGTATTTCTCGGGTGTGGGAATTTAAAATTTTTGCAGCCAAGCTAGCAGCAATACAAAAATTTTAAATACCATAATTCTAGAGGTATGTACCTTAGTTGCAGACTATATAGATTATCTCTGTTGTACTTACTGGCGTAACGAGTATTCTGGTAACATGGTTCTGGATAGACGGGTATGGTTATCATATTTTATAATAGATACCTTATAGATGGTGCCCTAGTATGATGGAATGGAATATCAGTATGTATGTTACTTAAGTATCATGGATTATATAGAGGAAGCTAGGCCACCTGTAGTGCAGCACCGTGTCCCGCACCATCATAGGGATATACCCCAGAGGGGCAGGGCTTTGACGCTGACAGTTGAGTAGACCGATGCTACGGGTGACGGGCTAGCAGGTCTTTCTTTTCTGTTCTTCTTTCCATCTTGTTGTGTGATTCCATTAGTACCTGTCAGGATGTTTTGTGCTGTGATAGATAATATAGTGACCCTGATCAAGACCGTAATATCACGACCAGTAGGACCATAATTTGTATGTTTTAGATATAGTTTTCTTGACCTTGATTGTTGGAGGTTTAACCTAGAAAGAGGACATGGCCATCTTAATTTCGAGGATGAAATTTTTCTAAGGAGGGTAGACTTATAGCACCCAGTTTATAAAATGAGGGTAATTTTGAACTTTTGTATATTTTAGTTATTTAATAATGATATTTAAACCATGTTATGATTTTTGGTGATTTTTAATTAATTTAAAACTATTTAAAACTATGACTTGTGATTTTGATGGTTAACTAGTTAAACCCTAGTTTTGCTAAGTCTAGAGACTAACCATGACCAAGGGAGCCTAGTCATGTGATTAGGATGACTAATTACTACTTTTTAGTCTAGGTGTATTTTGGTCATTTTGACAATTTGGTAAAATTGTATTTTGCATAAATTAAATATTGTGCTAATCTTTAGTTAAGCCTTAACCTAGAATCTTAGCCTAATCTAGATTAGCCTTGAGCCTAGACTCTTGATTAGGATAACCTAGTAATGACAAGATTAACAATATCTAGATATTTTATAGTAGGATATTTACCTAATGGGATATTTGTGAAAAAAAAAGCCTTATGACTAATTGAACCAATAGAAAGGCTTGGAATTGGGTGGACAAGTCCTAGCCACTCATCTGCATGTAAAACTAACCCTAATTCATCTAATGACCAGCCATCAAGTGCCCCCCTTCCTATAAATAATCCTTAAGAAAACTTTTGCCTCTTTTTACCTCTACATAGAACCCTAATTTGTTCTTCCCCAAACTTGAGAGCTTTCTTCTTGATTTTGATCTCCAAATCCCTCGATTCTTCTTCCAAACTTCCATTATTTCTTCTCATTCAACCAAGGAGGAGGTGCTAGCAAGGATTGGGAGCAAAGAGCAAGGAAGGGTGTCCATTTTGGAGGAGCTTTCGTGTCGGAACCGTGACCTTTGAGTGTATCATTGGGATCCCACTTCCAATAGGTATAACCATCTCTCTATTTCAATTTCCCTTACATTTTAGTTAGATTTGAATCCATGGGATCCACCCCCATGCATGTACAACCATTAGATTTTAATTTGAGGCTCTTTGGAGTCCTCTTTAGGAAGTTTGAATAGGTTTGGTGTCCTACTTGTGGAGTTTCCAATATAGGACACCCCATGTGTTTGTGTTTATGCAAATAGGCTATTTTGTGGTTTAGTTTCAGTTTTATGATGGTTAGAATGAGTTTTATTTGGATAGCTATGTTGGTATCCAAGTATCTTGGCCTACATGTGTTTCTTTTGTCCAAAACAACCCAAATTCATCATAATTTTTATCCACGTTTTTAGTAGCCAGAGCAACTTAGAAATGCCATAACTCCTAACTCAAGACTCCAATTAATCTTCTATTTTTTTTAAAAGAACCGTATCGAAGTTAGCTTTCCAAATATATATATATATATTTTAATAGGCCAAAATTGTTCTAGAATTTTTGTAGAACTGTTTGAGTGTCAGCTGTACGAAAGACGAACGTGTTTCGATATTTTTGCGATTCCGGGAGCTTCCAGACACGAAAATGCGATCCGTTTGAAGTTTCGGAAAGCTAATACGAAGGGCTATAATATTCTTTAATCCTAGAATTTAGTGAAGGCCGAATTGGTATAGTATTGGTTTTAAGTAGAAGAGTGACTATACGATATAGGCATTTTGTGTAACCTATGAGCCTATGTAGTATGGATATCATGTGAATATAGGTATCATAGGTTGTCAAAAATATGTATGATATAGTACATATATGTGTGTGTGTGTGTGTATATATATATATATATATATATATATATATATATATATATATATATATATATATATATATATATATATATATATAATTGTTATGTAATATATGTTAGTATAGTGTGTGTGTGTGTGTTTGAATAAGATAAGGATGTGTGTGGTTAGTGTAGAGAAGTGAGATTGATAGAGGATATGTGCTAGTGTGTGTTTGATGTTGTATAAATGGTAGTGTAGTGTGTGTGTTGTAAAGGTGAGAGAGTTGGGAGGATCATGCCATCCTATTTGACTTGAGGATAGTGTGGTTTGTTGAGTGATTTGTGGTTTGGTTGAGTGGTAGTACGTTTGTATATAGATGTGTGTGGGTGTGTTAGAAGAGAAGGGGGTGGATTTGGTATATGTGTTTGTGTGTGTGTTAGTATTGGAGTGGAGAGGAATTTAGATGTTGTATGTATGGATATGTTAGTATGTTAGTGGTTATGTTAGAATCTATGTAGAGGTTAGAGGTATCTTAGAAGTTAGATAGTGATATCTTATATAAGTTAGATAGTTAGTTGTGTTAGTCTATGTTATTGTTAGTTAGAGATGACATATGTTAGTTTGTTAGAGTTAGAGATGGATATATATACATATATGTTATGGTTAGATATTAGTTAGTGGATATTAGTTGTGTTAGGTTTCTAAGTTAGAATAGATGGTTAAAAGTTATATGTTAGAATGTTGTTAGTTGAGGTATTGGTTAGATTTTGATATGTTAGATACCTATGATATGTTAGTATTAACTAGTGTCTAGATGTTGAAAACCTATAGATAGTTAGTATCCTATCTTAGTATCTTAGGATACTAAGAGTGAGGTCTTAGAATAGTGGGTATCGTAGGATACTCAAGTTAGTATCTCAAGGTAAATGAGATTTACCTTTACCTTCAAGGTAAATAAGTTTACCTTATAACCAAGGTAAGGTATCAAGATACGAGGGTAGAGTGTTAGAACACCTTAGTAGGGTATTGAAGGATAAGTAGGGTGAGGGTAATGTAGGCAAGGGTATGGGTTAGAGGCTAAGGTAACGAGTTTACCTTGGTAGGGTAATGGGATAATAGTTAAGGTAATACCTATAACTAAGATATGAGTTTAACATGTTTAAGATATGGTTAGAAATAGGATAGCTTGGTTGGTAATGGTTAGGAATAGGGTAAATGACTTAGGGTTGACCCCGTTTGACCATGGTTGACCGTTTTGACTAAAAGTCAACCAAAAGTTAACTTTAGCCTAAAATTGACCAAAATTTGACCAGAGTTGACCAGTTGACCAAAAGTCAACTGTGAGTCAACCATTGACCTAGTTGACCTACAGTAGACTATGAGTTGACCAGGGTTGACCAGAGTTAACTATTTGACCAAAAGTCAACTGTAAGTCAACTTTTGACTTAAATCGACCTTGTTTGACTTTGTTTGACTTGTCTTGACCTAGTTTGACTTAGAATCATATAGTTTGCATTGTAGATTTCCATTATTATAATTTGAGTACTTTATAACCTATTTTACTCTAATAGGACTCTGTGACACCAGTTAGGACATCTATTCATATCAGTCGTATAGGATGACATGCGAGTACATTCTCTGATCGTTTCATACTTGTCAGGACTTATATTCTTACTCTAGATTACTTTACTTGATACTGGCACGATTGTTATCATGGATTGGTACTATATGGATCTTCTCTTGCGATGTTATCCCCATTGTGTTCAGCAATACATATTGTGATGTACGTTTCACGAACATATTGTATTTATTATACACCCCTATTTATGTATACTCATTGTGCATCTTGTACTCTCATGATCACATGAGCTTCATGGAGAAACTATTGTACAAGGTAACGTAACTGGATTGGATCCTTGTGTATTGATTGGGGAGGGTGAGTAGGAAATGGTTATGTAATCAAATCCCATTGTACAAATATTGTATAAACTATTGTATATATCCATTGTACACTCACGTATGATGGAGTTACCACTTTTATTGTATAACCTAACATGTTTACATAACCATATTGTGCTCTAAATCACTAGTACTTGCAGTTTTACTTATCATGTATATATTTTTAGTTATAAATTCTCTCTCATTTTCATGTACATCTTTTTACAGTTCATGTATCTTACTCTTTTGCATGCTTTATATTTTCTAACATGTTATGAACTACGTGAGATGTATTGTGCTCGCTCCTGTCCTGACTGGACTTGTTGAAAATATTACAGATGATGATGGTGACTACCCTACTTTCTATAGGGCATATGAGGGTGACATTCAGGAGCCTGAGAAGCATTTAGCTCACTAGAGGGTGCCTAGTCTAGTCTAGTATTTATAGCTTTCAGTTTGTATCGGATTGTTCCAATTGTTAGTTGAGACTTAGTTATATTCAGGACTTGTATTTATTTGTATTGAACATCTATTTTGTGTGGTATGATAACTCTATTTATATTCAGTTTCTTCCTTTTATCTGATTTCATATCGTGCTCTATCTTTCCTAGACTTGTGATTGAGATATAGAGTTGAGATGTTATATTATACCTCCGTGCGGAGATGACAGGTTTATATATCTTGTTGTTGGATGTTAGATGTTATAGAGGACTTATACAGCGTTCTATTGCCGACACTGCGGTGTAGGATGGACGTACCCATATTCTCGTGTCCCTAAACAGGGTACGGGTCGTGATAACTCTTAATCTTTAAAGTGTCTATTAGCAATCGTTTAGTACTTGATTAGTTAGCTTGACCCTATCCACCCCTCTCTAGGGTGGCTACACATTATTTTTGTTAATATTGTAATTTATCTGAGTTATATAGATTAGGATTTGTCCATGTGACATAGTCACCGGTATATACTTGTCCTTACCTGTGTTTGGTGTCCATTAGACGATGGTTGGTTATTTCAGGTAGGTTTGGCCTAAGTTTCTGCTGCGACAACGTCTCAGACTCGACATTAGGGCATAGGAGGACGTGTTCGATTTCCAACATCTGATATCAGAGTGAGGTTCGTTCGTTTTGGTATGATACCAACATCTATTATCAAAGCTTTTAGAGTTCTGGCAACCATGTCTACGGAGCAGATAAACACTCGTATGATCACCCTCACATGAAAAACTAGGCGATTTAGAAGCCAATGATGGAGGATCTACTATAGTGCAAGGGCTTGCATGGTCCATTAAATTCATCCACCAATGGTTGTACGACTCGGTATTTTACAATGTGTCCATGGAGAGTTCGACAAAAGCATTATGGGAGAAGTTGTATTCGTTGTACGAAAGGAAGACGGCTGGCAACAAGGCGTTTCCTATTCGCCAACTCGTCAACTCGAAGTATACGGAGGGTGCTCCGGTGGCACAACATCTGAACGAAGTTCAGGGTATCATCAATCAGCTGTCTGCAATAAAGATAGTGATTGATGATGAGCTTCAGGCTCTACTACTTTTGAGTTATCTACCGGAAAGCTAGAAAACTTTGGTGGTATCGGTGAGCAAATCCGTACCGGATGGACTTGTTACGATGGAGGCAGTCAAAAGTAGCTTGTTGAATAATGAGACCTGGCGCAA
Organism: Iris pallida; assembly: GCA_029216955.1. NCBI lineage: Eukaryota > Viridiplantae > Streptophyta > Magnoliopsida > Asparagales > Iridaceae > Iris > Iris pallida. The sequence goes on along the minus strand of JANAVB010024597.1, from coordinate 9,229,556 downwards.
GCAAGTTGAATCATCACAGGAGTCCACTCCTGTAGCTTCCCACAGGAAGGAAAGACTGTAAGCCCCCTAAATTTCAGGAATTTATTTTTTATTTTTCTAAATGAATTATTTTCGATAATAATTCTTTTTTGATTAATTTTGATCATTAAATGCTCTTTTCCATGACTTTGATTTCTGGAGCGTCAGAGATGTCAGTCTCTGAAAACTTTCTTTACTGGTTTGTAGTAGACAAAATTATCTCCATTTTGATATATCACGTCCCACTCAAACTTGTTTCCTTGTGCTCTTTTTGCATCGCGCAACTTTCGGGTCAATTTAGGCTAATTTATCGTCTGTCGTAATTCGTGACTTAACTTCCAACTTAATTTCAGGGTCCGACATCGGTCCAATCTGATCGATCCAATATATGGCTCTGGCCTGTTTTGAGTCTACTACACACGTACAACTTGCTTGTCACCCAATTGATCTCCCTTGTGCTCCCATTTTATCCACGATTTTAAATTATTTAAATTTGTGATTTTGATCAACCTTAGACCAATCTTGTCCAAACTTGACCCAACACCTAACCCAATTTAGTGTGACCCCTGTTATGACTACCCATACACCCCACTAATGTATTTGTCTTTTTTCTACTCAAAAATATCCTCCTCTTTACACAAATACCTCATTTTCTCTCTCTATTATATATATATATAATTATATATATATATATATATATATATATATATATATATATATATATATATATATATATATATATATATATATATATATATATATAATACACTCTCCCTCTCTCTTCACCCAACACCCCCCATGGCCGGTCACTTCACCCCTCTCTCTCTACTTAATTTTCTCTCTCTCTTTATATAATATATATACATATATATATTATACTATAAATCTTTTTCTCTCTCTCTCTCTTTCTTTAATATATGTATACAACTCTCTCTCTCTCTATCATTATTACACCCCTCTCCCCATATCTAGCCGAACACACACACGCACACCCCACTTTTCATCATCACCACCACCAAATTCTTTTTCTTTTTCTTCTCTCCTCCTCCTCCTTGTGGCCGGCGAGCCCCCCCTCCCTCCCGGCCAAGTAGGGCAGCCCGCAGCAGCGGCCAGCAGGCCGTAGCAGCAGCAGCAGCTAATGCGACAGCAGCAGCCATGCGTCGCTGGAAAGCCCCCCCAAGACGCGCACGACCCCGACGAGCTCCCCCATGGCGCTCCCCCTCACCCCCGGTGCAAGAAACGTACGATTCGTGCGTTTTGCACAAAATCTCGTCGTGACGCGCGCGGGATCGAACTCTCAAATTGCGTTTCGGGACAGCGACTTTACGCACATTTTTCGGACAATCCGACCGTTGGATCGACGAACTCTTTGCTCCATCACAATCTCGATATATACCGCTTCACTCCCCTCAAGTTCATCCGTTAATTCCGTCGTTTGCTATGTGAAAATAGATCACCAAGTTGACCCTTTAAATTGTGTTATTTTTGGACAATTTTGTGGAGCCAACTTCGTGGACTCGTATCTCCACCACCGCAGCTCCATTTGGCGTGCTACCGGTTCATGTGCGTAGCTGGTATAACCTTCTTCCTGCCATTTCAGTTTTGTTTCATTGTGAGCTTTTTGGTTAGTTGAATTTGACACCAAAGTTTGTCGTCCAAATTCGTAATTTCTAGGTTGTAAAATCCCAATTTTGAACCCGGGACTCCGAATTCAATTTCAGACACCACCAGTAGACTCGTGGCATCGTTCTGGCATATTTTTATATAAAGTTTGTTAGATTTGGAGGACGTGGGCCCTGGCACGCTTTTTGATGCAAAGCGGGACCCAGAGTCCGAGTCAACGGGTCATTTTGAGATCGACTTATCGGAATCCGATTATGGATATACCATTGAGTTCGTATCGTCATTCTGGACTCGTTGATATATAATTTGCTGGGTTTTGTGGACATTGGCTTCGACACGCATTTTCGTGCAAATCAGATTCTAATATCCGGGTCAACGGGCCATTTTGAGATCGGGTCATCAGAATCCAATTTCGGATATACTGTTGATCTTGTATCGTCATTCTGGATTCGTGGACATTTATTTTGCTAGGTTTTGAGGACTTTTATTCTGGCACATTTTTCGATGCAAAGTGGGTCCGACACGGACACCGTTTTGACTCGAAATTACCTTTTTACTCCTGTGTCCAAATTGGACTTATGGGTAAGCTATTCTAGCTATTTTGACCATTCTGGACACGTTAGTGATGTTTGTTTTATCATTCGACAACATTTGTAGACTATTTCCCTATCTATCACTATTTGTTATAATATCTCTCTTTTTGGTTCGAAATTGAGATCCGTCGATTCCAGTGATTTCATATCACTAAAATTGACCAATTGTCTATGTGGATGATTATAGAGACTAGCTTTGACCTAGTTTAACCTAGAGTGGACTAGGAGTTGACCAGTTGACCAAAGTCAACTGTAAGTCAACCTTTGGCCCAGTTTGACTGAGTTTGACCTAAAATAGGCCTAGAAGCATAGAATTAATGTATATATATTATTTACTCTAGAACACTAAGTAACCCTGTAAATTCATGTTAGGTCTCTGTGACGTCGGTTCAGGCATAGACCCTCACTTATTGCTCAGGACAGCAAGCGAGTACATTCTCTGATAGTTTTCATTGTCTTGATATCTGCTATATCCGTTTCAGTTGTAGTATTTTACTTGATTCCCGACACGATGGTACACGGACTAGTATACGTCGAATCCTGTCATGAGATGTCATTCCTGGGTTACCATGGTATATTGGTACATTGTTCGATCTTATTTTTCTTGTACTTGTATAGGCGCCGATTCGTAAGGGGATTCGCTACCCTCTTAGAGAATCTCGCATCATGACGTGACATGTCCGGATCCATAATAATATTCGAGGATAAGGAGTTATTATAGGTTATGTGATCAATACCCCCATGTCACTATTTTTGTGCTTGTGTCACCCTCACTGCACGTAGGGTGTAGCGAGATCTTATATTTCTTGTGCTCGCTTTCCATGTTGGTCGGCTTGACCCTTCTTGAGATTTTCCTGTGATAGCCGGGCCAAATGGAATAGCCTGATCTTGACCCAAGCCGATCACATAATGTTATAATATCTCAAGGCACTATTTATATTTATATTATACATCGGATATTATTGTACTATTCTACATTCCAGTATTTCATACCCTGACATGATATCCAGTTTTACATATACTACTTTATTTCCAGTCTTGATATTTCATCTTGTATTTCATTATAATTGTCTCTTATAGAATTTATCAATTCATATGGAACTGCCATTAGTTTATGTACTCGTTCCCATCCTGACTGGATATGTTGACAATATTTTAGGAGTTGTTATGCCCTCATTATTGGACTACAGGATGTTGCTAGCTGAGGCAGATTCGATATTCTTTTACCGTGAGTTGTCTCTCATGAGTGCTAGGCCTGGTTTTATTTAGATTTGTTATTGTTTTTCCTCTGTTTCATTTCTTGTCTCATATGATCCTTGTAAATCCTAGTTGTTCTAGTGATATTGTTATTATTTCTTTTCTTATCTTCCTTAGCTTTTGTGATGTGATATGAGTACCTTTATAGTTATGGATCTTTTAGATGTTGTAGTTAGTATCGGGTACTTGACAGCGCTCTACCGTCGATACTGTGGCATAGGCTGGGCGTGGCCCACGTATTCATACCCGTATATCCGGGTGCGGATTGTAACACATTTTTGTGGTGGCCCATGCAGGTCGGTCTTTGTAGTTAATGCAAAGTCGTGGTAGTGCTTGAGCTTATCTGTACTACTGCGAGCCTGTCCTAGGATTAAGGTTGAGTCAAAGAATATTTTAGGATTTTGGTACTCGGTCACATATTAGGAACTCTTGATAGATTCTAGGGATGACCCCTCGGAGTCTTATTTCAAAAGTTTTCGAATCTATTCCCACTTGCTTCCATTCGTCCTGATTTTGAAATATCTGTCCGTTATCGAACCCTATTCTTGCATTGGGGTGTGTTTATGGACCCCAGAGGGAACTAGAATGTAGAAGTTGAACTTATATATCATCTAGGTTGAGAAAAGAATATGATTAGTCTGTTGGCCCAATGATGGTATCATGTTTTTGAATATGGTTAATATGTTAAGTTTAGCATTTCATTATCACTAATCTTCATACTATCGCTATAGCATTTCTACTTATACTTATACCTTTGGTGATATATGCCTATTGGTTTACATTTTAGTAATATGAGCTTTCTATCTTAAATTTAATTGCCAAAATCAAATCTATGTTTCTTGATTATGGTTATTCAATTAAGTTTAATCATTATAATATCACTAACATTTATGATATCACCTTAGCACTTATACTTAAACTTTGCATAGTCCTAATGTGCTTTTATCTTATCATTCTTGCTACATGTATATTGCTTTGTTCGTCTAACATATATTTGCAGAAAAGCAATTAGCAAGATCAATGTGGACATATGCAATACAATGAAGAAATCATGGTGGGCCAAAGACGATGGATCCCACAAGATTTTTTCTGAACCACCTGACGACATCTCTGGAGCCACGCACCGGGGGTTCCGCTGCCCGATCAGCGGACGGGGGTCGAGGGGGCAGCACCCCTCGTCGGGGGTTCGGGGGCGAAGCCCCCGAAAGGTATTCAGTTTTTACAAACTGGATATCTTTGGACAACTGATGCCAAGGGAAAAAGCCAGCACCTATCAAAGGAAGAAGCCAAGCCATGCCATCATCATTTCAAGACTCTGAAGAAGCCTGCACCTGTCTAAGTTTATCTGGAGTCTGTAATGAGTCTTAGGAATTATTGTAAACACAAGAAATGGATGGCAAAATCGAAAGCTAGGGTAGATAATAACCCAGGACAATCTTCGGAATCCTGGCGGATAATCCGGCGGATCTCCGCGGAAATCCGACGGAAGATCCGAATGGTCTCACAGAATACCTTCTGTGAGTGTTCGGATTATCCGGCGGAAAACTGCAGAATTCCGGCAGATTTTCCGCCATTTGACCGTTTGCATTCCAACGGTTGGATTCTACGAATGATTGATCCCAACGGCTCTTTTTATAGCCGTTGGACTATACAGACGGATGATCCGGCGGATTTCCGCAGAAATCCGGCGGATGATCCGTCAGCCTGTGAAAGTTGCATTATTGCACTTTCCTTTGCTTTGGTTATAAATAGCCTTGAACTCCTTCATTCAAGGTTGATGCTTTGAGCCTAAAAAATTCCAAACCACCAAAGCTTATCCACATACAACTCTACAAAGCCTTCATTTGCCATCTACAAATTGTGTTAGAGTTATTGAGTTGAACAGTGAGATCTTCATCCTATTGTATAAGGAGATCAAAACCTATTGTGAAAGGTTGAAGTTGGAGAGTCTTCGTATCCAAACTCTCGGTTGAAGTTGGAGAGTCTTCGTATCCAAACTCTCGGTTGAAGTCGGAGAGCCCTTCGGATTAAAGCTCTTGTGTAAGAAGTTGGCGAGTTCTTCGAATCCAAACTCGTGTGTAACTATTTGCTCAAATAGTGGATTAAAGCCGGAGAGAGTTCCGGGACTGGACTGCCTCTTAGGAGGATACCAGGATATATTGGGTGTCGGTATTGTGTTTGCTTCTTCTCTTGCACTTATATTTTTAAATTGCCAATTTGCTTGTGCTAAGTGCTTGATTAGTTAGCTTGACCCTATTCACCCCCCTCTAGGGTTCCTACAATTGGTATCAGAGCAAGGACTCTATTGTTAGGCTTAACATCCTTAGAGTAGATCCTTGTTATTTTTCTATGGCATCGTATTCCTCCTACTCCTCCTCCGATAAAGAGGGTTTTACTTCTAGTAGCATAGACAATCATGTTTCTTCTAAATGCAAAAAATGCTCTAAGTGGAAAGCCATGGCTAAACAATCCTTAGAGATTCTTGACAACCTTCATTCTACAAATGAAGAACTTTCTGAAAAGGTTATTCATTTAGAAGAAGCAAATGAGTTTTTGAGAAATGAAAACAATGTTTTATTATCTAGACTTGATTCTCAAAACTCATCTTGTGTTTCTTTAAAGAGTTTGAATGAGGCTTTAATTTTGAAAATCAAATCTCTTTCCTCATCAATAGAAGATCTTAAGAGGCAAACACATGAGCTTAATCATTTGCATGATTCTTCTATTGACACTTTAAAGAAACAAAATGATGCTTTTATTTCTAGAATTGCTTTATTTGAAAAAAGAGAATAATGCTTTAAATGTTAAATTTGATTCTCTTACTTGTATGCATGATGATTTGTTATTAGAACATAATATTCTTAAAACCAAATCTTTTCATGCTCATTCTAGAGATATTCATCATTCTAGTATGTCACATGTTCATAACCATGCTCATTCTGATACATGTGCACACACTAGTATTAGGTGCTTCTATTGCTCTCGCATTGGACACATGAGCTTAACTTGTCCTATTCGTAGGAGTTTTTCTACCAATGCTAGAGTAAATAGTATATGGGTCCCTAAAGCTAACAAATGTGGATCCAAGTTTATTTGGATACCAAAGTCTTCGCCTAATGTTGTAGGTGGAGCTTCTTATATCGGGACATAGCATCGAGGAGCGTGTTGGTGGTTGCAAAGCTCAAAGGACATCTTCCAAGCAATTGCACCAACACAAGCGTGGCCACTGAGCCACTTTGGTAACATGCTAAGCGATTCTCTTCAAATTGTTTATATTAGTAGAATCTAGCATGTTTCTCTTGATATTTTGCTACTAGCTCACATTGATATCCTTAGTTGCTTATTGTATAAATCAATGTGAGATATAATACTAGCATGCTTAGTTAATTCTCTTATTATTTCTTTTATCTAGCATGACTAGTTACTTAGCTTAAATGTTTAGTTCACACTTGTAGTTTATCACTCATTTTCTATTAAGTGTGACACATTTAATTTATGCATGCTTGTTATTCTTAATCTTTATTTATAAAGCATGTATATCACTCTAGTCCATAAGAGCTTGGTTTTGATTTGAGTTAATATGATTTTAACTCTCCGTCTTTAAAGTTTTTGAAATAATTATTTCTTGCCGGTTTGTATTTAATGTGTCTTATTTACTTTAAATCGGTATTTGCGAATATTTGTGTTTAGCACAAGCTTCTTATTCTTGACAAGTATATACTTATACTTCTTTTTAATCTTGTGCTTACATAATATATTCATTATTGATTCTCATACTTTATCTTGATTATCTTCTTGAGAATCAATTATGTCTTTGCCTAATAAAGTTTATTTATACATGCTTTTGATTTTGTGATGGTTTCTCAAATATTCATTAAGGATACATGACTATATTCATTAAAATTTTCATTTACTTATAGTTCATGTATCTCTTATATTGATATCTATTTTTGTATAAATACCTTTATGTAGGCATATGAGTTAAGCTAAAAGTTTTATTCATACTTGTTACTTCTAAACTTGTGCTTAACTCATACTCTAGCTATTGATTCTTTTGATCAAATTTGTGAATCTCTTTTTGAATCAATATGCTTCTTCCTTAAAGCTTTCTTTAATGATGTCTTTTTAGCTTTTTGGTTGACTTTATGGATACATGTTCTTAATGGATTTTTGATCTTTTCATGTATGCCTATTCGTGATATATATATAGTTTCATATATATATATGTTTCCTAGCTTTTGATATTCATTTGTTTTATATCTTTAAGTTGGGATGGTGAGAGAAAATATTTGTTTATGTATTGCACTTGACTATTTATGGAAGTTCTTTTAAGAATCACAAGGTTTTGTGCTTTGTCTTATTTTTATATTAACATCTATTTTTAGTGCACCTTTTCAAATCTATATCATCTATATATTTCTACAGTGCACTATGAAAGCTCTTTGAAAAATGTACTTCTTGATATCTTTAGCATTTAGCTTTCTTGATCCTAATAATCTTTCTTTGCTCATTCCTTGGGTTTATACTTCTTTTTGAATTATTGATGCCCAATAGTTTTTGTAGCACATGAGAATACATGTAATTGTTACATCATATTTCTTATGACTTTAGCTACTATGGTTTTGAGCTTTTGTGTTGAGATTTTCCATTTTTAGAGAATACACTTATTTTATAATGGCTATAGTATTTTGCATTCTCTAGATCGATCTATCATTTTATTATCTTGGGTTAATCTCAATACTTGGCAAAAAGATTTACTTTATTACGTTTTCATGAATATCTCTTTTGGCCTATACTTGATAAGAGTCTAATTCATTCATTTGTCATCTTATGCTCTTATCCTTGCTTAGTAAAGAGTCTCTAAATCATTTTGTTCATTCAAAATATATTTTCCTCTTTGTGAACTCTTTGCTTAAGCAAGTATTTTTAGTGTTAGTGACTTAAGATTTAATGAGCACATTTATCTCGTTAATGGCTTCCCTCATTAATCTTATTTGGATTATATAGTTTGCTTATTTGTGATATATTGGTAAGCTATATAATTTGGTCACTTTCACTCACCTAGCTATTGTTTTTCTTTTTAATCTATATATGATATGCTAGTTTACATAAACAAGATCTGTGATTCTTCTAAATGTAATTTGTATCCTATCTTAGATACATATGTTTGTTCTCTAAAACTAGTTTTACAAATTCTTGATTAGATCTTGTTTCTCTTGGAGGTTTGTGATTCCTTTCTTTAAGTCTCCTTCCTTATTAGTCATTAGCAAGTATCTCTTAAATTTCTCTCCCTTTTGAGTCATGATTTCATCGTATTATCATTTACATCTCTTCTTGATTATATTTGCAATCTTTTAAATGAGAATGACTCTTTTTTTTTATTTTTCTATTGATTTATGAGATTTTTTTTTTAATTTGTGATTTTCTCTTGATGAGATTCATAAGATCATATTTATTCATTTGTTTACTTTATGAATGATCCTAATGATTGAGTAGTCCTAAAATATCTAATTTTGTAAATGTCAAGTTAATTTACTACTCTACTTTGACTACTCATGGATTATCACATAGTGTCTTTGCTATTTGAACTTTATTGGTCTTTCATTTAGAAGTAGCAAAGTTTGGATATTACCCGGTTGATGGGTACATATGTGATAAAACATACCTAGTCCATGTGAAGTAATAAATTGGTTGATTCTTTCTTAATTAGATAATCATGGACATGATGTTTGAGTTTTATTTTTATTTTATTTTTGGCTATATTCTGTCTATCATCATGATTGTTCTTAATTGACTTTATTTTTTTTCATGATGACATTTTCTCAAAGGATAACATACATTGATCTATCATATTTAATTATGAGATCCTTCTATATAGACTAATGTATGTCATCTTTTGATTATATGTGCTTAATTGGAATATTCTTTTGATCCTTCATCTTTAGTGGCTATTAATTGTATATCTCTTCTTGACTAAAGATGATATTATTCGTCTTTTGACGATATTGTAGCCTTATATGCATCGAGCAAGGGGGAGAAATCCATAGTTGATTTACCCCTAGATTTTGTAGTTATCTATTTTATGCTATAAGTGCTTTGGAACTAAATACGCATATTTTGAGGGGGAGCAAATCAATTGATTCTATTTATTTATACCCTTTAATATGTCGTATACCTAGTTCATCATGGACCCATTTTTTCTTCTATTTCATATCTTATTGATTGAGGTCATGATATTTTTTTATTTTGAAGGGTTTATGAGAGTGTATGTAATTGTCCTTCATGTTTATCTAAAGGGTATTCATATAGCATGATAAGGTAATTGAGTTCAAATGCATGAACTTGGATAAGAATATAGATCTTGCAAATAATGAGATTACTTTATATCAATTACAATATTTTACATTGATCATTCTTTTATTTTGTTCCACTATTTACTTGTGGACAATTATGATTATTAATGGTTTCTTTGATCAATGTTTCAAGTTTACATCTGTTCAATTGGTATCAAGTTTATTTAATTTCATATCTCAATTGGTATCTATTAGTTACAATTATATATTCCTCATGGCTTTTGTTTGAAATCCTTTATTTCATAGTTCTCTTCCAAAACTGGAGCAATATTTCATATCTTATTGTGTTTTGGATTTATTCCTTGGATTTCAAGTTGATAAACTACTTATTTCTTTTTCTTCAAATTCTTTTAAGTTTTACCAACCATATTATGTTTTGACAAGCAATTTTCTTTAGTACTCTACATTTGGTATGTAGTTTTATATACTTGTCTTTACACACTTCTTCCATTATTTTTCATTAGTATATTTTGATCATGATTGTCTATGACTTTCCTATGCTCTGATTTCTATGCTTAAGACAAATCGGTTAAGTTTAGTATTGTCTATTTTTGATCATGTCAAAGGGGGAGAAGTAAGTTTAAGTATGCTTTTATAAGTAATCTAAGTAGTATGCTTTTAGTGATATTGCTTATATCTTTTGTATATTAGTGATACATGCATCTATTATGTCCATACTAAACTTAACCGATTTGCCATAATCAAAAAGGGGGAGATTGTTGGCCCAATGATGGTATCATGTTTTGAATATGGTTAATATGTTAAGTTTAGCATTTCATTATCACTAATCTTCATACTATCGCTATAGCATTTCTACTTATACTTATACCTTTGGTGATATATGCCTATTGGTTTACATTTTAGTAATATGAGCTTTCTATCTTAAATTTAATTGCCAAAATCAAATCTATGTTTTTTGATTATGGTTATTCAATTAAGTTTAATCATTATGATATCACTAACATTTATGATATCACCTTAGCACTTATACTTAAACTTTGCATAGTCCTAATGTGCTTTTATCTTATCATTCTTGCTACATGTATATTGCTTTGTTCGTCTAACATGTATTTGCAGAAAAGCAATTAGCAAGATCAATGTGGACATATGCAATACAATGAAGAAATCATGGTGGGCCAAAGACGATGGATCCCACAAGATTTTTTCTGAACCACCTGACGACATCTCTGGAGCCACACACCGGGGGTTCCGCTGCCATATCAGCGGACGGGGGTCGAGGGGGCAGCACCCCTCGTCGGGGGTTCGGGGGCGAAGCCCCCGAAAGGTATTCAGTTTTTACAAACTGGATATCTTTGGACAACTGCTGCCAAGGGAAAAAGCCAGCACCTATCAAAGGAAGAAGCCAAGCCATGCCATCATCATTTCAAGACTCTGAAGAAGCCTGCACCTGTATAAGTTTATCTGGAGTCTGTAATGAGTCTTAGGAATTATTGTAAACACAAGAAATGGATGGCAAAATCGAAAGCTAGGGTAGATAATAACCCAGGACAATCTTCGGAATCCTGGCGGATAATCCGGCGGATCTCCGCGGAAATCCGACGGAAGATCCGAATGGTCTCACAGAATACCTTCTGTGAGTGTTCGGATTATCCGGCAGAAAACTGCAGAATTCCGGCAGATTTTCCGCCATTTGACCGTTTGCATTCCAACGGTTGGATTCTACGAATGATTGATCCCAACGGCTCTTTTTATAGCCGTTGGACTATACAGGCGGATGATCCGGCGGATTTCCGCAGAAATCCGGCGGATGATCCGTCAGCCTGTGAAAGTTGCATTATTGCACTTTTCTTTGCTTTGGTTATAAATAGCCTTGAACCCCTTCATTCAAGGTTGATGCTTTGAGCCTAAAAATTTCCAAACCACCAAAGCTTATCCACATACAACTCTACAAAGCCTTCATTTGCCATCTACAAATTGTGTTAGAGTTATTGAGTTGAACAGTGAGATCTTCATCCTATTGTATAAGGAGATCAAAACCTATTGTGAAAGGTTGAAGTTGGAGAGTCTTCGTATCCAAACTCTCGGTTGAAGTTGGAGAGTCTTCGTATCCAAACTCTCGGTTGAAGTCGGAGAGCCCTTCGGATTAAAGCTCTTGTGTAAGAAGTTGGCGAGTTCTTCGGATCCAAACTCGTGTGTAACTATTTGCTCAAATAGTGGATTAAAGCCGGAGAGAGTTCCGGGACTGGACTGCCTCTTAGGAGGATACCAGGATATATTGGGTGTCGGTATTGTGTTTGCTTCTTCTCTTGCACTTATATTTTTAAATTGCCAATTTGCTTGTGCTAAGTGCTTGATTAGTTAGCTTGACCCTATTCACCCCCCTCTAGGGTTCCTACATAGTCAATCTTATATGAAGGTTAAGGTTCGTTTTAGATTATATTCCAGGAATCTGACCTATATAGTACCTTTGGGACATCCCCTGAGAACCCCCCTCTAAACCCTACCTCGGAATCTGTTTTCGCTTGTTTCCATTTATTTCTCCTTGATTCGTTGATAAAAAATTTGAATCTTGATATTCGTTGTTGACTTTGATTTTATTTCTTGATAAGTTTTTATGAATTGAATTAAGATATATTCTGATAATATATTTGATGAGTACGATAGGAAGGGTAAATGTCTACTTTATTTATGGAGTTTAGAATTTATCGCAGCCATACAAGCTAGCATGACGAGGACATGGAGCCTGATTTTGGGTATACTATCCTAGTTATGGAATTTAGATTTTCTTGTAGCTATACCGGTTGGCGAGGTAAGGAATCTAGATGACATGATTATAGGGTGTATACCATAGTTATGGACTCCATCGTTATTGCAGCTATGCTTACTGGCGTGACAAAAATTCTGGCAACATGATTTTGGAAAGACGTGTATGGTTATCAGAGCATATCTTAAATTGATTCACTTTTTTTGACCTATTGAGTAAAAATAATTCCTACTATTATTTCTTGTTTTATCATTCTTTTTCCTCTCTCATCGTATGATGATTTTCCTCATCTTACCATTATTTCCTTCGTCTTAATTACACCAATCAACTACCTCGTATCTACTTCTTTCATCTATACTTTGAAATCTTTTTGAGCTCTTGTATCTCTTTACCTTGGGAAAGGCGATGAGGTATCGTAAATCATCTGGCTTGAAAGACGAATTTGTTATCAAGTGGTATCTTTGTAGGAATATGAGATGTTAGACCTTATAATAGAATTTTGAGATAAAGGTATAACTGAGATTGGAAATGAAACCAAGAGGTCGATATAATCAGTTTAGAAATAATTTACTAGAGAATTAGGGGGATGAATCACTTGGAAAGAACGTAGGAGGATTTCAAATGAGAAGGAAAATAGGATGTATATTAATGGTTAGAATATTTATATTTCGTGGATATAGTTTAGAAACTGACGAGGATATCCGAGATCAAAATATTTTTGAATTTGGATAATTTCAGGTTATTGATTCTCAAGATATTTCACATTAGGGTTATGATGCAAAATTAGAATTTAATAATGGGAAAGAGATTTTAACTATATGCGATGATGATACGAAATTGGAGAAGACATGTAAGAGGATAGAGAATACAAAGATTTGGATTTAAAAAAATTGGAGATTTTGTGGTAATATATATAAAAAAAATTAGATGAATGATGTTTGAAAGTGTACGTTGAAGAAAATATGAATGTTGATTTAATAATGGAGAATAAGTTTTGTAAGGCCTAGTGGTATTAGATTTGAATAACACAAGGAGCGTGATTTGAACAAGTTCAATGATTTCATAGACTTGATTTAGGGGTTTCGGATCCAATTTAGGACAAGGTAGAAGAATTTGGATTTAAAGATGATTAAGTAGATAGTGTTAAGATCTACGTTTTGGAATTTAGGAATTATACCTATGGTAATCATGACAAGGTCCAATCTTCATGAAATAAGTGTAAATTTTGGAAGCAGTCATATAAGGGTTAATTTTCATATTTTGACTTGTGAGTTAAAGGTATGACTGACAAATGATGATCGGATAAACTTGATAGTATCAGAGAAAGATGATTAACTCAACTTTCCTATGAAACCTTGTCTTTTGATTTCCCTATCAAAAGAGAATTTGAATTATTCCATATCTTTGAATCCTCCTTTAAGTTTTCAATATCATTGAACCCTAATTCCCTTGATCGCGGCCAATCGACTTTGGTCATATCACTGATCATATCCATATCCTGGATCGTACTCAATTGGATTAAATTCAATTGTGACCTGGATTTCCATCATTGGATGCTCGTGACCAGACTTTGATGATCTTGTTCTCCATCTTGCCCAAATTCTGATTTACTCAAAAATCGATCAACTTAGATCGTGTTGAGACAAATTTTTATCGTAATTGGATTTCAATGCTATTATCACTCGTGATATAACTTTCGATTTTGATCATGTTTGGATTTTGAACACTCGTGCTTAAACTCTTTTCGATCTTGATTTGATTTCCTGATTATATATAAATTCCTTGTGATTAGTCGTGCCTAGATGACCTGGCATGACTAAGACGACTTTAAATCCCTTGATCTTATTTTAACGATCATGACTATACATATTGCATTGCCTCTAGATTGTGCCTAAATGACTTGGGTTTCTTCCTAAATCGTGCTTATAAGACCTTGATTTCGAAATCATGATTTTATCGTCTTTTATAATTGAACTTGGATCTTGATCGTGCTTATGCGACCTAGAGCTTGATTTTCCATTAAATCTAACTATCGATCGTGCTGTACTCGAATTTTCCTCTCCATTTGCTTCTCTTAGACCTGATTAAGATTATGACTATCTAACTTTGATTTTCATGTTCATGATAATCATAACCCTCAAGTCGTGCTTAAATCTCTAATCACGACTGTGTCGAAAAGTATTCTCTATCGTACCTAAATTTTGATTATCTAGTCACTCGTGCTCAGGTTTCATTCCTGATCATGACTAGATTTTTGATTTTCTTCGTTCTATTCTAAATCGTGCCTAAGTGGTTAATCATTCCAAAAGATTTGATCGCGTCTGAGTCTTGATTTCACTCATGACCGGATGGTTAACCCTTGATCAATGTTTGTGCTGAGCATTTGATTATTCCTAACAAATGCCCAATCACGTCATTTTCGTCTTGATCGTGCCTATGTATAACCCTAAATCTAATTTCATTAAGTTGGATCATATTAATTGATATTTTGGCTTGATTCTGACTTGATCATAACCGAATGATTCTTGATTTTCCTAGTCGCGGTTTCATGCTTAATAACATGGAATCATTTCTAAAGTCTGCCTATAAAACGATGACTTTAAATCTCAAATCATGCCAACCCTTGTTTTGGACATGGTTATCTTTTCATCTTGATCAGGCCTGTGCGACTTTCAGGTTGATTTTCATCAAACCTAAGTGCTAAAGATCACCCCGTACTTGAACTTCATTTGTATCTTCGATTCTTCTAATCGTCTCTAAAATCGTGCCCCAATGACGTAACTTATTCCTTAAATCGTGCATATATATAGTTTTGTTCATATCATGATTCTATTATGCCAAAATCCCTAATCGTGTCTGAATAATTTTGAATTGATTATTTTGATCGTGTAAAAAACTCGTCGTTCTTTGATCGTGCCTAACATATTGCTTAAACCTTCTATCTTGTTTTAACCCCCTACCACCCTTTAATTTCGAGGACGAAATTCTTATAAGGTGGGTAGGATGTAAGCCCCCTGAATTTCAGGGATTTATTTTTGATTTTTCTAAAAGAATTATTTTCGATAATAATTCTTTTTTGATTAATTTTGATCATTAAATGCTCTTTTCCATGACTTTGATTTCTGGAGCATCAGAGATGTCAGTCTCAGGAAACTTTCTTCACTAGTTTGTAGTAGACAAGATTATCTCCATTTTGATATATCATGTCCCACTCAAACGTGTTCCCTTGTGCTCTTTTTGCATCGCGCAACTTTCGGGTCAATTTAGGCCAATTTATCGTCTGTCGTAATTCGTGACTTAACTTCCAACTTAATTTCAGGGCCCGACATCGGTCCAATCTGATCGACCCAATATATGGCTCTGGCCTGTTTTGAGTCTACTATGCACGTACAACTTGCGTGCCACCCAATTGATCTCCCTTGTGCTCCCATATCATCCATGACTTTAAATGATTTAAATTTATGATTTTGATCAACCTTAGCCCAATCTTGTCCAAACTTGACCCAACACCCAACCCAATTTAGTGTGACCCCTGTCATGACTACCCATACACCCAACTAATGTATTTGCCTTTTTCTCTACTAAAAAATATCCTCCTCTTTACATAAATATCTTATTTTCTCTCTCTATTATATATATATATATATATATATATATATATATATATATATATATATATATAATACACTCGCCCTCTCTCTTCATTTAAATCTCTCTCTCTCTCTCTTCACCCAACACCCCCCTATGGCCGGTCACCTCACCCCTCTCTCTACTTTTCTCTTTCTCTCTCTCTTTATATAATATATATACATATATATATATTATACTATAAATCTCTTTCTCTCTCTCTCTTCTTCCTTTAATATATGTATACAACTCTCTCTCTCTCTCTCTCCTCCTCTCTCTCTCTCTCTCTCTCTCTCTCTCTCTCTCTCTATCATTATTATACCCCTCTCCCCATATCCAGCCGAACACACACAAGCACACCCCACTCTTCATCATCACTACCACCACCAACTTCTTCTTCTTCTTCTTCTCTCCTCCTCCTTCTTGTGGCCGGCAAGCCCCCCCTCGGCCGAGCAGGGGAGGCCGCAGCAGCGGCCAGCAGGCCGCAGTAGCAACAACAAAAGTGCAGCAGCAGCCGCGCGCCGCTGGCGAGCCCCCCCAAGCTGCGCACGACCCCGACGAGCTCCCCCGTGGCACGCCCCCTCGCCCCCGGTGCAAGAAACGCACGATTCGTGCATTTTGCACGAAATTTCGTCGTGACGCGCGCGGGATCGAACTCTCAAATTGCGTTTCGGGACAGTGACTTCGCGCATATTTTTCGGACAATCTGACCGTTGGATCGAAGAACTCTTTGCTCCGTCACAATCTCGGTATATACCTCTTCACTCCCCTCATTCATCCATTAATTCCGTCGTTTGCTATGTGAAAATCGACCACCAAGTTGACCCTTTAAATTGTGTTATTTTTTGACAATTTTGTGGAGCCAACTTCGTGGACTCGTATCTCCGCCATCGCAGCTCCGTTTGGCGTGCCACCAGTTTCTGTGCGCAGCTGGTATAACCCTCTTCCTGCCATTTCAGTTTTGTTTCATTGTGAGCTTGTTTGGTTGGTTGAATTCGACGCCAAAGTTGGCAGTCCGAATTCGTAATTTCTAAGTTGTAAAATCCCAATTTTGAACCCGGGACTCCGAATTCAATTTTTGACACCACCAATAGACTCGTGGCATCGTTTTGGCATATTTTCATATAAAGTTTGTTAGATTTGGAGGACGTGGACCCTGGCACGCTTTTCGGTACAAGACGGGACCCGGAGTCCGAGTCAACGGGTCATTTTGAGATCGAGTTATCGGAATCCGATTCCGGATATACCGTTGAGTTCATATCGTCATTCTGGACTCGTTGACATATAATTTACTGAGTTTTGTGGACATTGTCTCCAATACGTATTTTCGTGCAAATCAGATTCTAATATTCGGGTCAACGGGCTATTTTGAGATCGGGTCATCGGAATCCAATTCCGGATATACCGTTGAGTTCTTATCGTCATTCTGGATTTGTAGACATATATTTTGCTAGGTTTTGAGGACTTTATTTTGGCCCATTTTTCGGTGCAAAGTGGGTTCGACAAGGATACCGTTTTGACTCGAAATTACCTTTTTGCCCCTGTGTCCAAATTGGACTTATGGGTAGGTTATTCTAGCTATTTTGACCATTCTGGATACGTTGGTGATGTTTGTTTCATCATCCGACAACATCTGTAGACTTTTTTCCTATCTGTCACCATTTGTTATAATCTTTCTTTTTTTGGTTCGAAATTGAGATCCGTCGATTCGAATGATTTCATATCACTGAAATTGACCAATTGTCTATGTGGATGATTATAGAGACTAGCTTTGACCTAGTTTAACCTAGAGTGGACTAGGAGTTGACCAGTTGACCAAAGTCAACCTTTGACCCAGTTTGACTGAGTTCGACCTAGAATAGGCCTAGAAGCATATAATTAATGTATTTATATATATTGTTTACTCTAGAACACTAAGTAACCCTGTAAATTCATGTTAGGTATCTGTGACGTCGGTTCAGGCATAGACCCTCACTTATTGCTCAGGATAGCAGGCGAGTACATTCTCTGATAGTTTTCATTGTCTTGGTATGTGCTATATCTGATTCAGTTGTAGTGTTTTACTTGATTCCCGACACGATGGTACACGGGCTAGTATACGTCGGATCCTGTCATGAGATGTCATTCCTGAGTTACCATGGTATATTGGTACATTGTTCGATCTTGTTTTTCTTGTACTTGTATAGACGCCGATTCCTAAGGGGATTTGCTACCCTCTTAGAGAATCCCGCACCATGACGTGACATGTCCGAATCCATTATACTATTCGGGGATGGTGAGTTATTATAGGTTATGTGATCAATATCCCCATGTCACTATTCTTGTGCTTGCGTCACCCTCACTGCACGTAGGGTGTAGCGAGATCTTATATTTCTTGTGCTCGTTTTCCATGTTGGCCGGCTTGACCCTTCTTGAGACTTTTCTGTGATAGTTCGGCCAAATGGAATAGCCTGATCTTGACCCAAGCCGATCACATAATGCTATAATATCTCATGACACTATTTATATTTACATTATACATCAGATATTACGGTACTGTTCTACATTCCAATATTTCATACCCTGATATGATATCCAGTTTTATATATGCTTCTTTATTTCCAGTCTTGATATTTCATCTTGTATTTCATTATAATTATCTCTTATAGAATTTGTCAATTCATATGAAACTGCTATTAGTTTATGTACTCGTTCCCATCCTGACTGGATATGTTGAGAATATTTTAGGAGTTGTTATGCCCTCATTATTGGACTACATGATGTTGCTAGCTGAGGCAGATTCGATATTCTTTCACCGTAAGTTGTCTCCCATGAGTGCTAGGCCTGGTAGTTATTTAGTTTTGTTATTGTTTTTCCTCTGTTTTATTTCTTGTCTCATATGATCCTTGTAGATTCTAGTTGTTCTAGTGATATTGTTATTATTTCTTATCTTATCTTCCTTAGCTTTTGTGATATGATATGAGTACCTTTATAGTTATGGATCTTTTAGATGTTGTAGTTAGTATCGGGTACTTGACAGCGCTCTACCGCCGATACTGCGGCGTAGGCTGGGCGTGGCCCATGTATTCGTACCAGTATATCCGGGTGCGGGTCGTGACAAAGCCTCAAATCACAAGCGAGAACACTGGGGGCTTCTCAGGATCTTGCGATTGTAAATCGCAAAGAGGGCTGTTATCACTGTGGTAAAAGAGGTCATATCAAAATGAACTGCATGAAGCTCAAAACTAAGAAGGCCAAAGACAAGGACGATCATGAGGATCTCATAAAAATAAGAGATATTATCATCACAGCAACCGACAGAGGAACCTGTGGTATATGTCATGACGGTGACTGGGTTATGGACACGGGAGCGCCATATCACGCCACTCCAGATAGGAGGATCTTCACGTCATACCGAGACGATAAGTTTGGACGTGTGAAGATAGACAACAAGGGGATTACTGCAGTTGTAGGCATCATTGATGTGCGCTTGATGACGGAGTTTGGTGAGAAGCTTGTCCTCAAGGGTATTTGACATGTACCAAGTTTGCACTACAACCTGATTTTCGTATGGATGATGTGTCACGATCCACTCCCGTTTTTCGGGATACGAGTATGTAGCCAAGTCCAGCCTACATCGCAGTATCGACGGTAGTACGCTGTCTAGACCTCAATGTCAATCTCAAGTACAACAAAATCACATATATTTGCTCATTCATAATAATTATTTAGTTACATATCAAATTATACATCAAAATGACATTCGAGAACAAACCCACTAAATATTAAATACAATAAGTATCTAATCTAACTAGAATCTATTTTTGACCTCCAAGATATCTATAACTCCACCCGAGGGAACCCAAAGCAAGACGGTAAGTCATCAAGAGTCTGTCAACTGAAAAAATATATCCAGTTAGGATTGGAAAAAAGTTCACCATAACACTATACTACACAATATAATATACATGCATGAAGAAAACAATAATAAGGAAAATGAACTATATACATGACATGATATGACAAAAAGAGTACAGTTATAACATGAGGACAATATGACAGTAGACTCGATGGAAGAAAAATGAATGAACAATATAGCAACAAAAGATCGCGTGTACTGTGTGTTTTAGAATACCAATGTTCAACATGTGGTTGGGTTAGGAATTGGACAGTCAACACGTGAGGTGTATTGACTGAACAAACATTATAAGATGATCCCTAACCGAATACTCTGGGCTACACTGGGGTAACACATGTCTACTAGTCGTATTCTCCCACCCAACTAACTCACAAGTACATGTCCAACACGATAAATATTAACAATACGATAAACGATAATCACGATAAAATAGAAGTTAGGCATGAACATATACATTACTATAACAACTCTAACTCTCTTGCACAAGCAGTAATCATGATGAATCTAGAACGATGACAACAAGAAGTAATAATGAAAAGACGATATAAAGATACATGCAGTACAAATAAAGGTAATATAATGTCATAGTGAAACTTGCCTGATTTCCTGGACAAATTGTTTTCATAAGTTAAGGACGAAAGAAAGTCTAACCTGGAAGCTATCAACCCATATCACATCATCGTACCACGAACCGTCACTACCAAAATACGCTCATTTAGCGACGGAGGTTTAGCGACAGAATTATTCCGTCGATATTAGCGACGGGTTCGTGGCCGCTCAGCGACTGATTACCGACCACAAATATTTGCCATTTTTTATTTTAATTTTAGGGGCAGGAAAGGTCGCACATCCGTCGCTAGTGTGTCGGTGTTATAGCGACGGATATTCGGTCGTCGCCACGTAGTCGTTTATTTGGCAGAAATTGTGTATATAATTGGCGGGACATATCTTCGACTACGTAGCGACGGATATTCAGTCGGATAATCATAATAGCGACTACCTGGCGACGGATATTTCTTAGTCGCTATTCCGTCGCTAAATTAGCGTTCCAGACTTAAATGAAAAGGTGGGGGGAACTTTTGGCATTTCCTCCAAATTCAATCTCTCTTTCTCTCTCTCTCTCTTTCTCTCTCTCTCTCTCTGTCTCTCTCTCTCGCGCGGCTTCGTGAACGGCGACGGCGTCCTCTCCTCTCTCTCTCCCGAAGGTAATCTCCTCTCTCTCTCTCTTTCTCTCTCTCTCCTCTCTCTCTGTGTTGCGGTGTCGACGTAGGGGCCTGGGCGGCGGGCTTGGGGCGGGGGCGTCGGGGGCTGGGCGGCGGGCTTGGGGCGGGGGCGTCGGGGGCTGGACGGCGGGCTTGGGGCGGGGGCGTCGGGGGCTGTGCGGCGGGCTTGGGGCGGCGGGCTTTGGTCGGGGGCGGCGGGGGGCTTTGCTTATCAAATTCATCTAATTTATATATTGGCTAAATAATGTGTTATCCATATTGGGTGTTATCCATTAGTTTGGTGGTGTTTGGATTAGTAAATGTGAATATGGCATTTGGGTTCATGGTGTATATGTTCACTGTGTCAAGGACAGTACGAGTTCTTCATCTGCATAAGTCAGTATTTGGGTTCATGGTCTATACATCTAACTGTGATATACATATATATATATGTGCCTATTATAATTAGCATGCAGGACGGCTTGGGGTGTAATGTGTGATTGTAGACATGGTAGGAATTATAGGTAATTAACGCTAGTGTGACTAGACTAAGGTAGTGCTTGCTAGATAATAAGGACACTCTAGTATCCTAACCAAGTTAATTTAGACTAGATATTTAGGATATAGCTCCCATATCCTAGAAGTGGACTCTTGCAATTTAGAAATAGATAGATTGACTTAGTTTGGTATCGGTATCGCACTATCGGTATCGGTATCGGTATCGCACTATCGGTCAAGGTTCACAATCATCGGAATCGGTTTCGGACTATTCCTATGAGTATTGGTATCGGCGATATCGGTAGTATCGGCGGTATCGTATCGGAGCATCGGACTTTGGTATCGGAAAACAAATAATTATTAATAAATTATTTACATTTAAAAATATATATTTTATACATGTAGGCATAATTTTAAGTATTTTAGCATTATTTCTTAGTAGTTTTGAAATTATATGAAATAGTAGTCACCTTTACCGATTGGTTTTGCCGAATTGACCGGAACAAAGACCCCCATATATAGTCGGTATCGGTCAATATTTGGTATCGGTCGGTATCGGATCGGAACATGCCAAACCGTATCGGTATCGGTCGTATCGGATCGGTATCGGCCGATACTTTAAACCATGCTATCGGTATCGAACTATCAGTATCGGTATCGGTATCGCACTATCGGTATCGGTATCGCAGTATCGGTATCGAACTATCGGTATCGAACTATCGGTATCGGTATCGCACTATCGGTATCGGTATCGCGCTATCGGTATCGGTATCGGTATCGCACTATCGGTATCGGTATCGGTATTACAGTATCGGTATCGAACTATCGGTATCGGTATCGCACTATCGGTATCGGTATCGGTATCGCAGTATCGGTATCGAACTATCGGTATCGAACTATCGGTATCGGTATCGGTATCGCACTATCGGTATCGGTATCGGTATCGCACTATCGGTATCGAACTACTAGTAACAATTGTATTTATATTTTTCTCTTCTCGAGCTAGAATACTAGCGGATCCACCAGTTACATGATTATATACTAATTCTGTTTAGTTTGTCTTACTATACAAATTTTTACATCTAATCTGTGATGGATCGTTATTTCGTTGATCGTACATGGATGTACAAACGACAACACGAGAGCATAATAGGTGTGAGTGACAATTTTCAGGCAGGCGTGGAAGTGTTTCTTAAGTATGCCATGAGCAAAGCTCAGTTTATGGACGGTAACAAAATCAAGTGTCCATGTCGTAATTGTCGCAATAGACGTTACGAAGAAGTGGTGAGTGTAAGAGATCATTTGACCCGTAAGGGTTTCGTACGTGATTACGACCTGTGGTCATCGCAAGGTGAACTATATGCCCAAAGACAGGTTGCGAATGCTGCTACTTATGCTTTTGATGATAATGCTGCAGCGGATTTTGTCGTCGATGACGACGAATGGTCCGTTGATTATGGAGACGTGCAGAACCTTGCACGAGATATGGTGTACGACGCGGCAGGGCCTAATTTTGATCCGGAGGATCCTAATCCCGAGGCGAAGGAGTTCTATGATATGTTTCAGGATGCTGAAACTTCTTTATATTCTGGTTGTGATCCACATTTCATACTGTCAGTGACGATGCGGTTGTTGAACATAAAGTCCGATTTTAACTTGCCACAAACTTGCTATGATCGGATTACACAACTAATGAAGGAGGTGTTACCGAAGGAATCAAAAGAGCTTCCAAAAAACTTCTACAAGTCGAAGATGATGGTCTGACAACTGGGACTGGGGTACGACAAGATAGATTGTTGTCGCAACGGATACATGTTGTACTACAAGGAGAACGAGGATGTAGAAAGTTGCCGCTTCTGTAATGCGGATCGTTACAAGGAAGTCAGGGGAAAAGGAAAGTCAACTAGAAAACGACGTCCTTACAAGTATATGCATTACTTGTCGATCACGAAGCGCTTGCAGAGGATGTATATGTCTCAGAATACAGCAGAACACATGACGTGGCACAACGAAGAACGCACAAAGGACGATGGAGAATTGTCACATCCTTCGGATGGAGAGGCGTGGAAATATTTCGATTTTTGCCATCCGGATTT
This sequence comes from Iris pallida, assembly GCA_029216955.1. Lineage (NCBI taxonomy): Eukaryota > Viridiplantae > Streptophyta > Magnoliopsida > Asparagales > Iridaceae > Iris > Iris pallida. The sequence goes on along the minus strand of JANAVB010024597.1, from coordinate 9,205,666 downwards.
TGCTGCAGAGCCCAGAAATGTACGCATGGGGCTATGTTCTGATGGATTCGCCCCTTTCGGGCAGTTGGGATCTCAATACTCCTGCTGGCCGGTCATTCTGACCCCTTACAATCTGCCACCATGGATGTGTATGAAGACTCCTTATATGTTCTTGACAGCTATCATACCGGGTCCCAAAAATCCGACGAAGAATATCGATATATATTTACAGCCGTTGGTGCATGAGCTAAAATAGCTGTGGAAGATCGGCGTCACGACATATGACATTTCCAGGAAACAGAACTTTTAGATGAGAGCTTCACTGATGTGGACAATCAATGATTTTCCCGCATACGATATGCTGTCGGGATGGAGTACTCACGGCACCCTGTCTTGTCCGATATGCATGCAAAATAGTAAGGCGTTCCACCTTAAGCATGGAGGAAAAACTTCTTTCTTTGATTGTCATCGTCAATTTCTGCCCGCGAGTCATCCTTGGAGAAAGAACAAGGACGCATTCAGAGCTGAAAAACAAGAATTTTCTCATCCGCCTGCCAGATTATCGGGATACGATATTTGGGAAGATGTAATGGATTTTCCCACTGTAATGGAAGATCCATCGAACAATCGTGTCGATGGGTTCGAACAAACCCATAACTGGACCAAACGGAGTATCTTCTGGGACTTGCCTTATTGGAAAGATAATCTTATAAGGCATAATCTTGAGGTTATGCATATCGAAAAGAATGTGTTCGATAATATCTTCAATACCGTCATGGACATTAAAGGAAAGACGAAGGACAATCCAAAAGCAAGACAAGATATTGCCGAGATATGCAAGCATCCTTATCTGAACTTGATACAAAGGGGAGCTGCTGGACAATTAAGTAAGCCGATAGCACAATACACATTGAGCAAAGAAGATAGATTAATAATCTGCAAGTGGGTATCTACTTTAAGATTTCCCGACGGCTATGTGTCGAATTTGTCTAGATGCGTTGACCTCAATGAACGCAAGCTAACGGGAATGAAGAGTCATGACTGCCACGTGTTTATGGAAAGATTACTGCCCATTGCTTTGAAAGAGTTGTTGCCTTCTGCTGTATGGGTTCCGTTGGCCGAACTATCAATATTTTTTAGGGATATTTGTTCAACTAAGTTGACTGTGCAACACATGGTTGAACTTGAGGAGAAGATTATCTTAAAAATTTGCAAGTTGGAGAAAATATTTCCTCCTGGCTTCTTCGACAGCATGGAACATCTACCGATTCATCTAGCATACGAAGCCCGTGTCGGTGCATCTGTTCATTATCGATGGATGTACCCATTTGAAAGGTACATAAATATCGATATAATTTAAGCTGAATTTCTATTTATTTTAAAATTCTTTCTTAATTCTCAAGATAATTTGTCTCTCTAGATACCTACACCATCTAAAGAAGAAAGTTGGCAACAAAGCTCATGTAGAGGCTTCGACATGCGAAGCATATCTTATCGAAGAGGTTTCAAACTTCTGCTCCATTTATTTCGATACTCATGTTAAAACAAATCGAAATAGACCTCAAAGGAATGACGAGGACGTTGAGGATGGAGGAATATTCAATGTAAGGGGCAAGCCTGTTGGGGCTAGTAAAAGACGGTGGTTGACAGACGACGAGTATGATGCCGCTCACCGATATGTCTTGTTAAACTGTGACATACAGAGAGATTTGGAGAAGTAAGTCAGTACACTAAATATCGTTATAATCTCAAATTTGATGAAGTAAGTGACTACACTTATATATTCTTATTTTCTCTAATAGTGTATTTAGAGATGAAATCAAAATGAGGAGACCCGATATTACCGATGAGGGACTTCAAAGAGAGGTTGATTGTATATTTCCGTCATGGTTTCGCAAATACGTAAGTAACTGTGATTATAATTGAGATTATTAATATATAATCTAAAACATTTAAATTATAAATATTTGTTTACAGGTTTTATTGCCTGAAACAACACTCACTCATGAGAGTGTTCATTATCTGGCACTGGGACCGAAGAAGCAAATAAAGACTTGGCCAGGCTATGTCGTTAATGGCTTCAGGTTTAAGTCAACTCAGAATACTATAAATGTCGAATTTATCAATGACGGCATCAATATCAAGGATTCTTGTGTTTGCATAAGAGGCACCGTCTATGACGACGACCCGGACTTTGACTATTATGGAGTGCTTCGGGATATTGTAGATTTACAATATACTGGCCCACATGATATGCATATTGTGATGTTCAAATGTGAGTGGTTCGATACGATACCAAATATCGGTTGGAGAATCGATAAACAATTTGGATTCGTCGATATAAATCATCGCAGGAGGTATAGAGGGTCCGATACATTTGCAATAGCAAATCAGGCTGTTCAAGTCTACTATACAAGCTACCTAAGGCGTCGTAGAGATCGATTTGATTGGTGGGCAGTATGCAAGATTAAATCTAGAAATACATTCAACGTTGGAGACCCAGCATACCAAGAGGACCAGATCGAAAAGTCCCAATACTTGGGACAACACTCAGATACAATGGATGTTGAAGATATTGTTGAGGAAAACAGAGGAGAGGAAGAGGTTGATATACAAGACTTAGCTGTCAACCGGGGGAGAAAGAGGCGTCTTGTCCCAAATTTTAAGGCAGAAGAAGAAGAAGAAGAAGAAGAAGAATTTAATGGGGATGAGGATACAGATGAAATCGACGATGAAGATAAGGATGATGATGAGGATGAGGAGGATGATGATAAAGATGAGGCCGAGGATGAGAACGAAGACGATGATTAGGTTAAATATTGTTGTATAGTAAAAACACTTCCAATTACGTGAATTAAGTTTGACCTCATAAAAGCAATTACGTGAATTCATGTTTTTTTTATTCGATTATTTACTTATTGCAGATGGCACTCCTAGTCTTTTTCGTCGCGACGGCACTCGTCTCCCTACTGGTGGTATGTATATTTTAGTTTAGTTTTTTATATCCATTTACACTTTTCTATTGTTAATTATGTTTATGTGTTCTATTTACAGGTCATGATGGCTGGCCGTGGTCGTGGTGCTGGTCGTGGTGGTGGTGGTGGTGGTGGTGGTGGTGGTGCGGGTCGTGGTCGTGGTCGTACCGGTGCTGGTGGTCGTGGTCGCGTTCAGAGTTCCCGAGATGTGACCCCATCGAGCGAGCCCGATCCGGAGAGTACCCCGGGCACAGACGCATCCCGCCCTCGATCGACCACTTCATCGAGGCATCAGTCCGAATCTGCTAGCGGATCCGATCCGCTATCGGAACCACCAGCAGCGGATCCACCAGGGGATGCCCCAGTTACTGCACAGTGGGCCCCGGAGTACCCCCATACTCGGTTCCATCCGGTTACTGGGGAGTACATACGCGGACCCGCGGATCCTCCGACGGCACCAGAGAGGCCGAGAGGCGAGTTCCGACGAGAGCTATGGCCCGCGGGGACCTCGTAAGTAAATTTAAGTTAATTTATTAAATTTCTTTCATTTATTCAAGTTAATAATCCAGTCGTTTCTTCTTTGTAGGTTTTTTTCGTTAATGTTGGCAGGGCCCTTGGAGAAATTATCTGGGCTAACTTCCACGGTCCTTACCTCAACTTTACGTCGGTGCCCCCAACCGAGCAGTACGTCTGGCTCGACGAGTTGAGGGTATATATCTATATTTTTTTGGTTAAGTCTATGTGATTCTTTAATCAACCATTTTGTAAATTACCTGATAATTGATTTTCTGTGTTAGAGAACGTACTGGTGGCCCCCCCATCGCGAGGAGGGGATCCGCAGGACCTACCGAAGCGTATGCTCAAAGAAGATACGGGATATGATTCATGACCTAAAGATGGGGCATACGAGGCCGAATTGGATCCGGCAGGACTATTATGAGGACCTCTTAGGCATGATGGATAACCCTACATACAAGGAGAAATCGGCGAAGACGAAGGTGAACCGATCTGCCGCGGGCCTTCATACGGGGGGATCAAGGTCTCACGCAGTGACACTTGCAGATCTGGTGAGCAACCGTAAATTCATTTCACTATCGAATTAGGTATTATTAATTAAAGGAGTTAATTAGTTTCTACGCAAATTTCGTATGCAGGCCCAACGGGCGGTAAAGGAGGGAAGGGCGCCAGAATCGGTCACCATGCACGACGTCTTCCAGCATACGCACAAAAGACGGAAGGACGGGAGCTTCGTCGACGAGAGGGCCAAGGAGACTGATGTAAGTACTTATGATTATGAGATTAACGTTAGAATTAAAAGTATTCGGACTATAACTTAGGTAAACTTAGGATTCACACTTAACTTAGTGAAACATAGGATTTAGATTACAACTTAGGTAAATCTTATAATATAAACACATTCATTTGATAGGCTGCGTATCGTGAGGCCCTTAGTCGGGCTCAGTTACCTGACACCGAGGATGTCGGTGAAACGACGCCCTTCCGGACGCCCTCTTCTTTGGCCGCTCGGAACGACTTGTTCGTAGATACCGTCGGCAGCTTTAAGAAAGGGTACCTGTACGGAGTCGGCTCCCTAGGGCCATTGCATATGGCGACGCAGAGATTTCCACCGACACCGCCTCCTCCCGTGGCCCGGGCAGGCGATGATGTTAGGTCGCAGCTTACGCAGCTGCACGAGGCGGTGTCGTCCTTGCGGGAGCCAAATCGGTGATTTATCGATCAAATTTGAGTTCAACGTAATAAATAAAATACTAAACGAATTTCTAAATTTTTGGAAAAATTATATGTCGTAGATCGTCGTGTCATCTTTCCAAAACTTCAAATGGATCGCAAATCGATTTTCAAGATCTTCGTATGGAGGATGGTATATGATGGATGTTGTCACCCTCACTTTTCCAAGTTAGGGGTAAAATGGTAATTTTCCATTTTATAATATTTTTGAGAATTTTATTTCATGAATATTAATATTTAATTATTATAGGAGTCGGGTTCAAATTTCATCGCATTCCGAGTTAATTCGGGACCCCGGTGAATTTCGACTTGAGTCGTAATTAGCATGTTATTTAACCATGGCCCACCACACTAAAGTTTTAGGTTTAGGAGTTTGGACTAGTCCCCCATGAGTAATTAAGTTTAATTATGATTTTTATTTAATTTTAGCAACTTCCGAAACCAATTTTGGGACTTAACTTAGCCTAGAAGCTAGGGAGGGGCAAACTTGTAATTACAAGTGCCCCTACCTTTGACCACCATGGTGTTAGCCCAATGATTGTATTATGTTTTTAAATATGGTTAATATGTTAAGTTTAGCATTTCATTATCACTAATCTTTATACTATCACTATACCATTTCTACTTATTCATATACCTTTGGTGATATATGCCTATTGGTTTACTTTTTAGTGATATGAGCTTATCTATCTTAAATTTAATCGGGTTGCCAAAATCAAAACTATGTTTTTGATTGTGGTCATTCAATTAAGTTTAATCATTATGATATCACTAACATTTATGCTATCGCCTTAGCACTTACTTAAACTCAGCATTGTCCTAATGTGCATTTAACCTATCATAGTTGCTACTACGTATATTGCTTTGTTCGTCTAACATGTACATGCAGAAAAGCAATAAGCAAGATCAATGTGGACATATGCAATGAAGAAATCATGGTGGGCCAAAGACGATGGATCCCACAAGATTTTTCTGAACCACCCGACGACATCTCTGGAGCCACGCACCGGGGGTTCCGCTGCCCGGTCAGCGGACGGGGGTCGAGGGGGCAGCACCCCTCGTCGGGGATTCGGGGGCGAAGCCCCCGAAAGGTATTCAGTTTTTACAAACTGGATATCTTTGGACAGCTGCCGCCAAGGGAAAAAGCCAGCACCTATCAAAGGAAGAAGCCAAGCCATGCCATCATCATTTCAAGAATCTGAAGAAGCCTGCACCTGCCTAAGTTTATCTGGAGTCTGTAATGAGTCTTAGGAATTATTGTAAACACAAGAAATGGATGGCAAAATCGAAAGCTAGGGCAGAAATAAGCCCAGGATCATTTTTGGTGGAAAACGGCATACCGACGGTATACCGGCGTATACCGACGGTATACCGGCGCATACCGACGGTATACCGGTTTTCGTTCACAGAAAGTTTCTGTTTACAAAATCGGCATACCGACGGCATACCGGTCCATACCGACGGTATACCGCTTCCGAAACGTTGAAATTCCAACGGTCGGATTTTCAACCATTAATGATCCCAATGGCTATATTTCTAGCCGTTGTAATCCCAGACCGGTATACCGCCTGTATGCCGGATCATACCGGCGGTATGCCGGTTCGTGACTGAAAAGTTGCCTTTGGCTTCTTTTCAAGCTTTGGTTATAAATAGCCTTGAACCCCTTCATTCAAGGTTGATGCTTTGAGCCTAAAAATTTCCAAACCACCAAAGCTTATCCACATACAACTCTACAAAGCCTTTATTTGCCATCTACAAATTGTGTTAGAGTTATTGAGTTGAAAAGTGAGATCTTCATCCTATTGTATAAGGAGATCAAAACCTATTGTGAAAGGTTGAAGTTGGAGAGTCTTCGTATCCAAACTCTCGGTTGAAGTTGGGGAGTCTTCGTATCCAAACTCTCGGTTGAAGTCGGAGAGCCCTTCGGATTAAAGCTCTTGTGTAAGAAGTTGGCGAGTTCTTCGGATCCAAACTCGTGTGTCACTATTTACTCAAATAGTGGATTAAAGCCGGAGAGAGTTCCGGGACTGGACTGCCTCTTAAGAGGATACCAGGATACATCGGGTGTCGGTATTGTGTTTACTTCTTCTCTTGCACTTATATTTTTAAATTGCCAATTAGCTTATGCTAAGTGCTTGATTAGTTAGCTTGACCCTATTCACCCCCCCTCTAGGGTTCCTACACATGGCTGGTCATATAGTCCACCCCCTCCACCTCTCCTTTCTTCTTCACTAAGGCTTCTTCTTCTCTCTTCATTTCTTTCTTCCAACTCCTTCTTCTTCCTCCAAATCTTCATTTAGGTATGTTATTTAAACCCTCTTAAATTCCTCATTTTCATTTATTCTTTCACATTAATTAGAGAGGGAACCATTCTCTACATGTTGACCCTAGATTTTGTAGGTTTCCTTAAATTCTAGTTTAAGGATTTATTTATGGTCCTATTCTTTTTAGAGTGGTATATATATATATATATATATATATATATATATATATATATATATATATATATATATATATATATATATATATATATATATAAAATATATATATACATGTGTATTTATGTGTGTGTATTTATATATGTATTTGTGTGTGTGTAGAGGAGAGTGATAGTTGTGTCATGAGAGTGTGTCCATGTGTGGGTGAGAGTGTGTCCATGTGTGTGTGTGAGTGTCCATATATATATAGATATATATAGATATATATATATATATATATATATATATATATATATATATATATATATATATATATATATATATATATATGTGTGTGTGTGAGTGTGTCTATATATATATATATATATACATTTATATATATGTATAGATATGTATAGATATATATATGTGTGTGTGGTCATACATATATAGGTGTGTGTATTTGTGTGTGTAGAGAGGGAATGGGAATTAGTTGTGTGTGTGTGAGTGATATAGATTAGAGAGTTAGAGAGGGAGAATTATAGAAGAAATTAGAGAGAATTAGAGGAGAAAAGAGTGAGAGAATGGGGGGAAATTAGAGAGGAATGAGAGGAAGAAAGGGGGAGCAACCAAGGCACCAAGGGGGGCGCCTAGGGGGCTATTTTTTCCCCCCATAACAGCAGCAAAACAACAGTAACAGCAGTAGGCAGCAACAGTAGCAGCAGCCTAGGCACAATTTCCTCCCCCATTTGACCCCCGAATCAACCTATAGATACCCCTATATATATACCCATATATATACATATGTATACCTATATATATAGCCCTATATAACCCTAATTAGCCCACTAAATAACCCCCCAAAGATTGTCCCAAGAGAGTGTGAAAAGTAAGAGTTGAATGAGATTGAATGAGTGAATGAATAGTTGAGTTAGTTTTAGTGAAGGGGTGAATTTGAGTTCCGTGATTCGGAACGCGTCGAAACTTGGAGGGAACCTAGATAATGTGATTTAGATTTTGTGGGTAGGCTTCGGAGTCGGAATCGGGGTTGCATGTGGGCTCGGGGAGACGGTATCGCACCGCACCATCCCGTATCTTGAAATATTCAAGATAACGGGTAAACGGGCGATACGGGCCGTAAGATGGACTGGATGTCCACTTACCCTAGAAAACTTGGTAGGTAATGGTTGTATAGGCTAGTACCCTAGTACCCTACTACCCTAGGAAGCACGGAGTGGAATTCCTAAGGGAAGGCCACTTGGCGTCAAGTTAGAACGGTTTAAGGGTAAATGTTAAGGGGTAATCGGGTAATTTCGAGATACGGAGTTCGGGTAGTCGGATTGACTTGAAACTTGGGTGGCATGTTGGGTACACCCTACAAATGTCATATTTGAGCCGATTTTGGGTCGGTTGACCCAGAGTTGACTTTTTACCCAAAAGTCAACCGTGAGTCAACACTTTGTCTAGATTTGACCAAATCCAAACTAGAGTTAACCTGTGACCAAAAGTCAACTATTGGTCAACATTTGACCAGTTTGACCTAGGGTTGACTTAGAGTTGACCAGAGTTAACCAGGGTTGACCAGTTGACCAAAAGTCAACTGTAGGCCAACTCTTGACCCCGTTTGACTTTCTTCGACTTGTTTTGACCTGTGATGACTGGTATGACCTAGGGTTGACTTGGTCTTACTTAGATTGACTTGATATAACTTGATTTGACCTAGATTGACTTGACAGGACTTAGTGTGACTCAGTGAGACCTAGTTTGACCTAGAATTCATATCATTTATTGTGAATCATTCTTAACTTTGTTAAACCTAAATTAACATGCAGTATCTCATCTTTAGGTCTCTGATTATCACTCTGAGCATTGATATACCCTACAGCTCAGGATAGCAGGCGAGTACATTTACTGATAGTTTTTATTGTCTTGATATTTGCTATATCCGATTCAGTTGTAGTGTCTTACTTGATTCTAGTCACGATAGTTCACGGACTAGTATACGTTGGATCACGACATGAGATGTTGTTCCTGGATTTTCTTGGTATATATGTACATTTCTTGTCTTGTTCCCTGTACTTGTATAGACACTGATTCCTGAGAGGGAGTAGCTATCCTCTTAGGGAATCCCGTGTCATGACGTGTCATGTCCAGGTCCATTATACTACTCGGGGATGGAGAATTATTAGGGGTTATGTGATCAAAGCCCCATGTCACTATTTTGCTTGCGCCACTCTCACCTCACGTAGAGTGTAGCAGATACCTCCATGTCCATGTTATCCAGGTTGGCCGGCATGACTTTCCGTTGAGGTCACCGCGGATTGCTAGGCCAAGTGGATAACCCTACCATGTTTCCCTTGCCGATCACATAACACTCTAATAATTCAAGGCACATTTTATATTTACTTATCTTATCATATATCCTGTTCTGTTCTACATTCAGTACTCTCTCACCATGCTATGATATTCAGTTACTCACATGTTCTACATGCCTTTATATTGTACCTTGATTTGGAGACCAAGTTCTGCTCGGGAGAAGGGTTACAACCCCGGTCCTTGTTTGGTTTAAGGGTTGTAGCTCAGCTTCCGAACGGTTCCCAAGTCTTCATATATCTTTGTCTTGTAGTTCATTATACTGTCTCTTATAGAATTTGTCAATTCACATGGAACTGCTGTTAGTGTTTGTACTTGCTCATTTTCCTGATATGATGCCGTTATGATATATTACAGATGACTCTGAGGCAGACTGCTCGACCTATTATGGGCTCGAGTCAGATGGAGTGGCCCAGGACCGTGGCCTTATAGTAGAGCCACTAGATTTTATACTCCCGGAGTAGTGTAGATTAGCTAGGTTTGACTGGACTGCGATCCAGCTAGTATTATCAGACCGTAGCTTCTATGTTATATTTTGAGACCCTGTGATGTTGTATATAACTGGGCTTGTGTTGGACACTGGACTTATTTACTATTTCATCTATCATATATTTTCCTTTCGTGCTATCTATCCTAGTTTGTTTCTGTGATTGATACTGTATTACTATGTCACCTCCATTCGGAGTGTATATACTGTACAGGTACCTTTATACTGTTTAGTGTAGTTTTGTAGACAACCTAGACAGCGTTCTACCGCCAATGTTGCGGCGTAGGCTGGACGTAACTACGTACTCGTTCCCCTAATCAGGGTGCGGGTCGTGACACGTTTTTGTGGTGGCCCACGCAGGTCCGGTGTCGCAATTAGTGCGATCTCGTAATGGTGCTCGACTTAGAGTACCAATTACGAGCCTGCAATTAGGACGTAGGACCTAGGATATGATAGGAGTTTCTCAATCACACCTAGGAAAACTTCCGATCTTTTGATTATCATGATTACTCCCCTTGTATTAAATTAACTGTCCTTCTTTGATAATATCTTCTTATGTGCCATATTGATTTCTTCGCTTCAATTCGTCTCCAGGATGATGAAGACGCACCCGCAGGCCACTGGATCGAGTAGCTTGCCCGAGAGATCTGACCAGGACGAGGAGGAGGTTCACGAGACTGGCCCCAGTGATTCCACTATCCCGGAGACCCCGACAGTTGCACAGGGAGGTCTACCTCCTCCATCCCAGAGGGTTACGGCCGTTGTTCCAGAGATACTGTCGCCACCACCACCGATACCGACGGATACACATCATATATTCCTTCTCCTTCAGCAGATGATGGAGACACAGCGGGCCCAGACAGAGGCATCGCAGCGCCAGTCGGAGGTGTCATACCGTCAGATCGAGATGCTGAGGCAGAGTATGGAGAACTCGCATCAGCTTGCACTGGCAGCAGTGGAGAGAGTGGCACCGGGTACGATGCAGGGCCCTACTGGCCAGCAGCAGTCCAGGCCGGGAACAGTATTAGACTTTAGAAAGATGAGCTCCAGGGACTTCACGGGCACGAAGGGCATCCTTTATGCAGACGACTGGCTAGAGGACGTACAACGGAGTATGGAGCTAGCAGAGCTTCATAGAGGACTTTGGGTTTCGGCCGCAGCTAGCCGATTCTTCGACATCGCGCTGATATGGTACCGCACGGATCCTCATGCATCGGTGAAAGGGTTATCATGGGAGGACTTCCGGAGGCTCTTCAAGGAAAAGTTCTTCCCGGACATGGCTCTTACAGCATTGGAGGGCCAGTTCGTGGGTCTAGTGCAGAGGAACTCGTCGGTGGACGAGTATACAGCAGAGTTCTTCCGCCTTAGCAGGTTTGCTCCTGATATGATCCAGGATGAGGGGCAGAAGGCTCGTAAGTTCCGTAGGGGACTTATTCATGCAGTCGCACCCGCACCTCGGGTCGCCGTGACGCGACGTTCGATCAGATATTGATGGACGCACAGATTACAGAGGAGGACTTCGGCCTCAAGCCGAAGAGGAGCGACGATACCATGGGGGCGAGTTCCAGTGCGGGACCGGCCAAGCGCCCCCACTTTCAGCATCAGCAGAAGCCATTTCAGCAGCAGCCTCTATTACAGATTCAGCAGGCACCAGCGCGTGCCCAGCAGCACCAGGGACAGGGCCAGAGGCCGGGTACTCCATGCAGCTTCTGCAGGAAGCCAGGGCACAATAGAGAGGCTTGTAGGAAGAGGTTGGGCGTCTGTCTATACTGCGGGGCGCCTGACCACCAGCTGAGGGATTGCCACGCTAGTGGAATCCGAAGAGACCAGGACAGAGTACAGCAGGCTAGAGGAGGCCAGCAGGGGCGTGCTTTCGCCATGATAGTTGAGCCTACTCAGGCAGTAGTAGAGCAAATAGCAGGTTCCGATATTTCGAATCTCCTTTCCGTATTTGCCTTCTTATAAACTGTCTTGAACTTTGATTCTATCTGTTCTTTGATCGTTGGATGAAAATTTTTCTTATGATGTGATTTCCTTCTAAGATAAGTCGTATGGGCTAGGTCGCCTCGATTATGAGATTTTAGAATGCTCTAGGGTCATGCTAGCAGGCATAGCGAGGACATATAGTCGGATTATGGTCATATTTCTTGGGTGTGGGAATTTAAGGTTTTCGCTGCCAAGCATGCGGCAATGCGAATATTTTAAATACCATAATTCTAGATGTATGTACCGTAGTTGAGGACTCTATGATTATCGTAGCTTTGCTCACTGGTATGACGGAGATTCTGAGTATCATGATGATTGGACAGACGCATACGATTATCGATTTGCATGATTTTTGTGTTTACTTGTTTTAATTTTTTAGGATGATTTTTTAAGGTGGATAGACTTGTAGCACCCAGTTTCTATTTGAGAGTAATTTTAAATTTTATAATTTTAGTCATTTAATTCATGCTTTGATTTTTGAGATTTTAATCATTTAAATTTTAAGCCATGACTTGTGATTTTGATATTTACTATTGTTTGGTTTTAATTTCGAGGACGAAATTTTTTTAAGGTGGATAGACTTGTCACCCTCACTTTTCCAAGTTAGGGGTAAAATGGTAATTTTCTATTTTATAATATTTTTGAGAATTTTATTTTATGAATATTAATATTTAATTATTATAGGAGTCGGGTTCAAATTTTATCGCATTCCGAGTTAATTCGGGACCCCGGTGAATTTCGACTTGAGTCGTAATTAGCATGTTATTTAACCATGGCCCACCACACTAAAGTTTTAGGTTTAGGAGTTTGGACTAGTCCCCCATGAGTAATTAAGTTTAATTATGATTTTTATTTAATTTTAGCAACTTCCGAAACCAATTTTGGGACTTAACTTAGCCTAGAAGCTAGGAAGGGGCAAACTTGTAATTACAAGTGCCCCTACCTTTGACCACCATGGCTGGTCATATAGTCCACCCCCTCCACCTCTCCTTTCTTCTTCACTAAGTCTTCTTCTTCTATCTTCATTTCTTTCTTCCAACTCCTTCTTCTTTCTCCAAATCTTCATTTAGGTATGTTATTTAAACCCTCTTAAATTCCTCATTTTCATTTATTCTTTCACATTAATTAGAGAGGGAACCATTCTCTACATGTTGACCCTAGATTTTGTAGGTTTTCTTAAATTCTAGTTTAAGGATTTATTTATGGTCCTATTCTTTTTAGAGTGGTATATATATATATATATATATATATATATATATATATATATATATATATATATATATATATATATATATATATATATATATATATTAAAATATATATATATATATATATATATATATATATATATATATATATATATATATATATATATATATTTTAATATATATATATATATATATATATATATATATATATTATATATATATATATATATATATATACATGTGTATTTATGTATGTGTATTTATATATGTATTTGTGTGTACGTGTGTAGAGGAGAGTGATAGTTGTGTCATGAGAGTGTGCCCATGTGTGGGTGAGAGTGTGTCCATGTGTGTGTGTGAGTGTCCATATATATATATATAGATATATATATATGTGTGAGTGTGTCTATATATATATATACATTTATATATATGTATAAATATGTATAGATATATATATGTGTGTGTGGTCATACATATATAGGTGTGTGTATTTGTGTGTGTAGAGAGGGAATGAGAATTAGTTGTGTGTGTGTGAGTGATATAGATTAGAGAGTTAGAGAGGGAGAATTATAGAAGAAATTAGAGAGAATTAGAGAAGAAAAGAGTGAGAGAATGGGGGAAAATTAGAGAGGAATGAGAGGAAGAAAGGGGGAGCAACCAAGGCACCAAGGGGGGGGCCTAGGGGGCTGTTCCCCCCCCCCCCCCCATAACAGCAGCAAAACAGCAGTAACAGCAGTAGGCAGCAACAGTAGCAGCAGCCTAGGCACAATTTCCCCCCCTTTTGACCCCCGAATCAACCTATAGATACCCCTATATATATACCCATATATATACATATGTATACCTATATATATAGCCCTATATAACCCTAATTAGCCCACTAAATAACCCCCCAAAGATTGTCCCAAGAGAGTGTGAAAAGTAAGAGTAGAATGAGATTGAATGAGTGAATGAATAGTTGAGTTAGTTTTAGTGAAGGGGTGAATTTGAGTTCCGTGATTCGGAACGCGTCGAAACTTGGAGGGAACCTAGATAATGTGATTTAGATTTTGTGGGTAGGCTTCGGAGTCGGAATCGGGGTTGCGTGTGGGCTCGGGGAGACGGTATCGTACCGCACCATCCCGTATCTTGAAATATTTAAGATAACGGGTAAACGGGCGATACGGGCCGTAAGATGGACTGGATGTCCACTTACCCTAGAAAACTTGGTAGGTAATGGTTGTATAGGCTAGTACCCTACTACCCTAGGAAGCACGGAGTGGAATTCCTAAGGGAAGGCCACTTGGCGTCAAGTTAGAACGGTTTAAGGGTAAATGTTAAGGGGTAATCGGGTAATTTCGAGATACGGAGTTCGGGTAGTCGGATTGACTTGAAACTTGGGTGGCATGTTGGGTACACCCTACAAATGTCATATTTGAGCCGATTTTGGCTCGGTTGACCCAGAGTTGACTTTTTACCCAAAAGTCAACCGTGAGTCAACACTTTGTCTAGATTTGACCAAATCCAAACTAGAGTTGACCAGTTGACCAAAAGTCAACTGTTGGTCAACGTTTGACCAGTTTGACCTAGGGTTGACTTAGAGTTGACCAGAGTTGACCAGGGTTGACCAGTTGACCAAAAGTCAACTGTAGGCCAACTCTTGACCCCGTTTGACTTTCTTCGACTTGTTTTGACCTGTGATGACTGGTATGACCTAGGGTTGACTTGGTCTTACTTAGATTGACTTGATATAACTTGATTTGACCTAGATTGACTTGACAGGATTTAGTGTGACTCAGTGAGACCTAGTTTGACCTAGAATTCATATCATTCATTGTGAATCATTCTTAACTTTGTTAAACCAAAATTTACATGCAGTATCTCATCTTTAGGTCTCTGATTATCACTCTGAGCATTGATATACCCTACAGCTCAGGACATCAGGCGAGTACATTCACTGATAGTTTTCATTGTCTTGATATCTGCTATATCCGATTCAGTTGTAGTGTCTTACTTGATTCCAGTCACGATAGTTCACGGACTAGTATACGTTGGATCATGACATGAGATGTTGTTCCTGGATTTTCTTGGTATATATGTACATTTCCTGTCTTGTTCCCTGTACTTGTATAGACACCGATTCCTGAGAGGGAGTAGCTATCCTCTTAGGGAATCCCGTGTCATGACGTGTCATGTCCAGGTCCATTATACTACTCGAGGATGGGGAATTATTAGGGGTTATGTGATCAAAGCCCCATGTCACTATTTTGCTTGCGCCACTCTCACCTCACGTAGAGTGTAGCAGATACCTCCATGTCCATGTTATCCAGGTTGGCCGGCATGACTTTCCGTTGAGGTCACCGCGGATTGCCGGGCCAAGTGGATAACCCTACCATGTTTCCCTTGCCGATCACATAACGCTCTAATAATTCAAGGCACATTTTATATTTACTTATCTTATCATATATCCTGTTCTGTTCTACATTCAGTACTCTCTCACCATGCTATGATATTCAGTTACTCACATGTTCTATATGCCTTTATATTGTACCTTGATTTGGAGACCAAGTTCTGCTCGGGAGAAGGGTTACAACCCCGGTCCTTGTTTGGTTTAAGGGTTGTAGCTCAGCTTCCGAACGGTTCCCAAGTCTTCATATATCTTTGTCTTGTAGTTCATTATACTGTCTCTTATAGAATTTGTCAATTCACATGGAACTGCTGTTAGTGTTTGTACTTGCTCATTTTTCTGACAGGATACCGTTATGATATATTACAGATGACTCTGAGGCAGACTGCTCAACCTATTATGGGCTCGAGTCAGATGGAGTGGCCCAGGACCGTGGCCTTATAGTAGAGCCACTAGATTTTGTACTCCTGGAGTAGTGTAGATTAGCTAGGTTTGACTGGACTGCGATCCAGCTAGTATTATCTGACCGTAGCTTCTATGTTATATTTTGAGACCCTGTGATGTTGTATATAACTGGGCTTGTGTTGGACACTTGACTTATTTACTATTTCATCTATCATATATTTTCCTTTCGTGCTATCTATCCTAGTTTGTTTCTGTGATTGAGACTGTATTACTATGTCACCTCCATTCGGAGTGTATATACTGTACAGGTACCTTTATACTGTTTAGTGTAGTTTTGTAGACAATCTAGACAGCGTTCTACCGCCGATGCTGCGGCGTAGGCTGGACGTAACCACGTACTCGTGCCCCTAATCAGGGTACGGGTCGTGACAGATGTCGTAGTTTGTTTGGAGACAAAGATTGGATGCTTACGAAGGGTTCCCAACAGCTCGTTCGAGGAGATTTGTGTTGTGTCATGTACAAGCTCAATTCGCTGAGTTGTACAGACAAGCTGCAGATACTGGATGAAGGCTCGAGGGATGTTCAACCTGAGTTGGATCGTCGGGAACTTACTGAGGAGGGTCTTCGAGATGTTTTAAGGGTTACAAAGGATTTGGTTCGTTGAGATAAAGCGACGAATGGAGGTGAGTCAAAGATTAAAGGTCAGTCTGTTGGTCCTATGACATTTGGTCGATCTCCAGGTGGAGGCTGCTCTACATATCCAGTTTTGACGACGGGTGGTTTGCTAAAGCTTCACGGAGCGACATTGGTTTTGGTAAGTTCGAAACTAGGGAGGAGATAAAGGTTTGCAACAAACTCAATCTGACGCAGGTGCATCTCCATTCACACAGTTCAAGGGGAGTTGTGGGTCATCGACGACGTGCACAATGCATGATGTTCTACTCGAGGATGCATGTGTACGTGAGAGCTTTAATGTCGGACATGAAGGTGGGTAGGTTCTGGAGTTCAAATCTCAAGAGGATCGCACCGTCCACTTTGTTAGGCTAGCCAAGGGTGAAGAAGCTCGATGGAACGGTAGCATGTTCCGGTGGAAGACGGTAAGTCGGGGACAGGCAGCCGAGACTTGCGGTGAGGCTGATTGTAGGGACTTCGGTCTTGATCGTGTTATTGATATCGATATAATCCCAGTGGTGTAGGAGGTGCTAAGCATTGCAGCTAGCGTCGACGTGACAATCGAGGAACTGGAGACGAAAGAAGATGCAAAGCAGCTCGGGGGATCGGATATCAGCAACATGGGAGAGTAAGAACTTTGTCGCGAGGGTGTTGTGCTATTTTAGATATAATAAGATTCTTATTTGAGGGCTCATATTTAGAAAATCCTATTATGATCTAAAATAGGATATTGATGGAATATTTTAGGTATAATAGGATTACAATTTTATTCATACTTAGGAAATCCTATTATGACATAAAATATGATTTTCTCATCCTATATATATAGGGTGAGGGTGGGGGCACAAATCATAGCACAAAGTTGAGATTCGAGGTGTTCGTCCACAGGAGATCTAAGAGAAAGTCCGCACTTTGCTCTTAGGATTTCGCCATACAAGACAGAAGGAAGAAGACATCTAATCGAAGAGTCGTCAACTTCGATTAGGGAGATTGCTACGAGTAGGTGAGCGATTTCAATTGTAATTTTTTTATTTTCTTCTTGAGTGTTGTTAGGGGGTTGAACCTATTAGGACAAAGGATTCAACATTGTTTTTATCAATCTTATAATTTTATCTGAGTTATAGAGATTGTGATTTATCTAGGTGACATAATCACTGCCATATACTTTTCTTTATGTGTGCTTGGTGTCCGTTAGACGGGGTTAGTTATTTTAGGTGGGTTGGTCTAAATTTCCGCTGTAGCAACGTCTCAGACTCGGTTACTTCCAGTGCATTTCACCCAACATGTTCTCTTCTACATAATTTAATACTATTTTATTATCTTTTTTCGAAATTTTCTGTGTAAAAAATAAGAAAACAAATATAGGCAACAGATACGTGCAATTTATTGTTTAAGGGAGAATCCTGACCTCTAATTATTTGAGGAACCCTGACGTGGCCATCAAAAGTCCAATAAAACTTTAAAAATAAAAAAAAAGTTTTGATTTATATTCTCTCTCCCATCATCTTATGGTTCTCAAATCACCGAAAGAAAACCCTAACTAATTTTAGAAACGATTAATTCCTGATTTTATATTATATTTACAATTACTTTCGCATCTTGTCGGACCCTATTCGAACGCAGAGCTCTCAGCGGCAGGTACCTATTATTTTTATTCATTTTGATTTTCTTTATTTTCTTTATTTTTTGTTTGTATTTTGGTTTATTAAATTTGTTTCTTTAGCGAACATTGACGAAAATTTGGCGGTTTAGTTGTTGATCAAAGCATTTTTTTACTGAATTTTGTTTCTTATGTGAATAATGTCGAACATTTGGTAATGTTAGGGTTTGGTCAAAGTAATTCATTCGTTTTCCTAAGGTTTTTGGTTTGCATGTTTCGTTTACTTCTACAAGTTTGCTTCTTTAGCTAACAGTGTCCAAATTTGGTGGTTGGGGGTTTGATCGAAGTGTTTCCATTCGGAATTTTCGAGGTTATATTTTAGGTTACATTTAGTTTATAGTAAAACTTGTTTCTTGAGTGAACAATAGGGGTCATTTGGTGGTGTTAGTTTGATCAATATTTTTCACTCATTTTCGTAGTTTTTTTTTGGTTTACTATACTAAATTTTGTTTCTTGAGTGAACAATGGAGAACGTTTGGTGGTGTTAGGTTTTGCTCATTGTAGTTTCTTCAATCTTCTCATTGGAATGTAGTTATATCTATATTTTAAATTTGCTTCACCCGTTTTGTATGTTGATTAATTTTTTCGATGCGCAGGTTTATTTATACATTTTCACTTAATGACCCTATCGTAGTTTCCGGCTACCAACTGCAATGTATGCTGTCAGGAGGATTAAGTACAGGAGTCGGAACTTGGTTTCTGTATTCCAGCAATCTTGTCATATTTGTAGGTCTACACTATACAGAGATAAACAGATAAATAACAAGACTATAAGAAATTTCAGTTCGGTTCCGCTTTCTTTGCCAAATGGTACTTCTGTAGGAATTCCTAGCAGACATCCCCCGTGTACGCTTCATAATTTATCTAGGTTTTATAGCTCGGAGAGTGATGGAAGTAATGCCATCGAGTGCAAGCACGTTCCAACTAAAGCTGCTGACGGGCATGCTTTACTCGGGGAACAGGAACAACAGGAGTGGTTTAACAACGAGAGGTTGTCTATTAATATCAAGAGGAAGGAATCTCCATTTTTAACAAGAAGGGAACGGTTTAAGAATGAGTTCTCGAGGAGGGTGCTTCCTTGGGATAAAATCACGGTTTCATGGAAAAATTTTCCTTACTATATTCAGTAAGTAGTAACATCCTTATTCCCTTTTTCGTTTTCACTTCTTTATAGTTTTGATAACTAAATTCGGTAAATTATCCACTTTTGCTGCCAGTGAACACACGAAAAGTTTGCTGGTGGAATGCGCTGCATCCCATTTGAAGAATGGGAGATACACAGCATTATTCGGCAACAGATTGAGCTCTTCAAGTGGGAGGATATTGCTTCAAAGCCTTCCAGGTCGATTATAGAAACTTATCATGTCTATTCACTTTTTTTCTTTCTCTATCTTGATGTAATTGAAATTTTGGCTTTGATTTGAGTACTGACAGGAACTGAGCTTTACCGAGAAAGATTGGTAAGAGCTCTTGCACATGATTTACAGGTCCCTCTGTTGGTTCTCGACAGCAGCGTCCTTGCCCTACATGTAAGAGCACTCAGAGTAGCATTGTTTGCGTCGATTTAAATGCATCATACTCATGAAAATAACACACTTTTTGTTATTGTATGTGAGTCAGGTTGATTATGGTCATGAATGTGCCTCATCAGATGATGAGAACCTGGAATCGGGAGAATGTACAACAGAGTCCGAGGTTGACGATGAGAACGATGCAAGCGATGAAGATGCAGTTGGAAGTGACAATGACAACAATGTGAAAGCATCCGTTGAAGCCATTAAAAAGATTCTGCCATTTAACCTTGAGGAATTTGTAGATGTAAGACACTTGAAAACTTATTCTGATGTAGGAATGTTCAGTTAGCTAGTAGTAATCTTGAGAAGCTTCTCTAGTATATGCATGGGAATATTTATTGTCCATTCGTACTGATAATATTAAAGAAGATGTTGAGTTTCAACTACTTTTAAGGACATGTAGAGGAGGAGCTATGTCTCCATTTCTCATCATCATACACTTACATCAATCCTCAACATAAGTAGCTACTCTCTTTCAACTACTTATGATTGAACCTACTCACTGTTTTTGAAGGAGGAGATCAAATTTACTGGTTAAAATTTCCAGATTAAAAAAATGATGATATATGGTCGTCGTGATCAATGGTAATATGACTTAATGTTGATCCTTGATGTAAGCCAACTGTAATAAGAGATCCTTTTCTATCTCCTCCAACGATTCTCACGGTCGTTGTGATCAATGGTAATATGACAATGTTGATTCTTGAGATACTTATATATATATTTGAAATGGTAAGTTTGCATCTGCTGCTGCCTGGCTTAAGCCTACTCTGTTTGTTACATATCTCTCTGGGCTGTGTCTATTTCTCTGCAGGCCGTTCCTCGATTCTTGTATCTATATGCAAGACGGATCTCCTTTGTATCATATATATATATATATATATATATATATATATATTAAAAAACAAAATTTTATTAGAAACTTTTAATTGGATTACATGAAACTATATACCAAAAGCCAAACAAGAGATGAAACTGTTCAGACTCCAGGAACCTGAGCCTACTACCTAGCTATTGGAGCAGTTTTGGTACAAAAGGAGGACCTAAGATGCATAGTCTGTTGTGGGATCACTCTGTGTGGGTTCTTGATCCTCCTGAACTTGACAACTTCTAATCCCTTTACTGCTGAGACCTGCAGACTAGGCTCCTTACAATCCTACCTGCCAGAAACTGTCTTACCCATATCCTCCCTTATACCATATCCCTGGGGCGTGTGTAGCAGCCCTCCAACAACTGGTCCACTATTAGCACTCTCGACCCCGACTTCAGTACTAACTGCCTTCGGAGTTGGGGTTATCTGGACGCCAAAACAGAGACCATCAGTCGTGGTATAAGTGCCATCAAAGGCCTCCTTCTCGGCAAATTCAACCATGTCTGCCCAACAAGGGCTGACCTCTGCTACTGGGGGGCACTGTCCGGGGGGGTCAAAAACCTCGACAACCGCAGAGGGACTCCCAGGCGAGGAGCCATGGGCGAACTGATCGGGGGTGGGGGAGAGGGGTCTGTGAATGCTCGGGGAGAAAGGGGGAGGGGTACCTGGTCAGGATCAGGTAGAATAGGGGAGAGGAGTGTGAGGGTGAGATCTGTATGTGAGAAACATGTGCCTGACCTTGCAGAGCCCGGGGCAGGATCGCCATAGGGGGCTGTCTCAGCCGCTAACTACTCCTCCGGGCTATGAACAACCCCTCCATCGGAAACCTGCCCCCCAACAACGCCGTTGCCTACCACCAAATCAGGGCCAACCACTACCAACCACTACCGGAAGCGAAACCATCTCCGAAACAATCCCGATAGCAAGGATCTTAGAGGACCCCCCCTCCAAGGTGCAAGCGGCTGACACTCATATGAAGCACCAAGCCAAGTGGTCCGGTCCTGGAGATATAAAATTCGGAAAACTAGATTGATGGTTTGAACCCCCCGAGCTTGTTATGCGCTTAAAAAGTAAATGGGGATAAACCGAGATATTTTGGTAGTGGATGATTAAGAACCGGACCTCGAGGAGCGACTTTTGTTGGTAGATGATTGTTGTACCTACAGTCATGTCAGACTGTCAGTCCGAGTAGAACATGCAATAAGAGATCGGCCCAGGGTGTGGATCTAGGAAGGATGCATGAGATGGAAAAATTGAAGGTTGACATGCATAGAACATACTTGAGGCTAGGTCGAAAAGACGTAATAAGACCCAAGGTTAGTCGGAGGAGATGTAATACAATTAACTTGCTGGAAAACTCTCTCTCTCTATATATATGTGCGTGTGTGTGTGTGTGTTGGGGGGGGGGGGGGGCGGCCAGGCGGCTGCAGCTACTGCTGGCAAGGGCACCCAGACGGGCGGCGCTGGTGGCCCCGCAGGCACCAGCACGGGGGTGGTCGGAAAGATCCCTGCGGCCGGGGTGGGCCGATGGCGGTTGCCGGGGGAGGATCGTCGGGAAGGGCGGATCGGTGGGTTCCAGATCTTTTTGGAATTCTTGATTTCCAACTTTGATCTGGATCTCGCTCTCAGGGGAGCCGGGTGGAGGGAGGTGGCTGGACGACGGTTACGAGACGTCGGGGGACCAAGACGGGGGGCAAGGTGGGGGGCGTGCAAACCCCACAAAAGACGCGCTTCCCTACTGAGAGGAGACCGAGCGGGGATTCGGGGTTGCGGACGTCGTACGGTAGCCCGGTGGCGCCTTCTGGGAGACCGATGGGCTGGCGGCCCAAGGCGACCACGGCAGAAAAAGGGAAGGGTAAAGTGGTGGACCTGGGAGGTCAGGGCCCAGGGTCATCTACTCCTGGGGTTGTCCCTCGTTCAAGGGGGCGTTTTCCTGCCCAGCGGGAAGGTCCTGGGCTGATATTTTCAAACCGGTGGGGCCTAAAAGTCCCACTTCCATGCAGTACGTGCCGCCGAAGAAGGAAGGGAGCGGTTTCTGGGCCTCGTTTCCTGCAGAGGAGATTGAGAAAGTGACTGCCTTCTGAAAAAATACGCTGGTTCTGTACGTCCTGAAAAATAAACCATTCTATGGACAAATTCGGGGGTATGCGGCGCGTGTCTGGCAGCCAAAAGGTAGTATGGAGATATTTGCTAGGGAAAACGGCTTCTACTATGTGAAGTTTGGGCTAGCAGAAGATGTCACCAGGATCCTGGAAGGCGGTCCGTGGACGTTCGATGGCAGGTTGATCATTCTGAAGGAGTGGACCCCTGATTTGCGATGTGAGAAGGAAGTCTTGAACGCCATCCCGGTTTGGATACACTTCCCGGAGTTTCCTGTACGATTTTGGAGCATTCCATTGCTGATGCGACTTGCCAGCTTGGTGGGCACCCCGATAAAGGCTGATAATGCTACAGCCTTTCGGTCGAGGTTGATGTATGCCCGGATATTCGTTGAGATCCGGGCTAGAGGGGAGTTACCGAGTCTACTGGAGTATGGAATGCCTTCTGGAGAGGTCCTAACCCAGAAGGTGGAGTATGAATGGGTTTCTCCAACCTGTTCACAGTGTGCTTGTTTCGGGCATCTGGACAGTACATGTCCGTCAGGAGGATCACAGTCGGGGCCGAATCCACCCCCTATTGAGGTGTCTGGCACATCACTAGCGATGGAGTCTGTATCTGGGGACTACAGAGCAGAGGATATCATGCAGCAGGGAGATCGACCGATGGAGGAAGCTAGGGGACTGAGCCTCACTATCTCGCCCCAGCCGGCTCCCCCTAGTTGGGACTTTGATCACCTTCTCGACGCAGAGGAGTATGGTCACCAGAGGTATGGTGGTCTCGGAGAGAGAGGAGCGGGGCGATGGCGGCTCTTCTGAGGAGAGAATTTATAGCAGGAAGAGACGTGCTTGACAACTGCGTGATGGCCCCCCAAGTGTGGGGGGACATTCCCCTGATAGGGATGAGGTGCTCTGTGTAGACAATCCGGCCTGGGCACTGGTGCTCTCCCAGACAGCGATCCAGCAGGCCCCTACTGCTGGGATGGAGGAGGATATGACAGCAACGGATGTGGTACCACCCCAGGTGCCAGTCCAGGTGACATTCAGGGGAACCTATCTCTCAATAATTAATGGCAGTAATCGCCTGGAACATGAGGGGTGCATGTTCGTTAGGGAGATGGAGGGAGATTTGTGGGGTCTTACACAGAGAGAAGTGCGACATCTCTGTCCTGCTGAAGACTAAGATAAAAGGGGAGAAGACTCTTGCTCGTCGGATCCCATCTCATTGGGTCCAACTCTACAACTTGGCACTTTGCGACATGACAAAGATCTGGGTCAGATGGAACTCAAAGAGCTGGGATCGGGACTTGATTTTGATGACGGAGCAGCTGATTGCCATCTCTTTTACGAATAAGGGTGGCTTTCGGTTCTTACTGGGAGCAGTGTACGACCACAATGACAGGCGGCGTCGGAAGACCCTGTGGAGCGACATTTCCAGGGTAGCTACCGTTGTTGACTCTTCGCACCTGCCGCTTCTTCTGATGGGTGACTTCAACGCCCTTCTGCACAGAGGGGAGAAGGTGGGCGGCAGACCGGTTCCAGATCCGATCCTGTATGACTTTCAGAGATGCCTTCTCCAGGCAGGGCTTCAGGGGCTGTCGCGCTCGGGATTTATCTGGACCTGCAACAACAAAGCAGTCCGTAACATGGTTGCTTGCCAGTTGGATACAGCCCTGGGCAACGGGGAGTGGTTTCGTCGTTTCCCCAATTCTTCGGCTGAGGGTCTGGCCGCTGGGACGAGCGACCATTCCCCCATCAGGGTTGGCTTCACAGACCGGCCTACTGTGAGGCCACATCCTTTCTGGTACAACAACAGCTGGTATCTCTCAGAGGGTTACTTGGAAGCTGTTACGGAGGGCCTTACTTTCCGCCAGGAAGGTACGGCTCAGTATCGTATGGTGCACCGGCTCAAGTCCACGAAGAAGGCCTTACGGAGCTGGGTGAAGGGTTTGCCCAAGACTTCACTAGAAGACAAGGAGGCGGAGCTACGGACCATCCAACAGGACATGCAATCTGATATGATGAACGGGGACCTAGCAGCGAGATAGGAGCTGATCGGGGAAGTTAATATTTTGCGTCTGTAGAAGGAGATTAGTGCGGCCCAGCGCGCTAAATGTTCCTGGCTTAAGGATGGTGACCGATGCTCCAGGTTTTTTTATGATGTCATTCGGACCAGACAGCATCGGAACAACATTTTTCAGCTGCTTGATGCGGAGGATAATCTGGTGGGGGAGCCAACAAAGATCCAAAGGGAGGCTGTCAGGTGCTACTCTGAGTTATATTTTCAGACCGACTATCTGTCTGTGTTTTCGGATGTAGTTACGAAGAAGTTGGTGACTCCCTATGGGAATAGCCTACTACTTGTCCATGTTACTATGGAGGAGGTGGAGACTATTATCTCGATGGCGAACTCCAACAAAGTTCCAGGTCCGGATGGTTTTAGCAGTGGGTTCTATAAACGACACTGGGATATTCTGAAGTTCCAGGTCCTTGAGGCGGTACATGAGTTCTTCACCAAAGGGAAGCTGTTGCAGGAGCTGAACCACACCTTCTTGACACTTGTGCCAAAGAAGGAGGGTGCGACATCGCTGGCGGATTTTAGACCTATTGCGTGCTGTAATTATCTCAACAAGATAATTACGCACCTCATATACCGGCGTATGGAGGAGATCATGCAGGACTAGTCTCTCTGAACTAGGCGGCTTTCATTAAGGGGAGGTCGATTGCGGAGCATAGCCTACTTGCACATGAGATGGTGAGGGGCTTCAACAAATCTGGAGGGGAGAAGGCGTGTATGAAGCTGGATCTGAGGAAGGCTTATGACATGGTCAATAGGGACTTCCTGTGCCACTTGCTGACTGCTATGGGGTTCGATGATCGCTGGGTAGCGAGGATTCGGGAGTGCATCACGACTCTCACCTTCTCTGTCCTCATCCAGGGTACTCCGTATGGATTCTTCCACAACAATCGTGGACTCCGGCAAGGTGATCCTTTGTCGCCTTACCTGTTCACGCTTGTCATGGAATACTTCACTTGCTTGATGGACATGGCGGTACATCGTGGGAGGCTAGTTCCGTTGCTCAGGAGAGTCGAGCCACCGATCACCCACCTCATATATGCCGACGGCCTCCTGGTATTCATTCAGCCGTCTATGGAGGGCTTGCATACGTTCTCGGAGATTATGGGTGAGCTGGAAATCCTATCAGGACTCCAAATGAACAGAGAGAAGTGCAGGGTTTACTTCAGTTCCCTTTGCCCCTAGAAGGAGGAACGAGCCGATGTCCTGGGAGTAGAGAGGAGTGATCTCCCGGTGAAGTATCTAGGGGTCCCTCTGACAGTCAACTATGCTCGGGACCAGAACTGTCATAGTCTGGTAGAGTACGCCTAGCGGAGGGTCGAGGGTTGGCAAGCCGCTGGTCTCTCTTTTGGAGGCCGCATTGAGTTGGTCAGATCGGTTATCTCGGCTTTGGCTCAGTTCTGGCTGCAGTCTATTCTGATTCCTGTTGCCACCATTAAGAAAGTAGAGCGGATATGTGCATATTTCATTTGGAGGGGAGGTATGCATGCGATCTCCTGGGAGCAGCTTTGTCGGCCAACGAAGGAGGGAGGAGTGGGACTTCGACCCTTGCTGGAGGTCAGGGAGGCCCCGACGCTGAAGCTGGCATGGAGATTCATTAATAGGGGGTCCCACTCTGGGTCGATTGGATGTATAGTAGATATGTGAAGCAGGACAACTTCTGGGCACGTACTACTGACAACAACTGCTCCGTCACGTTCAAGCTTACCTTGAGGCGCATGGAGGTTCTACAATCTGCCATCCGGAGGATCATGAAAGATGGAACTGGAACGGACCTCTGACAGGATCCGTGGATAGATCAACAATCTCTGTTGGAGATCATGGGAGTCGGGATGCACCGGAAAGTTGGAAGGGGGGCTGACTTGCCAACGTATTATCCGAAATAGAGGTTGGAGTCCTGAGTCATACCGCCATACTGTGGAGCTTGGAGAGGTGATCATCATGGTTGTTATTGACCCGGCACAACCAGCTGACTGCTGGATCTGGGACCCGCCGGGAGATTCGGTGGATTCTGGGAAGTTCAGGTTCCAAAGCTGCTATAATCTCGTTCGTCGTTCATTCCCTCCCAGTGCTGACTATGAGTTCATTTGGTGTAAGGGACTAGCGAGGAAGATGCAGCTTTGTGTTTACCGACTTCTACTAGGCCGCCTGCTGATGAGGGATCGCCTTATTTCTTTTGGGATCCAGGTGCCTGACCCAAAGTGTGTGCTATGTGGAGGGGAGAATGAATCTATGAGACACCTTTTCTTTGAGTATGAGGTGACCTGGCATATCTGATCGGAACAAGACAGGGCGCTGGGAGGATGTGACTCTGGAAAGTGGATCGGTGATATTATCACTGAGATTCGGGACATAAGAGGGAGAGGGCAGGGCTGGTTCAAGACTGCTAGAGTACGGCTGGCTGCTGCTGTCTGGCATGTATGGAGGAAACGAAACCGTCGCATATTCGAGGGGCTTATCACCCCACCTGTAGGCATCCTCCATAACATTGAATTTGATGTAAAATCGATGGATATATGATGGGTGGGACTCCAACTCTGAGTGTATGATTGTATGATTTTGTTGATTTGGAATAAAATTTACCATTTTCCAATATATATATATATATATATATATATATATATATTTTTTTTTTTTTGGAATAAGGGTGAATTTATTCCTCGCATATAGCGGAAAAGGTATTAAAGTACAACATCACAACTTACCATGCCCCAAAATACTATTATGGGGCCATTACAGATACATCGAATTCTATATTATGTAGAATTCCAATAGGGGGGTAGTCAAGCCCTCAAAGATACGTCTGTTCCTCTCCTTCCAGATGTGCCAAACAGACTCAGCAAGACGAACTCTGGCTCTTCTAGCCCACCCCGGATCCCGTCCTCTGTGATCTCGGATCCAACTGAGGATGCTCCGAATGTCCCGGTCCATCCCCACTCCTCCTCGCAGCTGTGCACACTGCTCAGTCCAAATGTGCCAGGTCACCGGGCAACTAAAGAATAGATGCCCCATAGATTCATCTTCATCATTACATAGCACACATTTGGCATCCGGAATCTGCATCCCAAACCGGATGAGTCTGTCTCTCGTCATCAATCTACCATGGAGAAGGCGATAAGCACAAAGTTGCATTTTTCGTGCAACGCCCTTGTCCCAAATGAAGTCCACCTCCTCAGCCTGGTCGTGGTGGATCCGAACCAAATCATAGCAGCTACGAAAGCAGAATAGACCTGACCCGCCCCCCGTACCCGGGCCGGCCCAGCTCCATGTATCCTCCGTCTGGCTAGCGTTAATGGGAATAATGTGAATCTCTGCCGCAAGCTGAGCAGTAAATTGATAACCCTCTGCATGTGAGCCCTCTACCCGCTTCCCTATCCAGCTGCCCTCCCAATATCTCGAGCAGGGATCTGGAACCCAACCAAAGATCTAGCCAAAGGTCGGTAGTCGTCCCATCCTTCATGCGCCTGCAGATAGCGGCCTGGAGCACCGGTCTACATCTCAGGATAGCCTTAAACGTGACCGAGAAATTGTTGTCTATCCTGCAGGCCCAGAAGTTGGTCCTCCGTAAGTATCTGCTAGCCATCCAGTCCGCCCAGAGCGACCCCCCCTTAATGAATTTCCAGGCCATCTTCACACAAGCTGCCTTCCTAACCGCATGAAGCGGCCTCAACCCAACACCTCCTTCCTCCCGAGACCGACATAACTGATCCCAGGATATCGCATGTATCCCTCCCCTCCAGATGAAGTTAGCGCAAATAGCCTCCACCTTCCGAATAGTAGCTGTGGGGATCTGGATAGACTGGAGCCAGAACATAGTGATGCCAGCAATGACCGACCGCACCAACTCAATCCGTCCCCCAAATGAAAGCCCCGCCGCTTGCCAGCCCTCCACTCTCCTCTGAGCAAAGTCCACCAGGCTGTGACAATCCTGCTCTCGGGCATAGTTGACAGTCAGCGGGACCCCCAGGTATTTCACTGGAAGCTCGCCTCTGTCCACACCTAAAGCGAAAGCTCTCTCCTCCTGAAGTGTACATCGAGAGCTGAAGTAGACTCTGCTCTTCTCCCGGTTTAACTGGAGCCCAGAAAGCCGCCCGAACTCCTCCATAATGTCAGAGAGCGCTCTCATACCCCTCATGGAAGGCTGGAGTAGCACCAATAAATCATCAGCATAAATCAAATGAGAAACAGCAGGACTCACCAACCGGAAGAGGGGAACAATTCTCCTGCTATGCACTGCTATATCCATCATACATATGAAGTACTCCATTACCAAGGTAAAGAGATACGGGGAGAGGGGGTCGCCCTGCCTCAGCCCCCTGTTGCTACTGAAGTAGCCATGTGGCATGCCCTGGATGAGGACAGAGAAGGTAGGGGAGCAGATGCACTCCCTCACCCTCGCAACCCACCTCTCGTCAAACCCCATGGCAAGCATCAAATGGCACAGGAAGTCCCGATTGACCGTGTCATACGCTTTCTGAAGGTCAAGCTTCACACACGCCTTCATCCCTCCCGGTTTGCTAAACTCCCGCACCATCTCGTGAGCTAGCAGACTGTGCTCCGCTATCGACCGGCCCTTGATGAACGCTACTTGGTTCTGGGACACTAAACCCTGCATAATCCCCTCCATACGCCTGCACATAAGATGAGTGATAATCTTGTAAAGAAAATTACAGCACGCAATGGGTCGAAAATCAGCAAGCGAGGTCGCTCCTTCCTTCTTGGGAACCAGAGTCAAGAATGTATGGTTCATCTCCTTCAGGAGCCGGCCCTCCACAAAGAACACCTGTACTGCTGCCAGAACAGGTGCCTTAAGCACACCCCAGTGTCGCTTAAAGAACCCAGAAGAGAAGCCATCAGGCCCAGGAGCTTTGTTGGGATTAGCCTTCATCACAATATCTTCCACCTCCTCCATCCTCACCGGAGCCAAAAGTAGACTGTTCCCATGCTGGGACACCAGTCTCTTCGTAACCAGGGCCGGGAACGTGCTGGAGTAGTCCGTCTGCTGATATAAGTCAGTGTAGAATCTGACGGCCTCCTCCTGAATCTCCACCGGGTCTCCAACAAGACGACTCTCAGCATTCAGAAGTCTGGGGATGCTGTTCCGGTGCTGACGGGTGCGGATCACATCATAAAAGAATTTGGTGCAGCGGTCACCATCTTTGAGCCAGGTGCATTTAGCCCTCTGTGCCGCACTGATCTCCTCCTGCAGTCTCATGGTGCTAACCTCCTCAATCAGGGTCTTCTTCTTGGCCGCCAGATTCCCATTCATAATGTCAGATTGGAGGGCCACCTGAGTGTCCCGAAGCTCTTCTTCCTTCTCAGCCAGGGAGGTCCGCGGCCTCGTCTTCACCCACCCCCTAATAGCCCGCTTGAGCTGCTTGAGCTTGTGAACCATGCGGAATTGGGCCGTGCCATCCCGGAAGTGCGGCATCTCTCTCATAACAACCTCCTCATACCCTGGTGAAAGGTACCAGCTGTTGTTATACCGAAATGGCCTCGCCCGCAAAGTGGGTCTCTCACATAGGCCCACCCGGATAGGAGAATGATCGCTAGTACCCGCTGCCAGACCTTCCGCCACCGAGTTCGGGAAACACCGGAACCACTCGCTATTGCCCAAGGCCCGATCCAGCTGACAGGCAATACGATTCTGAGTAGCCTTGTTGTGCCAGGTCCAAATATGTCCAGCGCGCTCCAGCCCCCGCATACCTGACATAAGAAGACACCTCTGGAAATCGTATAATATCGAGTCCGGTACAGGCCGGCCCCCAACCTTCTCTTGACGAAGCAACATAGCATTGAAATCCCCCATGATGAGTAGTAGGAGATGCATGTTGTCCGCCATACGGCCCATAAGCACAATGTCCTCCCAAAGAGCCGCCCGGAGCCTCCGGTCGTTGTGCCCATATACAGCACCCAGGATGAATCTGAACCCACATTTATTCTCAAAAGTAACACCTATGAGAGCTGCTCAGACTTATGAATCTGGACCCCCATCCAGCTACCTGTATTCCACCTAACCCAGATCCTTGCCATACCGCAAAGATCTAAGTTATGAATGTGATCCCAGGCTGCCGGAGTCCGACGTGAGAGCATTGCGGCCCCTCGAATCTTCGTCTCCAGCAAAATAGCAATATCACAAGCCTCTCTCTTCAGCACCCCTCTGATCTCCCTCCATCGGCCAATGGAACACCCCCCCTAATGTTCCATGCTAGGACCGACATCTAATTAAAAGATGTTGGGCCCCCCTGTAACTCATCTGGATCGACACTCGAGGGAAGTGTCTCATCCGTCTGCTCAAGGACTGCATCTACCATGGAGGAAGGGGAAAGATGTGCCTGAATCCTGCTAAGAGTAAGCGTCCAGTCAGGATTGGGGTCGGTCTGGTCATCCATCTCCCTCATCTGAGGAACATCCTCCAGTGTGGCCGGGGCGTGTCTCTTCCTGCTGCTGTAAACCATAAGCGCCGTGGAGGCCTCCACCCCCCTCTGACTACTATCCTCCGCACTCATACCCCTGGTCGTCATAGTCCTCCGAGGCCTGAACGGAACCAGCGCACCCTGCATGCTCTCCTGTCTCAGTGACGATCCTGTCCCCAGTCTCCTATCAATCTCCATAACTGTGTCTTCCTCCATGTGTCTATTTGGCGCCGTCTCCTCAGGCAAGCTACTGGGGGCCGCCTCCCTCTCGTGTGCCTCCGTCTGGACCGTCTCTGGCCGCGATGTCTCTGCCTGGCCCGCCTGTGGCCTGGCGTACTCCTTCCCCTTATACTTGCACGCACTGGTAATGTGCCCAAAGCACTCGCAATGCGAACACATGGGTGGGACCCAATCATACTCCACAGCCTGCGTCAGAACCTCTCCAGATGGTACCTGATACTCGAGCATGCTCGGAAGCTCCGAGCCTGCCTTGATCTCCACAAAGACTCTGGCGTACGTTATTCTGGATCGGAACGTAGTGGCCTCATCAGCCTTGATCGGCTTCCCCACGAGGCTGGCGAGTCTCATGAGCAGAGGGATGCTCCAATATTGAACAGGGAATTCTGGGAACCGGATCCAGACGGGAATGGCATTCAACACTTCCTTCTCACACCTCAGCGCCGGTGTCCATTCTTTCAAAATAATGAGTCTCCCATCAAACGACCATGGCCCTCCCTGCACAATCCTGGTCACATCCTCCGCCAGCCCAAACTTGACATAGTAGAATCCATTCTCCCGGGAGAAGAATTCCATGCTTTCCTTGGGCCTCCAGACTCTCTCCGCATAACCCCTGATTTGGCCAAAGAACGGCTTATTCCCTAACACATATAGCACTAAGGTGTTCTTCCAGAAATCAGCGACCTTTGCTATTTCCTCCGCGGGGAAGTAAGCCCTGTGTCCCCCACCAACCGCCATCGGGGTAACATATTCCATGGACATCGGGCTTTTCGACTCCACTGGGGTGCAGACCTCCTTCCATGACCGAGGCCTCTGCTCCACAGAGGGGGGCCTGGTTGTAGGAGTAACAGCAACCGGGCCTTGCCTACTAGCATCGGCAACGACACCCTTCACCTTCTCCGCCGCTGTCGCCTTTGGCCGCCACCCAGACACGGTGCGAACCATGTTTCCCCCTCGTCGATGCGGATTAACAGTGCCTCTTGGGGGTCGGCTCCCAGAACTCCCTAGGTTCTGAACTCCTCGCCGCCCTCCGGCCCGGCGTCTCACCACCGTCTGCCAGCCTGCCTCTCCAGTCCCGTCCGCCCCCATAGTAGATCCCGACCCGAATTCAAACGTCGGTGCCGTATCTCCACCCGCTCCTGAACCCCCAAACGTGGAGGTCGGGTTCGATCCAGCCAACCCCCTCTCGCCATGATGCGCCCCGCCGCTGCCCGGAGGGTTCGACCCCCCCATGCCCTTGTCCCGATTCGTCCCGCCGCCCCCGGTGCCCGACCCCCCCCCCCCCTCCGCCTGGGGGGGTCACCTTCCTGCTGCTGCCGCCTGGGGGGGCAGCCCCCCCCCCCCCCCCCCCCCCCCGCCTTGGTCACCCACCCCCGGAGTGCAGCCGCCGCTGCCAGGGGGGTGCGACCCCCCCTTCTTCTGGACGCCCGACCCCCCCCCCCCCTCCGCCTGGGGGGGTCATCCCGCCTCCGCCGCCCACCACGTGTGGCCGCTCGCCCCCCCCCCCCCCCCCCCCCCCCCCCCCCCCCTTCCCACCTTTCCTCCGGGTCCCTCCCTCGAGAGGGTCCGGGGGGGCATCGCTAGGGAAGCCCTAGATTGGTCGCCAGGAGCCGCCGCTGCCATCATATATATATATATATATATATATATATATATATATATATATATGTATGTATATTCCCCTTATCACGTTTAGTCACTGCGTTAGCGGACGATTCGTCTTCTGTTTCGAGTCTTGTTGTTAGATATATTAGTTCTATGCAGTCTCCTATACTCCCACGTCTAATAACGTACTCAGGAACACCACTCCGTCCACTCATCATCATCATCATCATCATAATATATATATGAGCGGACGGGGTAGTGTTCCTGAGTATGTTATTAGACGTGGGAGTATAGAAGACTAGATAGAAGTAATATATCTAACAACAAGACTCGAACACATAAGACGAATCGTCCGCTAACTCAGTGACTAAACATGATAAGAAGGGGGGGGGGGGTTTGCCATGTAGGTGGTGAAAATAAGGTTGATAGTGAAAGTGCCAAAATGTGGCAGAAATGCTGAATGCTCTCAGAACCAACAAAAATGTGGGAGATTTACTGGATTTCATGGAAAAATTGAGGGTTGACATGCATAGAACATACTTGAGGCTAGGTCGAAAAGACGTAATAAGACCCAAGCTTGGGGGGGGGGGGGGGGTGGGTGGGTTGGGGGGGGGGGTTTGCCATGTAGGCGGTGAAAATAAGGTTGATAGTGAAAGTGCCAAAATGTGGCAGAAATGCAGAATGCTCTCAGAACCAACAAAAATGTGGGAGATTTACTGGATTTCAAGGAAATCATGGAGTTCCTATGTTCCTGAAAGTAGCTGATTATGGAGTAGGTGGAAGCTCTTTGAAGCGATGCGTGGGATGGATGACAATTAACAAAAGGATACCCATGAAAACAGGTCTAGGGTGTTATTCATATCTAGCTTATAAATTCCTGATGGCTATAGAAAGAGGAGTCTTCTCACAAATCCAACACTCTAATGCAATTTCTTCCATCTTCCGTTCCTTAATCAAGCTTTAGTTGAGGGCCTTTTTCCCAGGTGTGGATCGTGAATCCCTGCACTTTGAGGAAAGACATCTTGTATGTGTAAATTCTTTTCATCTTGAATGTACGTCCTGTTTTTGCTTATAACACTGATGTGTCTAACTGGAAGTGGAAGCACACATGTATATCCTAAAAGGAAACATATAATGTTAAATTCACATGCTTGTCTACATTTTATTGCTGCATCAATTTTTCCATATCATAGCACCTTGTACAAGGAAAGTTTTCTTGGATTTTTTATGCTTTTCTATAGCTATATGAGAACAATCTTAAAATGTGGTATCTTTTTTCTATTTGTGTGATATGCTTTTAAGATGAACAAATTTAGTTGGAAAATTGCAATTTTGATTGGGATATAGATTGGATCACACTATGTAGCACAGACACTGTAAAATTATGTTCGTATCCATATCGTGTCCGTACCCTTGCCCATAGCAGTACTCATGCAACATAGGTAACTACCTCTTTACCTGTTTGAAAATGCTCGAATCCCGTATCAGTATCGTGGCCGTATCTATATCCATGCAACATAGGGGCACAGTTAAAAGCTCTAACTGTTTTGGCAAATATTTCATGTCCTATTTTATCAATGGAAAGAAAGAATGACCCAGTGTAGGCAACTCTTCTGACATACTATTGATGTTCTTGTTCTTGTCTGTGTTATAAATCAACTAATTCTTATTTGTAGTATATACAAACTCTGTTTTGTAAGGTATGGTTGTTTTGTATTATGTATTTCTGATTTTATCTGTTTGTTTGCAACTTAATGTAGAGTGTCTCTGCAGAAGTAAAAAGTACTTCAACCTCAGCACAAACAGATGCCACTGAATCTGCACAGCAACCTAAAAGGCCTCTTGCGAAGGGTAATATATCTCTGAAATTTTGTTGATGAACTCTTTCCAGTTTTCATTCATTTGCACTCTTATCTCACAGATTGATATGACTACATCCAACTTCATGTAATGGATCTTGCAAAGTTTGTCAATGATCGACCAAGAAAGCAGTTTTTTGCCACAACAAAATTATTATATGTATATCTGAGAAATATAGTAAGATACAGATAGGTCCTAATTGTATAATATCTTTTATTTTAGTAATTGTAAGCAATAAACAATCAAGTATGATAATTAGGCAAATGACTTATTCATAATTAATGGTGCTCAGTATGTTCTGTGTAAGATGTTGGCAGGCTGAGAGGGTACATGACGGTAATTCTTTCTGAGAGAAATATTATATTGGCAAGAACATAGCCTTTACAGTAGAGAGAGAGAGATTTTTTATAATGTGCTGCTTTCAAAAAAGTATATACTTTATAGTCTATGACTCTATACTTGTGAATGAGTATGGCAAATCTTGTATCTGAAGTCGATTTTCAAAAAGTTAAGTGGTGCTGTGTAGAGGCTCTTGACTGTACATGCGATGTATGATATTTATTCATTTAGATTGGTGGACCTTCGTTGTGGTCCAGGAGGTTCATCGATTGTTATAAAGTAAATAAAGAAGGGTTAATCATTCCTTTCAACAAACATGTGCATGCACCATGTTATGAAGTTTATTGATTATGGGGTAAAGTGCAAAAAATTCCTCGTTAGATTCCCGCTTTTTGCACTAAAAGATTCCATGCTCTTAAAATTCCTAAAAGTATAAAATCTGCTCATTTTGCCCCCTTTCCGTTAACTGCTGTTAAGTGGGGTATATAATGACCATTTTACCCCTCCCCCCTCTCTCTCTCTCCGGTGGTGCGGGGAGGAGGAGGGGAATGCGGGGAGGAGGAGGAGAGGGCGGGGAGGAGGGGGGGCTGGCCTGCGGGGAGGTGGAGGGGGCTTGCCGGCGAGGAGGAGGAGGAGGAGACGCGGGGAGGAGGAGGAGGTGGGCTGGGAGGAGGAGGGGAACGCGGGGAGGAGGAGGAGGGGGCGGGGAGGAGGGAGGCTGGCCGGCAGGGAGAAGGAGGGGGCGGGGAGGAGGGGGGGCTGGCCTGCTGGGAGGTGGAGGGGGCTTGCCGACGAGGAGGAGCTGGCCTGCAGGGAGGAGGAGGGGGGGGGGAGGAGGAGGGGGCTGGCCGGCGGGGAGGAGGAGGAGGAGGGCGGAGGAGGAGGAGATGCAGGGAGGAGGAGGAGGAGGAGGGGGGAGGAGGGAGGCTGGCCGGCGGGGAGGAGGAGGGGGCTGGCCGGCGAGGAGGAGGAGGCCGGCAGGGAGGAGGTGGAGGGGGGCGGGGAGGAGGGGGGGTGCTGGCCGGTGGGAGAAGGAGCGGATGGCCGGAGGGAGGAGGGAGGAGGGGAGGGGTTAGGGAGGGGGGGCTGGTAGGGAAGAGGAGAGGGTAGGTTAGGTAATTTTTATTATTTTTAATTTTTTAAATGGCATTAACGGTCATTTCTAACGGTCAACAGACGGTAGCGGGCTTTTCGAGCAAGTCATAGATTGCTGTGGGAGTCTTTATTTGCTAAATTTGACTAAAAGGTCTTGCTACGCAAAAGGTGCAAATTTACCGAGGGATTTTTTGCACTTTACCTATGATTATGTTTAAATTCTTTATTCTCTTTATGTGTTCTAGGATACTTTGCATAGGCAACAAGCTTTTATTTCGCAACTCTTTGGTAATGGCGGATGGGGGTTCATTTGAATGATTTTTGAGGTATAAGTGTAGTTCCTTTTTGTCACGTCCCGATTTCGCTAAATCGATAAGTCGTCACTAGATGTGATGTCGTATAAGTTTAAATTGCACTTGTACAATGCATGGACGTACACGTGTGATAAATTATTTGAATATAAGTTTGAAACAACACAACCTCAGAAAGTTGAAGACACAATATAGAAAGAAATATCTCTTTTATTGAATAACACGGTGAAGTACAATATTTCTCATAAACAATTGAATGTTGTTTCAGCTTACATTTCATAAAATAAATAAATAACTAACAAACTATCATAAAATAATATGATCGTTCCATACATCATACATCTTTAGTATATTGAAAATGTCTTCAAAAGAGAAGAATTTCAATACTTCGAAAAGAAAGAGTTTCAAATGCTTTATGAGACTTTTAACGTCTTTGAACTCCCGCGTTGTTCCCAACACCTGTGGAGGAGGGGGGTCAGTACACTTGGGAATGCATTAGTGAGCGGTTCCAACCCGACTCACCCAAACCAACACAATATATATGTAGAACATACAATTATTAAAATGATCGTTCTATTTCAATTAGTCTCTCTTAACAATTCGTAATCGAGAGTATAAAATATAGACATAAAAGATAACCATATAAGGATTAACACTTACTGTCCCTGCAAAATAATTATTGGCAATGCATCATGTCTACATGACGATCAATTGTGATTCTGATACCATAAAGGACTATACAAGGTATCATGTTGTACTTTTCTAGTCCGGGTAGCTAGTCCCACTGCAGGTCTCACAATACCTTGTGCTTGAAGCACGTTCTATATAATTTTTTCCTAGGCCAATACGGTCCCGGTGTCCCGGATACCATTCGGGAAAAGCCAAACATTATTCTCCAATTGTCCATGACCATGTAAATGCGTATGTTGTAACTACAAATTATATCTTGTATGGTAATATAAACTGAAAGTAAATGCAATGCAAATATCTACTTGTACATCTCAATCCTCGAGTTTATGCTCACAATCTCAATTTTTATT
Source organism: Iris pallida (assembly GCA_029216955.1). NCBI lineage: Eukaryota > Viridiplantae > Streptophyta > Magnoliopsida > Asparagales > Iridaceae > Iris > Iris pallida. The sequence goes on along the minus strand of JANAVB010024597.1, from coordinate 9,167,845 downwards.
CAGGGTTATCATGATTGGTGACCCATTGACCATCTCCAACTCTTCTATGGTACCAAACCATATATATACCGTTTTCCATACAAAAGCTCATACCAATTATTCTCGTACTTATATGCACCAATAGTTTACAATTCCAATATTTCAAATCCGTAGCAATAACAACATAAATGTGACTTCTTTTTATCTTTTTCTTTTACTAAGGCATCATCGATCGAAAGGACATTGTACGGAAACAAAGATAATTCTTTTATTAGAATGTGAAGGAAAAGGACAGAAGGGCAAAAACCACCCAGCGATTAGAGAATTGTCGAGAGAAAGAGAATTACTTCGTAACGATCAAGTTTCTGTTATGTGTCCTCCTGCAATGCAACAACATAGAATCAATACGCTTATTCTATCTTTCATTTTTCTTTCTCTCAGAATTCTAAAAAATGAATGCAAAAATTGAAAAAAACGAACAATCGAAACCAACAACGGAAACACATTCATCAAGATTCAAAACCAAGCAACGAAAGCGTCCAACGAAAATAATAATGAAAAGATATGGAAAGAGACTCGGAGTTCATTCTCCAAAACACGATTTAGTGCATTTTGGACTTATTCCAACAGAAACCAATTCATGAATAAGTTAAGATCTCAATACATTTGTTCGATCGGAAGATTTCTCCAATTAACCCAGTTCCGATTGAGTTATACAAGCCAACATGGTGCCAACACCAAGAGCGGAACACTTTTAGCACCCACTGGGTATCATACTAGCCACTTGGCTCTTGACTTATTATTTCCCCTCACAAACTCCTCTTTCGGCAATTTGTTAGTTTTCTTGTAATTTTCCTTTAGGATTTAGGCATTACGATGAAATGGAGACTAGTGAATTGCTTACGTTAAATAATACATTTTTGATGCTGAGCTCCAGACTTGGATCTCAGGTGATCGTACGAAGTGCCGAGAAGCAATGGGAAATCACATGACACTTGTTGTTGATATCACTCATTATTTTGAATAAAGAGGGATTTATCCACACATTGTCGTATTAAGGCTGAACTGACTGGGTCCTCTCAGAAACCTCTAGTTTTTGACTTTGATCAGGGAAATCACTGAAAATGACTCGCTAATGAAGGTAACAGATTGGTCAAAAGGAAGAAAACTGATGGACCCAGAACTAGTTCAATTTTTTTGGGGTTTTAGTGCTAATGCATGTATATTTATGGTTTTTGTTGCTACCTTTACAACAATTTGCCGTAACATGTGGCGTTATTCATGATAGAATTGATGAGAACATCTTGTGTTGTGAGAATTAGATGATCACTTTATGAACCGGAGGAGGCATGGTTCAAAGGTTTGAGTTTTGATTTTGGTGGCATAGGGAATAGCTGGAGGCTTGAAGTTATTGAGTGAAGGCTAAGTTGAGGGGAATTAGAAATGCTGAGCTTGAACTTGTCAAAGCGGTAATTTTGTATGTTACTACAGAGAGTTTAAAAGGAGCATTTACGGTTACTCTATAGCTATATAAAGGATAAGTATGAATAGAACTGGGGTTTTTCAGGGACTAGGTTTTGTTGGATGTTAGATGTTTGGAAGTCCTTGCTTGAATTTTCTTAGTTTGTTTAGATTGCCAGGTTCTCGTTTAGTTGAGCAATATATTAATATTGGTGATTATTTATGATGACAAGATGGATTTTTTTTGGGATCTAACCCAACACTTTGGTCTGATTTCCTTGATCAACAGTTTCTGAGGAAAACATAACCTATTCAAAATATGCACTTATAGCCATTCAAAGGTTTTTTTTTTTTTTTGCATGTATTAGTTTTTTTTGGTGAAACTGCAAGCAGTAAAGTCAATTGCTAAGCTGCTACTTGCGCTCTAGGAGAGGAATTTGTTTTCATTCTTATATCGGCAATTTATTGAGGGCCGTTCATATAACAAGCTCTTGTACACGATACACACACTTTTCTCAACACCCACTCTATTGAAGTCAATATTGAAGGATCCCTATCAGATATGAACTGCTAAGTAAACTAAGGTAGGGAGTAAGTAGTCTGCAGGGTGGGTTTGGCTGATAAATACCCATTTTGATTAGGTAGTCTATGGTTCTCTCAGTTGGTAGGGTGTAAGGTGTAGTGCTCCGCTTCCGATAGGCGGCAGATTCCGTAATATGCTTGCGCCGAGTCAGATCGGTCGGAAACTTAAATGGCCATCTGACTCGATCGCTGAGCTTGGTAAACGATAACATCTTTGCGGCATCGATCAAATCGATTTGGACGAATGTTACGAGAATCGATCCAATTAATGGAACGGCTTCTGTTGGAATAAGTCCTAGATGCAGCAGGCTGCGTCTCGGCGAGTGAGCCCTATATAAGAGTCCCTTCGACGGGACCGGACTGCTGTATGATTTTCTTGGAGCTTTCGCCGCTTGGTTTTGATGAATGTGTTTTCGCGTCGTTTTCTGAATGCATTCTACGAATTTCGAAACGAAGGATTAAAGAAGAAATTCTGACAGTGTTGGTGCCATTGCAGAAGCTCGCGTAATTGAAGGTTGAACGTTGCGAAGCGCTTCGACTATCGGCACGATCGAATACTTGGTGGGTGGTTCGGCCCCTTCTTTTCTACTCTGTCCCGCAAACGAAATTCTTTTGCCTCGAACTTATTCAAATCGACGATGCCAAGTTAAATGCATGCCAATCCACTAAGATCAAGAACTCGGGAAAAACGTATCGATTTAGAGTAATCTACTCTAAAAATATAAGTTTTGCACCAAAAACGAAAATTTTAAGGTTCTAGTAAAAAGATAGACTATTTCACGTGCTGCAAAATAATATCAAATATCGATTGTGGCTTATGATGCCTCGGGCAATTTGGTGCCTACGGGACGCTAAATCGGAAGTACGGCTTTGGAAAAAATGAATCGTTGCATGAGTTGGGAGAAATGATAATGCCGTTCAATACTGTTTGCGCTATACAAATCTGTTTGCATATATTAAACTGTTCACGCATTGGCATGGTCATTGACGACTTGTGCACAAGTTTGATTTTCCTCGAGTCGGTATCTGGGGCATCGGTATCGAATCGACCTAGGGGGAATGAATAATCGTACTTCGACACTGATGCATTGCGGGACCGTCAGTCAGGCTTGCAACCTAGACTGAACGGGCCGAAATGCCATTGAGATAGTCCCAAATGGTGTGTAACACCAGTGACCGCACATATAAGATAGTAGCATGCTCACCTATTGTCTTATGCAGGTAGTAAATATTATTTTTGATTTTATGCAGGGACGAGCACGGCCGTGATAACAATTATGATAAATCGTTATGTTTCATTGTATGCTTTATTACTTCAAAGATGGCTATCGATATGAACTGAATTTATTTAGTTCTAAATAGAAAGAAAACTCTAAAACATGCCTATCTTAACAATCAGAGTCGGTTTAGACGAGTGGGTTCGTCCCGTCCACTTAGTAAGTGTGCAAACCCCCTCCCCAGGTGCTGCGGGAGCTCTAGACTGAAGCTGAAGTTCAGAGAGGCGTTTTGAAGCTCTTCCTATTCTAAAGTATTTTGAAGTCAATTCATCGAAGGCTTATGTATAAAAGGGCGAATGTATGGAACGACAAGTATTAGTTCAGGCAGCTTGTCGAGTATTTTCCTTTTTTCAATCAATGTAGCCGCAACGACATCCAATGTAATTACGACTTGCACTTCGTTGCAAGCTATGAATGAAAAGCATATTTCTATTTTCCTAAACTGTGTGTTCAATTCTGATGTGATTTGTGAAGTTTCAATTTGGTGTTTCAATACAAATGATCAAACGTAACGTTCTTGTCTTGTACGAGTGCAATTCCAGACTTGTACGACATCACGCCTTAGCGAGGACGATCGATTCGGCATAATACTAACCGGGATGAACGGTTTGTCGAATCGGGGCGGGACAAATTGGTATCAGAGCTCAGTTATGTTTGCTCGGATTTTCGAAAAATATTTTATTTGGAATGTTGGTTGCGATTACTCGATTGAATGCTTGTCGATATGCTGTGTGAAATAAAAGTTACATACAGGTAAGCTTGTAGATATTTTGTAAAAATACTAACGGGTTTACTTTATTTGTAGGAATGACAAAGAAAAATAAAAACAATCTCGGCACAGCAACCAACGCTGTGGATAGTTCGTCGAGTTCAAAGGGTGCTAGCCCTAGCGAGACTACGATGGAGAAAATGCTGCAGTTGATGGAGCTGCAGCAGCAACAGCTTCAGATGCAAATCAAAGTCCAATTTGGTGTGCAGCAGAAGCAAATGGACGACCTAACGCAAATCGTAAACAAGATGGTGTGCGACACCAAAGCAACGGTCATGGTATCCGAAGAGAGGCATGATGTTCAAGATGAAGTCGAGGAAGAAGTTCAACCGCAAATGATAAACTCTTTTTTCTTGTTCAAAGCAACGGAGTTCCGCAAGATGAACCTACCTAAATTCAATGGCCGAGCAGAGCCTGATGTGATAGTGGGGTGGCTCGCGCAGAATGAGGACTTATTTAATCTGCTTAGCACTGAAGGGTCCCAAAGGGTAACATGTGCGACGTTACAGCTATAATTGAGAGCATACGACTGGTGGACAGCGAAGAAACAGGAAATCTATGAAGCCGATACCGACACCACGATTTTCTGGAAAATGTTCAAGGAAGCATTCCTTGAGCAGTTTATTTCTCGCGCCTTCCATCGTCAAAAAGAAGACGAGTTCATGATGTTACGACAGGGGAATATGACAGTTGATGATTATGACTCGAACTTCTCAAAACTCGCGAGGTTTGCCGTTGCCTTTCTGTCCAACAAGGAAGCCTGGTGCGAACGTTTTCAACAAGGCCTAAATGACGAACTGCGAAGGGACATCATGAATCAAAGGTGCTGAACCTACCGCGAATCCTACGATGTCGCTCTCGATAGTGAGCGTATCTTTGGCCGTATGTCGCAAAGAGTCGTGCCTGTCGTCCGTAACAATTTTAACAAGCGTCCTAACGACGCAGGGGGATCGTGAGTATCAAAAAGTCCGAACACATTTGATAACAGGGGCCATGGCGGACAACACTATAACAGATGCGGTAGGCGTGGGCACCGAACGACCGATTGTGTCACGAGAACTTGCTACAAGTGTGGCAAGATAGGCCATATAGCTACATAATGTTCGAGAAATATTCCGAATCAACACAACCCACCAAGGAACGTTCCGAATCAGTATAAAGTGCCTACACTACAAGGCACAAATGCGGTGCCTGTGAACCCGCAGAATCAATGCCATAGAGCACAAGGTCGAGTCTATGCATTAACTCGGGACGAGGCGTTCGCGTCCGATGCTGTTGTAACAGGTATATTACTCTACAAAAATATACCTGCTCGTGTTCTATTCGATTCAGGTGCTGATTATGTGAAAGAAAATAAAATAACCATGCAATCACTAGATATGAACATTAGCGTTAGCACTCCATTGGGAGTCGATATGCCTGCGAACTTTATTTGTAGGAATGGCCACATTTGCATTGGAGGAAGAAATCTATCCTTGGAAGCCGTTGTACTAGACATCAAAGAGTACGACATAATCCTGGGTATGGATTGGTTGGGCGCTTGTCATGCAACAATCGAGTGCGCGGAGAAGAGAGTGGTGTTTCTTCTTCCTGGCAAGACAGAGTTCTCATATTCGTGCGGTACTGTCACGCCCCGACCCGGAATCACCCGAATCATCGTCCTCGCAGGGGGCGTGATGCCGCACGAGCCTGGAGTTACGCTCGTGCAAGGCAAGATGACAAGTTCTCAAATGGTTATCTTTTGATTCGATATTAACAACGATAGAAAAAACAGAGTATACGAAACAATTCTCTTTATTGATATCCGAAACTGAGATTACAATGGCTTTCGATAGCCTAATAATATATGCCAGATTGGCTACAACACTCAGGTTCTCTCTTGCCCACAAAGGATTTCACCGTTCCATACATCATGCCTTCTATATCTCGGCCGCATCAATCCAGCTGCGTAGTCCGAGCGTCAATGCGATAGCACGCTTCAATGCGCTTCGGCATTCCAAGCCTTAACACGTTCAAGCAACGCTTCGCCGCGAGCAATCCATTCCCTGCACCCTGCATGAAGCTGGTGGGGGATCAGTACGTTCGTCCTCGCATGTACTGAAGCAAAGTTCATCTTTCCAAATCGACATTTTAATATTTATGTTGAATCATGCAACTTAGCTTATGATCTTGCTATGTTCTCCTTAGGGTCAATTTCATGGCATCTTCGAAACGTAAAGCATGTTAGCATAGCAGCATGTTATCGAATTGAATAGGCAAGCAAACAAACAATCTCGTGTTTGATTCATGGCGCGACTTACCAAGTCGACGCACTCGCCCTTGCACCGACGCAAGGTGAATACGCCGCATTCCTTCCCTGTCATGTTATATGTGCATCTCTAAGCAGGATCTCTATGCGGGACGCATCTGCGCCTACACTTTCAACCCATCGTTCCTTAACTATATAAAGGTCGTGGGCGTATCCGCGCCGGAATGGACTAAAGGAGTTTCTCTTTTATTTTTTCTTACTTTCTTTTCTCTCCTTCTTTTCTCTCTCTTGTTTGGGTAGCCCGGCGTTTCACGGGTTGGGTTGCTATCCCAACAACCGAAACTTACCGCGTGCCTACCATCATTTGCGGCTTCTCACATTTACGACCGAGTGCTAATCGGACTTCGCAGATGTGCGCCTATCAAAGATTATCATCCCTCCTAGGCCGAACGGTCCCGGTGCCCCGGTGCGCCCGTTCGGAGGGAACGTTCCGTGCACGGAAGATATCATCGCAATTATCTCAAGTCTATTCCATTCGACCATGCAACGCACTATCATTCAAACAACCAAGCATAGCCTTGAGTCCAAGACTCAGACTTTATCATCTCGCGTCTCTTTCGTTAACTTTCTGTGTTCTTACATTTCATACTTCGTTTCAATGATTCAATGGCATCGTGCCTCAACTCAATGCTCGTCAACCGAACGACCCGAAGGTCTTGAACACCTTTCGAGACACCATGTCATATCCGACAGTTCCGCCACATTCATGCCACAACTGTATTTTTCTCGCAACGAAGCCATCTTTTATTATCCCGTGCACGTAGGCACGTTTCGACCATATTCCCATGTTCTATAACTTAGCATTCAATGTTTGGGCTTGCGCGCTAGGGCGCTCGCCTATTGTCTTTCAATGTTCTAGCCATTCTAACTCATGCGCAAGGCACGGTATGGTTCGTGCACTAAGGCACTCGCCGAGTACAGTTATCCCATGTTCTTACGGCTTGCGCACCGAGGCGCTCGCCTTAGCGATATCCAATGTCCCATAGCGACTCGTGCATATGATGCACGTTTCATTTCAATTGTTCTAACTTAGTGTTCGACTCACACTATGATTTATCTCCGATCGGACCACGTCCGTGGCATCGATAGGTTAACTTTTAGCACACAATGATATATTTGACTTATCAAATGAAGGAGTAAAAAGAAGTTAATCCTCCCACCTTGAGTCGATACGCCTTCGCCGTTTCGCCAAGCCGATGCGGCTCGATTTCATAACTTTGTTCCACGGCCGCTCTCCTGACTTAGCCATTCGAGCACTTCGTGCTTCATTGAGTTATACGTCCGGTTTGCCTTAGCGTGCCCAAGTCTCGGCCCGTCGCAAGGCGATTTGATTTCGCGGACCCCTTACTAAATATGTCAAAAGATCGACCTCTAATATTTTCCCGTCAAAGTATAACCTGCACACGAAACCAACTAAAATCAATACTTGCATCGATTCGGACTTGCGCCTTGATCGATTCGATTTCTTAGAATCTTCGAGCCGATTCAACGCACTCATCCTTCGGGGCAACGCGGCGCTTCGCATCGATTCAACTCGATGCATTCTTTCGGGGCAAGGCAACTCTTCGCATTAACTTAGTTTGATGCATTGCTTGGGACAACTTAACTCCCGTATCGTTTTGCATCGATACATTATCGGGTCAACGCAACTCTTCGAGTCAACGACTCAGCATAATGCACCGTGCGGAGCGGGACATTACAGGTACGGTCTCGAAGACGGCCATGATGGTATCGACAATTTCGACGAGGCGTATGCTGCTTTCCGGCTATGCATGATACTTGGCATCAGTTCGAGATACGCGAAAGGATAATACAAACACAATGCAGACTGATGTTGTGGCAGATTTTTTCGACGTTTTTCCTGATGAGATGTCCGGGATACCGCCGGATCGAGAAATAGAATTTAACATCGACACCTTCCCGGATACACGGCCGATATCAAAAGCGCCTTACCGAATGGCTCTAGTAGAACTGAAGGAGCTTAAGGTGCAATTACAAGAGTTGCTAGACAACGGATTTATTCGCCCTAGCGTCTCTCCGTAGGGAGCTCCCGTACTGTTTGTGAAAAAAGAAGGATGGATTGATGCGGCTATTTATCGACTATCGTGAACTCAACAAGGCGACTGTGCCGAACAAGTATCCCTTGCTACGAATCGATGACTTGTTTGACCAACTGCAAGGCGCGTCAATATTTTCAAAAATCGATCTTCGTTCAGGCTATCATCAGTTGGAGATCAAATTCGATGACGTATCGAAGTCTGTCTTCTGTACTCGATATGGTCATTATGAATTCCTAGTCATGCCGTTCGGTTTGACGAATGTCCCAGCCGCTTTCATGGATCTGATGAACCGAGTCTTTCGACCCCAAATTGATAAATTTGTAGTCGTGTTCATCGACGATATCCTTATCTACTCGAAGAATCGAGAAGAGCACGCAGAGCACTTGAAAACGGTATTGCAGACTCTGCGTGAAAACAAATTATACGTCAAACGGAGTAAATGCGAGTTCTGGATAAGCAGTATGACGTTCCTCGAACATGTAATCTCTGCCGAAGGCGTCGCGGTGGACCCAAAGAAGATTAAAGCAGTGGTAGATTGGAAACGACCTACCTCGGCTAGCGACATTCGGAGTTTTCTGAGCTTAGCAGGCTACTATCAAAGATTCGTGTGGAGCTTTTCAAAACTAGCATCGTCTCTGACTCGCCTCACACAGAAGGGAGTCGTATTTGAATGGAGTGACGACTGTGAATCCAGCTTTCAAGAGTTGAAGCAACGGCTCGTCTCAGCTCCAATCCTTGCACTTCCAGATGGTCCAGAAGGCTTTCAGGTATTCAGTGACACATCGGGAACTGGCCTCGGGTGCGTACTCATGCAGAAAGACAAAGTCATCTCTTACGCTTCACGGCAGTTGAAGCAGCACGAGAAAAACTATCCGACGCATGACCTAGAATTGGCAGCAATCGTGTTTGCATTGAAACTCTGGCGGCATTACCTCTATGGTGTGGCTTGTATAATCTACACAGATCATAAAAGTCTGAAATACTTGTTTACGCAACGAGAACTCAACTTACGACAGCGACGTTGGCTCGAACTCATAAAAGATTACGAGCTAACGATCGAGTATATGCCGGACAAGGGAAACGTCGTAGCCGACACGCTGAGCAGAATGCTTATGGAATCACTGGTCCTAAATAATGAGATACGGCGAGATCTTGAAGCGATGGGTATCGAACTCGGAATTGAGTATCGATACCTGCACCTATCTCAGTTGAAGCTTGGGTCGAGCCTGCTTAGCAAAATAAAAATCGCACAGAAAGACGATTTATTCATGAAGAAGATGCACGAGCTGATTTCCACAGGAAGAGCGACTGACTTTGCGGAAGACGGAGACGGGACAATGTGACTAAAAGGAAGGCTCTGCATTCCTGAAACTGCCGAACTTAGAAAAGAAATTCTGACGGAGGCGCATTATGCGAAGTAATCGTTACATCCTGGAAGCACCAAGATGTACAAAGACTTGCGCACAAACTTTTGGTAGCACGACATGAAGAAAGACGTAGCTACTTTCGTGTCGTAGTGCATGGCGTGTTAACAAGTAAAGGCAGAACACCAAAGGCCAGGCGGGGAGCTGCAGAATCTTGTCATTCCTGAGTAGAAGTGGGATATCTCGATGGATTTCATTGTGACATTTTCGAAGACGCTGCGGGAGAATGATGCGATTTGGGTCATTGTTGATAGATTGACCAAGTCGACTCATTTCATCGCAATTAAAGTAGGATGGAACGTCGATCGGTTAGCGCAAATCTATATCGACTAGATTGTTCGACTGCACTGGGTACCGGCCACAATAATTTTGGACAGAGACGGACGATTCCTATCGCGTTTCTGGACGAGCCTACAAGCGGCGATGAGGACCAAACTAAATTTTAGTTCTGCATACCACCCCTCGACAGACGGTCAGACGGAGAGGGTGAATCAAATCTTAGAGGATATGTTACGTCTGTGTGCGATCGATCTAAAGACTAGTTGGGATACGCATTTGTCGCTTGCGGAGTTTGCGTATAACAACAGTTATCAGTCGAGCATTCAGATGGCTCCATATGAAGCGCTCTACGGGAGGAAGTGTCGTTCTCCAATATGCTGGGACGAAGTCAGAGAACGACAAGTGCTTGGACCGGAACTGATGGAGCAGGCCGTCGAAAAGGTTCGCTTGATCCGAGATAGACTCCGTATCGCGCAAAGTCGACAAAAGAGCTACGCAGATCTTCGTCGACGACCGCTAGAATTTTTGGTCGGGGACCATGTATTTTTGAAAGTAATGCCCATACGTGACGTGATGCGGTTCGACATTAAAGGCAAATTGAGCCCGAGATTTGTAGGCCCTTTCGAGATCATCGAGCGAGTTGCAACGGTTGCTTATCGGATCGTACTACCTCCTGCCTTGGCTGATGTGCACGATATTTTTTACGTTTTACAACTTCGAAAATATGTGCACGATCCAAGTCACGTGGTTAGCTTCGATCAGTTGGAGCTACGTACTAACTTGTCTTACTCGGAGGAGCCTATTCAAATTTTGGACCGTAAGGAGAAGGTATTGCGAAATCGATCGATCTTGGTCCGCGTGCTTTGGCGGAACCATTCAGTTGAAGAGTCGACGTAGGAAATGGAGGCGGAGATGAAGGAGAAGTACCCTTCGTTGTTTGCCTAATTTAAGGTCAGACCCTTGTTCTTAAGTTTCGGGACGAAACTTTTTCTTAGTGGTATATTATGTAGTGTCCCGCTTCTGATAGGCGGCGGACTCCGTAATATGTTTGGCCGAGTCAGATCGGTCGGAAACTTAGATGGCCATCTAACTCGATCGCTGAACTTGGTAAACGATAACACCTTGCGGCATCGATCAAATCGATTTGGACGAATGTTACAAGAATCGATCCAATTAATGGAACGACTTCTGTTGGAATAAGTCCTAGATGCAGCAAGCTGCGTCTCGGCGAGTGAGCTCTATATAAGAGTCTCTTCGACGGGACCAGACTGCTGTATGTTTTTCTTGGAGCTTTCACCGCTTGGTTTGATGAATGTGTTTTCGCGTTATTTTCTGAATGCATTCTACGAATTTCGAAACGAAGGATTAAAGAATGAATTCTGACTAAGTGTTGGTGCCATTGCAGGAGCTCGCGTAACTGAAGCTTGAACGTTGCGAAGCGCTTCGACTATCGGCACGATCGAATACTTGGTGGGTGGTTCGGCCCCTTCTTTTCTACTGTCCCGCAAACGAAATTCTTTTGCCTCGAACTTATTCAAATCGACGATGCCAAGTTAAATGCATGCCAATCCACTAAGATCAAGAACTCAGGAAAAACGTATCGATTTAGACTAATCTCTACTCTAAAAATATAAGTTTCGCACCAAAACCGGAAAGTTTAAGGTTCTAGTAAAAAGATAGACTATTTCACATGCTGCAAAATAATATGAAATGTCGATTGTGGCTTATGATGCCTCGGACAATTTGGTGCCTATGGGACGCTAAATCGGAAGTACAGCTTTGGAAAAAATGAATCGTTTCATGAGTTGGGAGAAATGGTAATGCCGTTCAATACTGTCCGCGTTATACAAATCTGTTTGCATATATTAAACTGTTCACGCATTGGCATGGTCTGGACAGCTTGTGCACAAGTTTGATTTTTCTCGAATCGGTATCCGGGGCATCGGTATCGAATCGACCTAGGAGGAATGAATAATTGTGCTTCGGTACTGATGCATTGCGGGACTGTCAGTCAGGCTTGCAACCTAGACTGAACGGATCGAAATACCGTTGAGATAGTCCCAAGTGGTGTGTAACACCAGTGACCACACATATAAGATAGTAGCATGCTCACCTATTGTCTTATACAGGTAGTAAATATTATCTCTGTTTTTAGGCAAGGACGAGCATGGCCGTGATAAAAATTGTGATAAATCGTTATGTTTCACTGTATGCTTTATTACTTCAAAGATGGCTATCGATATGAACTGAATTCATTTAGTTCTAAATAGAAAGAAAACTCTAAAGCATGCCTACCTTAACAATCAGAGTCGGTTTAGAAGAGTGGGTTCGTCCCGTCCACTTAGCAAGTGTGCTAGCCCCTCCCCCAACAACCCAGGTGCTGCGGGAGCTCTAGACTGAAGCTGAAGTTTAGAGAGGCGTTTTGAAGCTCTTTCTATTCTGAAGTATTTTGAAGCCAATTCATCGAAGGCTTATGTATAAAAGGGCGAATGTATGGAACGACAAGTATTAGTTCAGGCAGCTTGTCGAGTATTTTCTTTTGTTTCAATCAATGTAGCCGCAACGGCATCCAATATAATTACGACTTGCACTTCGTTGCAAGCTATGAATGAAAAGCATATTTCTATCTTTCTAAACCGCGTGTTCAATTCTGATGTGATTTGTGAAGTTTCAATACAAATGATCAAACGTAACGTTCTTGCCTTGTACGAGTGCAATTTCAGACTCGTACGGCGTTACGTCTTAGCGAGTACGATCGATTCGCATAATACTAACGGGGACGAACGGTTTGTCGAATCGGGACGTGACATGAGGAGTGATAGGTACTCGATAGAATGACATACCGAGTAGCAATCAAGCATATCATGCTTTGCTTGCTTGTGGAAGGCTTTCCATTAATCTGGATGATTGTAGTAAGAGGCTGGGATTTTTTCAATCTAGATCATGCTTCTGTGGTAAGAATATGCCATTATGTGGTTTTAGTACTGTGCTTAATTTGAGATGTGTGCTAGCTCTAGCACTTGGATAATTGTGGCTTGACATAAGCTTCTTTTGCTTTCTTCTGGCAAGTAATGAACACTAAAGCAATCATTAGACTGTAGACCCATATTTTATATTACAAATTTTTTTATATAGGGTAAAGAAATTTGGGAAAAAGGGAAAAGTTTGGGATAATTGAGGAGGAGAGAGGACACTCCAAGTCACTTAGGGTGGATATATGGTGCCCAGAATTATTTTATCCCACATTTGTTCTATTAAATTCAACTATATATAAAAAAGTTCATCAAATATTTTTTGAAGATATGTTTCTTATTGAGATTATACCCATGAGATTCTACCCTATATTATCCTCATATATTTTCGGATATTTTTGGAAGAAATTTATTAAGTAGAAAACGAAATAAAATAATTTAACTCGATACAAACTAATTTATCCTCTCCATAATATTTAATTTAATTTTGATAGAGAATGAATTTATGGTCAGAAATATATGGGGTTAAGATATTCGAGCTAAATTAAACATTAAATTGAAATAAAATATTATTGTCGAGCAATTAAACTTAAATATGAGAAAACAAGAAAATGAATAGAAAAAATAGTTTGCCGACGTTACCCATTGCCGACGTTCTCCTCTTTTTACAATTTACATTATCCAGTTCCCCTGTTCTCCCCATTGCCGACGTTCTCCCCTTTTTACAATTTACATTATCCATTAGGGGTGTTTGATAACATGTAAGTGTGACGTTCTCCTCTTTTTACAATTTACATTATTCATTAGGGGTGTTTGGTAACATGTAAGTGTGCTTGGATTTTGGTTTTTTTCATGGATTTTGGCCAAAATTTATAAGATCATGTGCTGGAGGTGGTAAAAAGGGTTGGATATGGTGAAATCTGATTCCTTCACTTATTTAATATACTTTTTCTTACCAAAAGTTCTTTTTCCATTTTGGAGAAAATATTTAGTCAACACTAAATACCAATTAAACTAATTAATAACTAATAAAAAATAATAGTTAATATTTAGTTAAGGTTTTGAATTTTTTATTCTTTATTAGGATTAGTTGTTAGTATAATAAAGTTTATTTATATTAATTTTTGTACTTAGATTGGAATTTATGTTGCATGACTGCGAATATGATACGACACGGTAAATAAGGACATGATTAACATGACGTGTATTTTGATGTGTCCATGGAGTGTCTCATACTTATTTGTTCAGTTTTTGATACGTGTCCAACATGACAAGGCCATAGTTTTGGTGTGTCCATACTCCATAGATTTGGACCAAGTTTGTTTGGATTATCTAATTATTAGTAATTAATTAGTAAATACGTTAACTAATTACTATTTGAGATAATTTATTTATTGTATTATATAATTAAGATATTAATTTGTTGAACAAAAGTTCTAATTGATATTAACTAATTGTAACTACTATTCATCTGTATTTGTTAAACTAGTTATTGTAATTATTATTATATACATATACTCTCTCACTTTTCACTTTCTTATCCTAACCAAACACATTTGTCCCCTATTAGGGGGACAAGAAATACATGGATTCCCATAAACTTTCCATCATTGAATGTACAAATCCAAAAAATTTCCCACTAAAGATTTACAATGTTTTTGGTTCGTAAGAGTATCTTATCATCATTGTAATAATATTGCAGAATTTATATGATCTTGACTCTTAGAAAAGTTCTTGGCAGCCTGTTAACTGCTAATATTGGTTCGTAAGAGTATCTAATATGTACGCATATGCATTCTCAGGTCATTTGTTTTATCCTTTTTCAGGTGATCGCGTGAAGTATGTTGGAGATGCAGTTCATATTGGCAACAGGTACTTCAATTACTAATCTTGTTTGAAATGATTTTTTTACCTGTTGTTTTCTCTACGAGTTTTCGGTTCTTTTATATAAGTCTTTCTTCTTTGTGAATTATGCCATTTACTGCACATAATTTCACATTCTTATGTTCTTAGTAAAACTATTATGAGCTTTTTTTTTTTATTATAAATTGTATCGAGCCACCTAATCGAGCCACCTAATCGAGCCACCTATAGATTACGCAGCAGTGAATTATGCAGCAGTGAATACTGTGAATGTGCTATCAAAATGTTAATCCAAGGGCAAACTTTGCAGGATGGAGGCTCCGGTACAAATTGCTAATTGAAGTTTTAGCAGGTGTGAGATGTCCTTGCTTAATTGTTACCTACCTGCTCTTTAGTCACCTATCCAAGTTTGTAAAAACATATTTGGAGAACCACATGGTGGGTGACTCTTAATACCAAACACTTATCCAAGTTTGTAAAAACATATTTCAAGACTAGCTATCTTGTTATGTGGTAGAATTCTGCTTTATGCAACAAATTGATCAGAATGAATTGTTTGGTTGAAGTCCTGAAGGATATAGGGATCATTTTTTATTAGAGCAATCAGATGTGTAGGAGAATTATGTGGAAACCACATGCATCATAAGTTGTGTATGTTTGAGGAGTATTAGTCAAGATTACTAAACTATGTGACATTCTATGTTGTTCTGGCGCTAGGCGAGTTGAGGCGAGGCGAGGAGACAGGCCTCCTGCCTCGCCTAGGTGCTGCCCAAGAACTTGGGTACATCATTGCTGCACATATAGATATTTGACCCTAGGCGACATGGTAGTCAAAGGCGCGTCTCGCAGAAAGGCGCAGCAGTTGTGCCTCGCCACTCACTAGGCAAGGCCCCTTTCTTCGGACGCACCTAGGACGCGCCTTTCAGCAAGACACAACCAAGAAAAGGCGCGCCTTATGATTTTTTTTATATATATACAAAAAAAATTGAGGCATGGAAATAACCCTTACCTCGTATAAGTGTGAGGGAGATTGTCCTTTCCACGGTTGTCAAAGTTGGTTACAGTTGAACTAGAAAACTAAAATTTACTAAAACGTGGTAGGGAGAATACAAACTCTTGTTAGTTCAGTTGAATACTACTGTTATTACTGCTCTGCTAGTTCACTTGGTTATGTTTTAACATATTTTTGTTGGTTTTAATATGTTATTTGGTTTTATTTCTTATATTACTAATTTATTTATTTATTTATATTATTTATTATTTTTGCGCCTCACTTCGCTCCGGCACGCGCCTTAAGTGCGTCTTGCGCCTCGGACGATATGGACTCTTTGCGCCTCAAGTGCGCCTTGCTTCTTTGACTACCTTGCTAGGTGACCACCTAGGCAACCATCACCACAACCATGGAAAAATTACCCAGGTCGAGGTGGTAGGTTTTTTACCTGCGCGCCTAGACGTCGCATGTGAAAACATAGGTGATATTACAATAAACTATGAATTTGATCTTTTGAAAGAAAGGGCGGAGGCAGATCTACCCAATTTTTCATGCATATTATGTTTTCACGGCCAAGGTGTAGCCCTACAAAATTTGTTAGATAAGAAAGTGTATAAAAGGAGGAAGAAGATGAGATTTTGCTAGACTGAGGCAGAAATATAGCTTACATTGAAGCAAGGTACTTAAAAGGAATGAGGGCAGTGAAATATAGCTTACATTATCTATCCAGTTCACACTTTCACAACCAAGGAGCAGAAGGGAGAAGTTGATGGGATTTGCTCTTGGGTTATTTATATCTAATGGGCTTTTAGATTGTCGGAATGAGGGCAGTGAAATATAGCTTACATTATCTATCGAGTTCACACTTTCACAACCAAGGAGCAGAAGGGAGAAGTTGATGGGATTTGCTCTTGGGTTATTTATATCTAATGGGCTTTTAGATTGTCGGAATGAGGGCAGTGAAATATAGCTTACATTATCTATCCAGTTCATACTTTCACAACCAAGGAGCAGAAGGCAGTTCACACTTTCTAAATTAGAATGTACTTCTATATTTAAAGGCTTATATATATATATATATATATATATATATATATATATATATATATATATAATATATGGTTTGTATATTATATGTATATAGTTTGGGTTATTTATATATATATATATATATAAATAACCCAAACTATATACATATAATATACAAACCATATATTATATATATATATATATATATATATATATATATATATATATATATAAAGAATAATTTTGTGCCTATAATTAGTGATATTTTCAAGAAATTTGGACTTCTATGTAGCTAAGTTTTTAAATGTAGATATTTTTTACATATAAAGAAAAAAGTGTGCCTAGCTTTCAAAAGACGCGCCTTGAGCCTTGTGCCTAGCGCCTTAGGCTCCAGGAACCTTTGCGCCTTGGTGCGCCTTTCGCCTTTTAAAACTATGGTATGTTGGTAGAAGATTTATCATGATCTTTGTTTGCATTTCACCTTTCAACATTTTTGCCCCCGGGGTATAGTCAAATGACAAATTTTGTTTAGTCCTATGAGCTTCTAGAAATAACAGGAAACATTCTCAACATTTCAGATTAGGAAGGTTTCACCTAGTATCATTTCATTAGGTTTCACATTATCCCAGTTCATACTTACCTATGCTGCACAAATCGGAACATGGATACAGATAAGGGCACAATACAGATAGGGATACGGACATTTTCAAATATGTACAGTGATGTTACCTGAATACAGATATAGACACCATTTTCCGTGTCCGTGCGACATAGATACTTGCTCTTACCGTCTGAGTATCCATAATTTCTTGGCAATTTCAAAGTAATGTGCAAAAGATTGTAGAAGGACAAAAGATGCACACTTGTTTAGCAATTATTCTTATTGCTAAACTGGTTTATATTAGATGAGCTATTTAACAGAACACACACACAGACATAAATACAATACTGTTTCCACAATTGTATTTATGCTGTAATAATATCAATTTATAAGCTGAAGTGTTTAAACTGTTTGTATGGGTTACTCAGGTCTTTGATGGATTGGAAATAGTACCATGCATTATGATGTTTAGGTTCAGGTCATGGGTCTGGTTGACATGATGCTATTTTGGAGTTTGCTAACTGATTCATTAGATACTCTCTCTTCTAACTTTTCTATGCAAGCGGAATAATCTTCATCCGTCCCCATTGTGTTGTGTATTTATTCAGTCCTGATCGGTAGCATATACGTTGTATCACAGGATCATATTGGGGAAAATACCAACTTCTGATGGTTCAACAAATGCCTATACATTTATTAGTGGAAGGTGGGTGGTAAGTTCTTCCCTGTATAGCACAGGGCAACTGTTTGATCATCTTTTAAAGCAGTTTTTTATCATAGGCATTTGCTCAACACTATTGTTACCCAATTCAAAAACTGAAAATTTTCCCACATTTTGGCTGTAGAGCAGGATCCATGAATGATCTCTCTCCATTCATCACTATGCTCTATGGTAATATAAATAACTCCAAAGATTCCAGTTCTATTACTAGCAAGCTGACAAGTAAATGTTACTTGACATTCCTATTGCCCAACTAGGATGCATTTTCTTTGCAGTTTACGCTTTAATTATGACATTGTTGAGCACAATATAAAGTTGCTTCAAATGAGAATCTTTTGGAGGTGTTGATCACCATCCTGATGGTTGTAAGGAAGTCATGCTTGCTAGGGGCTTACAGCTTATTGTAATTCTGTTTGAATCTTATGTTTGGTGAGAAATGACAGCTTAAAGTTTTTGTACGGCTCTTCTAGTTAAGTAGTGTAGAAGTGGCACTGAGACAAATTGTCTAACTTGAATAATGAGTTTGAAGTTAATGGGATGCAAGTGTAAAGGTGGATGGTAATAGGAGTGGCTTCTGCAGATGGTAGCATATCTTCTTAGATTTGACATGCTTGTAAAAATCTGACTAGGTTCCTTAAACTAATTGTTTGATATGTGGATTGATGGCTGAAAACTTTATACCAGAGATCTGGAGTAGATACTGAGCTATAATTGGGAAGATGAGACTTTTTGCACTCATAATCAGGGTATCTGGTCATCAGTAGGGATCTTTGGTGCTACTAGCAAGCTGCAGAGGTTTTCACTAAGGAATGTCAGAGGCAGTAAGAGGTAGATTTGGGAGCGAGGTTCCACATTGTCAAATATATGTGTATAGAAAGAGGGTAATATGTAGCTTCTCTTTGATCAGACCTTATTGATTATCTAACAGTATGCATTGGGTTTTTTGTGCGTACGAGCCTATTAACTGCAAACTGATGTTTTAAGAATGATAGTAGAAATACTAGAGAGAAGGCTCTGTAATATGTTATAGAATCAATAGACCAATCTTATCTACGTATGTACGACCAAGAAATACTAGACATAAGGTTGCTTAGAGTGTTTTAGAATCAGTGAAACAATAAGTATATTTAGTATTTACTTCAAAGAAATACTATTGATACAACTGTGAAGAAGAGCCAATATACCAGTTTATGTATTCACCCCCAAGAAATTTCTTAAAATACTTTGTGCTGCCTTGATATTTGGATGATTCCTACTTAAACTATTAAAGAGCCTGAAACTACTTTACTCACTTCTGGATGCTTGCTGGATTTTGACACACATTCACACCATCATATATTATTCGTCTAGCTCATACCACAACATGTTAATATGTTTTGTGTGTGTGTGTGTGTGTATGTAACATCTATGTATATATGCTTGCATCATGGATAATTCATGGCTATGTATCAACTTAACAAGACATGTTTGCTTGTTATCAACCTTAACAAGACATGTTTGCTTGTCCGAACTCTCCTTTCTTCAGGATAAAAAATTCCATTCCCATTTATAGTACCAGCAGTTCCTTTAAATCTCTCATTGTTGTCTTTTTCAGATTTTCTTGTGTCCCTCTTTATGTTAATTTAGTTATTGTGGTTGGTTCTTTTCTATCGTTTTAAATTTCTTTGTTCACCAAAATTTTTACAGGCCTCTGTCAAATGGACAGCGTGGGGAAGTCTATGAGATAAATGGAGATCAAGTAGCTGTTATTCTTGACATTATGGACAGCAAAACCGACGAAGGAATTAAGAATGAGCATGAGAAACAAGATGCAAAACAACTGATATATTGGTTTGACAGTATGCTTCTTGTCCATGCCTCCTGCCCGATTATGACTACTGTACACTACTGTTAAATTGAAGTTCAATATTTCTGCTGCTTGTTTAAGTTTGTGAAAACAAGTTTTTGAAAACTAACTTTAGAGTATATGCTTACCTTACACATTTATCTGGACAGTGAAGGAAGCATACAACGTTTCATAAAGTTCCCTATGTTTTAGGCTGAAGAGGTTCATAAGATGTAGGATTTGTAAGGAAGAGAAGGAAATACTTTTAATTTTTTTTCAAAGAGACGTAGAAAGGGTATATACTGACCTGACTTACCACACCTAACCAGTTGACTGGCTGGTCAACAGATAGTTGACTGTTGACTTACTTGAGACATTCAGGTCTTATGACATGACAACTGCGTTTTTGATGAAACATAAGAAATTTGTCAATCACCTTTGCACTAGCAAAACGACAACCAGTCTCCACATAAATTTAGTTCTCATGAAAAACTGGATTCAATGCAATAGATTAGTTCTTCCACCAGTCAGCCTTGGTTATTTCATTTTACTTTTTGGGCCTACAAAATTTTGGAAGATGAGTACTGTAAAAGTTTATGAGCAATTCAATCTTTGTGCAAGTTTGATCCTGCACAGTTGATTGATAGGGATGTGTAGGAGCCTATAAGATTGATGACAATTCCAGGTCATTGGACAAAGAAACTAGTAAAATAGAGGGTTATTTTGTTTAAGGGTACCAAGTTTATGATATAATTAGACTTTGGGTACTGGGTTTGTCCGTTTTAGACTTTTGGTACTGTAACTTTTTAGTGACACATTTTAGTGGCAAACATGCTACATTTGTATACATCATATAAGCCATCTAAGATTTTTGCATGATTGTACGAGTCTGTTCCTGTGTAAATGCAAAGTAAACATTGTATTGTCATGTTGCAATGGGTACAACGAGAAATAGATCCCCTTCTCCCTGAATCATTACCTTCGTGACCACAAGCACACAACTCATAGAAAGTAGAACTGGGAACACGTGGAACACCTAATAATGGGAGGATAACTCTGAGGCATCCAATTCATTAAAAGAAGGAACGAAAAAACTCTTACCTAATTCATAGAGATGAATGAAACCTAACCGCATGTAACAACTCTCTCTCTCTCTCTCTCTCCCCTCATAAGCTTAATATCTGATGGCAGAAGCTCATAGAACGAATTAAGTTCTTTGCACTTACATTTTACTTGTTTCTAGTTCAGGATATTGTCCACGATCTTGATGTCCAAGCAGAAGATTGGTACATAGCATTGGAGGCGCTTTCCGAGGTGATCATCTTTGTTGGCCAATTGTTATATTTTTTTGGTCCTATTTATGGTTGCCATGGGACTTTCCTTTCATCTTCTAACCTATCCATTTCTATGTCATACTTCTCTTATCATTTTTGTGGCAAGGTTCAAAGTATCGGGATTTTAGGATCAGGTTTGGCCCTAGCTGATTTGAAGCTTACCAATAAATAATAATATCGGTATTGGGCTATTGTGCTTTATTATCAGCGAGCAGAGGTACAGTTTTGGTCGGTATTGGGCGAGTTTTGACTGATACAAGCCAAAGCTGACTGAGACTAAAGATTCTAGAGCTCTGGAGACCCCCATTTTGATATCAAAAAGAAAAAACCCAGAGGAAGAAAGAAGCTTTAATGTCAAAAAGTGAAAAATAAACAAAGAGGAGAGGAGGAAGATACAAGTCAAAAGAAGCTTACCTGGACTTGGCTTCTCCATGACAAAGGAACCAATAGCTGCTTCTACTACCAAGCAGTGGTGGTGGCTGAGATAAGTCGTAATTCCCTTCGTTGGTCTTTTTATGATGCAACTATGAGAGGAGATAGGGTGGATTCCAGACAGTTTATAAATCGATATTTGTAAATTGTCCAAACGGGGTTTGCTACTTGTTATATATTAGGTCACACCTGAACCAACCAGACTCGACCATTATAAAAGAAAGTGTAAATGGATTAAGCTCAGTTCAAGTTGGGCCTGAGTAATGACAAGCTAATTGGACATAAGTTGGCTGACATTAGGTTGGGCCAAATAACTTGGTTACCCCTTATGTTTTAAGAAGAGTGTTTTAGGCATATGGATGCTTAATTAATTTATACGGTTTTGTTCGATAGTCCAAACAATTCAGAAAGTGCACATTTCTAGTAATAACTTTATGGAAGCACGTGACGTGCTAAGTATTTGAGATTGTTACTAAAACTCTTTTTAAGTTCTCGTCCACATGACCAAATAGAGCAACAATTCTTACAGTATTTTAGATGTCATTGACGGCATGTAAATCATTGTTTCAAACAATTGTTTATAAGCAATGGGTCAGTTGGGCACGTCCTCTTGCTATTAGATTTGTCATTTCGTTGCCACCATTGAATCAAATGAAAATCGAACCTTACATATACTGATTTGTCGGCCTTTAGCAGCACATGCAGCAAATATTAACAATGATATCTGATCAAAAACATCAAAATTTTACGTGTGGCAACAAAGCAGTTATATGTAAGGTTTTCGTTGATAGGAAGTAAGCATAAATAAGCAGATGGCTGCACCAAAGTCAAAAACAGTCCTTGTCCATTGAGCCTGTAGCTTCTACCTCTAAAAGCAGTACCTGATGATGACCCGCTATTTGGTCAAACAGGAGGTGGGCTATTTGTCTGCATCCTGGTACCCCATCTCGCCACTAACCTACGTCTGGATAACAACTTAGTCAATGTAACGTCCCAGTCCCAAAATACGTAGGACTAGGAATGCGTATACATGCCAGCTATGTATCAAGTAGACTCCAACCCAGCTCAAATACGTATAAGCTGTACAGTAACGGCCAACTATCTATACTAATCAATAATATCTAAGTCTCAATCCACAGTAAGATAGAATACAAGAATGAACAAGATATAACATAGTATGCATCCCATGCTACATTTGTCTGAATAGACTCGAAAGAATGACTTGAGTCTACAAATACTAGGCTAACAAGTAGAACGTAAATAAATAGAGATGAATATGTAACCGCAAGAGTTACCTGAAATAGTAAATAGCAACCATCATGATCAACAACCATCTCCGCTCAGTCAAATACTTGGAGAGATCATCCGGTCTTCAGGGGACTAGCAAGGTACATAATATACATGCCAAGGTACAAATATGAAAATATGAACTAATGCAGTTTACTGTATCCGTCTATGTGCTATGCAAGTGAGAAACTCTCCTATAATACCCGATCTCTCCACTAAGGCTCACAAGCATCTCAGCAGGATATTGTCCCCGGTGCCGTGTCTTGGGACCAAGCACAATCAATTCTCGACAGCGATAATCCTGTACTTTTCTACAGAGATAAATGGTCACTAAAGAACATGTCGCACGACAATATGTCTGATACTGTAGTCAAGTTCTCTCCAACCCCTGTCTAGAATCTAGTAATGTCAAGTCTGCACAGTCATCTCGATAACAATAGTAATAATGATAAAAATTCTAGAATGCTAGTACGAGGTCAATACCACGAATAGTCATGTAAACCTTGCATCATGTCCTGTGGTCAATCGTGTCAATGGACACGTCAATGTGCACGCAATGCCTAATGTCAATACTCAGTGTCATCATCATGACATCGGTACTCGTCTATAAAACGGACACTAAGTCGACGTTCCTACGTCATGCAACGCTAATCAAAATAACAACAAGAAAAACAATCTGTAACCACGACAAGGTACACTTGTCTGCTGCCTGCTGTGGTGTCGTCTGACTGGTGTCTTCAGTTGGAGGTGCAACGAATCCAAGTTGTCCTATTATAAAATTAGAATATCAATACACACAATCTTACTCAATAATATAAAAAGAATATGATCATTTGCACAACGTCAACCAGTAGGGTGATGTTCATGCCAATGATCCAATAATTGCGTGGCCTTGGACAACGTGCCAATAACCACGTACCATGCTACTGTCTCGTACATCCTGTTATCACACGTATATTTAGGCATTTATATGATTCAGATACGCGTAATCCTAAACATACGTAGATACGACACGATGTCCCAAAATTTACGACAACGCTAAAATATACTTCGAAGATACATATAGCCTCTCAAACACGCATGTCGACAACAAATAAAACTAAAATTACTGTGAATTAATTTTTGGAATTTATATTTATTTAGTGAAAAATAATAAAACAATTGACGATGCATGTACAAAGTTCCGTTGTGTAACTTGACAACTAGTTTGTGCATACAAGGTTTCCAACTTATGTAAAAATCATTTAATATATAAAATATATTAATTTATATTCTGAAATATAAATTAAAACTATTTATAAACATTATTTAATCATAATATATACAAGAAATAATTATCTAGTTAGTATGTCTAGTTAATGACACAATATGGCCAACTTACCCATTTATTTGGAACAAATTATAATACAAAATAAATAAATTTAATATGTAATTCTGAATTAAATCAGAAAAATAGGGCTAATCGTGAGTTCATATCAAATGGTACATGATTTACTTCATAGAAAAAAATATTACGAAGTTTGGGTTTAAAACAACTAGGTTCAAGGTATCTAAACTAGTCTAGGTTAATACATTTGTTACTTGATTCACAAGTAGATTATCAATAAAATAATAATAAATTATGACTTAAATTAATTCTGGAATAATACAATTTTAATATAAATTAATCATAATAAACATGGTTGCCATGGTTATAGTTACCGAAGAAAGTCGTAGGCAACTAGTGCGACATACACGAAAATTGGTCATATTTTTCTATCGCTTATTATGCAAATTTATTTAATCTAATAATCTAAAATTAAACCAAAAATAAAGAATATCAGAGATAAACATCTTAGAAATTTGATTCAAAGTGTCGGGTTATAATATACCACAAGTCGGCAGAAGTCGTTACCAACTCATTTGAAGTTAAATAGATTAAGGTGACATAAATAATGAAGTTGCAAGCAAATATATACATAAAACATTACGAGATAAATTATGGGCATAGTGGGATGTTATAGGAGAGTATTAGGAACGTTACCAAGGGGTTAGTTGCTGTCGTGGGGTCTCCTAAGGGTACGCGAATAGCAGTGCACCGAATTCGGTTTTGGTCTTGACACTGTCGTAGAATGAGTACCATGGACAAACCGTTGCGATCCAGGAGCTGCGACTTTGAAGGAAGATAGAGTACACATACAGGTACAAGTTAGAGTTGGGTGAAGGAGGTTTGGTTGATAAAAGTAGCAGAACACAGCGATGAAGATGGTCTTACCTTTGAAAATTTTATTATAGCGGTTTTCTGAAAATTGGCTATCTTGTTGGGCTGTTTTGAGGAAGTTAAAGTGAGGTTTTATAGAAAGTTTGAGAAAAGAAAATGTTAAGAATAGAGTGAGGAAGAAGTGTGTTAAATTTTAGAGAAAAATACTTATTGTGGAGGGAGATATGGCCGGATTGGTAGAGACTAGCCGAATTCAGTTTCAGCATAGGTAGGGGTGGATAGATGGAGGTGTGGAGGGAGATGGAGAAGGTTTTTGAAAAAAGTTTATGAAGATAAGTTGTTTGGAAGAGGCTTAGGAAGAAGTTTTGTTCAGGTGGTTTGAGGTAATAAGTGAAGGGGAGGTCATGGAGTGGTCGTTTACTAAGGGGGAGGTGAAGAGTTGAGTTGAATTGTCATAAAGGAAGGAGGTTATGCTTGTGTGAGAAAGTGAAGAGGTAGGAGATTATGGGGTGAAGGAATATGAAAAGTGAGGGGATTATGGCTGCCCACTAAGTGTCTTTGACTCCACTTGAGTCATCCATTATGTTTTAGGTAGTGAGTATAGAATTGGATTTATTCTAAAGGGTGCAAAGTTGAAAATTTTACATGTAAGGTTTGAGTGGTGAACCTTGGAGTTTGGTGTCTTGTAGAGAGGACAATGGTGTATGGTGTTTGGCATGAACCATGTGAGAGTGTGTAAGTGTCCGGGTTGAATCTAGACTAGGTTTGGGCTAAGTCAAACCGGTAGATCATTAGAACTATATAGTGTCATTAGGATTTACAATAAATAGAAAATATGTAAAAGTCTAATTGATCTTAAAAATATAAATTAATATTAATTATTCACATTTAAATACATAAAAATTAAAAAAATTCAAAAATTCAGGGAGCTTACAATCTACCCATCTTAGAAAATTTCGTCATTGAAATTAAAATTATAACTATAACTGAAACTCTATAAAGTTATGGCACTAACGTTAGTTTTAGAATCTTGTCGGAATACTCGAATAAATGCGGATAATGTTCACTCATGGAATCTTCTCGTTCCAAAGTAGATTCTCCGAGAGAATGGTGCTTCCATTCAACCCGAACCAATCTAATCGTCTGCCCTCTAAGCGTCTTCTCGCAAGTATCCAATATTCAATTGACTGCTCGTATGATAAATTGGGTCCCAGTGTGATCTCAGAATGATCGACCACGTGACTGGGGTGAGTCATATATCTCCTTATCTGTGAGACATGAAATACATCATACACTCCCTCCAGGGATGGGGGTAATGCAAGACAAAATGCCTCTTCTCCAACACGCTCTCTAATATCGAAATGTTACTAATCTAGAGGTAATGCTTCTTACTTGGCTATTAAATCTCTATCTATGACTAACCATGGAGATAGAAAAATCACAATTCCTCCGTAACTCTGTCAATCCCTAAAATCTATACTGTATTCCTATAAGTTACATCACTGACTTCTATAGTAGTTCAATTAGCGATCCACCACTTCTACATATAAGCAATCTATACAATCCTTACAAGTATGCCTACCCATTGATTCCTATCTGCAGGATAAAGGTCGAGGCTTGAACTAGACAACCACATAAACCTATTGGTTATCCTTATAATACTGGACTTCCATAGGTCATTTTAAGTCTAGTCTTACCATGTATAGAGATGGTCGTCTCTTCTAACCTATATCTTCTTACTCTATTTATATATCATCATAATAATAATTTTTCAGGTACTTCTATCATAGGCCCTATCTTAGGCAAAAGATAGTAGGATTTGGTCTAATGATTCCATAGTTGCTTGTTAGGGTTAGGCTTTATACTGAACTATATTCTAACTTATTCCTTGGGAAAGTATCTAAGAAATTCTACCCACATTAATTATTTACCTAGTCCTATAATCATGGATTCCTATCTCCTTCAAATATTTTTTATTATTATAGAATAATGGTTCTATACAGGCTTAGGTCCAGCTTTAAATACAAGGCTTACCAAGCCATTCTATTCATACCAAAAGTCTCTAATCTACCATATCTGGTTGGACAGGTGTAGGAATACCTATTAATCGACTAAGAGCGATTTTCTACCAAACTAAAACTCGTATAAAATAGATTGCCACCATTATAATTAGTCTTTCTAGCATAGTTATTCTACCATACTCGTACATACCTTAGATAATCACCCTCCTACGAAATATTTTACCAATATAATTTTTATCCTATAATAAAATATAATCAAAGCTACCACAACTAGTACGGGCATTGATGGAACACCTTGTTCATCAAATGCATAGATACAGTAGGCGCATCCGACAATCCAAATGGCATCAACAGTCTTGTATTGGCCGTACCGAACTCTGAATGATGTCCTTGGATTATCCTCTTTCTGCATCGTCACTTGATGGTATCCCGATCTTAAGTCAATAAAATATACCTTTGTTTCTGCCAGCTAACCAGTCGATGGCGAACTACACTTCCAGTTACCAGAGCGATCTTGGGCTTCAAATGATCAATCAGTCTGAAGATGACGACCACCGATTCATTCTAAAACATAAACTATCTATCAAGATTTTCTAAGAATGAGTATCTAATCTCTAAAGTCATGTTCTAACTTATACTACCCTAGAGGTCATATATCTTGATTCCAACCAGTTCACCCACTTCTGTAGCTTGAATTTTCTCCAATCGTCTCTCCTAGCAATATGGTATTTTTACGCTAAAATGTGGTCTACTATGTTTTAACCCTTCTATGCTTGTCTACTATAGGTAATGGGCATGCTAATGCTAGACAATGCTTATAGATGATACCTTGACAACCACTTATCTATCGACTAATCTTCTAGTTATGGTTGTAAATATATCCTTTCAAGCTATTCCTCCTATGTATATAGTAGTATATCTAGTCTAATATCGTCGTTGCCATTCTTCAAACAAATATTCCTAGATCGACACATGGCACAACCTATCATCACGCATTATTTTGATTCATTCTCTTGATAAGAATCTCCCTAGTAAAGATCCTTCAGGTCACTGTTCGAGGTAACTTTACATATGCATACCATCATGTTTTCTATTTCCTTCAAATAAACATTTTCTAAACCTTATTGCAACCTTAAAATGTCTTTAAGGATTCTACTGTACCTTATCGAATCATCCTATCCATAACAAGACTTTCGAATTCTTTTAACTACAGTCTTTTATTGGGGTGGTCATATTATATTTGGGGAACCGTATCTAACTCTAAAATTCTACCATATATTCTACCAGTCACTTCATTCATTGTGATTGAGAAACATAACTTGCCTTCCTTACTAATCCTTAATTAAACCGTGCTATACCTCTAGCCCATCTCTATATAACATCTCTATATCATAGGTGGATGGTAGAATGGGTGTAGCTAATTGATGCTAGAATCTCTCGTTAGGGTTAAGTCTCCTATAAGAATTCTATTTTGCCAGTTCGATCCACTCGGTCTATCTAGTTGAGGCGTCTATCCAAATCCTTACTACCTTAGATAACTAATTCCTTTTTAAAATACTTTATCTACTACCTTCTAGGCTATGATAGAACATAATCCAATTGGTTCTTCAAGCACAAGTATTCATCCTTCCGAAATAGGGAAAGACGAGAGCCCAAGACAAGGAGTTCAAGAAGGATGATCGACTTCAATTATGAGTTTCAAGAGCGATAGATAAAACAAAAGAATTTTCAAAGCAATTGTGGATTGAGATCCTAATACAATATCCTATTGCAGGCTCGCGTGGCACAGTAACATAACCAAAACGATATGCTCAGACCTGCATGTGCCACCACAAAAATATGTGACGTCCCAGTCCCAAAATACGTAGGACTAGGAATGCGTATACATGCCAGCTACGTATCAAGTAGGCTCCAGTCCAGCTCGAATACGTATACGCTGTACAGTAACTACCAACTATCTATACTAATCAATAATATCTAAGTCTCAGTCCACAGTAAGATAGAATACAAGAATGAAGATATAACATAGTGTGCACCATATGCTACATTTGTCCGAATAGGCTCGAAATAATAACTTGAGTCTATAAATACTAGGCTAACAAGCAGAACGTAAATAAATAGAGATGAATATGTACCCGCAAGAGATACCTGAAATAGTAAGTAACAACCATCATGATCAACAACCATCTACGCTCAGTCGAATACAGATCACCAGGTCTTCAGGGGACTAGTAAGGTACATAATATACATGCCAAGGTACATATATGAAAATATGAACTAAGGCAATCTACTGTATCCGTCTATGTGCTATGCAAGTGAGAAACTCTCCTAGAATATCAGACCTCTCCACTAAGGCTCACAAGCACCTCAGCAGGATATTATTCCCAGTACCGTGTATTGGGACCAAGGACAATCAATTTTCGACAGTGATAATCCACTACTCTGCTACAGAGCTAAATGGTCACTAAACAACATGCCGCACGACATCAGGATAAAAGACCTGACAGCATGTTCAAATAAAATTACTCATTAATTCACAGTTCATGTCAAAGGTAGCTAGTCAAACTTTACAATGTGATGAACATGTTGTAGAAACAATTCCAAAGTTCTATGTTTAAATAACTGTTCTTACCGGGTTGGTAGGGATAACAAAAATGGTACGTTTCACCTTGCTTTTCCATATAGGAAAGTTGATGTTCAGATTTCCAGCAATATATTGAAGATAAAAGAAAAATGTAACCTTCCTAACATGGTTGTGGGTTTCACCACGAAACATAAGCTTGCATTTCCCGCATACAAATCCAAAGTACTTGCAATGAGTTTCAGGGGCTATAGACTTAAAATAACAACACTATTAGGCTCATTAAAAGGAAGGGAACTACAGAAAGGATGCACCCAGATTGGAGTCTTCAGAATATTTCGTCGATCAGCATGAGGATGCACAACGGTCAGAAAGTAGTACAAATGTCCTGCAGTAATCCCCATAAAATCAGGTAAATTAGAATCCTAACATTGATTCTGAACAGTTGTAACGAAAGTGAAGCAAATTGGAGAAGTAATGGAAAATGATCCTTTGGACAGTTGCAAGTAGCCGCAATCACTGGTGAAATCACTTTCGACATATGAAATTAAAGTTCTAACAGTAGGATTAAATTAGATCACAACAGTAAAAATCCAAAGTAATTCTAGAAGGTGTAATGTAATGTGAAATAAATGACAACATGTGTATCAGAACGAATTTAAAGGATTCTGAAGTAGTTGGAAGAAGGGGAAGAAAGTTTACCGCAGACCTGGTTGATGTACGTTGGAGGAAGTCTAGAAATTGGTTGGTAGTGAAAGGATATGGAAGTGGAAAAGGATGGATTGGAGATATCTCACTGTGGCAGTAGATAAAAAGGGAACATAATAGGGGCAGTTTTGAGGAATGGTAGAGGATCCAATCTCGAATCTGAGAAAGACTTTTTGGATGGATTGCTCGGATTTGTTAGATGTGGGTCATTGTCTGCCGTTGGATTGGGTGGAAAATGGAAAACAGGTTAGGATGGTGGTAAGAAAATATAGGTTGTTCACTCTTTTAGAATAGGTAGTAGATACAAATATGAAATGGTTATTACTATTAAATTTGGCAATATCTGCTAAATAGTTTCTTGCTAAGATATTGGTATCTCATTATAAATACTACACTCATGCACATAGTTCTGTTTCATTTACCATCCAACTTTATTCAAAAAATTCTACAACAAAACTAGCAAACAATTAAATATTCTTTACAAACTAATTAGGAATTTCTTCTAGATTATACAATTTTGTTGATGAGAGTTAGCATTTCACTAAAACAAGTCAATGAACAATACTATTATCGCTGTGTTACTTTCCAATATTGAACCTTATTTCAATAAAATGCCAAACTATATAAATATTGCATGATACTAATTTTAAGTTTCTAATGCAGATCATCTTTTTTGTAAATATTTTAGAAAAGTTCTAAACTGCCTAAACTATATAATTATACTCTGATCCAAAACCACGAAACTGCTGATACCGATACTCATAGACAGTTTGATACTGAGGCCGAGTTTTTGAACCTTGCTTTTTGGCCATTTGCTTGTATATCGATTACTTAATAATAATATATAATATCACTTTTTATACTGTTTATTTTTTATTTACAGGTCCTGAAATCCTTGCCACCAATTATTGTTTACTTACCAGACTCTTCGCAGTGGTTTTCAAAGGCGGTTCCAAAACCAAACCGCAAAGAGTTTATCAGTAAGGTGGAGGAAACATTTGATGATCTTACGGATAATATTGTTTGGATTTGTGGGCAGAACATAGTGGAGACAGGGACGAAGGAGAAAGAGAAAATGGTAAGACTTATTTCACTGTGGAAGTCATTGTGAAAAGTATATTTGATTTATTGTAGTAATATCTGTAATTATATAATCTTTTGGAAACATGTATTAGTATATAGTTTTTCTCCAGTACCTTTTGATAACATCTATTTTGCATATTTCAGAAGATGGTCCTTCCTCAACTTGGTCGATTAGCTCGGCTGGTAATTTACTGTTAATTTTCTCATCACATATAGAATTCTTTTTGTTTATGATTTCTTATTTATGTATATAAACAATATCTACTAGCATTGTATTATGTCCAGCATTATTGTATTATTTACGGTTTATATGGTTCATAGGTCATCCAGTTATTCACTTATTTCCGACTTCAGCATGCTTTTCATTTTGCTTGTGGTCCACAAGGCGGCCTCTTACAACTAATACTTTTGTATTGTTCATTTAATTTGTGCAAACCATCAAGTGCTCATCCGCTCTTTGTTGAAAAATCATTAAGTAAATACAGTTTTTTTCCTACTGTAAGCTATCAATACTTGTTATTGTTCCTTCCCAGCATTCTCGGCTGTGGAAAGTTTATTACCTTTTTGAGTTCCTTTGGTGTTTCCAAACATATCTAGCTAAATTTGAGATACAATATAAGTTTAAACTCCAGGATCTTGAGGTTTGTTTTGCTAGACAACATGGCCAATTTCTGCAGATAGTTTTGGTAATGTTTCCCAGTTTCCACTGCTTTCGGACTTCTCTCTTATGACCTTGGGGAATAAAATTTTATTTATAGTTTCCACTGTTTTCCGATTTCTCTCTTATGACCTTGGGGAATAAATTATAGATATCATATAGTTTCCACTGCTTCGGATTTCTCTCTTATGACCTTGGGGAATAAAATTATAGATATAGGGCTGTCTGAATCTGCCAGTGCAGGGATGCAGTCAGAGCTGATCATGATCAGACGATGACAACGTGATGCAGGCCTAAAGGAATAAGTCTGGAGGGAGATCTAGCAACAAGATTGAGATCAAGAGCAAGACACGGGAAATGGAAGTGGATAACTATCACACAACATCAATTTGACTTTAACACTTAGGGGTTAACATGCACACAACTTCAATTACAATTCACTACTTCAAATGCATTAACATGTAGCTCGAATTAATTATGTACTTCTTTTGATAACGAGGAAAGTACATCAATTTTTCCAAATAAATACAAAATTGTTCTGTCTATCGTCAATCAGGATTTCCGCTTTGATACCACTTGAATGTAGGGTATGTAACCCATACAGTTCCAGAAGTGGGAAAATAAGGGTGGCATGGCCGTAATGGATATTGACGCCGCTGAAACATTGCCTTTAGGATCTTTGGGTTTGCTCAAATCCACAAGCAAGGACCTCAAATCCACGAGGTTGTTTGAATCTGTGAACTATTGGAATCCACCAATTGAAAGAGAGTATTCTTGGAGAGTTGTATTCTTAAAGTAGTTTCCAAACCATATATTGATGGCCTTTATACAGGCTTACAACATTGGAGGAAAGAAAATAAAAGAAAACCCTAAAAAGTAGAAACCCTAGTTTAGGCCTAAACATTAAAAGTTAATATATGACAAAACCACGTCCAAGTTTGGACGAAACTGCCATATTTATTTGCACAAAAAGGAATCCTAAAAGATTGACTAAAATTACCAAAAAAAATGTTATAAAACTGAATCTGGTATGCACCGACTCCATCTTCAACCGATCGGTTATCCAGTCGAACAACCGGTTCGCTATCAATCAGTTTGCATACCACCATCTGGTGCTTGTTCCGGTCGTCCTTCATCTGGTGCTTGTTCATCCCGTCAAATCACTTGAATCTTCACTTCACCAGTTTTCAATTGTTTTAAATGTTTGTAAACCTAAAAACCTTGTTATTGCCAACAACCCTTTGTTGAACCATTTGATGCAATATTAAGAAACATGGGAAATTTTGTTTGGTTTTTTGCTCTAATTTTGGATGTTAATGGTGGTGCCGGTGATGCACATCACTGTCTATGATTAACTACTGCACTTTTTTATATATAACATTTATGTTATTTTCTGATATTTTTTGTCGCCTATTTTTTATTTCTTTTTTCTCTCTTAGGTGTAGCTTCCAAAGCATGTGTAATATACTAATACTGCATTAATGTTGTGACTTTTGAAAATCTGCCTACTGGATGTAGATGTGGTTATTTGATGTTTGCTCAATAAGCGTAACGGCTTTGAGTTATGTTTTTAGTTTCAGTGTGTTAAGTAGAATTTATCTGTCAGAGATATTAAGCTTATATATATTATATAGTGCTTATTATATTTGTTCACATTTTATTGATGAATTATCCAGAATACTTTAACTTTTATTTGCAGCCTGCTCCATTGAAGAAACTAACAGAAGGATTGAGGGGGAACAAAACATCTAAAGACACTGACATATACAAACTTTTCCCGAATACTATGCTTATTAATCCTCCTAAGGTATGTTCTTTAGTTTGCTGCTGTTTTTGCCCATATCAATAACAAAAAAGCCTTTATTACCTCAGGAACCTTTGTTTATGTTTTAGTCCTCATAATTCTGATTTGAGAAAGCATACCTTTTAAGAGCATGCTAATGGTGCATACAGCATAAGGATGATATACATGATGTGGTCTCTTTTCTGAGTTACTATCCTGCTATATCATGACTAATATTCTAACACTGATTATATGCAGGATATGGTGGCTTAAAATTGCCATTCATGATTAATCTTTTTAACTCAAAAAACTTACAGTAATCAGGCAATTACGCTGCCTGCCAAAGCTAGACTTTTCACTGAACAAGCCCCTTGTAAGAACTTCAGTCAGTCAGCTGCTTACTCATCTATACTAGTTTCAGTGTTGTCATTTGGCACTACTTAGTACCACATGGGATGGCATGTAAATACTAAATAGATGTGCATGCCATAAACATTGTAACAATCAACAAGCTATCCTATTTTCTCATTGAAGAAATTTCAAATAGTTATTAGTTATTAGTAAGCTATCGTTATATATTTATTTGATTTGTTAGATATGATTGTTGCTAAATATTAGTATCTATTAGCTTACTTTATTTGCTTCAAAATAATATATATTTATCTATTTCATGTTGGTGGGTATTTCAACTCGAACTATTTCTTGGGGACTTTTTGTAAGTAAACTAGTAAAGCTGAAACTTGGAGACAATTTTCTACACACACACACACGTATGTATGGAGTCATGTGTGCATGCATTACTTAGTTAGTCATTTGTATATGTAGACTTCATGTACTGCCCTTGAGCTTCCTATATGATTAGGAAGATGTTGCTTTGAACTGCTAGACGTATCGACCGCCATGAGATAGAGTATGTAACCTTTTCTTTATTAGGATGAAAATAGTTGGCAAAGGTATTGTCCTCTAAAAGAAGTCACTTGGAAGTCAGGTTGCTTGTTCCTGCTGGTTTATGTGTTTGGTACTTCGGTTCTTGGATGGAGGGAGGGGTACAGGAGCTCCTAATTCCAATTTGTCCTCTCATTGCCCCCTTACCACATCAGCCTCTTCCTATCTCGTCGTTCCATCCTCTCCCCCTTGGAACTACTAAATGCATGAGACTTCATTTTATTACATCTTTCCTTATTCAATATATATATATATATATCTTCTACAAACAAACAAGGATTTGGAACTTTTCTGGAGTTCCATCTGTCTTCCTTCCATGAAGCGAACAATGTTAGTCCAAAATTAACAAGTTCCTTCACTCGACTTCCTTAGTTCCTTGGACCAAAAATATCATGGTAGACAAGTTTGAGGAAATTGGAAATGGGAGCCACCACATAATTCCCTTCTCCAACTTCCAGGAACCAAATAGGCCCTCGATGGTCCTATCTGCTGATAATTGAAGGTTATTTAACATGTTTTTGTCATAAGGCTCTGTTTTGTTATGAGCTATTGATTTAATAATCCCCCTTCATTTCTGTCTTCAATCTAGAGACATGAAAGAAAGGTAGAAGCAACTAAACGAATAATTCAAATTTAGGCAGGGGAGTTGGCATTATTCTCTCTGCCAGATATTTGAGCATTTATAATACTTCCAAATGATGTATGTTTTCACATTTTCATTCGCAGATCATAAGTGATCTATATGCTTTAAAGAGGTGGATAGTGAGTTAATATTCGTAGTCTATATAGGTGGCTTCGTTTTCTTAGTTAACAAACCCTTCTTTCAGTTATTAGGCTCTCCTTTTCTTCCTTCTACCCTTCTAAGGGCAACGATAAATGTAAAAGACTATATATATATATATATATATATATATATATATATATATATATATATTTTTTTTTTTTTTTTTTTTTTTTTTTTGAAGCAATGGGTAATTGTGGCGAACTCGCCTCCATCGGGGCTCGAACTCCGACCACTTGGGCCACATGCATCTCTCTTAACCACTAGGCTAGAGGTCATTTGCGTAAAAGAATATATATATATATATATATGCAATTTGATAAAAAAAATATGGTTCATGGAGCGGGGCGATCAGGTGATTGCACGAACCCTAGGGGGTCCCGCACGTGGGACCCCGGTGCTGCAAGCGGCGCGACCAGCGGCGGGTCGACCAAGGGAGGCGCGATGGCAGGCGGCGCGAGCGGCGGGCGCGGGATGACTGGGAAGGGTTCTGGCTTTGGCGGAGGCAGTGTTAGCGGGGGCGGTGGATCGTCCAGAGCCGGCGCTGGAGGCGGCAACCGTAGTGGCGGCTCAGGCAACAGCGGGTTGGCCGGGAGCAGGCCGACCATTGCTCTCGTGGGAGGCTCGAAGACGGGTGGTGCAGTGACTCCACCACACGATAACGCTCCGGGGGTTCGACGACGACGACGGGCATTGGAGCCGATCGATGGGCCCCAGATCTGCCGGGATCGTCGGCTTTCCAACCTGGATCCTTGCCTGGATCTCATGGTAGACAGATGGAGAATGGTGGATGGACGACGGTTACGATGCGTCACGGTGGTAGGAGTGTCGGTAAGGATGGCGGTTTGTGTCAAGATATGAATAGAGGACAGATGTTACCTAAGGTGCGTTTCACCACCGACAGGAGGGCGGGAGCAGGTGCGGGGACGAGGAAGACATCTCATGACCTAGGTGGCCCCCCATGCTCCGGGAATAATGTTGGTGTTAGGACGACGGGGTGGCGACCCAAGGCGACGGCAGCGGAGAAAGGGAAAGGAAGTGCTTCTGACGTGGAGGGCCTTGGATTTGGGTCTCCTCACCCTAGTGGCGCCCCATGGCCTACGGGGACGTCTACCTTGCCCTGTGGAAAAGTCTTGGGCAGGCATTTGTAAGCCAGTAGGACTCAAATGCCCTTCGTCAATGGCGTATGTGCAACCAAAGAAGGTAGGCAGTAGCTTTCGAGCCTCTTTCCCTGCGGATGAGATTGCGGAGGTGATGGCTTTCTGGAAAAACACGTTGGTCTTATACGTACTGGGGAACAAGTCCTTCTATGGACAGATCCGGGCATATGCGGCACGTGTTTGGCAGCCAAAAGGAAGCATGGAGGTGTTTGCAAGGGAGAATGGCTTTTACTTTGTGAAGTTTGGACTTGCGGAAGACGTCGTCAGGATTACCCAATGAGGGCCTTGGACGTTTGATGGAAGACTGATTATACTGAAAGAGTGGACTCCGGAGTTGCGAAGTGAGAAGGATGTTCTCATTGCTATCCCTGTTTGGATCCGCTTCCCTGAGTTCCCAGTTAGATACTGGAGCATCCCCCTGCTCATGAGACTTGCCAGCTTGGTGGACAAACTGATTAAGGCTGACGATGCTACAGCCTTTCGGTCGAGGTTGATGTATGCTCGGATGTTCGTGAAGATCGGGGCCGGTAGAGAGTAGGGGTGAGCAAACGGTCGGTTCGGCGGACCGAATTGCCAGTTTTACAAACCGACATAAAACCGAACCGCCCAATTGTAAAACTGAACCAAACTGCCTAATTGTAAAACCGAATTCAACCGAACCCAAAATAAACGGGTCGGTTGAATCGGTTATTCGGTTGATGGGCCTCGCCAAATGGGTCGGGCTTTGATATATTTAAAAGCAGAAAAATTTTTGCTGCACTTTACAGGAAAAAGATTTTGTTGCTACAGAACTCCCGTCAGAGATAACAAATATACACAAAAAAAAAAAAAATAGTTTAAACTCCAAAAATTTCATATGATAACAAATTTTGTTGCTACAGAACTCTCATCAGAGATACAAATATACAAAAAAAGAGCTGCTACAGAAAAATTGACATCAATGCACTTTACATAACCGAACATTCTTGCTGCACTTTACAGAAAAATTCATGATTCAAAGAAATATACAAATCTGTAGACCAGCACTCAAACAAATATACAAATCTGCAATAATCTAACGAAATTAACAGCATTCTTGCTGCAATTTACAGAACTCTCATCAAAGATCATTCAGTATTTTAGCCCATCTCACTGCAAGTGTAAGAACAGAACAGAACATTTTAACAGCAAATGTTAGATCTACATTTAGGTTAGAAAATTTAACGACAAATTTAAAAGAACTAAAAAATGAACTAAAAAAATGAAAATTTATGTAAAAAATTATCTGAATAATTGATTCAAAGTTGATAGCCGCCCCACTTCGACAGATCTAGGTTAAAATATGTAGATCAATGACCAGAATAAAATATGCCCCCACAATCAGAGATGATACTCGACAGATCTAGGTTAGATCTCGAGAGATCTAGCATAAAACTCGACAGATCTAGGATTTCCAAAGATAGATCTAGCATAAAACTCGACAGATCTAGGGTTTCCAGGAAGAGGGAGAGCACGGGAGAGCGAGAGGGATTCAAGAGGCGGCTGTGAGTGTGAGGGAGTCAGGGGAGGGAGGCAGGGAGGCAGGGAAAGGAGAGCTGACGAGCGAGAAGGGAGGCAGGGAAAGGAGAGCTGACGAGCGAGAACGAGAGCGAGAGGGGGAAGAAAGGGCGGTTGTGGGTAGAGACTCGAGAGTGTTCTCACTTCTGTGGGCTGGAGTGGTCCGAGTGGAGAGAATAAAAGTTAGTTTATATATATCAGTTAATATCAGTTTTCGGTTAACCGATTAATAGAAAACCCAAACCCGAATGCCGACCCGTTAACCGTTTCTTTCATACTAGCCGACCATCGAACCGACTAGTTAAAAATCGACCCGATAAGAAAAAACCGGGTCGATTTCGGTTTTTAAACCGAAATTTGCTCACCCCTAGTGGAGAGCTCCCGAGTCTGCTGGAGTATGGGGTCCCGTCTGGAGAGGTCCTTACGAGTATGAATGGGTTCCACCTGATTGTTCCCACTGCGCTTGTTTCGGGCACCTCTCCAGTACATGTCCAAATGGAGGGCAGAAGACTGTGATCCCCTCCGGAGTCTACTGTGGACCCTGGAACATCTCGGGTGGCAGAGTCTACTAGAGTGGAAGAGAGGGTAGAGGGCGGTCTGCAGGAGGGAGACCGACAGATGGAGGATGCCAGTGGACTGGGTCTGACTGTCTCTCTGCAGCCGGACCATCCTAGCGGGGCTTTGGTTACTTTTATCGTCCAGAGGAGTATGGTTACCAGAGGCATGACAGCGTCGGGACGAGAGCAACGAGGAGAAGGTGGTGTGATCGAGGAGAGTCTATAGCAGGAAGAGACATGCTGGCCCACTATGCGACGGGCACCCACGGGAGGAAGGTCGTATGCCTGGCTACATCGAGTCGCTTTGTGTGGACAACCCGGCTTGGGCCCTGATGCTCACCCAAACAGCGAATCAACATACTACTACTCCTGGCTTGGAGGAGGACATGGCGGCGACGGACGTGGTACCATCCCCGGATACTGGTCCAGAAGGGTTTCAGGGGGCCCACTCTCTTAATAATTAATGGTGGTGTCGTCTGGAACGTCAGAGGTGCATGCTCTTTAGTGAGATGGAGAGAGATTTTTGAGGTCTTACGCAGAAAAAAGTGTGACATCTCTGTGTTGCTGGAGACTAAGATTAAAGGAGAGAAGACGCTAATCCGACGGACTCTCCCTCATATGGCTAGGATCTGGGTCAGATGGAACAGCAACAACTGGGATGGTGATTTGGTCCTGATGTCGGAACAGCTTATTGCGATCTCTTTCACAAACATGAGAGGATTTCGATTCATGCTTGAAGCGATATATGGTCACAACGACAGACGGCCCAGGGAGGGCCTATGGAGGGATATCGCCCAGGTGGGCCTTTTGGCGGATAGTCTGCAACTTTCCTTGCTTTTTTTGGGTGATTTCAATGCTCTACTCCACGTGCACGAGAAGGTGGGAGGCCGTCCTGTTCTCGATCAGATCCTATATGACTTCCAACGGTATCTCCTGAAGTCTGGCCTGAGGGAGCTGGAGAGAGCGGGACACATCTGGACCTGGCACAATAAAGCTGTTCACCGAAGAGTTGCATGCCAGCTTGACAGAGCCCTGGGTAATAGTGAGTGGTTATGTTGTTTTCCGAATTCAGTGGCAGAGGGTCTTGCTGCTGGGACTAGTGATCACTTCCCGATTAGGGTTGGCTTCACTGAGCGATCCAATTGGAAATCGCGTCCTTTCCGATACAACAACAACTGGTACTTGTCTGAGGACTATATGGAGGCAGTGGACGAGGGGCTTCACTATCAGCAGGAGGGAACGGCTCAGTTCCACATGGTACACATTCTCAAGCGTTCGAAGAGGGCTATCCGGAGCTGGATGAAGAACATGTCCTGACCATCTCTGGAGGACAAGGAGGCTGAACTCAGGGCTACTCAGGACTCCATGCAATCTGATATTCTGGATGGGCTCTTAGCGGCACGGAAAAAGGAATTGATAGGAGAAGTCAACATTCTCCGTCTCCAGAAGGAAATTAGTGCGGCACAGCACGCTAAATGCTGCTTGCTTAAGGAGCGGGATCGTTGCTCCAAGTTCTACGATGTGATCCGCACCAGACAGCACAGAAATAGTGTCTCTCGCCTACTTGATGGAGAGGGCAAGCTGGTTGGCGACCCAACTTCGTTCCATGGGAAGGCTGTTAGGTATTACTCAGAGTTATATTTTCAAACTGACTATCTGTCTGTTTTTTCGGATATCATCACAAAGAAGCTGGTGACGCTATATGGCAACAGCCAGTTACTTGCGCCAGTCAGGCTGGAGGAGGTGGAGGCTATTGTCATGAAGGCAGGCCCTAACAAGGCCCCAGGGCCGGATGGATTTAGTACTGGGTTATACAAGCGACACTGGAATTTCCTGAAGTTGCCAGTTCTTGAAGTAGTACATGAATTCTTTACGGAGGAAAAAATTACTGAAGGAGCTCAACTACACGTTCCTGACCCTGGTGTCGAAGAAAGAAGGGACGACTTCGCTGGCTGACTTTCGTACTATTGTGTGCTGCAATTATCTTTATAAGATAATTATTCACCTTATGTGCCGGCGCATGGAGGAAATTATGCAGGACCTGGTCTCCCCGAACCAGGCGGCTTTCATTAAGGGCAGATCGATCGCGGAGCACAGCCTGCTCGCGCATGAGATGGTGCGAGAGAGCAACAAACCGGAGGGCGAGAAGGCGTGTGTAAAGCTGGACCTGAGGAAAGTATATGACATGGTTAATATGGACTTCATGTGTCACCTGATGGTTGCTATGGGGTTTGATGAGATATGGATATCGAGGAGTAGGGAGTGCATCTCGACCCCTACTTTCTCAGTACTCATACAGAATATCCCATATGGGTTCTTCCGCAGCAACAGAGGGTTGAGGCAAGGGGACCCCCTGTCTCCTTATCTGTTCACTCTTGTCATGGAGTACTTCTCTTGCCTAATGGATTTGGCGGTGCATAGTGGACAGGTTGTGCCTTTGTACAACCAAATCACGCCTCATGTCTCACACCTCATATATGCGGATGATCTCCTGGTTTTTTTTAGCCGACTATGGGAGGGATGACCACGCTATCTGGGACTATGGGTGAGTTCGACAAGCTTTCTGGGCTTCAGCTGAACCGAGAAAAGAGCCGAGTCTATTTCAGCTCTCTTTGTACGCTGAAGGAGGAAAGAGCGACAATCCTAAGCGTTGAAAAAGAGGAGCTGTCAGTCAAATACCTGGGGGTATCTCTGATAGTTAACTATGCGAGAGATTTGGACTGTCAGGGCCTGGTGGAGTATGCTCAGAGGAGGGTAGAAGGATGGCAGGCAGCTGGCATGTCCTTTGGGGGTCGCATTGAGCTAGTGAGGTCAATCATCTCTGTTCTGGCGCTATTCTGGCGCTATTCTGGCTCCACTATCCTAGTTCCGGTGGCCACTATCAGGAATGTGGAGAGCATATGTGCCAACTTCATCTGGAGAGAAGGCATCCATGCGATTTCCTGGGAGCAAATCTGCCGACCTCGGGAGGAGGGTGGGGTGGGGCTCAGACCACTACTGGCAGCCAGGGAGGCTGTCACTCCCCGTTCCCAGAATACGTATTTTTAATACATGTACTGCTTTAATATATTTATTTAAATATTTATCATGTATTGTTTTGTATTTAAATCTCTTTAAATTCATGTTAATTAATTTTCTGCAATTAATTTTCTGTATTTTACTTCCTGCTTTTATTCTTTGCTGTAGCTTACTTTAGGTTTGGCCTAGGTTGGTTTATTTTCGGGTTATGGTGGTTCATCATGAACCGAACCCACCATCACCATTTAAAGCCCCAATCCCTTTCTCTCTTTCTTCATTACTCTTCTTCTTCCTCATAACTCTCCCACCAACCTAGAAGAGATAGGCAAGTGCCAACTTGCTTCTTGATGGATCTCCATTTTTGTTGTTCCATTAGCTTCTCCTCATGTTTCTAAGACACATTAGAACTTGTCATTTTCCATTTTGAGGCTTTAATTTTTGTAGATCTAGAAATTAGTTATTTTCGAATTTTGGTGGTTTTGATCTATCAAACTTCTTTGTTTTCAAGTCTTGATGGTTCCATGTTGTAGAGAATTTTATTCTACCCAATTTTGACCTTTGAAAAGTTGGATTTGGACTTATTTTGACCAAGTTATGGACTTTTGAAGCTTTGGGTTCAAACCATGGAGTTCTTGCTGATTTGGAGAAGACAGTGAGCAGTGTGCGTGAACTTTTTAGCTTGCGCCACTGAGCTGCACGCGCTCTTTAGCGCAGCGCAGTCTGACTCATACGCTGCGTTTTGGAGGCGTATGACTTACATACGCTGCCTTGATGAGGAGTCGTATGGAGTACATACGCTGCCTTGAAGAGGAGTCGTATGGAGTCCATACGCTAGCCTGACCTGAGCGTACGCTGACCTGAGCGTACGCTGACTTGAGCGTAGCCTGACTTGAGCGTAGCCTGACCTGAGCGTACGCTGACTTGAGCGTAGTCTGACCTGAGCGTACGCTGACTTGAGCGTAGCCTGACTTGAGCGTAGCCTGACCTGAACGTAGCCTGACTTGAGCGTAGCCTGACTTGAGCGTAGCCTGACCTGAGCGTACGCTGACTTGAGCGTAGTCTGACCTGAGCGTACGCTGACTTGAGCGTAGCCTGACCTGAGCGTAGCCTGACCTGAGCGTACGCTGACTTGAGCGTAGCCTGACTTGAGCGTAGCCTGACCTGAGCGTACGCTGACTTGAGCGTAGTCTGACTTGAGCGTAGTCTGACTTGAGCGCAGTCTGACTCAGGCGCAACCTGATGTTTAGGCGCAACTGGACCTGACCCTATTTACCCTGGATCTTCTATAGCCCCGTATATTGATATTTTATTGGATATTTAACGTCCATTTTATATCCTTACGCCTTTTGGCCTAAACTTGATATAATCATGATATGTTAATATTTCTGTTAAATATAGATTGTTACGTGGGATATACCATGTGTCGTGAATTGAGTTATGGATACCCCGATTGACTGGAATTAAACCCTGGGAGTTGTAGACTCGACCCCACTGAATACTAGTCGACTTTCATGTCTTGTCACCATTGATAATGATTGTGACCTTGACTAATAATTGATCATGCGTTCCTAGTTGGAACTAGGAGACTGGCTAGTCGTCTTTTTGAATTGAATGAATGAGACACATTCATATTAATTATGAACTATTGAAATCGACTGGCTAATCCCGAATATTGGCATACAGGCACATGCAGGCTTCAATTCATTTATTAATTATTTATC
Source organism: Iris pallida (assembly GCA_029216955.1). Lineage (NCBI taxonomy): Eukaryota > Viridiplantae > Streptophyta > Magnoliopsida > Asparagales > Iridaceae > Iris > Iris pallida. The sequence goes on along the minus strand of JANAVB010024597.1, from coordinate 9,123,899 downwards.
TTACCAAAGAAGCATGTGTACTTTATGGTCAAGGCATGATTACTCCGTGGTTAGTTTTGATTGTTGCATTACGCTATGTAAGACCTACAACCTGACCGCACTGGTATCATTGTAGAGTTGTGCATATCGTACCCCGTACGAAAGTACTCATTCTGAATGACCATGATCCACGGCATGGTACTTCACTCAACGTAGAGACTATTAAGTTAAATAAAATAATGATTGCATGGAGAGAATGGATTTTCGAGTTCTTACATGGCAGCCCTCTTGGGACTAGTAGTGCCCGACAGGCCGGTTGGTCCCCACAGATACTGCAAATCTGCCACACGGGCAGGGAGCGGTATCTGGTTATATTATCTATTGAATATTGTATATTAATGACGGGCGTCCCGCTGGGACTCGTCTAATTCATGATTGGCACAATTGATTGACTGGGTAAACTAGTCTTGCTTGCGCATAGTAAGAACTGAGAAATCCTTTATTGCATAATTCCAGGATAACTTGGGACTCACAATAGCAAGCCGTAGTAGTTGCCTGACCGTTTAAATTGATTTGTTTGTGTACTGTACCTACTCTGTTACTTAACTGAGATGATCAGAATGTCAGGACATGACGGGCCAACTTCTGTCCTTGTTTGGTTGGGAGGTTGGTTCGAAGTGTCGTGATGTTGTGTGAATCCTAGTAGATAGCAGAGATCTATTATCATATTCTCTTATTACTGGCTCCATTCCTCATATCGTGCTCCCTTGCGGTACTTGCTATTAGAGGTCTAACCTCTCTGGTTTTGCATGGCCAGATTTAGAGCCGGTCCCTGAGGATCCAGCTTACTTCTACCTCCAAGATGGTCAACACTAGAGGGATGATCGCAGGAGGACTCGAGTGGGTTTCTTACTTCCCCGCCCGTTTTGTTATCTACTTTATACTTTGCCGTTTGGCACCGACATGTTAGTCGGATTGTCTTGTACCCACTTTTGCATAATTGTAACTAAGTCAGGTTGCAGCTGCTAACAATTGTGTATACTTACTACATCATCTGGCTGTATTTTGTAAAGCCAGATATCAAGAACATTTTGACTGAGCGTTTGGGATGCCTTACTGCTTTATCTCACATGTTCTCTATTTCTGTTTCTTGTTTGAATGATTGAGACAATAGAAGTAAAGTGACCATAGGGAGACTTTCATGTAGTATGCACCCCCTCGTCTTGTAGACAGCATTGATTGTATTATACGGTATTCATCTACCCGTAATACGTAGCTGGCTGAGTCATTCCCCCGCTCTCCAGTATTCTGGTTCTGGGGCGTGACAGAGGCCTCGGGGCTGAAGATGGCGGGGAGATTTATTAAAGGCGGGTCGTTATGGACGGACTGGATGTCCCGTCGGTATGTGAAGATGGACAACTACTGGACCTGTGCTCCCAACAATAATCACTCGGTGACTTTCAAAAGTATTATCCGTCATAGAGCTGTTCTCTCAAATCCTCTATCCAGCGGATTATGAGAGATGAGACAGGTACTGACCTTTGGCTGGACCCTAGGGTGGAGCGTCGATCGTTGCTAGAGATACTGGGCGACCAATTTCACAGGGAGGCTGGTAGAGGGATGAAGTCAGCATACTATCAAAAATGGTGAATGAAGGCGAGAGTTATATCGCCACACGACAGAGCTTGGAGCGGCTATTCGAGCGGTAAACATTGACTCGAGTCAGCTGGCTGATAGATGGATTTGGGATCCGCCTGCCAATCCTGGAGCTACAGGAGAATTTCAATTCAAGAGTTGCTACAACCTGGTTCACCAAACGAACCCTAGGAGCGAGGATTACGACTTCATCTGGTGAAAGGGCCTAGCTCGCAAGATGCAACTATGCATATACCGATTGATGTTGGGGCGACTGCTGACGAGAGATAGGCTTATTACGCTTGGGATCCCTATCCCCAATCCCAAATGTATGCTATGTGAAGCAGGAAATGAATCCATGAGACATTTGTTCTTTGGGTGCAATGTATCCTGGTATATCTGGTCTGAACAGTGCCGCAGATCGTTGGGTGGATGCGACACAGGCAGAGACGTTCGAGACATCATCACATGAATTCGTGGCCAGAGAGGTAGGAAAAATGTTTGGTTCAAGACCGTCAGATTGCGACTAGCTGTCTCAGTCTGGCATGTGTGGAGGGAACGAAATAGGCGTATTTATGAGGGGCTCTCCACTTCCCCGATAGGCATACTTCACAATATTGAGTTTAATGTAAATGCTATGTCACCCTAGTAGGGTGAGAGGTCCATGGGATGTACTGTAAGCTGTATGAGTTGACTTGATTTTGGAATAAAATTTACCCTTTTTCCAAAAAATATATATATATGTGCAATTTTAAACATGAATTTATATTTCATACGCCACTTGGTAGAGTCTAAAATCTCCACCAAAGGATACGGATGACTGTCAAGTATCCATAATAATAACCAACATAGCATGCATGACACCAAATACCAGGTACTTGTCAGTCATTCATAACCGCGGGTTGAGTTTTTGGACTCCACTAACAGTGTATGAAATATCCTTGTAAACAAAAATTCGTGATGTATCTTGTTATTTATTTGATTGTTGTTTGATATAACTGCAGTATTTTTTTCATCAATTCCCAAAGACCCCTTTCTAGCAAGCTACATTTGCACCCTTTAATTGTTATTTTTTCATCGATTAAACATGAATTTATATTTCATACGCCACTTGGTAGAGTCTAAAATCTCCACCAAAGGATACGGATGACTGTCAAGTATCCATAATAATAACCAACATAGCATGCATGACACCAAATACCAGGTACTTGGCAGTCATTCATAACCGCGGGTTGAGTTTTTGGACTCCACTAACGGTGTATGAAATATCCTCGTAAACAAAAATTCCTGATGTATCTTGTTATTTATTTGATTGTTGTTTGATATAACTGCAGTATTTTTTCATCAATTCCCAAAGACCCCTTTCTAGCAGGCTACATTTGCACCCTTTAATTGTTCATGTATGCCACCTTCATATGCTCCAAACCCCTTTTCTATAATAACGTAAACCGTTACAATTATTTCTACACTGACTAGTCAATTTTGTCAAATTGTCATATTTATTGAACATTCTATTTACTGGAGATTTCCCATGTTGAGGTGAAAGACCAATGCATGTTGTGAAAGTGTAATGGTGTATTTCTCTGAGTTTTGATATTTGGTTCTCTACCCTAGATCCAATTCTTTGAAGCAAATCTCATTTACGCTGGAAAGGAAATGAACTTTTTTTAATACAACAGCCACAAGAAACCTATATTACTTACCTACTTTGAAAGTCTCACATGTCAAGATGGATGTTTCTTGGTGAATCTGTTTTATTTCGATTAACTTGTACATTTGTTGATTTATCTACTTGCAGCAAGAGGAGCTACTTACAACATTCAACAAGCAGATTGAAGATGATAGGAGGATCATCATATCAAGGAAGAATCTTATTCTACTGCAGAAGGTATGGTATTGTAATTATATCTGATGGTACGAATTACTAGTTAGAATTGTGGTGCATATGTATTTGCTGATCATGCTGCTTCCTCTGCGTTGTGGCTTTCTGCTGCTGAACTAGCTTCTGTATGTGTTTGTCTTGTAGGTGGTAGAAGAGAATGAATTATTATGTACGGAGCTTTTGGACGTAAAGGCTGATGGTCTAATCTTGACAAAGCAAAGTAAGAATATTTCAATTACTTACTATAAAGAACAAAAGTCTATCAGTGTTACTATATTTAAGCAAGTGTTTCTTATTTCTTTTTGAGTTCTTTTCTTTTGAAGGTTGACTGATTTATATTTGATGTTAAGAAGGGATTCAACAGGAAAGATTGATGTACTAGAATTATTCTGTTACTATACATGAGAATATGTGTTTCTTTCCTTTGTAGATTACTCTGAGACTGCTCGTGTATATAAGATCGCTTTAATACCGCTGTGCACTTCTTTACTTTGGCTGATTTGGTCGTTAATCTCGTTATATACGTGAGTCATGAAATATTTTGTTCTGCGACATTTAATTAGAAAGTGATTACAGTAAGTTTCATGATTGACTACTATCAGTTGAAAGTTTGTTCATTATTGCATGTGTATATAAGCAACTCAACATACATATATAAGCTGAATGACCATGATGAGAAATTACTTAAGGCAGCGAAAAAGCTGTGCTGTATTTTGCTGGAATCTCATAGAAAACTCTGACAATGTTCTTAATTTGGCTGATACAAACTGGTCCACTGACTGTTTCCGGTGATATCGCAGAGGAAAATATCAATTGTATCTGCTTCTATCAGATACATGCAGCTAAAAATGGTAGACAACACCGAGGAAAATATGAGGCTGTATCTGCTTCTTTGAGATACATGCGACTAAGAACGGTAGACGTAATGACGATGACTCTTTAATCCTAGTTAAGGTTTTCTAAACCATCAGTATCAAAATATAGCATTTAAAAACACTTCACTCAATTAATTTGGGATACACAGAATGCTTTAAAAAAATTCTCTTGTGCTTTTCCCAACTTTCTGTTACTTTTACATACTTTGAAATGATTATCTTTTAGCTTTACCCTGTTAGCATTTCCAAAACATCATCTGAAACAATTTTTTTAATTGTTTGCATCAGCTTTATGCTTTGTGCTTGTATTTTATTGTACTTTGATACTACGGAGAAGAGCAGAGGTTGAAGGAGGAATTTAAGATGTAGAGCTGTTTTACATAAATACATTCATACCTGACACTCTAATACTGAATATTTATATTATGGCAATGGGCGGGTGGCCTGGTGGCTATGATCTTCAATTGTATAATGTCTACTTCTATCGAATTATGGTTTGTTATGGACGTTCATGCCCTGATAAAAGAGCATAGCTGAAATATTTATTGGATGCCAAGCTTTGCTATGTGTAATGTCTTATATCTATCGCTGCCAGTTCCAAACCTGTCAGGTAGCAGATAACCTGCGAAAAACTATTGAGGCCTAGTTTGGGAGCAAAGTTTGCTAAAATGGAGTTAGGTTTATTTTGGAGTTTTGAGATTTTAAACTGGACTTTTAAACAATGAAACTCAAGTTACAATACTTGAGTTATATTTAAGTTAGGAGGTGTTTGGAGTTAGTAACTGAGTATCGTAAAAAGGGAAAAGAATTGGATTTTGACAAAAAATTTGATAATATTGGAGTTCTGCTAACTCCAGTTTTGGTAGTGTTTTCAAGTTGGAAAAGGAGTTTTGTTTAACTCCGTAAGCACTCCCTAGCACACCGAAGTTCCATTTTTTGGAGTTTGGAGGTCTAACTCCACCAAACCCATGTTTTCATTTTGAAACTCCGTCCGCAAACGCATCCTGAATATTTTTGAAGATTCTTTATGCCATTCTAGTGGCAATACATTAAGGGGGCGTTTGGTATGCGGAATACTATATAGCCGGGAATTCTATATTTCCGGGAATCAAATTCCAAGGAATTAAATTCCCTGGAAAATTACATTTCCATGTTTGGTGACAATATAAATATTCCCGGGAAAAAATAAAAAATAATAATAACGAAAAAAAAATGAACAAATATAAAAAAACCGGTAAAAATGACAAAATCGGTAAAAACGAAAAAAATGGTAAAAACGACAAAAAATCGGTAAAAACGACAAAATAACAAAAAACGACAAAAATCGATTAAAACGAAAAAAATGACCAAAAAGCGACAAAAAATGTATAAACGACAAAAATAACAAAAAAGAGTAAAAACGGCAAAAATAACCAAAACACGACAAAAACGACATAAAATCGGTAAAAATGACAAAAAAACCAAAATGTGGTAAAAACGACAAAAAACAACAAAAAAATCGGTTAAAACGACAAAAAATGACAAAAAATCGGTTAAAAACGACAAAAAATCGGTTGAAAACAACAAAAAATCGGTTAAAATGACAAAATAACCAAAAAGCGACAAAAACGAAAATAATCGATAAAAACGACAAAAAGGACAAAAAATCGGTTAAAACGACAAAAAATAACCAAAAAGCGACAAAAACGACAAAAAAATCGGTAAAAGCGACAAAAAAGACAAAAAAGACAATCAGTAAAAATGACCAAAAAAGCGACAAAAACGACTAAAATCGGTAAAAACAACAAAAAAAAGCTACAAAAATGACAAAAAATTGCTTAAAACGACAAAAATTGACAAAAAAGCGACAAAAAGGACAAATTGGGTAAAAACGACAAAAAATAATCAAAAAGTGACAAAAAAGACAAAATGGGTAAAAACGACAAAAAATCGTTTAAAACGACAAAAAATTGGTAAAAACGACAAAAAATGACAAAAAAAAGGATAAAAACAACAAAAAAAATGTTCAAAACTAATCAAAATTGATCAAAAAAGAAGAACAAAATTTAGACCCGGGCAAAAAAAAAATACTCACCTATTCTCAAGGGATAGAATTCCCATGTTTTGTGGGTAAACTATTTACCCGGGTATTTATAATTCCCAGGAATAAATTTTTTATAAGCCAAACAAACGTGGTAATAGATTCCCATCTTAAATTTTCCCGGGAATAAAAAAAAATACCGCGTACCAAACGCCCCCTAAATGAACTTAGCTAAAGAGATTGACGAAATAGACAATAAGTAAATGCACCAAACGAAAGATAAAGGTTGTTCACTTTTGGCATCTCCGTGAATCTCTCTTGGGGTGCATGATTAGAACACGCAGGACACCAAAATCGGAGCGGCTGTGCTTCTTAGATCACATATTCTTAACCATTTTAACTGTTACTTTTCTTTATTCAGATCACTTGTAGCCTTATAGTTTTGCATTCCCATCTTTGGCACATTAGTTGATGTGTTCTTAACTTTTTTATTACATTCAATTCTGATCGATACAAATTGACGAGTTTGTACTGGCTTTCAGTTTACCCACTATATAATCCTGTACTTGTTTTATGATCCTTGTATGCAGAAGCTGAAAAGGTTGTTGGATGGGCAAGAAGTCACTACTTGTCTTCCAACCCTTGTCCTTCCGTACACGACCGTTATCTAGTAATCCCCCGTGATAGGTAGTGAATCTTAACAGTCCTATTCTGTTATAAGAATAGTGCATTACATTCTGTAGATGAACTGCTCCAAATTGTTTTCTGTTTGTGTAAAGCTTGGACATTGCAATATCAAGGCTAGGGGAGCAGGAGGCTCTTTCAAGAAAACCTGCACAAAATCTAAAGGTGTCGCTTATACCACCCATCTTACTGTATTGAGATTGTTGTAAATGTAATTTGGTTCTGGTATGTTTTTGACTTTTCGTCTGTGTTTGATTTTATGATGCATGTAATTTTACTGCAGATCCTTGCCAAGGATGAATATGAGAGCAATTTTGTTTCAGCAGTGGTTACTCCAGATGAAATAGGAGTGAAGTTTGATGATATAGGTGCTCTTGAGGATGTCAAGAAGACATTGAACGAGCTTGTCACGCTGCCAATGAGGAGACCAGAACTCTTCTCACGTGGAAATTTGTTAAGGGTAAAATTCTCAGTAATTAATATATTCTAAGCTTTGTTTTTGTTTCAAACTTTCTTGTTCAATTGTTTTTTATGTAATATGAGGATTAGTACACAAGTTATATATGAGATGGCATGCACAAACATGAATCAGTAAAACTACAGATCTTTATGAGATGGCATTCCTTAATTTACTGCGGATCTTTATAAACTTTATGTAAGTCAACTCTTTATAAACTTTATATAAGTCAAATCTGAACTTTATACAGAAGTCCATTTTTAGATTCTATCATATGAGATGTCAAGTTCTTTTTTAGTTTCCCGTAAACTAAAATCTTATGCACAGAAGTCAACCCTATGAGATGGCATGCACAGAAGTAATAATCAGTATAATCTTTACAAACATGAATATAATTTTGTACCAGAAACCATAATCAGAACCTCTGTAACAAAAGTATGCATGCAATAAGCCGATTTTAGAAGGTTTGGACCAAGCCATATACACTTTTGCTAGCCTCTCTTGATATAATTCTTTTTACTGATTTCCTCCAGTATTGTTTCTTGTTCTGTTTGTTCTTGGAGGAGTCCTAGTATATGGTTGATGACAACAGGGAAAATTCAATTATTCAAACAATCTTTTTGAAGATTAAGATTGATTGATGTAGTTCAACCACGCAATTGATGCCAATTTTCCAATTTGAGAAAATTAGGATTGCTAGGTTTTCTACATAGGAAAGAAATTACGGTTACAGTCTGATGGAGCGTGGATTAGGTTGTGGGTAATTGAAAGTGATTTGTGGCTATTTTAAAAGTTCCGAGAAGGTTTTTATAGCTACAAACAGTTGGCTGTACCACTGCAAAGGGGATGTGGATTTGGGTTTGAGGGATGGAAAAAGAACCTGTTGGGTAGGAGATGGTAAAGTAAAGAGTTGGTTTAAGGGAAGGGCTGTTTCCTTCCTTTCTGTCTGGTGCTAGGGAAGGGACTGAAGGCTAAAGTGAGGGTAAGTGCAAATTTGACTGCATTGTGGTCTACTAGAAAAAAGGGAAAGGGAGGGGCGGATGGGTTTTTTATTGAGAGGAAAAGGTATGTTAGAGGTTCTCACCTTTCTCCATGTATTTTAGACCCTACTCGCATCTCGTGGAGGCACAAATCATATAACTCTATCCATTAACCAAATTTGAATTGGGTTCCTACCCCATATATTCATAGAGTTGTCTTACATAAAGAAATAATACATCCATTAAGGATACTTACTCATCATGAATTCTGCACAGAAGTCCATTTTTAAAATAAGGAAATAACTCATGAGATTTACGATACAAACCATGATATTGAAGCAAATTTACGGAAGTTTATGGGACATGATGAAACTGAAATAACGTGTAATAGGCTAATCAGGACCTAACCTTCTATAATTCACTCAAATTAGGGCCGAAGTAAAATGTAAGACTACGTGACTGGTTGCCATCAAAAGATGTTAATGTGAATTGCCAAATGGAATATGTTAACTTTGCAGTCTTGCAGTCTGTGGTCTTGAAAGTTTGGGTTGTTAAGTAATGGCCCAATTGCTATGGACTTGATACATCAAATAATTTCCTTCCATGTGATGTAAATTTGCTTATTCTTGAAGATGAGTTTTGATGGACCTACATACACATATCTCACTCCAGTGAACTGCTAACCCATATAATGTTTTATCTGTCAGCCTTGCAAGGGAATATTGCTTTTTGGGCCTCCTGGAACGGGTAAAACTCTTCTTGCAAAGGCACTCGCTACAGAAGCTGGAGCAAATTTTATCAGTATAACTGGTTCAATTCTTACGTCAAAGGTTGGTTACTGCGCTTGTACGTTGTAAATATAATTCAATATTATTTCAATTTTAGTGGCTCACTAGTTAGGTTCTGCTCTGTCATGTCATCTTGGGTAGCCCACCTGCTGCTAACATGTAGTAAACTGTGTAAATTGTTAACTCTGTAATCCATGTCTGTCATTTCTTGCTAGACAAATGGGTGGGATATTTGGCTTATGCATAACTATGCTTTAGGGAATCATTCACTTCACATGCATAAAATCTCCATTAGTTGTCTACTCACTTTTTTCTTTTGTTATTGAAGTAAAAAATGTCTTGTTTATTTCTGTAGTGGTTTGGAGATGCTGAGAAGCTCACTAAGGCTCTTTTCTCTTTCGCTACCCGTTTAGCTCCTGTTATTATTTTTGTCGACGAGGTATATACTTATGTACATTTCACTTGTAATTATTCCGGTTCACTTATTTGTTTTTGGAGATTCATTCTTTCTTGTTCAGATTCTATAATCTTGCAATTAATTTGAAGTATGTTATCTAGGAAATCATTTTCAGCACTCAAAAACATCTAAATTCAATAGTCAGTATGCAGAACCTTCAATCAGTAAGCAGTTAGTATAGATTATAGAATATGTTGAATCAACAACAAATGAAGGCAGAAAGGAAATGTCTTGATGAGATTACTGTTTAGAATCTTTGACTAGTGCATGTCCCACACATGTGCCCTCCACCAATGTAAGAGTTCTTATTATTTCTAGTTTCCTTGAATTGGCATAGAGTTTCCTGTCGCGTTTTTCTGGTGGGGTGGAGGGGGTGATTTCTATTCTATCAAGAAATATTGTTCAATCAATAAAGTACGCAATCTTAATCTGAAACAAAAGGGTAGTGGAATTTAATATAGACATTGGCCAATTGTTCATAGAAGCGGGTGTCAAGAGGCTATTAAATCTCCAAACGGATCTTTACTTAATAGTCTTTCCCAACTTCTTGTGAAATCTCAGCCGTCTTCCAGAAAAGGCCCACCTTGAAAAGTGCAAAATTGACAGAAATAATTATGAAATTCTCCTCCCCGTCTAATTGTATGTTTGTAAAGGGTGTTCTCCAAAATGATGCAGA
>JANAVB010024597.1:9025372-9100051 GCA_029216955.1 Iris pallida | reverse complement strand
TATTCTTGTGATCAATCTTAGATAGTAGATATAAAGGTGTGCTTAAAGTAGAGGTGCAACTCGGATGGGTTGGATCGGACTTGAGTTCAACTTGATGATTGATAATCCTAGTCGGAGCCCAACCTCGGATTTAACATAGGAATTCCAAGACCGAGCCAGGAGGAAGCTCGAGTTGGATTGTGTCCATCGAATTTATCGAAGTCTAATATAATATTTAAAATAAATTAAAATAAGATTAATATTAAACAAGTAATCAAATAGTAATTAAGTACCAACCATTACAAAATACAGACTAACATGAGATTTTTTTTTGAGGTGTCATTTCTCCGAGTCGGTCCGTGGCCCAAAGCCACCCAGCCGTCCTGGAGGGAATTTAAAAAGTATGAAACAATGCATACATAAATATATATAAGTTATATGTATGTTGGATTTCGGGTTCTTTGAGTAATCCGACACATGAACCCGAGTCAAATCTGATTTTTGATCGGGTTCAAATATTATCCGAATCCAAGATCGAATCAAAGTATCATCAACCCTAACTCAATTCATTGGCAGGTATCTGATCGGGCTCGGGTTTAGCTTGTCCGGGTTGCACCTCTAGCTAGACCTGTCAATTGGGCTGGGTCAGCCCAGGCCGACACGAGCCCGGCCCGAAAAATTGGCCCATGTATTGGTCCGGCCCGATAAATCGTGGGTCCGGACCGGCCTGGTCCCCGTATATTGGGTCGTACTGGGCCACGTATATTGGCCCATAATATAGGCCCGGTCCGACCCAACCCGAAGCCCAAGCCCGACCCGAAGCTCGGCCCGGTTGCAACATCCCCTGCACAATTTCTTTGATTTGTTCCAAATCCTACCACCTAACAGCAGTGTTGACACTTTCACAAGAAAAAGAAAAGAAAAATATGTACACAACAAACACTCTGCCTAGGGCTGCAAATGAGCCAAGTCATTTGTGAGCTGGATCGAAACTCGACTCGATAAAAGCTTGTTTGAACTCGGTTCGTTTAATAAACAAGCTAAGCTCTTTTCGAGCTCGTTTAATAAACGAGCCAAGCTCAAGCTTAGAAGTACTCGACTCGTTTGAGTTCGCGAACTAGCTCGCTTATGTGCTTGCGAGTTGGCTCGTTTAGGAGCTTGTTTAGAAACTTGTTTGTTGTTTGTTGAATTCTAATTTTATATATGTTTGTATAACATTATGGTGTGTGCATTATATATTTATATGTCCTTGGTAATTGATATTAAGAATTTTTTAATTGAATTTTTGTAAACAAATGGTTAATATTACATATACTTGTTAAGCTTGAAAGTCAAGCTTAATGAGCTTGAAATAAAGTTGAACGAGCTTAAATCAAGCTTAACGAGCTTGATGATTATGAGCTTATCAAACTTGTTTATCAAGCCAAGCTCAAGCTCAAGCTCAAACCAAGTCAAGCTCAAGCTTAGTGTAAACAAGCTCGAGCCAAGCTCAAGCTCTAAAATAAAAAAACTTATCAAGCTTGAGCTCGAGCTCGAGCTCGATTAATTCTAGTCAAGCCAAGCTCAAGCTTACAAAAGCTTGGCTCGGCTCGGCTCGTTTGCAGCCCTAACTCTGCCCCTCCAAATATGATTTGTACCGCTGCCTAAAGTAACAAGTGCAAGTAGTGGTGGCCTCTGTTATTATTATGATTATATAGTGTAATAACGAATTGAATTGAAATGAAATGAATGTCTGAGCTGAATTGAATTGAAATTCAATTCATTTCAATATATATTAGTTGCAAGTTGCTGCAACAACAACATACATGAACGAATCCATATTTCAGCTTAGTCAAAGCCGTAGTTGGTTGCCATCAGCTATAAGCTTCACGGTTTTACCGTGCATGTCTCACTTCACTTGGTCACCTATATATGGCCAACCATGTAGAGCCATTTATACAAAAACTATTGATTGATCAATGAAATAGAAACCCATGAATGATATATGCATATACTGAACTGAATTGAATTAAAATGATGGCCTCCAGTGCGACCCGGCCCAGTTCCTTATATTGGGTCGTGTCCAGTCCGGCTGGATCCGACACGACCCGAAGTCCACCGTGCCATGGGTCATATGTCGGACTGGACTTAAAATTTTCATCCATAGACCGGCCCGACCCAGCCCACGACAGTTCATGGGCTCAAGAGGCCTGATCCGAGTCCGGACCAGCCCACTCAAATTCATGTCGGGCCGGCCGGCCGGCCCAGCCCACTTGACAGCTCTACCTCTAGCTTAAAGTGGTGTGCAGACTGCAGGGTGGAGAGGGGGAGGTTCCTATTTGGCGGGTCCGTCTCTGATCATGATCGTTTCCACGTACAAGTTTGTGATTAGCCTTCTCACTTGTGTATGCGCAGGATAGCACAATTTCTCTCTCAATCGATTCCTTCTCGATTTTCGAGATGTTCAACAATTTTACAGATTTGAAAATTTGAGCTGCATGTGTACGATTGTTCTAATATTATGTTAAAATCTTGTATATTGTATGCAGGAGATGACTATATCGTGTTAATATGGTCGTGTTCGTGGAAGATTAAGATATTAATTTGGGATTTAATGTGTAACATCTTGAGTTTATTTACTTGAGAATGTAAATATATAATGCAAAATCTGAGATCTTTGGGGAAGTATATGCAAAAAGGGCATACATTTGATTATTTTAGCTGTTGCTTGCTTATTTTGAACTCTAAAAATGTGGGGTCTACATTCTGCAAGAAAACGTGCTTCAAAGGTTCAGTGGAGGGAGTGAGGATGAGAAGGACAGGTGAGGTGAGGTGTCCACTCGACTCATGCTCATGGTGGCTGCCTGCCTGCATGTGTTCCCAAGTCAAAGATAATGCACTTCCGAAATTAAACAAATTAAAATAAAAAATCTTTACTTGAAATGGTAAGATTTGAATGCCACTTCTGATGTTTAGATTTTAAGCGGTGTTTAATTAGTTCGTATTCTATCAAGATTTATCTCTGGGGGAATCCGCCATAGGCTACCTCTCGTTTGATTCGCGGAAAAGAAAACAATTTATTTATTTATTATTTTGTAGAAATTCTATTTCCATTAAAAAATAATATTTGAAAACGTCAGGATAATTGGAAAAAAAAAATTTATAGCCTTTGAGTGGAAAAGTAAATCATTGGATGGGTGGAGATACTTAGGGTCTGTTTGGATAGCTTTTCTGAAATTTTGTTCTGAAAACAGTTTTTGAAAAATGATGTTATAAAAAGATTTTCTGGATATAAGTTTCTGAGTTTGCGTTTGGTTACTTTTATCTGAAAAAATTTTTTATAAAAAAAAATGTTAAAATTTTGTTTGGTAATTTTTTTTCTGGAATTATTTTATATGTTGTGTCCTTGCCACAGTTTGTGTCCACCTCCTCCCACTCTGTGTCCTGGCTCTACGAGGCGAAGGACTCCGGCTCCTGCCGTCCCCCTTCACCACCACCGTCCACCACCACCGTCCACCACCACCACCCTCCGGCTCCTGCCGTCCCCCTTCACCACCACCGTCCGGCTCCTGCCGTCCCCCTTCACCACCACCCTCCGGCTCCTGCCGTCCCCCTTCACCACCACCCTCCGGCTCCTGCCGTCCCCCTTCACCACCACCGTCCACCACCACCACCCTCCGGCTCCTGCCGTCCCCCTTCACCACCACCGTCCGGCTCCTGCCGTCCCCCTTCACCACCACCGTCCACCACCACCACCACCCTGCGGCTCCTGCCGTCCCCCTTCACCACCACCGTCCACTCGAGCTCGAGGAGTACCTCGACCCCTCCCTCGCCTGCGCCGTCGTCGCCAACCCCACCTATTTTCTCTAATTTTTCTTTTATTTGAAATTTTTTTTTACTGCTCTCTTTATTTGGCATCTAAATACAGAAAAATAATAACTTTTTTTAAGACATTTATTCCTCTAACCAAACAAGGGGGAAGCGACAGCTCCACATAATAATTAATTTAATTTTTTTATATAAGCTCTATATTTTTTTTATTATAAACTCTACATAAATGTCCTTTTGGAGAAATTTCAGATATAGATGGTAGAAGAAATGACATCGGGTTTCGAATTAGAGTTGAAGGATAACTGATCATCAAAGGTAGATCCATCATAGGTCGTTTCTTCAGGATTTTCGGTTTCACTATATATACCCTTTTAGCTATATATTTAACTTTGTTTTATGTATAGTACATAATTTTTTGGTTTATTTGGTTAGGTAATGTAGTTTTTAGGGTTATTTAGTTTCAGGTTCTCGTATAATATTCAAAATTTACGTCTACATTTTCATATTATCTAAAAGAGAATTTGGATCTCGTTCTGATCTTTGACTTGGACTGATTATCCAAAATGGAGACCTAAAAGCAAATTTCAAATATCATATGATACCCTAAAACTAAATACAAAATTTAAATGTTATATATGGAAACCTAAATAAGATCTAACGGTCAATCCAAGCCAGCGGTCAAGACGAAATCCAAACCCTTTTATGAACAATATGGATTTTTAAATACAAACTTAAATATTATACGAGATCCTAAAACTAAATAACGATTTTATTCAAGAGCTCATGGGTTCAAACCTCGCTAGCCAAAATATTTTCTATTTTTTAGTATAAATTTTACATAATTCTCCTATTAAATTTTAACTAAGCTTATTGTTTTGCTCCGGTTAAAATATTTTTGGAATCGGCCAAATTTTGTTGAGACAAAATAGTCATGGTTGGAAAACAAAAGATCAAAACTCTTAAAGAAATGTCCAGCGCTTGTAGCTTATGTGAGAAATAGCATGGACAACAAGGATAGTCCGCAGGATTTGAGCCCTCCAATTGTAAACATGTAGACGTGTGAGTTGTAATTAAAAGACAATCTTAAACATGTGAGAAAATAACTTTTTGACTCTCTTCGCCATTTCTGTTCCCGTAAATTTGATTTTGATTCATCAAACATCTCACAATATATATATATATATATATATATATATATATATATATATATATATATATATATATATATATATATATATATATAGCAAATGACCTATAGCCTAGTGGTTAAGAGAGATGCATGCAGTCCGATTGGTCTATATATATAGCAAATGACCTCTAGCCTAGTGGTTAAGAGAGATGCATGCAGTCCGAGTGGTCATGAGATCGATTTCCGGTGGGAAAGTTCGCCACAATTACCTTCTTTCAAAATATATGAGAAATTTTGAGTTGTACCCCCAAATTCAAGGTGTACCCTACCCAATTACCATAATTCAAGACATCCTCCACTTTTGACAGTTTTTGTCCTTCGCTAACGGTCAACTCCTTTGACCCAATTGTTTGGACAAAAATGCCCTCTTCTTCCCCACAAAATCCTCCCCTCCTTCCCAAGCCCCCCATCCCGCCCACCCCCACTGCGCGCATGCCCCTACCGGCTGTCGCACCTCCACCCTCCCACGCCGAGGAGCCCCCTCCTCCTCCTCCCCCTTCCCCCCGCTGCCTGTCGCGCGCTCCCGCCGGCGGCTGCCGCTTCCACTGCCACCATTGTCGCTGCCTCCTCACCCCTCCCCCCGTGCCGAGGAGCCCCCTCCTCTCCATTCCCCCCACCCGCTGCCTGTCGCGCTGTTGTTGCTCCCTGCTTGCCGTTGCTGCCACCGCCGGCGGCTGATGCCGCGATGCTGTTGTGCCCCGTTCGTCGTTGCACGCACGCACACCGCCGTCGCCGCCGCATGCTGCTGCAGCAGTTGCCCCCCTCCCTTCCTCTGCCGGTGCCGGAGAAAAGGAGCGGGAGGGGGTGAGGAGAGAGTGTTGGTAGGGGGAAGAAGCCAATGAGGGATGAAGGTTATTTTTGTCAACAAAAATAGGACAAAGCAGTTGACCGTCCATTTGGACGATTTCCGTCAAAAGTGGAGGATATTTTACATTATGATAATTGGGTAGGGTGCACTTTGAATTTGGGTAAAAAAAAGTGGGGTGTAACTCAAAATTTCTCTCTCTCTCTCTTTATATATATATATATTATATATATATATATATATATATATATATATATATATATATATATATATATATATATATATATTTGAAGCAAATGGTACTTTATTGATAGTTATAGCCTATACATCGTACATTCTTACATTAGTATCCCCCACAATGCTATCAACCCTCTAGACATCTGATGTCATAATCTATATTATTAAGGATGCCATTCATTGTTGTTGCCACGCCTTCAAATGTGCGTTTGTTTCGTTCCCGCCAAACATGCCATATTACAATTACTAATTTGGTCCTTGCTCTGTTGTATATATGTTGTCCTCTACCTTTGAGTGCTGCAATCTCTTCAAAGACAACTTGGATCTCATCCGAAGTAGTACCCAACTGATATCGACACCATATGCTCCCAACGAGGTGACATTGGAAGAATAGATGGTCTCACGTCTCTGTACCTCTTCCACACAGAACAGACTGTAGATTAGGAATTTGAATTCCGAATCGTGCCATTCTATCTCGAGTTAGGAGTCTGTTTCTGATAGCTTTATACGCACAAAGCTACATTTTGGTGGCTACTCTTCTGGTCCATATCAGATCCGCCCAATTCACTTTGGCAAAGTGTGGCCATATCCGTTCATACGCCAGCGACCCGAGAAATCACCACTGTCCGATCCCTCCCATGTCCAGTTATTGTTCGCGTCGTCTTGTGTGATATGTATAATGTTGATCTCTTTCGCGAACCATCGACCAACTTGGCGTGCATCTGTATTCCACATTTTGTCTTGGATTAGGACGTGCAACCCTCCCTGCTACACATCATTTCGGATGTAGGCCATCCTAATCGGTCGATGAGGCTCGTGTGTTCAGCCACGGGTCAAACCATAGGCTAGTAGAGCTCCCATTGTGGATGTCCCGTACGATATTCTCCTTCAACTTCGACTGGAGACGCGAAATATTCTTCATAGTTCCTGAAAATTTATTATCTAAATCTTGAGTTCAGAAATTATTGTTCTTGAGATACCTGCTTCGTGTCCATAGAGCCCATTTGGAGCGCCCCTCCAGTAGTCTCCATACCAGCTTGATCATGGCCACTTCTCGTGGGACTCGGAAGGATGGTAATCCGACTCTTCCTTCTTCTTTTGTCCGACAAAGGTCCTCCCAAGCGATGGCATGAAGCCCTCCCCTCCATACAAAGTTGGCGTATTATTTTTCTAATCTCTGGATGGTAGTTGTGGGCACGTATAATGCCTGCAATCAATACGCAATAATGGCCGTGATGACTGATCGAACAAGTTCCAGGCATCCTCCAAAGGATAACATTTGCGACTGCCACCCTTCTAATCTGGCTTGTACATATTGGACCAACCCTTGGCAGCCCGTATCCCGAGCATAGTTAATTGACATTGGTAAGCCGAGGTAGCGGACTGGGAGCTGGCCACACTCAATCCCAAGTAGCCGAGACAAGTCCTCCTTATGGGGACAATCTTTGTTAAAGTATATTCGGCTCTTATCCTCGTTTAAGAATAATCTCGATAAATTACCGAACTCTTTCTAAATTTTATTCAGCGCCAAAATACCTGTCACCGATGGCTCTATGAAGACCAATAAATCATCTGCATAAATAAGATGGGTCACCCATGGCGTAATCCTCTTATATAGTGGAACGATATGTTTCTGGTGAACTGCAATGTCCATCATGCAAGTGTAATACTCTATTACAATAGTGAAAAGATACGGGGATAAAGGGTCTCCCTGCCTTAGTCCCCGACTGCAGCCAAAATAGCCATATGGTTGTCCCTTGATCAGGACAGAGAATGTCGGAGTCGTGATACACATCCTAATACAATCAACCCACCAACCGGCGAAGCCCATGTTGCTAGGGGTGAGCATTTATCGGTTTGAAATCGAAAACCGGATCGAACCGAACCGAATCGAATTGGCCAATAGGTTTGGTTCAGGAAAATTTTAGGTCGGGTTCGGTGCTGTAAACCCTTTAATTCGGTTAATCGGGTCGGTTTATGTTATTGGATATCGGGTTCGGTTTTAAACCGAAACCGAATATAATATGTTAATTTACCTATTTACCCTCAGCCCTAACTCATCCTAAGTATATGTGATACTTTTCTTCTCTCTCTCCTCATATTTTCTTAATTCTATTTATCATTACACCAAAACGTTGCTGGCCGCCGCTACTCTTGAGCGGAGAACCCTAACCCTAACCTTTCCCTTCCCTTTCCTTCCCTTTTTGACGGCGTTACTGCTCCGACTTCTCTTCGACTTCTCTTTCCCTCTACTCTCATTACATACTGATACTTCTCTTCTCTCTCCTTCTACTCTCGACTGGTGGAGAACCCTAAGTCCCTAATCCTTCCCTTCCCTGTCCGGCTGTCCGAGCGCTGTTGCTGCTCTGACTTCAAAGAAGACTAGATCGTTTGAGCGCTACTGCTTCGACTTTATAGAAGACTAGATCTGTCCGACTTCACTGACATTACTCATCACTTGTAGAAGCATAAAATTTCAGGACCAGAAATCCTATGCGCCTAACATTACATGCGCCAGGGAGCTCAGATGAAGTACTTGGCACAAGCAAACAGCAAAAGCGTAGACATTAAAAGAAGATTTTTATTTCATATAAAAGTCTAGTACATGTCTAAAAAAAGGGGGTTTACAAAGAAGAATTTCTACAAAGAAAAGACCCTAAGTCTACAGCCAGGCGCAGCAACCGCCATGCGCTCTCAGGCAGGCGCATCTCTTCAGCGTCTCAGTCAGGCGCATCTCTTCAGCGTCTCAGTCATGCGCACCTCTTCAGCGTCTCAGTTATGTGCATCCCTTCAGCGTCTCAGTCATGCGCATCATGAAGTCTCAGCATATGCGCTCCACTTCGATCCGATTGGGTGCTTCGACTAATGAAGCATTTATTGAGCAAGGGTGGGCGATCAATCCCACCCTAGCGGAAGGAAGAGCTCTCCAAAGGAAGAGGAGAGCACCACAATCGATCCGCAGCAAAATGAGGCTTTCAACAAAACCAAAATAGGCAACACCCACTCTAGCAGGAGGAGGAGCTCTCCCAAAGCCCAAAGAAGATGATCGGGGCACCACAATTCCGATCTGCGGCTCTTCCAGCATAACGGAGACGAGGCTCGAGCATTCCGATCTTCGGATGCAACATGCACCTTCTGCCTGCCTCAGAAGCCCTCGACTCTGACTTTCGGATGTAACAGTCACCTTCAAGTGCATGAACGAAGACAAGTCGTCGCATCTTCACCCTCGGGAACATCTCGTCGACAGAATGTGCTCGAGCAAACAAATTCATTTTGGGAGGACGTGATAGAACGAGAGGCAAACTCTCTCCTTGCCACTATTTATAGGTCGGGCAAATCAAACCCATGCGCCAAGTGGCGGGCTCTCCGAATCCCGTGCAATAAATTTGCATTTATGGTGATGAACCTGACGCTTCGAATTCGGCCAAGTCAAAAATGGCTATTTAAAGCACTCGAAGAACGCAACAGTCGGACCAATAAAGGCACGTCATACAAACGGATGCGCCGGCCAGACACCGCGCATCGTGCAGACGTGCCCCAAAGTGCCCCGAAAGGATGTGCCCAACAAAGCACAGATCCATGCGTCCTAATCAACATGGATCCATGCGTCCATTTCGGCTCGTCACCCATCAAGCAATTAATGCTCAAGTGACAGAGTTGACAGTACGTCCCCCGAGGACTAGACAGTTAGCAGCTTTTTCAGAAGACGAAGCGTCGCTGACGTCAGCATCATCATTACTTTCCTCCAGCGGTTACGAACCACGTGGCCGCCCAACCATTTTGCATGCGCCCCCGCAGCCATGCGCCCGAATCTCTGCATGCGCCTCAAAAGCCATGTGCCTCAGACTTTTCTCTGATCCCTAAAGACAGAGGTCAAGTCACTACTGAAGCCCCGCATGCGCCTCAAAAGCCATGCGCCCAGACTGGTTCGTGACTCCTAAAGGTTACAGTCCAAAGTCTACTCATGCGCCCAATCCTAGGCGCATCCTGTCAGACTACTCTCCACCAAATCCGATATCTTTCAGCTACGGATACGCGCCACGTGTCCTTTGACTCAATTCAGCCTATGAAGGGGTGCTAATCACCCAAGATCTCAGCAACCGAAAGATCTTCTCCATTGCTACGTGTCAGCTCTGCCGCAGCCCACAAATGCAATAAGAAGAGTTCAACTCCTCAATCCAAGCACGCCTCCCATGCGCCTCCATCAGCAATCACCATGTGGCATCCCCACAAACAGGCGCATCCTACATATGCGTGTATGAGCAGCCAACCTGCTGCTTATAAATAGAAGGATCATTTTCTCTCACACAGACACAGACTGTCAGAGATCAAGACGCAGAGTCAACTAAAGCATCAAAGTTTACTCCTAGAGATCGGAAGAGACACTCAACGTCTTCTTCCTCTCTGCAAACTCCAGCACCCAGAGCAATTCAGACCTTCAAAAGACCGAGAACCGTCGTCAGATCATCAACGGAGTCAACGCATTACCACTCGCTCCATCGACATAGGGACCCAGATAAACAAAAGTGTTCTTCTAGGACTACATCTAAGTCCTATATTGTAACACTGTTCTGTTTGTAATTAAAATTTGCAATCAAAAGATTTAAATGGTAAACAAGCTGGCGACTCTGCTGGGGACCTCTTTCTCCTCTGCCGAGAAAGCTGTGTCGCAATCCGACGACGTGAAGGTGGGCTCCTCCCACAAGATGCTGGTCGTACGCCTCAATCAACAGGCGTATGAGGAGTTCATCTCTGAAGGCAGTGCAAGTCCTTCGAAGCGGCTGCCAAAGCCGAAGAAGACTCGCCAAGTCTGGGTGCGCAAGGTCGACGCCTCTGGCACCATCACCGAAGGGGATGCGCCGATGCAGCCTACCCTTCCTGCTGACGTCCTCAGCAGCCAAGATGCGCCCACCGCCATAGCGCATCTCTCGGGAAAACGTGGGGCCGACCACACTCCCCAACCATCTTTCTCTCAGACGAAGAAGATGCGCCGACGGAGCAGGGGCGCAGCTAATGCCCTGCGCAGTAAATCTGATGCGCCACAGAAGGTCTCTGTCTTTGACAGACTCACTCGCTGTCATGGTAAAGGGAATTTGGACTCTGAGTACTATGCACCCCAGCGGGCCGGTACAGAGAAGTCCAAGGCGGTACGGGCCATGCGCCTCAAACGTGCTATGCCAGCGGCAAATCAGAAGCATGCGCTCACGATCATGCGTGCTGCTGATGGTAAGCTGTATAAGGTCAACTCGGTGCTTCTGCGCCAGTAACAAGCCGACCTTCAACGTCCTTATCTCACTTGGGCGCATCTGCTGCGTTCACAACCAAGTCGAGCAATACAAACCCTGTGGTCTTGAACTCCCGTGCCTCCATTGGTTGTACGTCTGAGGTTCATTCAAGTCACTTTAAATGTTGTTCCCCCACTACTGATCTGAGCGCATGTTTTGTGTTGGATCAGGGGGCACAACATTCACTTGACCATCCCGGCGCTTGGCCTTGCCATGCGCCTGATGGGGGTGCAAAGGTGGCACTCTCCTCCAACGATCTGCGTAACGTGATCACTCACAAACGCCGATCAGGAGAGTCAACTGACAAGCACAATGCGCCCTTCACAGAGCACGCCTGTACTGTAGTCACCATCAACTGCTGTTGCAAGACAGCGGTCCCACCAAGGCAGTCGGTGTTCCAGCGGCTGCAATCATCAACACCTCTCCAACTTCGCCTCAGGAAGAAGGTGGCGACTGAAATGGAGCCAGAACTACAGGTTGCTTCTTGCAACGTAGTCTCCAATGCCCCATCAATTCGGAAGGCGACTGGCAGCCCCTCGGCTTTGTCCTCATCCAAGAACCAGCCGAGGAAGACCAAGACAATTGTCCCGTCCTCAGGAGTGTTTGAGGGCACTCGAGGAAGAAAAAAAATCTTAGAAGAAGCTGGGGGTAGTCAAGCCCCTGTGGATCTTCATCCTGGAGATGAAGTCAGCCTCCCAGACGTAGCTAGGGGTAGTCAAGCCCCCGAGGATCTGCTTCCCGAAGACGAAGAGGTCCTCCAAGACAAAGCTGGGGGTAGTCAGACCCTTGCTGATACTTCTCCCGAAGACGAAAGTGATCTCCAGAACATAGCTGGGGATAGCCAAGACGAAGCCCAGGGGAAAGTTCCTCTTCTACAAGAGAGCGAGGTCGAAAGCGAAGCCTCAACCGATCCATCCACTTCCAGTCGTGTCATGACGGTGTACATGACGGGAGCTGGTGATGCGGAGTCAGATACGCCGCCAGCAGATCTCGTCCAGCGCATGGATACCTTGGAGAGAGGACTCAAAACCCTCTCTGCCTCCATGCAAACAATGACTCAAGCAGTGTTTGAGATACGGTCAGCTTTGGCCAGGGCACCGTCTACCGGTCCTGACCCAGGGGCCAATAGAGAATCTAGTGTACCCCTTTAACGGGTATCCTTGGATACAGATCGCCGCGAGGCACCTCGGACGTCGGAGCCGTCAAATGCTCAACTCCAGGCTGTACCACCATCTCCGACTCCCAGCTCCACAGAAGATGTGATGGAGATGATCAGGGACTTACGAGAGCGATTCGAGTCGAAGAACAGACAAGAGGAGCGCCAGAAGATAGGGATCCCACAACCATACCTCCTCGAATGGAACAAAGTGGTTTATCCTTCCAAGTATAAACCACAAACTTTGACGCCATATGACGGGAAGGACTCTCCACGCCGTTATCTGACGTACTTCCAGTCCCAAACAGGACATCTCCCAAAGGAAGACGCACTACTCACCAGCATATTTGTCGGGGCACTAAAAGGAGTGGCTTACGACTGGTATTACAGTCTCCCCGACAACTCCATATCTTCCTTCGACGACTTGACACGTCTCTTCCTCGATCGTTTCTACGACGGAGGGAAGGACATGACAATGGCGTCCCTCATAGAGATACGTCAGAAGGAGAAGGAAACAGTTCGAGCATTCATCGAACGCTTCCGACAAGCCTGCTTCAGACTGCCCCTGGGTATGCCAGAACATGCACTCCTCTCCTCCTGCAGCATAAACACGCTGCCTGCGATCAAACTCTGGCTCAACTCCACTCTTCTTCCCGACTGGAGTTCCTTGATCATCGAGACCAAAGCAGCAGAAAAGAAGGCATCCAATGCTCGTCTTCTGGGAGTCAGTTTCCCTGCCTTTGAGGACAAGAGAAAATGGCCTGCAGCCAACAACCCTGGACGAGAGATGAAGGGGAAGCAAGCGTTGACTGTCAATGCCTCCAAAGGTGCATCAGCACCCACTCAGAAGCCTCCACTTGCACCAAGGCCAAATGAGGTTTATTCTTTCAATGATGAAGACACCCTGTAACTCTTCGAGATATTGAAGCAGGGTGACAAGATCAAGTTGTCGGACCCGAAGCATCCCGACGAGGTTGGAAAAGTGGACAATCCGAGGTACTGTCACTACCATCGGTTTATCGGACATCCAACTAAGGACTGCTACGTCCTTAAGAACTACATCCAGCGCATGATCAATGCGAATGTCATCTCCGTCGATTACGAAGAGAAAACGGTCTCGACCAACCTGGTGTCATTCTAATTTGGCACCTTGTCGCCAACCACCGCACAAGATGGCGTCGTCCCCATCCCAAAGGCGACAATGGAGGTGGTCAATCTACCACCTACTCGTGACGACGTGAGTGGACTCATCCCACTCACCACATCTCGAGGAGAGATCTTATGGGTTCACCCCGATCTCGTCTCCGAGGTTACTCAACCGGAGGTACGCTCTGCCTCCAAAATCAAGGGCAGGAAGATCAGGTCTTGCCGTATGGTCTCTTCCTTCGCAGAAGAGGCTCTTCCTGTACAAACCCGTTCGCAGCTGAACGTCCAACCCGACGAAGTTGCCGTGGAGGTGGTGCCTCCCTGCACTGCTCCTACTGCCGAAGAAGGAGGTCTATCCAAACCTCCAGCAGCCAATAAACAGAAGCATGTAGAGGCCCGTTTCGACAAGACTTTATGAAAAGAGAATGCTTCGGGGCTAGCCAATCCCCACAACTTCGACATACTGGCACAACTGGCCAGTACTCCTGTCCGTCTATCCTTGTTTGAGCTTCTTCGTCTTTCCAAGGACACTCGTGAAGCTCTCTGTGAAGCCCTGAAGGATGCTGAATCCTTCATCAGTCAGGTCAAGCAGCCTGTGGATCTTCCGACCACATGTGCGTACTGCCATTGTGCGGATGAAGTTATCCCCAACATAACCTTTACCCAACAAGACATGCTGCTCAAGCACAACCGACACAACAGGTCACTGTATTATACAGGATATGTCGGTTCCGTCAAGGTAAAACGGATTTAGATCGATCCAGGATCTTCCCTCAGCATCATTCCGAAGACGCTACTCTCAACACTGGGGATCCCAATCTACCGTCTGGCGCCTTCCAACACCACAATCAGCAGTTTTAATGCTAGCAAAAGTGAACCGCTGGGTAAAATACGGCTGAAATGTCATATCGGTAACCTCCGAACCGAGGTGACTTGCTATGTCGTGGACGCTGACGTCAACTACAACCTCCTACTGGGTCGTCCGTGGCTGCATGAGTACATGGTGGTGCCATCTACACTCCACCAATTTATGAAGTACGTGTCCACCAACGACATCATCCGGATAGAGTTTGCGGACAATGACCCTTTCAAGGGGGTCGAAGCCTACTTTACTGATTCTACCATGTACAAGTCGCCCGACGAAGGAGAAGCCAATGATGCTGACGACGAAGCAGAAATGGCAGCAGAGCCGGACATGGAGCCAGAAATGATTCCCGACACTTCTTTGAAAATTCGACTCAAAGGAAAACCGCCTCAGATGCTGCCTCCCATGACCATCAAGCTACCTGGAAAGGCACCAACTGCTCTAGGTAGAACACCTACTGAAGCTCCCTTGAAGATACGGCTCAAGGGAAAGCTGCCTCAAACACCGGCTCCCCTTGTGGCAAAACTACAGGGGAAGGCACCAATCATCGAAGGTGCAGTCGAGGCACCCCTGAAGGTGCGTCTCAAAGGCAAGCCTCCGCAATCATCCAAGCTGCCGGAGAAGGCTCACATAGCCCTCTCGGACCCCAAGGTCAAAGCTGCGGTGGACTCTCCCGAACCAACTCCAGTACTCACAGATGAAGAGCTAGGGGAATACATATCTGCTGATGTAGATTCACCCTCTCTGGACAATGTAATCCTGCGGGATAAAATCTCGTGTTTCATCAATAATAGATTGTCTTTTAATTATTCTAGTCTTCCACATTGGAATACCATATATACATTAGATAACGCTCTACGATCGTTGCAAACACAAATAACGACCGTCAATCATGTAAATTGAGTAGTCCCGTCCCAAGGGGTCTGTTTTATAGTCCCACCACGGAATCGAGACGAAGAATCCATCATCTTCGGCAAAGTCGAGCGTCATCAAGATCTCCCGCCACTCGAGCAAGAACCAGATACTGGCAGAATACAAGTCTATCGGTACATGGACAAGGCAAAGTACCTCATCCAAAAGATGGGTTACGATCTGAAAAGCAACAAAGGCCTGAACTACGACAAAGGCCGGCGTCTTCCTCTCCGGCTCCCAACACCTAAAGGAAAGCCGCAGGACTATTATCATCGAACTCGACGGGGGGTGGGCTATGTCACGCCACCGGCAACTCCAGAGAGTTCGAAGGCGGAAGAAGTAGAACATTCTCATTCGTCCGAGGTATCAACTTGGGATTCTGATACAAGTATCGACTCAGTCTTCAAGAAGGTGCTATCAGTCAACATGGCATCTGCACAATCTCAAGAAGATGAAGGCGAAGACCAAACGCCAGAATTCTTCGAGGAAGAACCTTGGGCTCAACGCCTACGAGCGCAGTGGGAGTCTCGTTTTGAATTACGCGAACCCCCTACCGAAGACGAAGTCGAGCAGATCGACCTTGGGGATGGATCTTCTTCCAAACCCATCTTCGTCAGCAAGAGTCTAAAGGGACCAGACCGGAAATCTTTGATCCAACTGGTTAAAGATTATATCGATATCTTCGCCTGGAGCTATGAAGATGTGCCGGGACTTGATCCCCAGATCGCGATGCATAGGCTTAACATCTTACCTGATGCCAAGCCTATAAAGCAACAACAACGGTGTTTTCGCCCTGACATCATGAACGCTATCGAACAAGAAGTGGACAAACTCCTGACTAGCGGGTTTATCCGTGAAGAACAACACCCGGATTGGGTGGCCAACGTCGTCCCTGTCACCAAAAAGAATGGGAAGATACGGGTCTACATCGACTTCAGAGATCTCAATGCTGCTTGCCCGAAAGACGAATTCCCGCTTCCGATCACCGATGTGATGATCGACAATACATGTGGCTCCGAACGCATGTCTTTCATGGACGGGTATTCGGGCTACAACCAGATCAAGATGTTTCCCGATGACGTAAAACACACGTCGTTCAGGACACCGAAAGGAATTTTCTGCTACACAGTGATGCCCTTCGGCTTGAAGAATGCTGGTGCTACATACCAACGAGCTATGAGTACCATCTTCCGTCAACATCTTCGCAAAATAATCGAATGCTATGTTGACGACATCACAGTCAAGAGCCGTCTCAAAGGGGATCACCTACAAGACCTAAAGACAGTCTCCGATCTCATGCGAGCGCATCAACTCAAGATGAACCCCGCTAAATTCTTCCTTGGGGTTTCTAGCGAAAAGTTTTTGGGCTTCATTATCACGGCGAAAGGCATTCATGTCGATCCCGAGAAAACTAAAGCCATCCTTGACATGGACCCTCCGAGGAACCTCTGAGAACTTCGAGGCCTGCAGGGGCGTCTGGCATACATTTAAAGGTTTATAGCAAACCTTTCCGGAAAATGCCAACCCTTCACTCAGCTCATGAAGAAGGGAGTCTCCTATGTCTGGAAAGAGGAATGCCAGAAAGCTTTCGATGATATCAAAGTCTACCTGACAAGCCCGCCAGTCCTCGTGGCATCCGTCGTGGGCAAACCCTTCCTCCTCTACGTCTATGCCAAGGATCATTCCTTCGGCGCTTTGTTAGCTCAGAACAATGATGCGGGCTACGAGCAAGCTATCTACTACCTCAGTAGGATACTGATCGGGGCCGAACACCGGTACAACCCCGTCGAAAAAGAGTGTTTGGCTTTGGTGTTTGCCATCCAGAAGACTCGCCATTATGTCTCGGGACAGACAATTCATGTCATCTCCCGAGTCAATCCACTCAGGGTTCTCATAACAAAGCCAGGATCATTGAACTTCCGACTAGCTAAATGGGCGATCCTGTTGACCCCATACAACATGGTGTTTGTTCCACAAAAAGCCATCAAGGGTCAAGCTCTGGCCGACTTTTTAGCTGCACACCCCATCCCAGAGTCCTCCAGACTCTATGAAGACATCCCGGACGAGGTCCAAGAATCAAACGTCACCGAAGAAAGCTCCGTCTGGCGGATGTTTTTCGATGGCGCTTCAAGAACAAGCCCCAAAGGCCAAATCATCACCGGAGTGGGGGTAGTCTTAGTCTCCCCCGATCAGCTGGTCATCCAACGTGCTTACTCCCTTTCAAAGCCGTGCTCCAACAATGTTGCCGAGTACAACGCTCTCATCATGGGACTC
The DNA here is from genome assembly GCA_029216955.1 of Iris pallida. Lineage (NCBI taxonomy): Eukaryota > Viridiplantae > Streptophyta > Magnoliopsida > Asparagales > Iridaceae > Iris > Iris pallida. Next base: position 9,082,393 of record JANAVB010024597.1, on the reverse strand, counting down.
CAGCTGGCACAACAGTTGGGGGTGGATCATCTGGAAGCCTACGGCGACTCAAAACTCATCGTTAACCAGATTAGAGGGCAATACGAAGTTTGCCATGAAAATCTGGTTCCTTACCATGAAGTGGTATTAAACATTATTTCAACCTTTACCAAGTTCTTCATAGAACACGTACCCCGGTTACAAAACCTGGAGGCTGACGCTCTGGCTGGCCTCGCAGCCTCGTTGGGAGCACCCCTCGGGACTCAGCACTACGTCACGGTAGTTGGTCGAGACTTGGTCTGTCCTAAAAACAACCTGTCCTCACAAATGGCCCATGCCATGTCAACAAGTGCTGGTATTAATGTCCGAGACTGGAGGTTCCCGTTCATCGACTTCGCTGTCTACGGAATTCTTCCAGAAGACCCGAAGGAAGCCGTCTCAGTCAGTAGGCGTTCCCTTCGATTCTATTACGATACAGCTACTAAAATGTTGTACCGACGTTCCTACGACGGACTTCTCCTTCGATACCTGTCTAATGAAGAAGCAGCCGAAGCTCTTCGAGAAGCTTATGATGGAACTTGCAGGGCTCATCAACCTGGGCCTAAGTTGCAGGATCGAGCGACGGATGGGTTACTACTGGCCGACCATGGCAGCCGACGCTGTCGACTATGCTAAGAAGTGCCATGCTTGTCAGGTTCATGCCAACTTCATCCATACATCATCAGAACCACTACATCCTACGGTTGCCTCTTGGCCCTTCGAAGCTTGGGGCATGGACATTGTAGGACCTATCACCTCTCCTTCATCGAGGGGACACCGCTTCATCCTAGCCATCACCGACTACTTCTTCAAATGGGCAGAAGCAGTTTCGCTGACGGAAGTGAAGAGCTCTAGGGTGATCAGCTTCATTAAGCACCATGTCATCTACCATTTCGGGGTACCCCGAAGGATTATCCACGATAATGGTCCACAGTTCATCAGCCATATTTTTAGCAGATTCTGTGACAAGAATCGCATTCAGAATGTGGCATCAACCGCCTACAATTTGGCAGCAAACGGATTGGTCGAGGCGTTTAACAAGACTGTCGTCAAGCTACTCAAAAAGGTCGTATCATCCAACAAACATGACTGGGACGAAAAGCTCGGCGAATGCCTTTGGGCCTACCGTACAACGGTACGGACCCCGACGGGCAACACTCCATTCTTCTTAGTCTACGGGAGCGAAGCGGTACTGCCTCTCGAAATCCAGATACCCTCACTTCGTATAGCAATCACAAATCAACTCACAGAAGAAGACAATCAACATCGTCGTCTGCGAGAATTGGAAGCACTTGACAAAAAATGTCTCATAGCTCAACAACGTATCGAACTCTATCAAGCCCGTATATCACAGGCTTTCAACAAGAAGGTCAAGCAGAGGACTTTCCAAGTAGGCAACCTGGTTCTGGCAGTCAGGAGGCCGATGGTGTTGACTCACAAGACACCAGGAAAGTTCGAGCCCAAGTGGGAGGGACCTTTCATCATAGAGACGGTATACTCAAACGGTGCTTACCGCCTCGCCAAACCCAATGGGGACTTATATGATGCCCATCAACGGCAAGTTCCTAAAGAAGTACTACTCTTGATATCCTTCAGACATGTACTTGTATTTCCACCCAACAAGGGAGTCTGTGGACCCAATCATCAGGGCTCACGTACACCTCCCTTCCACAAAATCTTACACTTTCGGAACCCAGCTGTTCCGTGGCGTTCTATCCTCAGTAGAAGAACAACCACGTCCACATTACCTCTCAGTTGGTCTTCTACGCCCTACAAAAACATAATCTCACTCCATGTAGGATTATGCTGCTTATTATGTTTACCTCGTCCACATCACCTCTGAGTAAACATTCCGTACAGACAACTCCCGCGTTGCCGTACATTGATCGCAGAACTTTCATGTTCATATTATCTCTGAGTAGTTCCGCGTATCTCCCCAGAGTCACTCCTACCACGTCTATAACACCTCTGAGTAGGAAGATTCTGACATTTGAATCCCATATTTATCACGTCCACATTACCTCTAAGCAAATATGTTTGTTCTCCCAAACTTATTATCTGTACCTAAAAACCAAGGTGCGCAAAAGATAATAGGTCCATACAAATCATCAAGTTCATGACAGCAAGAATGAACACACTATAAAACTCTTTATTCTTTATTTAAAAGTAAAGGATTACATCCCCAGCAGGAGTTGCCAATTACACAAAATAACAGAAAAAGAGAGAGGCTACAATCCCTAAGCATCACCGGGATTGGCTGAAAGCTCTTCGATCCGACGCTTCAAGTCTTCCGCCCGAGTCTCTGCGGTCGCCAGGACTCGGCGTTCGGCTTCTTGACGCATCATTTCTACGGCCTCAGAGGAAGTGTCATCCTCATACTTCTCGTATAGCTATTGCCGCTGCTGAGCCAGGGAAAGAGTCTGGCAGGTGAAAGCTGCTTCCTCCTCCTTAGATGCTACATGTTCAGCCTGGACTCGCTCAGCATCTAACAAGAGTTGGGCCCGCTGGTCTTCAAGGAGGCGAATCTTGGCATTAACCTCTGCTATACTAGCGTCCAACGCAGCTCGCAACTCCACCTTCTCCTGTACTGACTGAGATAGCCTCTCCACCGTAGCCTCAGCTTCGACCACCTCGCGTTCCCAGACATCCACGGTGGCCTGATAAGATGACTCAGTTTCAGCGATCAACTTCTCCTTTTCTGCTTCTATCAGGGCGGAGAGATTATTTCGCTGGATACTCTGAAACTCGGAAAGCAGCTGGTCGAGCTCGGCTACCGATGCCTCCAGAATCTCGGCCATATGATCATGGCCCTGGTGGGAACGTATCAGACCAATGTGAGGGAGCGCCATGGTTTTTGCCATCGCAAAACTCCCATTGGCATTCATCACTGTCGATACACCCCTCTGCAGTATCTTGTACACCGCCTCAATAATAAACTTCACGTACTCATCCGCATCCGCCAGCACTTGCGGTGTCATAGCAGGAGTTGGAGGAGCTGTTCTAGACGACGGACCTGTAGAAGACCCGTCGACCTCAATCTGCAAGGCCGGAATCTCAACTTCCGCGGACCCTCCCTCGTCAGAGACTTGAACTCCGCTACTAGCCCGAGGTGCCAAGAGGGCAGAAGAAGCTAAGTGGGGTGTCGATATCGTTCCCCAAGTCGAAGAAGCAATAGAGGGTTACTGCACCAGCAGGTCCTTTCCCTTTCCTGTCTAGGAGGGCTGCCCCTAGCCAAATGTGGGTGCCCTTAGCAAAATCTCCACCTCCTTGGGCTGCCCCCAAGTAAGGGTTGCCTCCAGCAAAAATGGTGGTGCCCTTAGAAAAAACATTTTTCTAAGGGCACTACCAAGTTTACTTGGGGGCAGCCCAAGAAGGTAGAACTTTTGCTGGGGGCTGCCCACAAGTTGCTTGGGGGCAGCCCAACCCCCCAAACCCTCATTTTCCTCTCATTTTCATTCCTTTCTCTCTCTACCAAAATCTCCTTCAAGCCCTAAAATTCCACTCTCTTCTCCACCACTCCTCCACCACTCCATTCCAAATTCTTTCACCACTCCATTCCAAGAGATCTCCTTCCTTCTCTTCCTCCGCCTCCGCAACCTCCTCTCCCGCCTCTCCCTCCTCTTCCGCCGCCCCTTTCCTTCCGACGACTCCCGCCTCTACCGCCTCATCCGCTCCTTCCTCCTCCTCTCCCTCATCCTCCTTCTCCTCGAGCTCGCCGCCTACTCTCGCGTCTGTATCGTGCTCTTCCTCGTCCAGACGGTCACAAAATGAACAGTCGGACACGACAAAAGTCATGCTCTTTCTCGTCCCTCTACGCCAACAGTCGGACACGAAATGGACATGACTGCAGCAGTCGGGCAGTCCTGTAACACAGTTGCACTGCCTGCAGTCCTGCAGTCCAGGATAAAAGTGGGACTGCAGGCAGTCATGCAGTCCTGAATAGTTTTAGGACTGCTTGCATGATGGCAGTCCCAAATAAAGAATGGACTGCCAGCAAGCTGGCAGTCCAAGTCCAGATAAGAATTCAATGAACACGTTAACAAAAATAGTGTGAATGAGGAAGCTTCTGGGGAAAAAACATTTAATAGAACTTTTGACATCTAACAAGTCCATTCCATCAAAAAGAAAAGTTGTCCAAAAGGAATTAGCTGATAGTATAACCTTGATTTGTTACAATCAAAAAACTAAAAACTTGATCTAAGTAATGCATAAACAATAGACAATAGGCTTTTTCCCCTCATCTTCAAGGCTGCAGGGCAATGTTCGAAAGAATTTTTTACTACAAAGGAAATGAGAAGAATGGAGAGTTGCTCGTGAAGACTATTAAAGACTACTTATAACAAGATTAACATAAATCTCAAAATATAGCCACTGGAGTAATGTTAATGGTTAAAGAGATAATATTTACCTTATATCCAATCCAAGAAACTGAAGCAATCACAGAAAATGCCAGTGCGTTGGTAAATTTCCTGTAGATATCCAATTTAACGAAACTTAATCTTGCCTGAGAAATTACATAGCATAACCAAGTTAGCAATGTAGGACACAATGACATTAGCAAGCCACAAAAATGCCTAAGAGAGGAGAACTATCATCCCTAAACAAAGCGTTGGTAGAACACTCTCTTCACAGAGAGTTTGGGTTAGGACTGCCAGCATCCTGGCTGTCCATCTTCACAATAGGACTGCCAAGATGCTGGCAGTCCTAACCCAAGAGAGTTTGTATAGAACACTCTCTTCACAGAGAGTTTGGATTAGGACTGTCAGCATCCTGGCAGTCCTTCATTATATTAGGACTGTCAGGAGCCCGGCAGTCCTGACCCAAACTCTCTGTGAAGAGAGTTTGAGTTTGGATATGAAACTCTCTTCACAGAGAGTTTCATACAGGACTGCCAGCCCCTGGCAATCCTTCATTATGTTAGGACTGCCAGGGGGCTGGCAGTCCTTCGATTTAAGATGAATCTTATTCATTATTTTCCACATAAAATCTCTTATACTGCAGCTTTGGGAAATTTGAAGCCGATAGTGATTCAATGCTGGAAAGCTAAGCTCATGTTCATGATAAAACTAAAAGTGATGCGTAGGTATCTGATTCAATTAACCTTTGAGGCCATCTTTTATATAGCGTACATGGTGAAAAATTTGGGGAAAAAATTGGGCTAGGGTTTAATTTTACGACCTAGAAATGTTGGAAGAGAAGAAAAGAGTAGAGGGAGAGAAGAAAAGTGTAGAGGGAGAGGAAAATAAATGAAATGGGGAGGAAGAGAAGAAAAGAGTTGAGGGAGAGAAGAAAAGAGTTGAGAGAGGGAGAGAAAAGAAGAAGAAGAAAAGTTGTCATTTATACCTAATGTTGGGCTGCCCCAAGTAAAAAAATGATGGCAAACTTGTAATATTTTGAAACATTTTTGGGCTACCCCCAAGTAAAAGTGGTAGTGCCCTTAGAAAAAGCCTACTACTACTTCCTTACTGCTCTCATAGCAGCCATCGTCACCTTGCAACTCACACTTGACGAAATCATGCCTCGAGATTTTCTTCTCAAACCATCTTTCGAGAGCGTACGACACCACCTCTAGGGCCGGCCCTAGGGAAAGCCCAACAAGCCGGTGGGCTTGGGCAACCCCCTAATCATAGGGCAACATTTTCTCCCAACCTGCCAAAAAAAATTGTTGCTTCTGCTGCTGACGCATGTGTGCAGTGAGCGGCTGATGAGAATTTTTGTGTATGCTGCTGAGTGCTGTCATCCCACTTCTCTCATCTCCATTTAATTTCTAGGTATTCTTCTCTTCTCCCCCTCTAATTTCTCCACTGTTTATTTTATTTCTCAATCTATCTACTTTGTTTGTTGAAGAGTCAGACCCATATTTTTTGGTTTCATGGTCATGGGAAGAAAAAAATCAAAAGATTCTGAACATGGATGATGGATTGGATTTGATAAATGATTACATATGTTGGTAATACCAGAAATCAAAAGATTTCGAACATGAAAAAAAATCAAAAGTTTTCGAACTTGGTATTTTGTTTAAGACGGAGGCCCCACTGATTATTTTGAAGTCTTGAGTAACTGAGTTCCAGTCCAGTTTGTCCAGAAAAGAAGAGTTATCTTTTTTGAAGCAATGTGGATCCTGTCTCCTGAAAGCAGATGGAGGTTACCCCTGTACTGGCCTTCTTCCAGTGTCGGTCTCAATGACAAGAGCTCTTACTTGAACTCACTGGCGTTCATCAACACCTCTCCTCTGGCGAACCTACGATCGTCGTCTCTAACTGAATGCTCCACTGAGGTCGTGTACAACAACCTTAACCGCAAAAAAAAAGCCTGGGCTGGGCCTACCCCCATCTCTAGAGGAGCCATATGATGTGGAAGCTCCACGTACGATTTTGAAGCTGAGCCTTCTTGTTAATTTAATGAAACCTATAAATTTATGCTATACTTGCTTTGTATTATTGTATAGGTACCAGAACCATGACAAAAAATGAAGATAATAAATATCGAGTGAGATTTTGACAACAAAATTCCGGAGCTTACAATAGAAGGGTCAAACAACGTCAAGATGCAATTACAAAATCACTACCGAGCTCAATTTCCAAGTTGTTTAATGCAAAAGCTCAAAATTCTCAACCTTTTGAGTCTAGTTGAAGAAGCTAATAATGAAAGTACATATGATGTCCTTGAAGAGCCTATCAATAAAGGTGATGGGGAACATAATGAAGAAGATCATAATCCTATAAATGATATTCTTGTGGATGAAGATGCTAACGAAGAAGCTAGTGGTGAAGGTCACGTGGAGCCTATGAGTGAAAATGTGCTTGATCTTGAAAAAGATGTCAATGTGAATTACGATCCGGGGTTGTGGAAAAAAAATTAATGAGGCCAAGAGGATACTCTTAGTTCAACGAGGCGATATTAAGATTTTGAAAGAAAATGATAAGTTACCAAGAGACAAAAATAATGGAAGGTCATTTTTTTTGTAAACATTACATTAGTCATCAACCAAATAGGGAGACGCATGAAAGAAAGTGGCTTGTCTATTCAAATGAGTTGAATTAAGTCTTTTGTTTTTGTTGCAAGCTATTCAAGCGTAGAAGGATGATATCTAATTTGGCCGAAAATGAAATTAATGATTGGCACTACCTACCTACAAAGCTTCGAGATCATGAAGGTAATCCAGAACACAATACAAATGTTGTGAAGTGGGTTGACTTACGAAAGGGACTAAATCTAAAGACAACAATTGACAAAGAAATGCAAGCACAAATTGACAAGGAAAAGGTTCGTTGAAAGATGATACTAGTTCGAATCATTGGGGTTGTGAAGACACTTTCGCGAAATGGTTTGCCATTTCGTGGTACTAATGAGAAGATCTACGAGAAGAACAATGGACTCTTTTGTCAAATTATAGAATTTGTTGCTGAATTTGATCCAACTATGCAAGAGCATCTTCTTCGTGCGATCAATAATGAAATTTCCAGAAAATTCAAAATGAGTTGATAATCTTGGTAACAAATGAGATCAAAGAAAAAATATTCTAAAAGATTTTGAAGGCAAAGTACTTCTCAGTTATTCTTGATTACACTCCAGATCTAAGTCATGAAGAACAAATGTCAATTGTCATAAGATGTGTAGATGTTGAAGATGGAAGTAAAATAAAGATAGAAGAGTTCTTTCTTGGGTTTATAAAAGTTCATGGCACTTTGGGCCTTGGACTTTTCAAGCAACTTGAAGATACTTTGATTGATCTTAAGCTCAATATTGATGATATAAGAGGTCAAGGTTATCATAATGGGGCAAATATGAAGGGAAAAAAATCAAGGTGTACAAAAGAGGCTACTTGACATAAATCCTAGGACACTTTATGTACCATGTGGATGTTATAGCTTAAACCTTGCACTATGTGATATGGCAAAATATTGTGTGAAAGCTAGGAACTTTTTTGCATATGAGCAAAAGGTTTATACTTTGTTTTTGGGTTCAACGCAACAATGAGAAGTTCTTAGAAGATATGTGAAGGGGTTGACACCAAAGCCGTTGTCGGTAACTCGTTGGGAAAATCATATTAAGAGTGTTAGAGCTATAAGAAATCAAGCACCGGAATTGAGAGATGCTTTGATTGAAATTGCAAACAGTTCTAAAGAGGATGTTGTGATGGCCGAAGCTAAAGGTTTGTGCAAAAATGCTTTAGAAGATTTTGAGTTCTTGATTAGCTTATGCATTTGGTACAAAATTTTGGATAAAATTAATCGAATTAGCAAAATACTTCAACAAGAAGAGATGAATTTGGAGGATGCAATTACAAGAATAAAGAAGCTCATTATATTCTTTCAAAAGTTTAGAGAAGATGGTTTGAAGACTTGATGAAAGAAGCTAAAGAACTTGCTAATGAAGTTGGTATCGATCCGACTTTTCCAAAAAAGAGAGTTGTTCGTAGAAACAAGCATTTCGATGAGGATATGGAGGCGAGTGTCGAATGAAGCCAAACACCGGATGATAATTTTAGAATCACCTATTTTATCCACATTATAGATCAAGCTCTTACATCACTCAAGGATCGATTTGAACAATTTGAACTTTTTGAAAAAATATTTGGGTTCTTGTTTAATGCAAAGTTGAGAAGTGTTAGTGATGAAAATTTGATGGATCATTGCACTAAACTAGAAAGGTTTTTGGAACACGACCAACATTGTGATATAAATGAGAAAGAGTTATTTGAAGACCTTAAAGAATTGAAAGCAATTTATCCAAAGAAGTAACAAAATTAATTGACATCCTTGACTTCATAGGATCTTATTGGAAAGATGGTGGTTTTCAGAATGCTTGGGTATCGAATTTTGTTGACTATACCAGTCACGGTTGCTTCGACAAAAATTGGCTTTTCCAAGTTAAAGTTGATAAAAAATTACCTTTGGACCACCATGGCACAAGAAAGATTAAATGGATTAGCTACGATCTCAATTGAAAATGAGCTACTAGAGAAGCTTAAGTATGATTACTTGATTGAAAAATTTGCTGCAAAAAATACAAGTAGAAGCATTTTTCTTTGAACCAAATTGTACTGGTTTATAAGCTATCATGATTGGACTTACTTTTTGGTTGTAACTTTTATAATCAAGATTTTATGGTATAGTTCAAACTAAAAGCACAATGTAATCTTGACTTTTATCATTTTTTTTTATCTATATGTTTTTATATTTTTTTTCATTTGTTCGATCATTTTCTTTTAATTGTAGTGTTCTTTGCAAATTGTATATGTGGTAGTTTTTGTTACTAACATTGCAATGCTTCAGCTTAGTAGATTTATTGCTTTTATGATTTTTTTTCTTTCCCTCTTTGCAATCCTGTCATCTTCACTCCTATTAATTCCTTTTCTCAAACAACGAATATACCCAAAACTGAAGAGACAGACAATGTACAGTAGATTTAGCCTAATTCTAGTGCAGACCCATCTTCACCTGTATACAATTTGTGTACGTTGTTTTGATGACTTCAAACAAGCAACTACATACATACACATAGTACTCTTGAATTATTAATTGTTATGGAGCAGAGAGCATCTTGTTCTGTTTTGATGTACTATGTTGTGTATTTTTTCTCTTTGCAATGCTGTTGCTGCTTTTTTTTTTTTTTTTTGGTGTCCTTTCTCCAAGCCGAGCCCCAAAGCCACCCAGCCGTCTGGAGGAGGATTCAAACCTGAGACCTATGTTCGGACGGCCTCCCACACTATCACTAGGCTAGTGCCTTAGGGACGCAATGCTTCTAATTAAAATGAGAGAGCCTTTAAGTAGTGTTCTTTAGACTGGGTAAGGGTAACCAAAATTTGTTTCGTCTGGGACAACCCAACCCTCCGGGTCAGCCCTGACCACCTCGCACCACAAGCACAGGCCTTCTAGATCTAACCAGACCGTCAACGACGACTTTCAATCCGACTCCCCGCTCCCAGACACGGACACGACCGCATTCCTCTGCGTGGACCGCAACGGGTGCTGCAACTTCACCTCGGTGCAGTCCGCGATGGATGCGGTGGGGAACTATAGCCTGAAGAGGACGGTTATATGGATCAATACAGGGATTTACGAGTAAGTTGTTGATGACACTTTTTTTAAGTACATTGTGACTCGTATGACATAATTGACATGTTTGTAAACCTGACATTTCAGTGAAAAGGTGACGATACCTGCGTGGAAGCCCAACGTAACATTTCAAGGACAAGGGTTCGGTATGACAGCGATAACATGGAACGACACAGCAAAGTCCGCCAATGGTACATTCTACAGTGCGTCGGTCGCAGTCTTCGTAGCCAATTTCGCCGCGAAGAACACAAGTTTCATGGTGTGTGAATGAAATTCATGAGAGGCCTCTAGGAGTCAGAATTTGCACATTTACATGGTCATGAAAAATTGGTACCCGTGTCCGTATCATGTCCGTACCGACATGTGTCTACAATGTACGTACCTGTTTAAAAATGTATGTATTTTTGTGATTTTACCGGAACTTCGGCTCCAATAGTGCAGCCTGAAGAGGCTATCCCTAGATCTGTCAATTGGGCCAATCCGGCACGAGTCCGACACGAAAAATTGGTCCATGTACCGGCCCGGTCAGATTAATCATGGCTCCGGACCGGCTCGGTCCCGTATAATCGATCGTGCCGGGCCACTTATATCGGCCTGGCCCTGCCCAGCCTGGCCCGACCCGAAGCCCAGGCACAATCCTACCGGGCCGGGTATTTGACGTCAACAAACTTGTCAAAAGCCGACCATTAGACAATGTGCTGAACACATGCATGAATACAGTGTCCTCTTCCCTACGAATAGGAGAATGAAACGGAAAGGTGGAGAGGCATGCATACAACCACAACAACGTGAGAAAGAAAAAAAAAATGTGACCCTTTTCACAAACCTCCTCCCACCCAACACAAATATTAATTTCATTCACGTTTGCATGTTCTACAAAATTTGTCCATTCACCAAAAACTAACTAAAGTCGAAGAAAGGACATTGAGTTTGAATGTTGTCCTGATATTTTGCAGCTAATTTTTCATGCAATTGGTGCTGCCAAATAAACTAGAGACTTGCATCTTATGTTGGCCTGATATTTCGTATGACAAATTGCAGAAATCTTAAGTAGTAGATTGCACAAGATATTAGTTGGAGAGAATGTGGATCGAAGTATTCTGGTGCAAAGCGTATAATGGTTTGTGCATAGAGATACTGTGATTTCAAATTTGTTTCTACTCAGGTCCGACCCGGCTTGATCCGAAGTCCATAGTGTCGTGGGTCATGTGCCGGGCTGGCTCAAATTTTTACCCTTAGACCTGGCACGGCCTGGCCAGCTATAGTGCATGGGCCTGAGAGGCCCGGCCCAGGTCCGACCCACTTAACAGCACTAGCCCTCGTGCAGGCTGTGGCGATCAGAGTCGACGTCGATCAAGCCGCATTCTGGGAATGCAGGTTCTTCGGAGGACAAGACACGCTTCACAATGACAGAGGGAGGCATTATTTGGACTGCTTCATCCAGGGTTTTATAGATTTCATATTCCGAATTGGAAGGTCAATCTATGAAGTAATATATATATATATATATATATATATATATATATATATATATATATATATATATATATAGTTGTCCATGACCATGCGAATGCGTGAACAGTTTTATCTATGCAGCAGACGCATGACATAAACATAATTAAGCTAGATAACCTATAACTCACACAACAGTTCATTTCTTGCCTCAAAATCGTATGTTCTGATTTGGCTATCCGTAGGCACCAAATACCCCGAGGCGTCGAGCCCCAAATCGATGTTTCAATGTTCTTCCTTTCAGCAGTTTTCGATTTTGAACCAAACTGCTCGTCTCGATGCGAGGTGCTAAGTTAATGTCTCTGGGCCTATTTATTCTAGTTATGTTACAGTTATCTCATGTTCTTTATCTTAGTGGCACAATATGTATGTTCAACCAACATCATCAATTTGAACGTTAACATGGAATTTGTTGGCTAGAATGAGTAGAAAAGAAGGGGCCCAACCATCCACCTAAAAGAAATGCGCCAAGAGTAGGAGAACGCTTCGCGATGATCAAACGTTAGTTACGTGAACTCCTACAATGGCACGGATATCTTATTAGAATTCCTCCTTCAATCCGTTCCCTTCAAAATTTTCAAAGGCGCATTCAGAAATCAACGCGAAAGTACACTCATTAAAACCAAGCAGCAAAACATCCAAAAACCAAGAGAACCAACAGCAGACCGGTCCCGTCACTCTCATTAGAGCTCATTCGCCAAGACACAGCCTGCTGCATCTAGGACTTATTCCAACAAAAGCCGATCCATTAGTTGTATTGGTTCTCATATCATTCGTCCAAATCAATTTTATTGATGTCCAAAGGTTTTGGTATACCAAACTCGTTGTCGAGTCAGACTAGTCATCTATGTTTTCGACCATGTCTGACTTGCCATGAGCCTATTACATAGTATTTCGTCCCAACGGGAGCAGGGTACTACACGTTGTTGTGCCCAGATTTTGTGGATGAAGCAAACCATGAAAGACTATCAGTTGTCCTACAGTCAGATCCCTATTACTGTGATAACACTAGTTCGATAAATCTCGTAAAGAATCCTATTTGTTACTCACGCACTAAGCATATAGAAATAAGACATCATTTTCTTAGAGACCATGTTTTACAAGGTGATATTTGTTTAGAGTATGTCGACACAGAACGTCAATTAGCTGACATCTTCACTAAACTCCTAGCTGAAGATCGTTTTAACTTTTACGAAAAAAATTAGGAATTTTAGAAGTTGAAGTTTTATAATTATATATTACTTGACCTGAATACATAAAATTGTAGAAAGTATTTTGGTTATAAGTCGAAAGGGCCCTTCTATTTTGGTTATAAGTCGAAAGCGGCAAAAACCACCCGAAAATCCTAACCCTAGCCACCCTCAACTCCTTCTTCCAAGCATCCCAAGGTCTGCAAGTTTGGATTCGAAGCTATTTTGGGTTTCTCTTCCACATTCTCTACTCAATTTCGGTATATTTTTACAATTTTCTTCACTTTTAAATTTCAATGGCTCCCAAAGTTTCTCATGCTTCCAAAAAGAAGAGAAAAGTTGGAGAAGCTTCCTCCTCTAATGTTCAAGAGAAAGGATCTTTCTCACTTTTTAGTCTCGCCATGTCGGACGGTAACTATTTTGATGAGTTCATTTTTGTCTCCATTGATGCATCCAAAGGGTGGTTCACCGACTTTGTCGAACGGAAAATTTTTTCGGGGATCCCAATCAACTTTACGTTATTTCCTGATCACTAATCTGTTTTTGAACACTTTAACTTTGAAAAGTTTGTTCAATCTAGTAATCCTATCTATTGGAATGCTATTCGAATATTTTATTGTAATCTTAGGTCACAAACGACATGGTTAAATATAAAGTCGGTGGGATAGACATTGAATTTGATGTCGATGATTTGGCTCTTATGCTTCATATTCCCAATGAAGGGGAAGCACTAGTGGATATCACCAAAATTCAATTTTCTGCCCACATGACTGTAGAGGCTAAAAATTAAGCTATGCTACTCACCAAGAAGTCATCTCATCAAGATGCATCATATCAATAGGTTGCGCCATATCAGGTTGCGCCTACATCAAGTTGTGCCACATCAGGTTACGTCTATCTCGGGTTGCACGAGAGCCACGTGGCGTATCTTCTCAAGAAGCTGTAACGGCATCATCATTGCATGACAACTAACAGCACGTATATCAAGGAAAATTCGTTCAAATTCCGCACAACACGGCCCTCGAGGAGATTTGGCTAGATTTTATGATAGATAGCAGTTTGCGCAACGTGTCAAGGTGTGCGAAGTTGTGCTTAGGCGCAAGTTGCTACATTGCGCCCCTGCGCAACCTGATGAAGCTCGTGCAAGGTGATCAAACAGTATCCAGAACATGGTGACATTGTGCGCAAGCCACTAACTTTGTAGAACGTGCCCATTATACTGTCTACGACCACACACATCTCACTCAAACGATGCCACACGTCCACAGCAGTTGGTGTAACCGCTCGTGCAAGTGAACAGGCGCACAACCTAAAGCTCGCACAACCCAGAATAACTGCTAAACAGTTATTTCTAGAACTCTATAAATGGAGTATCAAATCAGCCTCAAATGATCACGAATGATCATAATCTCCTGCTAAAGTGTTGTTGCATCCTCCAGAGGCTCGTGTCTTCGATATTACATTGTCCAAGGGATAAAGTGATCATCTTCTGATCAGATTCCTATAGTTGTACTTCTCCAAAAATCAATTGTACTTTTTGTAATCTTTCTTAGTTTGTAGAAATCAAACTTCTTTTGTTTTTTGCAAACAAAATGGCGACTTTGCTGGAGATGACTTTGTCCTCTGACGAGAAAGTGACAACTCAATGTGATACCGCATCGATCGACAAGATGCAGAAGACTTTGGTCGTTCAAATCGACCAAACCACTTACGAGGAAATGATCAGTGCTGGGGGTACCAAGCGCACCGCCGCTGCTGCTAAAAGCAAAGGGCGCACTGTGTGGACTCCCAAGTTTTCTCGGCCAACTATGGCTCCTGTGCAACTTGCGCAGCCTGTCTCTCGGCCACCCATGGTTTCTGCACAACTTGTGCAGCCTGTCTCTCGGCCAACCATGGCTCCTGCGCAACTTGTGCGGCCTATTTCTCGGCCAACCATGGTTCCTGTGCAACTTGTGCAGCCTGTCTCTCGGCCAATCAGAATTCTTGTGTAACTTGCGCAGAATGCTTCTCCGTCAACCAGAATTCCTGCGGAACCCGTGCCAACTGCTTCTTCGGCTCTGAACAAAGGGAAACGCCTTTTGGCTACTCCCTCATCTTCTTCAGTTCTGAACTCGGGGAAGAACCTATCTAGTGGAAGTGTTAAACAGAATAAAGAGAAGCGACCTTTGGCCTTTCCTCAACCTGCGCTTATGGCCTTTTAATCACAAAACAAAGGAAAATGCCTTTTGACTTCTCCCTGAACAGAGACAATCAAATCTCTACTAAGAAAGTGAGTTCTGTTCAAACTGAGATTTCTGTCACTCAATTGCGCCAGAGCAAGCACATGAGAACAGGTTGCGCAACACAAAAAAGAATTCTGCCAAATCCTAAAAATGCAACTATGGATCTTCCTACCCTGCTTATCTCAAGATCCAAGCAGGGTAACCTACTAGTGTCTCAGACAGATACACAAGTACTGTAGGACCGTTGAGCACCTCTAGAGGGGGGGGTGAATAGAGTGTGTGTGTGTGCAGCGGAAAATAATCACCAATTAAAAATTAAACTATGGCAGTGATATAAGAGACAGTAAATAAAGATAGAGAATTCAAACTCAGTGACACAACGATGTATACTGGTATCCCTCTGAGAGGACTAATCCAGTCTCGAGTACTCTTGCTCGATGTTAATCCACTATGGCACAAGCTTTAACTGAGAGCTTGCAGTCTCTTACAACACCGTGCTTGGTGACAAGCGCACGACCAGCTTTACAACACCGTGCTTGGTGACGAGCGCACGACCAGCTCCACAACAGAAAAAGTTGTTGAACTTGAACGACCTCTTTACAACTCTTGAAACACCAAAAGATTCTAAATCAACTCTGATAGTACTGGCTTTTGGCTAAGAGATGTATATGTATGATTTGAAAGTCTTAGATCGTTTGAAAACACTTGAGTAGTAGAGAAGAGAGAATGAAGAATGAATGAGTGATTTGAAATGAAAAGTTCTTCTCTATTTATAGGTGTTTTCTCGAACCGAACTCGAGCAGAACTCGGGCAGAGTTCGGATGCAAATATCTCGCAAAGAGACGTTGCTCGCTGATTTGGAGGCAACAGAAGTTTGAATCATTTTTGACCGAACTCGGTCAGAGTTCGGACCGAACTCGGGCCGAACTCGGTTACGAGTTCTGTCAGGAGATATTTGAAAATTATTTGTAAAAATAGTTTTCAAAATATGTTTTTGGTTATTTGTAAAATCATTTGTAAAGGCTATTTTCAAAAAATGTTTTGTAAATGAAAATACGAATGGTAAATAGGTAGGCTTTTGGAATGTGGACAGTTTTAACCCTAAGCCAGTATTACCAAAACTGATTTTACAACATAAATCCTAGACTCAATAAAATATAAAATACAGAATAAAATAAGAAATGAGTCTTCTGAAGATTTGATGATGTTGACGCTTTGTTTGATGCAGTACATCGTCCGTTGAATTTGATTTCATGTATCCTGAAATGATTAGCAGCATTTTTTATATTTTGTGTATTGACTTAAGTGTATGTTGATTATCAAAATCGGGTGTGACCATGGAATGGGCCAACAATCTCCCCCATTTTGATAATTGACAAACTTGAGTCTATACCAAAATATATTTATATAAAATAGAACAAAATACAAAGTACCTGAAAAAAATGAGATGTTTTGATTTTGTTTTTGGATGCTTTTTGGTATTGTACTCTTTTTCTCCCCCTTTGTCAAATTATGTGTCCAAACACAAGACAAAGTGAAGCAAAAAGATATAATCACAGCATATAACAACTACTATAGAAAGAAACAGCTCATAATAAACTAAAACAGTCATGAAAATTTCCACTAATAATCCAAAAGTACAACTGAAAATGTCTAACTAATCAGTTTAGACATAAAAAAAATCAACTGATCATCATCTAATCAATGTCCACTAGCCCATAGCTGAATCCACGTCACATCGTGGGGTCATCCGCACCAGGAGTCTCATGAAGAAAGTAGGCTGTAGTCGGGTCGAAATACTGAAAGGAAGCCTCATCAGTAAATCGAGGACCTGGAAAGGTAGGGTGAGGTAAGATGGTGACTGGATGGACAGGATCATGAGCCAGGCTGTAGTGGAGGTCAGCAATGCTATTTCTCAGCACCTAGGCCTGAGAAATGCGTCGAAACTCCGAATCCTGATGACGTTGCGTAGAGACAGCAACAAAGTCATCAAAGCGCTGATAGAACGTCAGATCAAATCCTGTGACAGGGGCCGGAGCAGGAGGAGCATCAGCAGGAGGGACCTCAGCATCAGCAGCTGGAGCAGGATGAGCTCCAGGAGGCAGAGGTGGAGCTGGAAATCGACGGGATCTAGTCAGCTCGACAGGAGTAGAGGAGATGGCACACGTCTCAAGATCAATCTCGAAACGTCGAAAGATAGAAGCTAAGTGCATTGGATATACTAGATTCCTACATGCATTTCTGCAGTTAAGCATCCAGGACATCACAGTTTTAGGAATAGAGAATGGGATGCCAAAGTGAATATGATATAAAGCAGATAGTTCCATAAAGGTTACTTCATCAGTAGAACCTTTCTTTGGAAGAAGGACGGAGAAAACCATACAATGAAGTTCATAGAAGATTTGGTTCAAATTTTTGGTAAAAATTCTACGGGGAACAGGGTTAGGATGACAGATTAGTTTCCTGAAGGAAGCAAGAGTGACATCAGCAGGGAATTGAATATGATAGATGTCAACCAAGGCATCACCAAGATCAGGAATATGGAAGAATTCGCTGATGTCGGTGGCGCTAAATTTCAATTCTTGCCCAGCAACGCAAGAATAGAAATTTCCGTTTGGTTTTACTTGCAGGTTACAGTAAAACATACGGATGGCGTTGTCATAAATATTTTCTTGTACCTCGAAGAAATCTCGGTACCTAAGTTGGTCAAAAGTTGGAGCGTACTCAAAGAAAGTAGTAAAATTTACAAAAGCTCCATTACAAATACGACGACCAGAAAAAGAGTCGAACCAGAGATCCGAAAAATCTTTATCCGGGAACAAAGTAGAGTCATATTCTTCGGGATCTCTAGGTCGTGCTGGACTGAATAGACTAGCAGGGGTGTATTCAGAAGAAGAGGAGGCACCTTGGGAAGTGGTTCCTCTTTGACGCTTGGGGGCCATGAGAAAATAGAGAGAAAGTACCTCTTAAAAAAGGAAGGAGGAACAAGATGATCGCCCACTAGATCTCTTCGGAACCTTGCTAGGATGGAGGAGGAGAAGCTTCTAGGAAGAGAGGAGTGATTTCCACGAGTTGTTGTGTGGAGAAAGTGGAAGAAAAGATGGGTTTTATAGGCATTAGGGCCGGCTGTTCGTTTCTGGAACCATAACAGCGCCGACCGAACTCGGTCCGAATTCGGTCCGAACTCGGTCAGAGTTCGGGCCGAGTTCGGCCACTTGCATTCCCGAGACAGTCAATGCATTCTGGTAGGTTTAAAAGTAGAATTTAATAACTTTGACTGTAATATTAAATAACGACTGTTATTTTTGGGTTAACTGTAGGGGTTGTCCCAGCTAATGGAGGTTCACCGGGGAACTCTTAAATACCGCTTCGTTTCGACCGTAGCCGTGGTGACAGACATACCCTTTTTAAGTTCGTACCCAAAAATAATTTTTGTTAAATAAATAATAAAGTATCAAGTCATAAATTCAATTTTAATTACCATATACATTATGAGTCTGAGAATTCAAGAATGCCGAGCTCACGCCTCAAAATGTTAAAACGGTCTTCAGCCAATGGTTTATGAATATATCTGCTAGTTGATGATCAGTGTCAATAAATTCTAGGCAGATATCCCCGTGTTGTTGATGATCACGAAGGAAATGATGTCTAATTTCTATGTGCTTTGTGCGTGAATGACAAATAGGGTTCTTAGTCAGATTTATACCACTAGTGTTATCACAATAAATAGGAACATTTGTGTAGTGCATATTGTAGTCCTCTAAGGTTTGCTTCATCCACAAAATCGGAGCACAACAACGTCCTGCGGCGATATACTCAGCCTCAGTTGTTGATAATGCTACTGAATTTTGTTTCTTGCTAAACCAAGAGACTAAGACCTTTCCTAAGAAATGACATGTGCCACTGGTACTTTTACGGTCCACTTTGCATCCAGCAAAATCCGTATCCGAGTAACCTATAAGGTCAAAGGATTTGGTTTTGGGATACCATAAGCCAACTGTAGAAGTTCCTTTAAGGTATCGAAAGATACGCTTAACGGCACTAAGATGTGATTCCTTAGGGTTTGCCTGATAACGTGCACAAATACAAACGCTAAACATAATATCAGGGCGACTAGCAGTTAAGTATAATAAACTACCAATCATACCTCGATACTTACGATGATCGACAGGTTTGCCACTTTCATCAGCATCAAGCTTTGTAGATGTAGCCATAGGCGTCCCGATTGGCTTTACATTCTCGAAGTCGTACTTTTTTAGTATGTCCTTCGTGTATTTAGCTTGGTAGATGAATGTTCCGTTCGAGTGCTGTTTGATTTTAAGTCCTAGGAAGAAGTTTAGCTCTCCCATCATACTCATCTCAAATTCACTCTGCATACACTTGGCAAAATCTTGACAGAGTTTTTCATTAGTAGAACCAAATATAATGTCATCTACATAAATTTGCACTAGAAGAATATCATCATTCATGGATTTAATAAATAAAGTAGTATCAATCTTTCCTTTCGAAAATCCATTATCAAGTAAGAAGGCGCTTAGGCGTTCATACCAAGCACGAGGTGCTTGTTTGAGTCCTGAAAGTGCTTTCTTAAGCTTGAAGACGTGATCAAGTTTTTGAAAATCTTCAAAACCAGGGGGTTGTTTCACAAAAACCTCTTCTTTCAAAAATCTATTTAAAAATGCGCTTTTTACGTCCATTTGAAAAAGTTTAAAATCATTAAAACAAGAAAATGCACAAAACATGCGGATGGCTTCTAGTCTAGCAACAGGAGCATAGGTCTCATCATAATCAATTCCTTCTTCTTGATTATAACCTTGTGCCACTAGACGTGCTTTGTTGCGTAGAACTTGTCCATCTTCACTGAGTTTATTTCGGAACACCCATTTGGTACCAATTATAGATTGACCAATTGGTTTAGGAACAAGTTCCCAAACTTGGTTTCTCTCAAATTGATTAAGTTCCTCTTGCATGGCAGAAATCCAAAACTCATCAGTAAAAGCATCATCTACATTCTTAGGTTCTATTTGTGAAATAAATGCTATATTTGCTGCTAATTCAGAATCTTTAAGAGATGAACGTGTACTTACACCTTTGGATACATCACCTATAATGAGAGTTTCTGGATGATCTGGCTTGAATCTCAATGATTCAAATCTTTGGGCCATATCTTTCACATGGCTCTTCTCAGTTCTTGTATCTTCGGAACTTTTATCAGTCCTTGCCTCTTGGATCAGATCTTTCTCAGAACTCTTCTTAGTCTTTGTATGTGTATCTTCATCATCACTGTCGCTAGATCTGTGACTATTTAACTCATCAAAGGTAACATTAATAGTCTCTTCAACAATCATAGATCTTTTATTGAAAATTCTATATCCCTTACTCTTAGCAGCATATCCGAGAAATATCCCTTCATCTGCTTTGGAGTCGAACTTTCCCAAGTTATCCTTGGTGTTCAGGATAAAACAGCGACAACCAAAAACTTTGAAATAAGAAATGTTTGGAATTCTTCCAAACCAAAGCTCATATGGTGTTTTCTTCGAGATTGGTCGAATTAACACCCTATTTAAAACATGACAGGCTGTACTAACAACTTCTGCCCAAAAATATTTAGGAAGATTATACTGATTCAGCATGACTATAGCCATTTCGCTTAGAGTACGATTCTTCCGCTCCACAACACCATTATGTTGGGGAGTTCTAGGACAAGAAAATTCGTGGTAGTATCCACTATCATCACAAAACTTTTTGAAATCAGAATTTTCGAATTCGCCACCATGATCACTTCGGATACGAGTAATCATGAAGCCTTTTTCGTTTTGTACCTTTTTGCAAAATATCTGAAATTCAAAAATTGCATCACTTTTGTTTGATAAGAAATAAATCCAAGTAAATCGAGAGAAATCATCAACAATAACAAAAGCGTAGAGCTTACCGCCAAGACTAGCGACTCTACTAGGACCAAATAAATCCATATGAATTAACTGCAAAGGTCTCGAATTACTTACAACGTTGATGGATTTAAAAGTAGACCTATGTGCTTTGTTCTTTTTGCAGTCAGCACATACCATATCTCTCTTGAATAGAATTTCAGGGAGTCCTCTTACCAACTTCTTTGTATTTAGACGTGAGATAGTATCCATGTTTGCATGTCCTAGTCTCATGTGCCATAGCCAGCTTTCATCTTGATTGGCTACTAGGCACCTTCCTGCATTATTAGTATTCTCCAAAAAGAAAACATAAATGTTGTCTTCTCTAATCCCTTTATATACGGGATCACCAGATGACATATCATATATGGTACATTTATCTTTCACAAAATTGATACCATAACCATTATCAGCCAAATGACTTATGCTCAATAGGTTATGTTTCAATTCAGTTACTAGACAAATATCCTTTATTATTGGATAAGGAGAAATACCTATAGTACCATTACCTATTATATCACCTCTCAAATTATTTCCGAAGGAGACGTATCCTTCTTTCTTCATCGATAGCGTAGCGAATAAAGATGCATCACCAGTCATGTGTCACGAACACCCGATATCGAGGATCCATTTGCTTCTAGCATGAGAGGGTTGAGGGTCCACCTACAAGACAAGTAGATGAATCCTTTGGTACCCATTTTCTGTAGGGTCCATACTGATTAGCTTTAGGTCTCCAGACTAAAGTGTGATTGTCAACAAGCTTTCTTGCTAAACAATACTGTGATATGTGTCCGTGCGTACCACAATAAGTGCAAGTCAGTTTAGAACTAGATGTGGTTGAAACTGTGTTCACATGCTTGTTTGGTTTCTTGGTGTCACGCCCCAGGACCAGAATACTGGAGAGCGGGGGCGGACATAGCCAGCTACGTATATTGAAATAGAATATATCTCAACTATACGGTCACGGCTGTCTAGATATGAGGGTTTACTACAAGCCAGCAGTCTCTTAAGGTCAAGCCTATTGTCTCAATCTCAAGCAATTTAACAGAGTTACAAGATATTAGAGCATCAAATATATATATATATATATAAGGCGTCCCAAATATTACATATTGGATGATCATGAAGCTAGTCGTACAAAATGATGGGACTAGCAAGAGTTCAGTCATACATGATCAACCCTAGGATTTGTTAATCATGTTTACAGCCCGTAGGCAGACAGTAAGTAAATGTGCATCGAGCTAACAGGTGCTCGTCGACTAAACGCCTCAAAAGAATAAATTTACATATAAGTGGGTGAAACAAAAGGAAAACCCACTCTTGGCCCGGGTTCCGTCTAGTTGTCACCATTGGGTTGGAAGCTCGGTAGATCCTCGGAAGCTGCTCCGAAATCTGGCCACACAAAACCAGCTGGGTCAAACCCCAGAAAGAGCAAGTGCCACAAAGGAGGCCACAAATAAGAACAAAAGCCAGCATATCAGAACATAAGGAATAAAAGAAGTACAAGTAGTAAAGTACACAGGGCGATAAACGACTAGGGATATGGAACCATTCCGGGAGCCAGGTTACAATCCTTAAACCAAACAAGGACCGGGATTGTACCCCTTCGCCTGAATAGCTCACTGTCTCTACCCATTTATCGTTAGAGATAAGTAAAATAATCATGATCAAGAGTTCCAGGTACATGGGCTAGACAAGACTTAGACAGAGCTGGACAACATTCATTCACAATCGGCCAAGCAAGTACTACGGCTTACTACTTTAACTAACTAGGGTTATCACAAGCCTAATTACTAACAAGATGCAAGTGAGAATTTCCAGTCCCAAGCCCTGCAGACCATCCAGTTATCTTTTCGCGGGTTGAGAGTTATAGGTGGGTACATTGCCCGGGAGACAAATGTACCCTTAGGTGACTTAGAGGGTGCAACACATGACAGTGTGCTGGAAATGTGCTCTACTCGTCGGCAAGCTACAAGTCCATTAAAGCGCCCAGATAACGAGATTGCCTGTGACTGGGAATTCTCCATGTTCTAGTTTGATCTAATAATTAGCCTAATCCAATTTAGCGCGAGTCCCTGGCCGTGGTACCCAGGAAGTCGCGTCCTAGACATGATGCAAGACAAGACAAATGGATTGTACAAGCAAGCAAGCAGGAACACCCACGGTGTCAAGTTGATTATACGAGTTAATTACAAGTTACAAGTCAAGTCAAGTCAGGAGTGCGCCGCCACGGGCCACTATCAAGTTATCAAGATAAATCATGTCAGGGTGCTTGTCAGGAGTGCGCCACGACGGGCCACTATCAAGTCAGGTTGGTCATGTCAGGAGTGCACCACTACGGGCCACTGTCGTGTTATGCTAGGTCCTTGTCATACCATGCCATGTACAATAGACATTCCAAACATATTAAGTAAAATCAAGTTCATGACAAAAGGCGTAAGGATATAAAATGGGCATAAAATATCTAATACAATATCAATATATATAGGACTATAGAAGAGCCAGGCTTAAAGAAAATAAAACCAAATCTCCAAGAGCCAATGGTTTGCGCAAGGGGTCAGGGAGTTGGATTGCGCAGGAGTCAAGTGCGCCAGGAGGCCAACTGCGCAGGGTGAACTGCGCAGGGTACCAACTGCGCAGGAGTGGATGGCACAGCAGATGGGTTGCACACAGGAGGATTGCACAGGGGTGGATTGTGCAGGGGTTACTTTGCGCATGGCTGGCTTGCGCATGGCTCGCTTGCGCCAGCGCAATCCAGCGCAGCGCAAAGCACTGGCCAAGTGATTGCGCAATCGGCCATGCGCTAAGGAGCACAGGCCGGGGGTGCGCAATCGGCCATGCGCTAAAAAGCGCAAGGCAGAGGGCTGTTCTTCCTGGCCGAGAGCAAGTCCAAGAACACCAAGAACTTTAATTCTTCATAACTTAGCCAAATTAAAACCAAATCTAGATTTTCAAAGTTCTAACTTGAGTAAAATCGAATTCTCTTCCACATGGAAGCATCAAAACATACAAAAATCAAAGTTAAATAGATCAAAACCATGTAAATCCGAAAATAGTAAAAACCTAGATCTAGAACAAAGGAAACTCCAAATCACAAAATGTCAAGTTCTAAAGTTGTTCTCCATGGCCTAATCTAGCTAATAGACAAATAAAAAGTGGTGCTTATTTGATGGCAAGGTGTACTTGCCTAATGGGTTGGGGAGTTGTGGAAGAAGGAAGAAGAAGAAAATTAATGGAGAGTAAAGAGGAGAGAAAAAGTTTGGTGGAGATATATTGAGGGTGGTTGTGTTGTGTTGAGGGTAGAGTGTAGGTTAAAGTGTTCCACTCATGATGAACCAAACCAAACCAACTTCCACAAAATAAAACCAAGCCATGGTCCAAAACCCATTTACGAGAAACCAAAATCCGCAAGTCGAGAAAATTAAAATACGTGCCAAAATCAAATACGAGCATAAATACCTAATACAGGAAATTGGGGTGACAACTCTACCCACCTTCAAAGAATTCCGTCCTCGAAATTTAATCAAGGAGCTAGAGATTGCCACGACAAGCTATACTAAGCACAGACAAGCTATACTAAGCAGTTCAATCATACAATCATACAATGCAAGCAAGGAAAGGGAAAGCGTAAGGCATAAGAAAGACATTATACCTCACGAGTCAAACAGGTAGGGATATCGCGATCGGATGTCGTCCTCACGCTCCCACGTTGACTCACCTAGAGAGTGATGACCCCAAGCAACACGGACTAAGTTAATAGTCTTGTTCTTGAGCGTCTTTTCTCTCCGGTCCAAAATAGACACGGGCCTCTCCTCATACGAAAGGTTGGTACCAACAACCAATTCCGAATGATCTAGGATATGGCTCGGGTCCGAGATGTACCGTCGTAATTGGGACACATGGAATACATCATGTACCTCACTTAGCGACGGCGGAAGAGCGAGACGATAGGACACATCGCCTACTCGCTCCAGAATATCGAACGGCCCTATATACCTAGGACTAAGCTTTCCCCGTACGCCAAAATGAATGACACCGCGGGTAGGCGAGATCCTAAGGAATACATGGTCGCCGACGGCAAATTCTAAGGGACGCCGATGAGCATCGGCCCAATGGCGCTGGCGATCCTGAGCAACTCGGAGGTGATCTCTGACTCTCCTGACCACTTCAACCGTCTGAGAAATCAGTTCTGGACCGAGCATCTGCCTCTCTCCGACATCGTCCCATGCTAACAGAGATCTGTACTTCCTACCATACAGAGCCTCGAAGGGTGCCATCTGGATACTGGCCTGGAAACTATTGTTGTACGAGAATTCTACCAGGTGCAGGTGATCCTCCCACGAACCACCGAAGTCAAGGGTACACGACCGCAACATATCTTCGAGAGTTTGTATAGTACGCTCTGACTGCCCATCTGTCTGCGGATGATACGCTGAGCTGAACTTGAGACGAGTCCCCAAACTTTGATGAAGACTGCGCCAGAAGTGCGATATGAATCTCGTATCCCTGTCTGATACTATGCTGACTGGCACTCCGTGAAGTCGGACGATCTGCCTGAGATACATCTCTGCTAGCTGTGCCGTCGATTGTCCAACTCTAAATGGAAGAAAGTGTGCCACCTTGGTAAGCCTGTCCACAATGACCCAAATAGCATCTCTGCCTGTCGGAGATCTGGGTAACCCAGTCACGAAATCCATGGTTATGTGTTCCTATTTCCATTCTGGGATCGGTAAAGGTTGAAGAAGTCCAGCTGGCCTCTGATGTTCAGCCTTGACTTGTTGGCAAACCAAACATCGAGAGACATACCGGGCTATCTCCCTCTTCATACCATTCCACCAAAAGTGTTGACGAATATCTCTATACATCTTCGTGCTGCCTGGGTGGATGGAATACTGCGAACTGTGAGCCTCTGCCATGACTTCCTGTCTGATATCTCCACTGGGTACACAAAGACGCGTACCGTGTCGAAGTGTACCATCCTCATGAATACATAACTCTGGCCTTCTCCCTGCCTCGCACTCTGCTCTGAGCCGCTGAATCTTGGAATCTGTTAACTGTGCGGTCCGGATCCTCTCAACTATGGTGGACTGAATCTGTAGGCTGGCCATCAAGGCCATATTGGAAGAAAGAACCACTTCAATTCCCATCTTCTGAAGATCCGCCAATAGCTCTAGTTGCGCCGTCAGGAAATAAACTCCGGCTCTCTGGCTCAACGCATCTGCTACAACGTTGGCCTTCCCTGGATGATACTGCAAATCCACATCGTAGTCCACCAGTAGCTCGAGCCATATTCTCTGCCGCATATTAAGATCCTTCTGGGTAAAAACATACTTCAGGCTCTTATGATCAGTAAAGATCTCTACTCTATCTCCGTACAAGTAGTGCCTCCACAACTTAAGTGCAAACACTACTGCTGCTAGCTCCAAGTCGTGGGTCGGGTAATTCTTCTCATGATCACGGAGTTAACGTGACGCATAAGCAATTACCTTCCCATACTGCATCAAAACACATCCCAATCCTCTGCCTGAAGCGTCGCAATAAACTGTGAATCCTCCGGTCCCATCTGGAAGGGTGAGAATGGGAGCCGTTATCAAACCTCGCTTCAACTTCTTAAATGATTCCTGACATTCTGCTGTCCAAACGAACGGCACATCCTTGCGGGTCAGCTGGGTCATCGGTGCTGAAATCTTTGCAAAATCAGAGACGAACCGCCGGTAGTAGCCGGCCAATCCAAGAAAGCTGCGAACTTCTGCCACTGAGCTGGGTACTGGCCATGCCTCGATAGCCACAATCTTCTGGGGATCCACTTCCACCCCTCCTCTGGTAATAATGTGACCCAAGTAAGAAATGCGATCGAGCCAGAACTCGTATTTACTGAACTTGGCGTACAACTGGTGCTCTCTGAGAATCTGGAGGACAACTCTGAGATGTTGCTCGTGCTCTGCTTCACTCTTGCTGTAGACCAGGATGTCATCAAGGAACACTATCACAAACTGATCCAAGTAAGGCATGAAAATACGGTTCATGAGGTCCATGAACACTGCCGGCGCATTGGTCGCTCCAAAGGGCATAACTAGAAACTCCCAATGCCCGTACCTAGATCTGAACGCCGTCTTCGGGATGTCCTGCTCTCTGACTCTGATCTGGTGGTATCCTGACCGCAAGTCTATCTTCGAGAAAACTGAAGCCCCTTTGAGTTGATCAAATAAGTCATCTATCCTCGGGAGAGGGTATCTGTTCTTGATTGTCACTGAGTTCAAGGTACGATAATCAACACATAGCCTAGATGTACCATCCTTCTTTTTCACAAGATGCATCGGGGCTCTCCAAGGCGATCCACTTGCACGAATGAATCCCTTGGTCCTGAGTTCTTCAATCATCTTGTACAAAATCTCCAACTCTGAAGGCGCCATTCTGTAGACTCGCTCTGATACTGGTGCTGTTCCGGGAATCAAGTCGATGGTGAACTCGATCTCCCGCTCTGGTGGCATCCCTGGAAGTTCCTCTGGGAAGACATCTGGAAACTCTTCAACTATCCGGGGCAACTGCACTGCTGCTACTGCCATCCGCAATACTGGAGGAGATGGCTCTACTGCGCCTCTGGAAAATAAAAACTCTGGCTCTCCGGGAATACTAAAGACAACTCTGCCAGCATGGCAGTCTATCCTAGCATAATAGTTCCTCAACCAATCCATGCCTAGGACTACATCATAGTCTGCCATAGGGAACTCTATGAGCCTAGCGGAAAACTCTCTACCGCTAACTACGATCCAACACGAGGAAAACACTCGATCTACTCCCACAAGACCATTACCAGTAAGTATATTGAGCCTCTCTGATAATGACTCGGGCTCCAACCCTATCCGTGTCGCGAATCGTGCAGACATGAATGAATACGATGCACCAGAATCAAATAATACAGATGCTGGAAAGGTGTTGACGAGAATAGTAACTGCCACTACCTCACCTGGTGCAACTTCTTCTTCCATGGTCATTATCATAGCCTGACCTCTAGCTGCGGGTCCTCTCTGCTGGAAACCCCTCTGTCGGTTCTGTGCTGGAGCCTGGGTGATCTGCTGCTGGTTCTGCAGCTGAAAGGCCTGGGCCTGAGGCAACAATGGCCTCGGGTATTGCTGCTGCTGCTGAACTGGAGCTGGGGCTGGTCCTCTCACCGAAGAACTAGAAAGGTTGGATGATGATGGACCTCCCCTATTCGGGCAGGTCCCTATCTGGTGGTCTGCTCCTCCACAAGCCAGGCACAATCTCTGTGCCCTACGACACTCTGCCACTACATGGCCCGGCTTTCTGCAATGCGAACATCCCACCGCGGAAGACTGCTTCTGCTTCTGTTGCTGTGGGTACGTCGGGGTCGAATGCTGAACCGACGTCACTGAGGCCGCCCGCCTCGGAGTTCCAATGGTTATACCCCTAGCTGCCGGGGCTGGAGCTGAAGATTGGTGCATCTGGTTGTGGGACCGCTTCCTGCCTCCGGTCCTGTCCACAATTCTCCGGAAGGTATACTCATGCCTCCTAGCTGCCTTCAACACTGCATCGAACGTCTGGTGCTCGAACTGCTCCACAGCCAATAATATCTCTAAGTGCAGCCCTTGCTGGAATCGCTGAGCCCTATCGAACTCGGTTGCCACCAAGGTGGGGGTGAACCTACTCAGCCTGGAAAACTCGGTCGCAT
This sequence comes from Iris pallida, assembly GCA_029216955.1. Lineage (NCBI taxonomy): Eukaryota > Viridiplantae > Streptophyta > Magnoliopsida > Asparagales > Iridaceae > Iris > Iris pallida. Next base: position 9,053,773 of record JANAVB010024597.1, on the reverse strand, counting down.
AGCCATTGACCGTCCTGTCTCCTTGCTTCAAGTTGGTGAATCTGGTCTGCAGGTCGTATCGTGCCACCGCATCGAAGTACTTTGTCTGGAATCTCTCTCTGAACGTCGCCCAAGTGACTGGTGCTGCTAATCCCATGGCCTGAGCTGCCCACCAATCACGAGCCAAGTCTAACAACTGTAGGCATACCACCGCCACCTTCTCATTCTCGGGTGTCCTAGCTGCTTCTAGAACCACCTCGGTATCCTGAAGCCAAGCGTCTGCGGCAATCGCATCTTCACTGCCGTCAAAGAAGGGAGGGTTCAAGCGCTTGAAACTGTTGGCCGCCTGATTCCCTTGGGGACCTCCTCGGTTTAGTGCATTATGAACTTCCTGGTACAAGGCGTCGCCTCGACGATCTTGGGATGCAAGTAGTTCTCTGATAAGCCCTACCAAAGGTCCCTCATCCTGTCTAGCTGGTTGAGCGGGCGGAGCTGCCCGAACTAGAGGTTTCGAGCCTCCGGGAAGCATAACTCGGAAGGCTACTCCAGAGTGCTGAGCTTGATCTTCCTGGCGCTGGGGTGCTTGTCGAGCTTCCTCTGGCTGGTTGGCAGGTCCGGGAGTAATGCCGCTGAAGAAGACGACATAGAGAACAGTAAGGAAGGACCAGGACAGATCAATGATACAAGCGTGTGATCAGGTCAAGAATCTCGATTTGAAGATACGAGCAGAGATCAAGGGCGAATATTGATTGAGACATCTATTCGGTAAACCCCCACATTTCTTGATTGACAAGACCTGCATGGGCCACCACTTAAACCATGTTACGCCCCAGAACCAGAATACTGGAGAGCGGGGGCGGACATAGCCAGCTACGTATATTGAAATAGAATACATCTCAACTATACGGTCACGGCTGTCTAGATATGAGGGTTTACTACAAGCCAGCAGTCTCTTAAGGTCAAGCCTATTGTCTCAATCTCAAGCAATTTAACAGAGTTACAAGATATTAGAGCATCAAATATATATATATAAGGCGTCCCAAATATTACATATTGGATGATCATGAAGCTAGTCGTACAAAATGATGGGACTGGCAAGAGTTCAGTCATACATGATCAACCCTAGGATTTGTTAATCATGTTTACAGCCCGTAGGCAGACAGTAAGTAAATGTGCATCGAGCTAACAGGTGCTCGTCGGCTAAACGCCTCAAAAGAATAAATTTACATATAAGTGGGTGAAACAAAAGGAAAACCCACTCTTGGCCCGGGTTCCGTCTAGTTGTCACCATTGGGCTGGAAGCTCGGTAGATCCTCGGGAGCTGCTCCGAAATCTGGCCACACAAAACCAGCTGGGTCAAACCCCAGAAAGAGCAAGTGCCACAAAGGAGGCCACAAATAAGAACAAAAGCCAGCATATCAGAACATAAGGAATAAAAGAAGTACAAGTAGTAAAGTACACAGGGCGATAAACGACTAGGAACATGGAACCATTCCGGGAGCCAGGTTACAATCCTTAAACCAAACAAGGACCGGGATTGTACCCCTTCGCCTGAATAGCTCACTGTCTCTACCCATTTATCGTTAGAGATAAGTAAAATAATCATGATCAAGAGTTCCAGGTACAGGGGCTAGACAAGACTTAGACAGAGCTGGACAACATTCATTCACAATCGGCCAAGCAAGTACTACGGCTTACTACTTTAACTAACTAGGGTTATCACAAGCCTAATTACTAACAAGATGCAAGTGAGAATTTCCAGTCCCAAGCCCTGCAGACCATCCAGTTATCCTTCTGCGGGTTGAGAGTTATAGGTGGGTACATTGCCCGAGAGACAAATGTACCCTTAGGTGACTTAGAGGGTGCAACACATGACAGTGTGCTGGAAATGTGCTCTACTCGTCGGCAAGCTACAAGTCCATTAAAGCGCCCAGATAACGAGATTGCCTGTGACTGGGAATTCTCCATGTTCTAGTTTGATTTAATAATTAGCCTAATCCAATTTAGCGCGAGTCCCTGGCCGTGGTACCCAGGAAGTCGCATCCTAGACATGATGCAAGACAAGACAAGTGGATTGTACAAGCAAGCAAGCAGGAACACCCACGGTGTCAAGTTGATTATATGAGTTAATTACAAGTTATAAGTCAAGTCAAGTCAGGAGTGCGCCGCCACGGGCCACTATCAAGTTATCAAGATAAATCATGTCAGGGTGCTTGTCAGGAGTGCGCCACGACGGGCCACTATCAAGTCAGGTTGGTCATGTCAGGAGTGCACCACTACGGGCCACTGTCGTGTTATGCTAGGTCCTTGTCATACCATGCCATGTACAATAGACATTCCAAACATATTAAGTAAAATCAAGTTCATGACAAAAGGCGTAAGGATATAAAATGGGCATAAAATATCTAATACAATATCAATATATATAGGACTATAGAAGAGCCAGGCTTAAAGAAAATAAAACTAAATCTCCAAGAGCCAATGGTTTGCACAAGGGGTCAGGGAGTTGGATTGCGCAGGAGTCAAGTGCGCCAGGAGGCCAACTGCGCAGGGTGAGCTGCGCAGGGTACCAACTGCACAGGAGTGAGCTGCACAGGGTACCAACTGTGCAGGAGTGGATGGCACAGCAGATGGGTTGCGCACAGGAGGATTGCGCAGGGGTGGATTGCGCAGGGGTTACTCTGCGCATAGCTGGCTTGCGCATGGCTAGCTTGCGCCAGCGCAATCCAGCGCAGCGCAAAGCACTGGCCAAGTGATTACGCAATCGGCCATGCGCTAAGGAGCACAGGCCGGGGGTGCGCAATCGGCCATGCGTTAAAAAGCGCAAGACAGAGGGCTGTTCTTCCTGGCCGAGGGCAAGTCCAAGAACACCAAGAACTTCAATTCTTCATAACTTAGCCAAATTAAAACCAAATCTAGATTTTCAAAGTTCTAACTTGAGTAAAATCGAATTCTCTTCCACATGGAAGCATCAAAACATACAAAAATCAAAGTTAAATAGATCAAAACCATATAAATCTAAAAATAGTAAAAACCTAGATCTAGAACAAAGGAAACTCCAAATCACAAAATGTCAAGTTCTAAAGTTGTTCTCTATGGCCTAATCTAGCTAATGGACAAATAAAAAGTGGTGCTTATTTGATGGCAAGGTGCACTTGCCTAATGGGTTGGGGAGTTGTGGAAGAAGGAAGAAGAAGAAAATTAATGGAGAGTAAAGAGGAGAGAAAAAGTTTGGTGGAGATATAATGAGGGTAGTTGTGTTGTGTTGAGGGTAGAGTGTAGGTTAAAGTGTTCCACTCATGATGAACCAAACCAAACCAACTTCCACAAAATAAAACCAAGCCATGGTCCAAAACCCATTTACGAGAAACCAAAATCTGCAAGTCGAGAAAATTAAAATACGTGCCAAAATCAAATACGAGCATAAATACATAATACAGGAAATGGGGGTGACACTTGGAGAACCTATAAGTGAAAGCATGATGATATTCGTGTTTCTTCTGTGCTTTCTTGTTTTTAGTCCTCTTAGGTGTATGCTTAGCATTAGGACTAAAATTAGGCTGTGTCACAGGTATTGCCTGTTTGCCTAACTTAATTTCTAACTTTTTAGAAATCGCAATAGACTCTTCATATTTAGCAGTCATAACTGAGAGTCTATGTTCTGTTACTAAGTGCATCTTCTTCTCTGTGTCATACAACTTTTGCATCTTAACATAATCTCTTTCTTTCTTTTCAATATTGAGGATAGCCTCATGATAGTCTACCTTGAGTTTTGCTATCTCTTCCATGTTACCGGTAGTAGACGTCTCTTCAATATCTTCAATAAGATTGGACAGTCTAGCTAACTCGGTTGTGTATGCCTTAATCTCTTTTCGAGATTGCTTATACTTGTCAAGCACATTTTTGTGTTCTTCAAGTAAATCACTAAAGGCATTTTCTAACTCATCGAAAGTAAAATCAACATATAGAGGGTTTAACTATACCTTATCAAATGCCATAAGACAGACATTTGTATTACCGCAGGGTCTATCTTCTTCTTCTGTATCACTGGCATCACTTTCATGCCAGATACTTGTGTTGGCATACTTTCGACCAGTTGTTGCTTTTCTGCTTGATCTTGATCTGTCATAAGGACTGCTTCTCTTGGTGGTTGGACAGTCTTTCTTCATGTGCCCTGACTTCTTACATCCAAAGCATATGGTTTCATCTTTATTGCTTTCTTGGATATCTTTCTTCTTTCTGCTTGTAAACTTTAGGTACTTCCTGAAGTTCTTCACAAGTAGGGCTTATTCATCACCACTTGATGATTCTTCATCGGAGTTATTGCATGTTGATTTTATTGCTTGAGCTTTGAAGGCAATAGATTTCTCCTTTGGTGTTGCTTCCTCAAACTCTTGCAAATCAAGTTCATGGGTCATGAGTTTGCCCATCAGCGTTTCCAGAGTCATAGTGGTGAGATCGTTTCCTTCAATGATTGCTGTGGCTTTTGGATTCCAGTTCTTTGTTAGAGCCCGCAGCACTTTTCTGATCTTCTCGTGATTGCTGTAATCCTTGCCAAGAGATTGTAAAGGATTAGTTATATCAAGGAAACGAGTAAACATCTGTGTAATTGACTCACCGGGTTTCATCTTAAAAGATTCATACTCCTGTGTCAGTCTTCTAATTTTGGATTCCTTCACTTGGGAAGTCCCTTCATGGGTTACCTCAAAGAGTTTCCAAATTTCGTGAGACGTCTTACAGGTTGAAACTCTGTTGAACTCGATTTTGTCAATTGCACAGAATAGTGCATTGATGGCTCGAGCATCAAGACTAGCCTTTGCTTTTTCAGTATCGGTGTACTTGTCATGAGGCTTTTCCATAAGAATGCCTTCAACTACTGTGGGTGCTTGCTTCTTATATCCATCAATAACTATTGACCAAAGATCAAAGTCAAGAGACTTTAGAAAGAAAGTCATTCGTGTTTTCCAATAGGTATAATTTGTTCCATCAAATAGGGGAGGTCTATTTGTGGATTGCCCTTCACCGTTGAATATAGATTTCACGGCTGCCATATATATATACTCTCTAAGGTATGTTATATAAGAATATAACCTGCTCTGATACCAATTGTAGGACCGTTGAGCACCTCTAGAGGGGGGGTGAATAGAGTGTGTGTGTGCAGCGAAAAATAATCACCAATTAAAAATTAAACTATGGCAGTGATATAAGAGACAGTAAATAAAGATAGAGAATTCAAACTCAGTGACACAGCGATGTATACTGGTATCCATCTGAGAGGACTAATCCAGTCTCGAGTACTCTTGTTCGATGTTAATCCACTATGGCACAAGCTTTAACTGAGAGCTTGCAGTCTCTTATAACACCGTGCTTGGTGACAAGCGCACGACCAGCTTAACAACACCGTGCTTGGTAACGAGCGCACGACCAGCTCCACAACAGGAAAAGTTGTTGAACTTGAACGACCTCTTTACAACTCTTGAAATACCAAAAGATTCTAAATCAACTCTGATAGTACTGGCTTTTGGCTAAGAGATGTATAGGTATGATTTGAAAGTCTTAGATCGTTTGAAAACACTTGAGTAGTAGAGAAGAAAGAATGAAGAATGAATGAGTGATTTGAAATGAAAAGTTCTTTTCTATTTATAGGTGTTTTCTCGAACCGAACTCGGGCAGAGTTCAGATGCAAATATCTCGCAAAGAGACGTTGCTCGCTGATTTGGAGGCAACAGAAGTTTGAATCATTTTTGACCGAACTCGGTCAGAGTTCGGACCGAACTCGGTTACGAGTTCTGTCAGGAGATATTTAAAAATCATTTGTAAAAACAGTTTTCAAAATATGTTTTTGGTTATTTGTAAAATCATTTGTAAAGGATATTTTCAAAAAATGTTTTGTAAATAAAAATACGAATGGTAAATAGGTAGGCTTTTGGAATGTGGACAGTTTTAACCCTAAGCCAGTATTACCAAAACTGATTTTACAACATAAATCCTAGACTCAATAAAATATAAAATACAGAATAAAATGAGAAATGAGTCTTCTGAAGATTTGATGATGTTGACGCTTTGTTTGATGCAGTACATCGTCCATTGAATTTGATTTCATGTATCCTGAAATGATTAGCAGCATTTTCTATCTTTTGTGTATTGACTTAAGTGTATGTTGATTATCAAAATCGGGTGTGACCATGGAATGGGCCAACAAGTACTAGATCTATCTGACCTACGCACCTATCTCAACAAGCGCCAGTCAACACCTACTTCAGCAAGATGCAAACATACTACGCCAGTGGTCAACTTGCGTCAGAAGCAGACTTCTGAAGTCAAGCATCCCTTTACCTATGCTAATCAACTCAGCACTTCCTTGTATACTCAGAGAACAGGACATCTCAAGAATAGGAATCATATTCCTAATATCATTAAAGAATATAGTTCTTCGACCTCTTCTCATCCTGATGTTGTAATCGATCTCCATGAAGTTCTTAAACAGAAGCGAAAGATCCCAAATCCGTCTCATCCAATGCATTCCCAAGAACATCATTGTAACCATCACCATGAGGTAGTTATCAAATGCTGTTTTCAATCAGCTAAACGGTCCGTCTTCGACCGTCTGAATTACTCTCAGGTTCCTCAACCGATGATACAAGATAAAAATGAATTGTTGTATGCCTCTGTCAACATGACGTCTCGAAGTACTGGGATGGAAAACGTCCGAGACGTAATGCATCCCGCAATCCTAGTCAACAATACTTAGATCGGATTCATGAATCCGACGAAGGAGTATACCAATATACTAGATCAAGAAGCTGAGACACAATCGGTCAAAGCAATCTTCCTTCCGACCAAGACACAATCGGTCAAAGGAATCTTCCTTTCGACCAAGAAACAATCGGTCAAAGGAACCTTCCTAATTCCAACCAAGATTCTCTCAGTCAACAGGACATCCCTATCACTTATTTTTGGGGTGATTCCTTATATGACTTTGATGCTGATAGTGAAAGTTTCGAAAGGACCATCTTTTCCACTAGCTCATCTTCAATGGCTAGAGAAGTGACTACTTATGTCATCACAGAAGATAAAGATGCTTCCAGTTCTAACAATCAAGAGCAGAGAATTGCTGCTTTGAAGGCTAGTTTGAAGAACATGGCTGAGATGATGACATGCATGCATGCTGTGATTATGGCACAATATACGGTTCCACCGGTTGTGAATCCGATTCTGATTCAAGAACATGTAACAACACCAGCTTCCATCAATATGGATCTGGGGGTACAGTCTCTTCACACCGCTTCCATACCTGCACAGGCTATTCCAAGTCAATCTGTTGATGGAGGTGGTACTTATCATGCAGTACCCCCTCCTAACATATTAAATCAATCAACTGCTCCATAATCATCGGAAGATACCAATGAGGTCGTAAAACTTTTACGTACTCAATTTGAAGCTTTCAAACAGAAAGACGGCTTGCAGAAGCTTGGAATTAAGTAGCCTTATCCCATAGAGTGGAAGGAAGTCCAATTTCCCCCCAAGTATAAATCCCCTACTATTATGACGTTTGATGGAAGCACATCGTCAAGTCAATATCTTAATCACTTTGAGGTAATAACTGATCAACTCCAGCCAAATGATGCCCTACTTACTAGTATTTTCGTCGGATGTTTAGCAGGTACAGCTTATGACTGGTACCGTAGTTTGCCAGATGGTTGTATGACCTCTTTCTCTGGATTCAAACAAATATTCTTGGAACGATTTTATGAGGTAACAAATGACATGACTATGTCTGCTCTCATTAAAATTAAACCGCGACACAATAAAACAACTGAAAGGTTTATTGAACAATTCTGCCATGAGACACTCAAAATGCCTCTTGGAACTCCAGATGCTCTGACTATAGACACTTGCAAATCAAACCTGTTGCCTATAATCAGCATGTGGACCGGATCGACACAGTTCCAGGATTGGCCTTCATTCATAGTGAATGCTAAAGTGGCAGAAGAAAGTGCTGACAAGTTTAAACAATTAGGTATTCAGATGCCTAATTTTGACAAAGATGAACATGCTACACCTAATAATGGTGGCCGTCAGAACAACCGCAAGAGTAAAGAGACTTTGGCTATCAATGTCAAAGGCAAAGAAACTCTACCCGTAAACATAGGAGCATTTCAACCTCTCCAAGACGAAGTATTGCTCGAACCAATGCAGGACTCCTTCTTAGTTCCTTCCAGGAAGAAAGATGAACTTCCTATACTTTTTAGTAAAGGAACATAACAGAAGATCACCCCCAATGGTGAAGAAGAAAATCATGATAATGAAAGACTTCAACTACGTCATTATAGTCAACAATCAAAAGATATCATTCAAAAGACGGGCTATAATTTTAAAGCTGGTCTCAATGGTGATAAGGGAAGGCGAACTCCTATTCGTATCCCTACTCCAAAAGGAAAGTCACAACAATATTACAACAAAATAAAGCGGGGATTGGGTTATACTTTGCCAATTCTGACTCCCGAAGTCTTCGAATCCGATGAAGAAGAACGATCTAACTCTTCTGATTCTATCTCATGGGATTCAGACACCAGTATAGGGCACGTCCATTGAGTGACTATACCTTCCAATATGGTAACTGTCGAGTTCTCGGAAGACGACGAAGACTTTGCTGAAGCCTTTGAATCTGATCCCTGGGCATAAAGGATGGATACTCAATGGGAGCTTCGCTTCGAGCAACGTGAGCCACCTACCGAAGATCAGTTGGTTCAAGTCGATGTTGGAGATGAAACTTCCCCAAAACCAATATTCGTCAACAAAAGCCTCCCTGAAGCGGATAAACAAAAACTGATCCAGCTCATTAGGGAATACAGTGATGTATTCACTTGGAGCTATGAAGACATGCCGGGATTAGATCCCCAGATTGCTACCCATAAACTCAATATTCTGCCGAATGTAAGGCCAGTCAAGCAACAACAACGTCAATTTCGACCTGACATGATGGACGCCATAGAAGTCGAAGTCAAGAAGCTCATCGCCTGTAGCTTCGTCAGAGAAGAACAACATCCGGACTGGATGGCTAATATTGTCCCAGTTTCGAAGAAAATAGGGAAGATCCGAGTCTGCATCGACTTCAGAGACCTCAATGACGCTTGTCCCAAGGACAAATTTTCTCTTCCAATCACTGATGTCATGATCGACAATACTTACAGATTTGAACGAATGTCTTTTATGGATGGATTTTTAGGATATAATCAAATCAAGATACATCCAGAAGATAAGAAACGTACATCTTTTCGCACTCCTCTGGGAGTTTATTGCTACACTGTCATGACGTTTGGTTTTAAAAATGCTGGTGCAACTTATCAGCGGTCCATGAGTACTATCTTTCGTGATCATTTGCGAAAGACGGTTGAATGCTATATAGACGATATTGCTGTCAAAAGTCGTCTAAAGGAAGACCACATTCAAGACTTGAGAACTATATTCGATCTAATGCGCCAGCATCAACTCAAGATGAATCCTACCAAGTCATTCTTGGGAGTCTCTAGTGGCAAATTTTTTGGATTCGTTATTACCTCTAAAGGTATACATGTTGACCCTGAGAAAATCAAAGTCATTCAAGAGATACGTCCTCCATGCAACCTAAAAGAGCTTCGAGGATTCCAGGGACAGCTTGCGTATATCAGGAGATTCATCTCAAATCTCTCTGGACGCTATAGATCGTTCACTCAACTCATGAAAAAAGGTGTGTCTTTTATTTAAACTGAAGAATGTCAGCAAGCATTTGGAGACATAAAGCGGTACTTAATGAACCCTCCAGTTATAGTGCCTCCAGTCTCAGGAATACCCTTCCTGATGTATGTTTGAGCGATGGACCATTCATTAGGTGCTTTATTAGCTCAGAAGAATAAGAAAGGTCATGAACAGGCTATCTATTATCTTAGCCGTACAATGATTGGAGCTGAACATCAATACACCCAGTGGAAAAAGAATGTCTAGCTTTGATGTTTGCTGTTCAAAAGACGAGACATTATATCACTGGCCAAACTATTCATGTTATTTCTAGAGTTAACCCTCTCCGAGTCTTGATGAAGAAGCCCAGTACACTCAATTTCAGGCTAACAATATGGGCCGTATTGTTAGCACAATATGATATGGTTTATGTTCCTCAAAAGTCTGTTAAAGGTCAAGCTCTTGCTGACTTTCTGACAGCTCATCCAATTCGCAAAATGTTTAAACTCTATGACGAGATTCCAGACGAAACTTTAGAATCCAACATGATTTCAAAAGAAATTCTTACCTGGCGTCTATTCTTTGATGGTACATCCAGAATCGGACCAAAAGGTGCAATTGTCGCTGGAGTTAGAATCGTCCTCGTCTCACCAGAAGGGTTAGCTATTCAAAGAGCTTATTCTTTAGATGAGTCGTGTTCCAATAATGTGGCTGAATATAATACTCTGCTTATTGGTCTCCAATTGGCTAAACAATTAGATATTGAATATCTTGAAGTATATGGAGATTCTAAACTGATTGTCAATCAGGTTAGAGACACATATGAAGTTCGGCACCAAGATCTTGTCCCAAATCATGAAGCAGCAATTAGGCTGGCTACATCGTTCAAGGATTTCTTTATTGAACTTGTACATTGGGCATACAATACGGAGGCTGATGCATTGGCTAATCTGGCAGCCGTATTAGCAATTCCAGTGAAAAGACAACAGATGATTGTCGTTACTAATAGAGAGTTATTTTGTATTGAGAATAACTCAAATATTGAGTTCAACAATTCAACTGAAGTCAATACCATTAGTGAAGATTGGAGAGCTCCTTTCATTGATTTTGTGGTACATGATATTTTACCTGAAGATTCTAAAGAAGCTACAACAATCCATAGGCGATCACTCCGGTTTTATTATAATCATACTTCTAAGACCGTTTATCGAAGAACATTTGATGGTCTACTCTTGCGTTGTCTTGCGGGAGATGAAGCAAAACAAATACTACGTGAAGTCCACGATAGGGTATGTGGTGCACATCAGCCTGGTCCTAAGTTACAAGATCGTATCCGGCGTATGGGCTATTATTGGTCCACTATGGTATCAGATGCCATTGAATATGCAAGAAAATGTCGAGCCTGTCAAATTCATGCAGACTTCATCCATCAACCATCGGAGTTCCTTCATTCGACTGCTGCATCATGGCCCTTTAAAGCTTGGGGTATGGATGTCATTTGTCATATCAATCCACCATCATCTAGAGGACATCGATTTATACTAGCTATAATCGATTACTTCTCAAAATGGGCGAAAGCCATACCTTTATCTGAAGTCAAGACTAGCAGCATCATCAACTTCATCAAACATCATATGATATGCAGATTTGGCATTCCTTGACGAATCATTCATGATAATGAACCACAATTCATCAGTCAAAAATTTACTCGATTTTGCGATGATAACAGAATCAATAATGTTGCTTCCACGGCCTACAATCCTGCAGCGAACGGTTTGGCTGAAGCATTTAACAAAACTGTCATCAAGCTTCTCAAAAAATTTGTTTCTCCCAATAAAATAAATTGGAGTGAAAATCTTGGAGAATGACTATGGGCTTATCGCACTACTATACGTACTCCAACTGGTTGCACACCTTTCTCCTTGGTGTATGGCTGCGAAGCTGTCCTACCATTGGAAATTCAAATCCCCTCCTTAAGGATTGTAATTGCCAGTGAACTCACAACAGAAAACAATGATCGTCTTCGACTTCAGGAGCTTGAAGCGCTTGACGAGAAACGGCTCGTAGCTCAACAGCATATTGAATTATACCAAGCTCGTCTATCAAAAGCTTTCAACCGTAAAGTCAAAGTGCGAGCATTTCAAAAAGGAGAACTAGTTCTAACCGTCAGACGTCCTATGACTATGACGCACATGAGCAAAGGCAAATTCGAAGTGAAGTGGGAAGGACCCTACATTATAAGCAAAGTTTTCTCAAACGGAGCTTATCAATTGACTGGTATGGATGGTCGAGTCGCCATGATGCCTATCAATGGTAAATTTCTTAAGAAATATCATGTTTGAAGACAAAGAGATATCAACACAGAGAATCAGGATGTAAGTAAAATTCCTTTTTATTGTAATAGTTCAAATAGAAGGAAATACATAAAATCAACGAGGACCAGAGCCCTCCTGATCAAAGACAAATTTCGTAAGAAGCTCGAATACATTAATGTTGGATGACACCAACAATTCACACGCGGCTTTCCTCGGAGCTTCTTCTTCGGCAGTGCTTCCAGGTTCCACCAGTTTGGCAAGAATGTCCTGCTTCTGTTCAGGAACAGCCGAGCTTTCTCCCACTTCTGGCTAGGTAGGCGGCGGAGGCTCGTCAGAAGAAGTGTCGATAGCAGCTTCGATTGTCGGGATAATCTCAGCCTCCTTGGGCACATCTTAAGAAGACATTTGCAATGAAGGAATAGGTGTTGACAACATCCTCAAAAAGGTTCCACACTATTTATAGACAGAAATGCTAAACAGTTTGTCTCGAGAATCGAAACAACCTTTCTTCGAAAAGGCATGCTCGTTCATTCATCTTTATTCATATCGTGAATAGATCTTCATTTATTGTTTGTCTCGAGAATCGAAACGATCTTTCCTCGAAAAGGCATGACTACTCATTCATTAATCTTTTTGTCTCTATTCATTTCGCAAATAGGCCTACATTTATTATCGTTTATTTACTTTCTCGTAAATAAAGCTATAGATAATAAATACTCAAAATCCCTAGTGGAGTCCATCCAAATCATCAATTCTGTCTTTTGAAACCCAGATGTTTTAAAAGCTATCTTATCTTTATGATAAATTCGTATTATCACATATATCATCTTTTTAGACATGATATCCTATCTTTGAGTCCCAGCTGACTTGAAGATCATCAATACAAAAATGAGTTCACGTCCATATTACCTCTGAATTCTATTTTCAATATAAAATGACTTATCACGTCCATATTTCCTCTGGTAAAGTCGTCTTTTGAAATAATGATATCTCAAGATTTATATTCTGCCACGCCCACATTACCTCTGAGCAGATATAATAAATATTGTTATTTTCCACAAAGAAATATGTCACGTCCAGTACCTCTGAATATATTTTCTATTCTATTACTTATATCTTTTTCAAGGTATGCAACAAGTAATGGAACCACAAAAATCATTTCATTAATGATGTTCCAAAATGTTCAAAATACATCATGCAAAAAAAAGATATAACAACTAGGATCTCTTTATTCTAGAGGCTGAGTGCTAAGATCTGCGATCCGCTTCTCCAAAGCCTTAGCTCATTCGACACAAGACTCAAGCACCCGTTGTCTACCTTGGACTCTTCCAGACACTGGGTCAAAGGGATGTAGAGAGGTCATCCGGCGGGCTATCTCTTCATTCTGAGGACTCGGCCACATTCTTACCCTTCTCGGCAGCAAAGCGCTTGGAGGCCATTAACAGTTGTTGAAGGAAACTCTCGAAGATCGGGAAGAAGGAGAAGAAATAGGGTTTTAAAAAAATCCTAAACGATGATGAAGAACAAAAAAATCCACATGGAATTACTATTTATAGCTTTGCAAGTGAGACTGAACTGCGCAACTTGCGCTGAAGAACCGGGCTCGAGTTGACTGGCACAGCCTAGACACAATCATTTCTAATTCAAAGTATTTTGAAACTTTGAAATCTTTTCAAGTTTCAAAAACTTTGAAGGGGGTCTTGTATAGGCTAAAAATTAAGCTATGCTACTCACCCAGAAGTCATCTCATCAAAATGTATCATATCAATAGGTTGCGCCATATCAGGTTGCGCCTACATCAAGTTTTTTCCACATCAGGTTGCGCCCATCTCAGGTTGTGCTAACCTCAGGTTGCACGAGAGCCACGTGGCACATCTTCTCAAGAAGCTGTAACGACATCATCATTGTCTGACAACTGACAATACGTATATCAAGGAAAATTCGTTCAAATCCCGTGCAACACGGCGCTCGAAGAGATTTGGTCAGATTTTATGACAGCTAGCAGTTTGCGTAATGTGTCAAGGTACGTGAGGTTGTGCTTAGGCGCAAGTTGCTACATTGTGCCCCCGTATAACCTGATGAAGCTCGTACAATGTGATCATCCAGAGCAGGGTGACATGGCGCATATACTACTAACTTCGTAGAACGTGTCCACTACACTGCTCACGACCATGCACATCTCACTCAAACGATGCCATACGTCCATAACAGTTGGTGTAACCGCTCGCACAAGTGAACAGACGTGCAACCTAAAGCTCACGCAACCCAGAATAACTGCTAAACAGTTATTTCCAGAACTCTATAAATAGAGTTTCAAATCAGTCTCAAAGCATCACGAATGATCATAATCTCCTGCTAAAGTGTTGTTGCATCCTCTAGAGGCTCGTGTCTTCGATATCACTTCGTCTAAAGAATAAAGTGATCATCTTCTGATCAGATTCCTATAGTTGTACTTTCCCAGAAATTAATTATACTTTTGTACTCTTTCTCAGTTTGTAGAAATCAAACTTCTTTTATTTTTTTGCAAGCAATGACTTTTGATTCATTTCGTGACTCGTCATATGTACCCAATCCACGTCCCAAAGGTCGCTTCGACCAAAATTTATGAATGACTATTTCTATGACTTGCATCGGATAATATTTTTTACTATTCTTCCTAAACAAACTTCCATCGATGAGATCACCTATCTTGAGCTTTCTGCTATTTATCATCTCCACTTACAAGTTCCGTTTCGACTACCTAAGACTCTTATCGCCACTATGGAACATTGTCATAAGAAAATTTGAAACCTTATATACGCGATGTATCTCCCATACATCTTTGAGTATTTCGATATTGTATTAGATAATTTTCCTCGAGATGCACCACCTGCTTATCTTCATGCGCATCGTCGCGTCGCTCCTACTCTAGCAGTACATGATCCTCCACCTCCACCTCATGTTGTTGACCCATCAGCTAGTTCCCATCCTTCATATCCTTCCACAGGTGTCACTCTTGAGTCCTTACAAGCCTTGATGATGGATCAACTTTGATCTATGGACTTTCGTGCCATACTATAATTCCAGGCCATGACCAACACCATGAGGGACTTCAGCTACAACTTTGCTCACGACCCTGGTGATCCCATTCCTATGGTTCGTGACCCCTCGGTGCTCGGTTACCGGATTGATGATCCGGAGGCTCAACGCTATTTTAGCCCTGCTGCTGCTCGTTATGATCCACACCGCACTGCTGAGTCCGAAAACCCTTCTCGGACAGCGGATGCTGATGATGATAAGGATAATAATTGAGGATGAAGTCTAGTGATACTGTGTCACTATTTAGTTCTAGTTGTTTGCCTTTTATTTTCATGTATTAGTGATATGCTTCTTCAAAGCATTTCTAGTTATGTGAGACAGTTTAGTAGGGCATGTATTAGTTGCTTTTTAATTTTTGAGACAGTTTAGCACTCTATGTACGCATTTTTAGTTATGTGATTTCTTCTATGCTTTACTAGTTATGCACTATCTATTTTCAGCTATGCTGAGTGCCTTCATAGTTCTGTTATTTTGATTATATGACAAACGGGAGAGAATTCTATGATACTTAATTCTATAAATAGTTACTTATGAATACTAATGAATTTAGTACATGTTGCTCGGAGAAATTTTGGTTTGAGATAAGTTTTGCTAGATGTCAAATGTTCTGAGGACATGACTTGGTCATTTATTGCGGGGGAGCAAGCTTATGCGCAAACTAATATACCAATGAGCAAGCTACTTTCATACCATACCAACCACCTTCAAATAAGATGAACATTTGTTAAATATCAATCGTAGTTTTTTCAAATTATCAAAATATAGGAGATTGTTGGCACATGAAGTCATGATCAACCTGATTTCGATAATTGACTTAAAATTTTACTATTATACGTAAAACAAAAAGACTACATAAGATCGCATCCGAGCTCGTCAAGCAAAATTTTGTTATTTTATTTTGTATTTTTCATTTATTGAGTCTAGGTTATTTTTGTGAGTCGGATCACTGGCATTTAGAAGTTCATTCTCACAAAAACAAAACCTTCTTTCCAAACCAAATCTACATCCAAAAAGCAATTTTGGACCAAAATACCCTGAATCCTCTTAGGAGTCAGAGTTCCCAGTGGTACAAAACAGATAGAATTCGGTTGGCGGCTGATGTCTGGCATATATGGAAAGAAAGAAATCATAGAGTTTTTGAGCTGGTGACTACGTCCATTATTGGGTTGATCCATAACATGACGGTGGTCTCCTGAAATGTACGGGGTGCAAATTCCATAAGGAGATGGAGAGAAATCATGGACGTCGTCAAGAAAAACAAACATACAATTGCCATGTTACTGGAGAGCAAAATGAAGCTTCAAACAAAGATAAATAAGAGGGTACCATTCCAATGGGCATCCATGCACAATTTGGAGGCGTGCGGGAGGGGGGAGGGTGGCTAGAATATGGATTATGTGGGATATGCGACTCTGGTCTGGTCAGGTACGATTTATTTCAGAACAAATAATAGTTGTAGAATTTATGAACAAATGTGGCTTGAAACTAATTATTGGTGCTGTCTATGGACACAACGATCGGCGAAAGAGATTCCAACTCTGGAATGACCTCATTCATGTCTCTACCTTTGGCAAATAATAATATGCCACTTCTGTTAAGTGGCGACTTCAATGCCATACTCTCGACGAAGGAAAAAAAAGGTAGAAGACAAGTCCCGTCGACGATATTGGTGGACTTTTAGAATTGTCTGTTAAGCTCGGGTCTTAACTGCCTATCCAAAACTTGTCACGACCGACACCCGCTTTTCGTACTCGAGCTCGTGAGCAAGCCAGCTACGTATCGAGTGGACTCCATCCCATCTCGAATACATAAACACTGTCTGGACTGGTATCTGTTTGCAAAAACAAAAAGTTAATTCCAAACTTGTAAAAGAATAGTACAAAGTATAATAAATTCTGGAGAAGTACAACTGTAGGAATCTGATCAGAAGACGATCACTCTATCCCTTGGACTATGTGAACTTGAAGACTGTAGCCTCTGGAGAATACAGCAGCAATTTTGTAAGAGTTCTTGATCTCTGTGCGTATATATCTGATGCTTTCACAATAATTGGAAACTCTATTTATAGAGTTCAAGAAATAACTGTTTTAGCAGTTATTCTGATGTGCGTGAAGCTGGATTGCGCCATACTGGGTTGCGCCAACCTCCTGTTGTGCCAACTTTCATTCGGTTATAAGTCGTGTACTAACTGTATTTAGACGCGTAGCATTATGTGATTGAGATGCGCGTGGTCGTATACAGGATAGTAGACACGTCTTGAGAGATTAGTGGCATGTGTGCCACATCATCCTGTTTTAGAAATGAAAATTGTCTCAACTTTATCAGCTTGCACGAGCTTCAATCAATGAGTAAAACTGTGCCTGATTGAGCCGCGCCTAGACACGTGGCAGCTTTTGAGATAAAGTCATTCAGATTGTGCCTAGGCGCAACTAGGGATTTTGTCTGGATTGTGCCTAGGCACAACTTACAAAGTGTACATGACAGCTGTCAACCAACTCCCCTCGAGCAGCACAATTCACGGGATTCGAAGAGATTTTCTTTATTCACTGTGGTGTCAGTTGTCAGTGTTGTTAGGTAATGATGGCTATTAAATGTTAGACGCCACATAGATTTTAGCGCAATAAGACTGGGCGCAGTCTGATATAGGGCGCAACCTGTTCAGCGGTGCAGTTCATTCTCTGAGCTTCATATCAGTGGCGCAACCTGATTTTTGGGGCGCAACTTGATCATGATTAGTAGGTTCATGGCGCAACTAAATTTTTAGGCCCTACAAGACCCCCTTCAAAGTTTTCAAAACTAAAAAACTATTTCAAAGTTTTGAAATACTTTGAATTTATAAAAGTTTTGACTGAGTCAAGTTGCGCCAGTCAACCGCAGTCATCTCAATTAAATTTCTTTCTCAAAAATACTCAATCTTCTCTTCGTCTTCCCGAGTTTCATTGATGATTATCTGTTTCCCATGAGGAATATGAAGAGTCAATTTAGTGATATATATGTAGAGGCTAATTTTTATACTTCATTCTTCACTTCTGTAATTCTGATGGCGTCTAAGAAGGAGATGGAGGTTAACGCTAACACTAACATCAAGTCTCCTGAAGCGAAACCCGACATCATGCCTTCGACTTATTTGTTGGAGGCTGACCCGGCACTGAGGGCGATGAACTTTCTAGAATGCTTCGGATTAAACCCATCCGTCTTTAATCGCTCGAGTGGTGGGCCATCCTCTGAAGAGCACGGCGATTCGGAGGGATTTCTTAACCTGATGCGTCGCTCGGGAATCCGCAACATGCAAGAACTGGACGCCGCTCTTCGTCAGACCGATGAAGACAAGAAAAAGGAATAATGTTCTTGTATAACAACTTTTTATTCTCTTTTTTGTATCTTTGTCTGTAGGGGTCCACCCAACTTTTATAAAATCTAAATTTTCTGATATATTGTGTGGCTGTGATTTCAAATAGTACACGTAGATGCGTTCCTTCAACTGATTCAAACGCTTACTGTTTCGTTAAGGGATACATGGCAGTCATCACATGGCTTCCATCACCTATTGTTTAGTTCTTTTCCAAAAATAGGCTCCTAGAATGACGTGCCTGTTTCATCTTTAACCCCTTTAAAAGGACGTTCTGAAATGAAAGAGCCATTCATACTTTCTCAAAACAAAATGGTTTCACACAAGGTTTTACTATTTGTAAGTTCATTTGCGCCACTTCGTCCTGATGCTACTGTGCCTTCAGAAATTGGTAAGTCTTAACAAAGGATCAATAGTATATATATATATATTTTTTCTTTTGCGCCACTTTTGAAGATAGATACTGATCTGTATGTTGTAGACTTCGTTGATATGCGCTAACTATTTCTGATAATAGGCGCACACTATGGTCCAGTGCTTAGCTTTAATAAGAGACGCGCACTGCTGATATGTGTCTGTTGATCAGTATGCTTTTTTGACACGCGCCTATTTATCAGCGCATACGGCTAAGATGTGCCTGTGTTTCTGAGAATAGGCGCACACTGTTGATGCGTCTGAGCTTCTGAGGATAGGCGCATATTGTTGATGTGCTTCTGTTAGTCGGCGCACACTGTTGATGCGTGCACAGTTTTGATAGATCTGACTTTTCTTTCTTTGTTCATATTTGCAGAAGTTTGGTTGGCAAGCTTCTTCAAAACTGGCATCGGTGACCTGGATTCTATGGAGAACATTCTTCTGACACCCACATCAGAAAGCTCATGTCATTCTGACACTCAAATCATACAGCTCAGGAATCTCTGTACTCCATAAGGGTCTTCCTCAGATGGTAGGAAGAGCCTTTATACATGAGAGTTGGATGGTGGAGAGACAGAATTAGGAATCGTATTACAAGGGTGATCTCGTTCCTATTTCCCCTGGCTGGCCGTCTTTTCTTTACCAGTTGTATTGACAGCAACTCATCTTTGGGCTGCTGTACTCTGTGGTTCTCCTCTCGTATTTCTGAGAGAGAAGACCAGAGTTGTTTCCATTGTCTGGCTCGTTGCTTCAGGTCGAGACGACAAGGAACTGGCATCAAAAAATAAGAAGATCCAAAGATGTAATAGACCTTCATGTTATATTTAGAATGAAAATCCGAGATATAATAAATTTCTATTAAGATGTATCTATGCTTTTAAAGAAGGAATAAAGAATAATTTTCTCTTCTTTTATGATTTGATTTTGATGTAGTGATAATAAAAATAGAATAAAGAGAAATGTGGAGATAACAAGTTGCTGGTGTAAATAAACCAAATTTAGAAGCAGGGAGAATATGAACTCTCGTTTATGAAAAGTGAGCAGTCACTTCGATTTTCGAAAAAGGACACTGAATGAATGAACAATTATTATAACTTTCGAGAAAGAGAATAAATGAATGAACCATCATGTCGATTTTTTTTTGAAGAAAGGAAAATGAATGAACAGTTATAAATGAACGAACGGTTATAAATGAACGAACAGTTATAAGTGAACGAACAGTTGGGTTTCTTTCAAAAAGTCGCATCGGTTCTCGATGTTGACTGTTTAATTGTTCTGTCTATAAATAGAACAAAACTTTTGTAGATATCGTCACTTTTTTTTCTTTTTGTACAAAATGTCTTCCAAAGATTTGCTCACTTTGAAGATTGAAGGAGAGACCGAGACGCCTCCTGCTGAGCCTCCAGTGCCTCTTCAGAAAGAAAGAAGTGAAGGTTCAACTGCTCCTACACCAGGAGAGGACTTAATTTCCAAGCTAGTGGAGCCTGGGAAGACTGCCGAAGAAGAGGCATTGAGGATGGCTGCCTACAAGTTTCTTGTGAGTTCAGACAATGAGATGTTTGAACTGTTGGCAAACTATGTATTTAATCATGAAGGATCGGAGCCTCCTCCCCGTCCTTAATATTATGTAACTCCATTCTACTTTTGAATAAAAAAAATAAACTTTTATTTACATCATGTCTCTGAAAATAAAGTATATTTTGTTTTTATACATAATATTTTTTGAGAAATTTGCCATTGATAGGCATCATAGCGACTCTGCCTTCCATATCTGTTAATTGATAGGCTCCATTTGAGAAGACTTTGTTTACCACATACGGCCCTTCCCATTTTGCCTCGAACTTGCCTTTGCTCATATGTGTCATAGTCATAGGACGTATGACTGTAAGGACTAACTTGCCTTCCTGAAATGTTTGCACTCTGACTTTGCGATTGAAAGCTTTTAAAATCTGGGCTTGATAAAGTTCGATGTGCTGTTGAGCTAATAACCTTTTCTCGTCGAGCGCCTCCAATTTCTGAAGCCGAAGACGATTATTATTTTCTGTAGTAAGCTCGTTAGCAATGGGATTCTCAATGATGGAATCTAAATTTCCAGAGGCAGAACAGCTTCACATCCATATACTAGAGAAAAAGGTGTACAGCCTGTGGGATTACGGACAGTTGTGCGATATACCTATAGACATTCTCAAAGTTTATCACTCCAATTACGTTTGTTGATAGAGACAAACTATTTCAGGAGTTTGATAATGGTCTTGTTGAATGCTTCAGCCAATCCGTTAGCCGCAGGATTATAGGCCGTAGAGGCGACATTATTGATTCTGTTGTCATCACAGAACCTATTAAACTTCTGGCTGATAAATTGTGGCCCATTATCATGGATGATTCGCACGAGGGACACCAAATCTGTATATCACATGATGTTTGATGAAGTTGATGACACTACTCGTTTTAACTTTAGCCAAAGGTATGGCTTCTGTCCACTTAGAAAAATAATCGATTATAGCCAAAATGAACCGATGCCCTTTAGATGAAGGAGGATTGATAGGGCCAATTATATCCATGCCCCAAGCTTCGAAAGGCCATGACGTAGCAGTCGGATGAAGAAATTCTGACGGTTGATGGATGAAATCTGTATAAATTTGACATGTACGACATTTTCTTGCATAGTCAATAGCATCTGATACCATAGAGGGCCAGTAGTAGCCCATACGTCGAATACGATCCTGTAGTTTAGGACCAGGCTGATGTGCTCCACAAACACCATCATGAGCTTCGCGTAATATTTGCTTTGCTTCATCACCAGTGAGACACCTCAAGAGTAATCCATCAAAAGTTCTTCGATAGAGAGTTTTAGTAGTATGATTGTAATAGAATCGGAGTGATCGACGACGAATACTTGTGCCTTCCTTTGGATCTTCTGGCAATATGTCATGTACTGCAAAATCAATGAAAGGTGTTCCCCAGTCTTCGTCAATGACATTGACTTCAGTTAGATTGCTGATTTCAATGTTATGGTTATTCTCAACGCAAACTAGTTCTCTATTAGAGATAACAACCATTTGTTGTCTTTTGACTGGAATTGCCAATACCGCAGCTAGGTTAGCTAAGGCATCAGCTTCTGTGTTGCATGTACAGCGTACATGTTCAATGAAGAAACCTTTGAACGAAAAAGCTATTCTGATTGCTGCTTCATGGTATGGTACCGAATCTTGATGTCGGACTTCATATATGCCTCTAACCTGATTAACAATCAGTTTAGAATCACCATATATTTCGAGATATTCGATATCCAGTTGTTTGGCTAATTGGAGTCCGATGAGCAAGGCATTGTATTCTTCCACATTGTTAGAGCACGATTCGTCTAAAGATTAATCCCTTTGAATAGCTAATCCATCGGGTGAAACGAGAACAATTCTCACTCCAGCCACAGGGGTACCTCCAGGTTCCATTCTAGAAGCTCCATCAAAGAACAACCTCCAAGCAGAAAATTCTTCTGAGATCATATTTGATTCTAATGTTTCGTCAGAAATCTCATCATAGAGTTTAGATGTCTCAGGGACAAGATGAGCTGCTAAAAAGTCAGCAAGTGCTTGGCCTTTCACAGACTTTTGAGGAGCATAAACCATATCATATTGTGCTAATAATATGGCCCATGTGGCAAGCCTAGAATTGAGTGTACTTGGCTTCTTCATTAAGACTCGAAGAGGATTGACTCGGGATATGACATGAATAGTTTGGCCTATAATGTAATGTCTTATCTTCTGAACAGCAAACATTAAGGCTAAACATTCCTTCTCCACCGGACTATAACGATGTTCAGCTCCAATCATCATTCGGCTAAGATAATAGATGGCTTGTTCATGACCTTTCTTGTTCTTTTGAGCTAACAAAGCTCCCAATGAATGATCCATTGCCCGGACATACATTAAGAAAGGTATTCCTAAAATCGGTGGTACAAGAACCGGTGGACTCATTAAATACCACTTTATGTCATCAAATGCTCGTTGACATTCTTTCGTCCAAACGAAAGATACATCTTTCTTCATTAATTGAGTAAATGGTCTACAACGTCCAGATAAATTTGAAATGAACCGCCTGATGTACCTTGGAATCCTCGTAACTCTTTTAGGTTGCGTGGAGGACGCATCTCTTGAATGGCTTTGATCTTTTCGGGATCAACGTGTATACCCTTAGAGGTAATGATGAAGCCGAGAAACTTACCACTAGAGACACCCAAGAAAGACTTGGTGGGGTTCATTTTGAGTTGATACTGGTGCATTAGATTGAAGATAGTTCTTAAATCTTGAATGTGATCTTCTTTGAGACGACTTTTGACAGCAATATCGTCAACATAGCATTCGACAGTCTTTCGCAGATGATCACGAAAGATAGTACTCATAGCCCGCTGGTAGGTTGCACCTGCGTTCTTCAGACCAAACGGCATGACTGTATAACAGTACACTCTACGAGGAGTACGAAACGAAGTATGTTTCTCATCTTCAGGATTCATCCGGATTTGATTATATCCAGAAAACCCATCCATGAAAGAAATTTGTTCGAATCCACATGTGTTATTGATCATGACATCAGTAATTGGGAGAGGGAATTTGTCTTTAGGGCAAGCATCATTGAGATCCCGAAAGTCTATGCAAACTCGAACCTTTCCGGTCTTCTTCAGGACTGGGACGACGTTGGCTACCCAGTCAGGATGCTGTTCTTCTCCGATAAACCCACAAGCTATAAGCTTTTTGACTTCATCATCAATTGCATCCATCATTTCAGGCTTGAATCGCCATTGTTGTTGTTTGACCGGCTTGGCATTCGGCAAGATATTAAGCTTATGAGTTGCAATTTGAGGATCTAATCTCGGCATATCTTTATAACTCCAGGCGAAGACATCAATATATTCACGAATAAGGTAAATTAATTCTTGTTTATCATCCTCTGGGAGATTTTTGCTAATGAAGATTGGTTGCGATACGCCCTTCTCTCCAATATCAATTTGGACTAGTTGATCCTCAGTAGGTGGTTCTCGTTGTTCAAAACGAAGTTCTCACTGATTATCCATCCTTTGTGCCTAAGGGTCCACTTCAGGAGCTTCTTCAATGTCATCTTCATCATCTTTCAAAAATTTGGCAGACACCATGTTAGAAGATACTATCACCCTATGAATATGACCAATACTGGTGTCAGAATCCCATGAAATAGAATCAGAAGAGTTAGATCGTTCTTCTTCATCAGATTCAGAAGGTTCTGGAGTTAGAAGTGGTAAAGCATAACCTAGTCCTCGTTTCGTTTTACTGTGGTATTGTTGTGATTTTCCTTTTGGAACAGCAATACGAAGAGGAGTTCGCCTTCCTTTACCGTTGTTGAGGTCAGTTTTGAAATCATAGCCCATTTTGTGGATGATTGCTTTGGATTGTGGACTATAGCGACGTAATTGTAGCCTTCCTGTATCATCTCTATTATCGTTATACAACATAATTTTTTGTTCTTCTCTTTTGTTGAAAAATATAGGCTTTTCATCTTTCTTTCAAGACGGTACTAAGAAGTACGACTCTTGTATTGAATCCAGTGATACCATATTTCGCAGAGATGATACGACTTCTATTGTAAGTGGTTTAAAGCTATCTAGCATATCCAAATAATACTGAGTATAGGAAGAGACATCAGTATACTGCAAAGGAGATGCTTTATTAATTTTTACACCATCATTTACAACAGGAACTTTAGCCTTAGCAGGCTTAGTCAGATTGATGACAAGAAGAGGAGAAGATGAACAAGAAGAATGAGGGGGCTACTTACGACGAAGATCGATTACAAGCGGCTCAGAAGATGCGAGCTTCCTTTGTTCTTGACTATCACCCTTAGGAGGTTTCTCATGGGAAGGAAGATAAATAGTTAGTGGTTTGGAAGATTGAGGACATGAGGTGCGTCCTTTGACCGGAATCACCAGAGTATCATTTGGTACACTCTTCTGTTCTTCATCTGTGTCCATTGCTAGTACCACCTTCATGAATTCCTCCTTGTACATACGAGAATCGTTATAGTATGCTTCAACTCCTTTGAAAGGATTCTGATCTGCAACCTCTTTTTGGACTTCTCCATTACCATCCACATATTTGAAACATTGGTGGAGAGTAGAAGGTACAATGTTATGTTCATGGAGGAATAGCCTTCCTAACAAAGTATTGTATGAGCCATGATTGTCGATAACATAGAAAGTTACCTTCGTAGGAAGATTGCTAATTTGAAGTTTTAGGCGTACCTTCCCCAAAGCTTCACTTCTTCCTTGATTGAATCCCAAGATGGTAGTGATAGTTGTAGAAAGGTTATGCACTGGGATCTTTAAAGCATCCAGTAAAGACTTCGGCATGATGCTAAGTGCGGACCCTGGGTCAATCGGAATGCGATCGACTTTTATGGTGTCCACATACCCCGTGAAATAGAGATGACGATCATGACGATTGTCTTCTAACAACATGTCATCTTGTGTGAAAGTAATATTGGGCATTAACTCAAATATACTATGACAATGTGCACAGCTGACTGGCTCCTTTTCAGGCTTCTTGAGAAGAGTAAGATAAGCGTCAGCCTGCATCAAGGCTTCACTTAACGTCTCTCGAGTTTCTTTTGAGAGACGTAAGAGTTCAAAAATTGACAATCTTGCTAGAGTATTGGCCAATTGAGCCAATATGTCAAAATTGTAAGGCTTTTCAAGTCCAAGAGATGAGGACTTCTTCAGTGCTTTGTCAAAGCGAACAGGTTGCTTCTCCTTGTCTGTTGATGTTGGTTTAGGAGGAGATAGTTCAACCATCGGCAGGGATGTAGATGGTATATTCTCAGCATGAGAAGATGATGTAGGAAGAGCATCAGGAGATGAAATAGGATTATCTTGATTTTTGGGATATTCCCGAAGATAGGGTTTCCCAGATCTAGTACCCATTAGAATTTCTTCTTCTGTTACTAGTTCAAAGGATACCATGTTGCAGTTCTTAGATTTAACTTTGGAGTGCTTCTTTTGCTTAGAAGAGGAAGACGTTTTAAACTCTGCTACCAGATCTGGATGAATCCACATAATCTCTCCTTTGTCAGTCGACAGTGGAACAAGACCTTCATTTTGAGGAGGTAGGAGATTTACGATCTCAAGAGTAGTCCTTGGAATGGGGACAACACCATCTTGTTCAAGTTGTGGTGGAAAATCACCAAATTGTAGAGAAACCACATTAGCAGTCACCGTTTTCTCGTCCTGCTGAAGAGTAATTGCTCCAGAATTGACCAACTCCTGGATTTTGCCCTTGAGCACATAACATGCTCTGGTAGGATGCCCTATGAATCTGTGATAAATACAGTATTTAGGGTGATCGGTTTTACCCACTTCTTCTGGCTGTTTTGCCTCTGGAAGTTGAAGCTTATTGCTTTTGATCAAGCAATTGAAGATGCTCAAAGTATCACCTTCATCAAAAGAATACTCTTCCTTTGGACGAGTTGTCTTCTGTGGTGGTGCTGATGGAGTGGATGTTGTCTGAGTGACGTTGACAGCCAAAGACTCCTTGCCCTTGAGATTGATGGCCAGTGTTTCTTTACCCTTGCGGTTATTCTGGCAATTATTACCCCCGGGTGTAGAATGTTTATCTTGGTTAGGATGAGTCATCTGAACTCCTAACTGCTTGAAATTTTTGGCACTAACCTCCGCCGCCTTTGTATTTACAAAAAAAGAAGGTCAATCCTGGAATTGTGTAGATCCTGTCCACATACTAATAATAGGCTACAAGTTTGATTTGCAAGTGTCTATTGTTACAGCAGATGGAGTTTCTAAAGGCATTTTGAGTGCCTCTCGGTAGAATCTTTCAATGAAACTTTCTGTGGATTCTTTGTGCCTCTGTTTAATCTTAATGAGGGCAGACATTGTCATGTCATTGACTCCCTCGTAAAACCGTTCCAAGAACATTTGCTTGAAACCAGCAAAAGAAGTGATGCAGCCATCAGGCAAGCTACAATACCAGTCATATGCTGTACCGACTAAACAACCGACGAACACTCTGGTAAGGAGAGCATCATTTGGCTGCAATTGATCAGTCATCACCTCAAAATGATTAATGTACTGACTTGGAGAGGTACTTCCATCAAACAACATAATGGTGGGAAGCTTGCATTTAGGAGGGAATGGAACTTCCTTCCATTCTGTAGGATACGATTGCTTTATGCCCAGTCTTTGTAGGCCATCCTTCTGCTTGAAGGCCTCAAAATGAGTGCGTAATAGTTTCACAGCTTCATTAGCATCCCCTGATGTTTGAAAATTGATGGGTTGGTTAGAAGTATTAGGAGGAGGAACAGCATGGTAATTACCACCCCCAGTACCAGACTGACTGGGATCAGCTTGAATTGGCATAGAAGCAACCTGAGGGGTTGGTACCCCCAGATTAATAGGTACAGAAGATGCTATAAGCTCCGGATTCATAGCAGGGTTTACAATCGGTGATACTGTATGTTGAGCCATGATTAATGTGTGCATGCTAGCAACCATTTCTGCCATGGTCTTCAATTTGTCCTCTAATGCAACAATTCGTTGCTCTTGACTAGTTGAAGTAGAGGCATCTTGATCTTCCGTAATGGTATAAGCCGTCACTTCTCTTGTTGCTATTGATGAGATAGTCTGTTCAGAACTTTTACGATCTGCATCAAACTCTGAAAAAGAGTCCCCTCCTACATGAATGATGGGGAGATCTTCTTGTTAAAGACACCTTGGTTCAAATGTCGATTTCTTGATCTAGTGTATTGAAAGACACCTTCAATAGATGCATGAATCCGATCTAAGTATTTTTGACTGGAATTACGGGATGCATTACGTCTTGGACGTTTCCCACCCTGTAGCTTCCATTTTCGGAAATTTTTTTGAAATATTTTTTTATTTTTTTATCTGATTTAAATAGTGATTTTAGAATTTTATAAGTGATTATTTAGTAAATTATTACGGTAGATGATTTTAGCCATGGTTGAGTTTAGAAGTACCAGACGACTAGGAATCATGGTACGGATAGTACAGTGGCGTGATTTGTCTAGTGTTTAGCCTTGGTAGGGGAATGCCGAGCCATAGGAGTGCCCTAACTAGGAAAACCAGGCCAAGTTATAGCATGACCATTATAAATAAGTTTAATTAATTATTATTATATTTATTGACTTGTGGGAGACCCGTTTGTGTCGATTTAGCCCGAGCTGAGCCCGAACCGAATCCAAGCCTATGTGGGCATACAGTGAGACCAGGGACGGCCATGTAGTCTTATTTTATGTGTGTACAAATTTTCCCTAAATTATTTTAGGTATTGAGGTTCATTTTTAAATATTTGAATATTTGTACAAAATTGGTATTTTATTACTAAATATTGTTTTACAATGTTTGTACAATTTTCTGGACCCAGAAAAAGGTGAATAGTATAGATTCACCAAACCACCATTTAATTATTTTAGTATTATTTTATTATTCTATGGTGATTAAATAAATATATTATTGCTACTAGATATTATTATTTGTTAATTGAGTATTTATTG
>JANAVB010024597.1:8580372-9017872 GCA_029216955.1 Iris pallida | reverse complement strand
TAAAACTGACCTACGAGTCCACATTCGAGGCAAGGGTTGGTATTCCATTGATCTTCCAGCAGTTCATTTATACTTGATCCCGTGTCCGTGTTCATAGTTACCTGTCAGTAGCCACATGTCAGTTCCTGTCTAGTTCCTGTTTATACCCTGTATATATTATTGCATGATTAAACTGTTAGATAGGCATATTTTATGTATCTTGCTACTCCCCCGAGGACCTGATGATCTCTTCAGGTTTAGCGATTGTATGGAGTTAGTTAGCAGAGCGGGATGGTAGAGGATTGTGAAGCATGATACAGGTATTTGCTTGTGATGTTTCTTTATTATCCTCTCGTGCTTTATATTCAGTACCATGATATACTCTGCTTATTTATAGACTCATATCATTCTTAGAGTCTAATCGAACAATATGCTAATGGGCTGCAGACCATCACCCATACTTGTTCATTCTTGTTTATATAATTCCTGTGGATTGAGATATAGTTTAGATTAGACATGATACCCTACCCTTAGCAGCTTATACGTACTCGAGTCGGGCTGGAGTCCGCTCGATACGTAGCTGGCTTGCTCACGAGCTCACGTCCGAAAAGTGGGTGCGGGTCGTGACACACCCCCAGTGCCTTGAGAAGTCATGTTGACAGAAGCATATAATAGCTCTTCTTCGTCTTCTATTATATGTTCAAGAGTTGGAGCATAGTTCAAACGATCGAAGACAGATCGTCGAACCGATTGGCAACAACAGTTGATGACGACTTTATGAAGGCAGTGGCGATCTGAAGCGTGATTTGGAGGTGAGGGAGACATCCCTGTAATCTTCCGTCTTTGTGTAAGACGTTACCGAATATTAGTTACAACTACAGGACGAGAAGAAATCGGAGGAACATATTCCTTGATGTTAGGAACATGTCTCCTATTCTTCAGATGTTTAGTTCCCTGAGTGTACAAAGATGTACTCAACTCATTAGCATAAGTGGTTGGGTCCTTCTTTTCAAACTTTGGCTTCTGGTATAGGTTGGCCTTTGGCATATATAGGGTTCTTACGTTTCACCAAAGTTGATACTGGTTGACGCCTATTGAGGTAAGCGCGTAAATCAGAAAATTCTGGTCCAGGTGTCTCTGTTTGTGATACTCTCAATTTTCCTTGCTTAGATCTTGAAATTTGCAAGGTGGGAAGGTCTTGACCAGACCCCATAGGGGTAGGTAAGAAACCTCTTTGATCTGTATTCTTTCCGATATTAGAGATCCGAAGACCTCTGTTTAAAGGAATAGAATCAGATATATCTTCCTCTGAGTCATGGACCAAAAAAGTTTGAGAAAAGACCAAAGGCTGCTTTCCTTTATTTTGTAGAGGGTTAGCTAAGAAGCGTTTTCCTTTGTTCTATTGTGAGACCATTTTAGGCACTGATTGCGCCAATTGAGGAAGTGTCAAAGGACTCTTCCCTTTGTTCTGTCTAGTGGCAGCACTAGAACATTGCTTCTTCGAGTTCAGAACTGGAGAAAAAGAGGGAATAGCCAAAAGACTAGTTCCCTTGAGTTGCGTCCGAGCAGCAGACTGTGCCTGAGTCACTGATTGCTTGGATTGCGCCATAGTCCTACGGGCTACTGGTGGTGCCTTGGCAGCAACATGGGTAGACTGTGCCTCAACAACGGCCTGAACAGACTGCGCCTTGGCAGTAAACAAATTAGTAGACTGCGCACGGGCTGCAGAAAGAGTGGATTGTGCCCTGGCAGCAGAAGCAGGCTGTGTCGGAGCCACTGAGGCGGATTGTGCCTTGGCCACTGAGTACTCAAGTTGCGCCTGGGCAACAACAACTGCAGGAGACTTAGGAGTCCATACACTCATGTTCTTGGCAATATCCACAGTGCGCTTGTTGCTCTTGGTGTTGATCATATTCTTGTAGGCTGTTTGGTTGACTTGAACAACCAGAGACTTCTGCGTCTTACCGATCGACACAGTGTCACATTGAGTTGTCACCTTCTTGTCGGAGGAGAAAGTCGTCCACAGCAGAGTCATTATTTTGTTTGCAAAAACAAAAAGTTTATTCCAAACTTGTAAAAGAATAGTACAAAGTACAATGAATTCTGGAGAAGTACAATTGTAGAAATCTGATCAGAATACGATCACTCTATCCCTTGGACTATGTAAACTTGAAGACTGTAGCCTCTGGAGAATGCAGCAGCAATTTTGCAAGAGTACTTAATCTCTTTGCGTATATATCTGATGCTTTCACAATGTTTGGAAACTCTTTTTATAGAGTTTAGGAAATAATTGTTTTAGCAGTTATTCTGATGTGCACGAAGCTGGATTGCGTCATACTGGGTTGCGCCAACCTCCTGTTGTGCCAACTTTTATTCGGTTATAAGTCGTGTACTAACTGTATTTAGACGCGTGGCATCATGTGATTGAGATGCGCGTGGTCGTGTACAGGATAGTAGACACGTCTTGAGAGACTAGTGGCATGTACGCCACGTCATCCTGCTTTAGAAATAAAAATTGTCTCAACTTTATCAGGTTGCACGAGCTTCAGTCAATGAGTAAAACTGTGCCTGATTGAGCCGCGCCTAGACACGTGGCAGCTTTTGAGCAGAAGTTATTCAGATTGTGCCTATGCACAACTTACAAAGTGTACATGACAGCTGTCAACCAACTCCCCTCGAGCAGCACAATTCACAGGATTCGAAGAGATTTTCCTCGTTCACTGTGGCATCAGTTGTCAGTGTTGTCAAGTAATGATGGCTATTAAATGTCAGACACCACGTAGATTTTGGCGCAATAAGACTGGACGCAGTCTGATATATGGCACAACCTATTCAGCGATGCAGTTCATTCTCTGAGCTTCATATCAGTGGCGCAACTTGATCGCTGATTAGTAGGTTCATGGCGCAACTTGATTTTTAGGCCCTACAGTATCACGTGCCTAATCATGGCAAGGTAAATCTATATCTCAATCCACAATAAGAATATGAAACATGAATGAACAAGTATGGTTCATGGTCTGCAGCCCACTAGCATATTGTCCGATTGGACTCCACAAAAGAACAAGAGTCTATAAACTAAACTAACAGGTAGAGTATATCATGATAAGGAACATAAGGCACGAGAGGATAACAAAATGAATATCACTAACAATACCTGAATCATGCAGACGTGATCAACTACCACATGCTCAGTTAACTAACTCCATGCAACCAGCTACCTGAAGAGATCATCAGGTCCTCAGACGACTAGCAAGATATATAAAACATGCCTATCTAACAGTTTATCATGCATAAAGAAATAACCAGGAACGAGACAGAAACTGACAAGTACTATGAACACGGACACGAGAACAAGTACTCATAAATGATCTGCTAGCAAGAAAACATGAACTATCTACGTGTGTTAAAATTTCGGTTTCGACATGTGAACGGCTAAGGGGTAAATCCGGCACCCTGCATGTGTCGTGTGCAGCTGCAATCAGTCAAGAATAGACGTTTTGGGGATACTTCTAGGTAGTCCACATGTCTACTAAGATATTTCCCCGCTTTCCCCGCCCAGCTAATACTCATGGAATCAGGTCACAAGCAGGGTAAATCACATGAACGACAGTCAAAAAGTATAAACAAAATCCATGATACTAATCTCCGTGTGGCAAGCGTGTCAACAAGCAGAAGAGGGATGTCACCCAAATCAACTCTAGAAAACTAAATGATAACATATAACTAAAGGAGAATAATATAAGCATAAAATAAACTGTAGAGGGAGGCAAGGTATACTTGCCTGGTGGTAGCACGAAGAAGCAACAATATACCATCAACTGGTAAACCATAAAGTCCAAATCTCACAACTGTCTCCGAAAGCTGAAATAGACATTACCAACGTTCTCAGAATAGTCAAATTAGCTAGAATTTCCTGTCTTTAAGTCCAATTCTACATAGGGGCAAAATGGTCATTTTAGGCCAAAATGATGTCTGTCGTTGGATCCGCTTTGCACCAAAAAGCGTGCCAAAATCAATGGTCTCTAAAGTCGTCAAATTATATGTCCACAAATTTATTTTGATGATACAAACCCAACGGTATGTCCAATTTGGATTCCGGTGGGCCATGTACGAAATCGCCCGTTGAGTCGGATCATAGGGCCCACAAAATGACGATCCGATCAACTATCGCAGAATCGGACCAAACTTGGCATACAGGACCAGAAAAATGATACGGTCCTATTAGCGTAAGTTTTGTCTCGATCTGACGAACGTGCACAAAGTAATTAGAAAATTTGCATGAAGGTCGATACGGTGAATTTCGACGGATACGAATCAAATTCGCCGCGCACACGCAACTAATTTGAATTCCGTCAAAGCCCACACGACCACGAAGCCGTTACGCACCTTTTGGTGCTTTCGTTCGTGACCACGTCGCCCGAATTGGCAGGACGTACGTCGTATCGGAGGTTTTCCTAATTTTTTTAATGTTTTGAAAAACAGTTTTTTCTGTCAATTTGGGAAACGATTTTTTGCTGCTCGGTCGATGAAATCGTTTTTCGTAAACTGGGTTTTAATGCCCTATAGGTTGTTTAGGACTGTTGTTAATTAGTTTTCGAAATCTCCTATATTCTGTTCAGAAAGTATTTGTCAAGTTGGGTGTTTGGTCTGTTCAATTACTCTGTTTCTAATAGATTTTTCGTCGACTTCGAGTCAACTTTCTGGACAACCTCGGGCATCAAAATTCAAACTAAATGAATGTAATTGGAGTCGTATATATTGTGAACATACCTGAAAAGAGGGATCGCAAAACGAGTAACCGTGCATCGAGCAATCCTTAGTACGAAGTAGGGTCGAGCAGTCGTTACTGCTGCTCACGGTCTGGCACGCTGCACGCGTGCGGCGTACGTCTGCCGGCGATGGGCAGCCGGCAGCAGCCCAAGGTGGCCGCGCACGAAGACAGGGAGAACGTGGGACAGTGGAGTCGGCGCGGCATAGGTTTGAGGTTAAGGTTTTGGTTTTGTTACATCTTCTCTCGATCTCGATTTCTCTATATGCTAGTTGTGTTTAGCTGTGATGTAAGGGGTCGGGTTGGGGAGAGTGTGTGTGTTGCTGGGCTCGGTATGGGGAGGTTTGCGCTGGGCTTTGGTTTGGGCTGGCTTGGTTGGGCTGGGATTTCCTTTACTTATTTGTTTTCTTTTGTTTTCCTTTTTATTGTATTTTATTTATTTTCCATTTATTTCTTTTTGGTATTTATATATATAGATACACATGTATTTAAAAGGAATATATATTTGTATTTATATATATAGATACACATGTGTTTATGTATATAGATAAACATGCATACATCATTCCTAAAACGAATCTACATTTATTCTCACTCCAATATATATACTATACATTTATATATATATGGTACTCCATAAAATCTAGGAGAAATCTTAAAATACGTTTTCAAGTACATGGTATATATATAAGATGTATACATATATATTTATTCATAAAAAATGAAATAGCCTATATTAAGCTATTCCAACAATAAATAATAATAATAATAATAATAATAATAATAATAATAATAATAATAATAATGATAACGAAATTAAATAAAGTAATAATGGTGTATATACCATTATGTACAGTCTAATAATCCCAAAAATGTACAAGGCCATATTTTATACAAATATCATTGAATAGCAACTAATAATGATATTTATAATATTTAATTAACGAATACTTAGAAAATATTCATTAGATCATTAAAATAGAATACAACACAATCATACCAAAATATATCAACACGAATTTCATTGGACGTACTGCATGACTACATAGGCTTGGGCTTGGTTTGGGTCCAATCTGGACTAGTTCGGTATAACCGGGTTCCCTAAAACTCAATAATATAATTAATAAATAAATAAATCTTCGGTAAGGGTTAAGTCGCAACTTGGCCTTGGCCACTGAGCACTCAAGTTGCGCCTGGGCAACAGCAACTGTAGGAGACTTAGGAGTCCATACACTCCTGTTCTTGGCAATAGCCACAGTGCGCTTGTTGCTCTTGGTGTTGATCATATTCTCGTAGGCTGTTTGGTTGACTTGAACAACCAGAGTCTTCTGCGTCTTGCCGATCGACGCAGTGTCACATTGAGTTGTCACATTCTCGTCGGAAGAGAAAGTCGTCCACAGCAGAGTCGTCATTTTGTTTGCAAAAACAAAAAGTTTATTCCAAACTTGTAAAAGAATAGTACAAAGTACAATAAATTCTGGAGAAGTACAATTGTAGAAATCTGATCAGAAGACGATCATTCTATCCCTTGGACTATGTAAACTTGAAGACTGTAGCCTCTGGAGAATGCAGCAGCAATTTTGCAAGAGTACTTGATCTCTTTGCGTATGTATCTGATGCTTTCACAATGATTGGAAACTCTTTTTATAGAGTTCAGGAAATAACTATTTTAGCAGTTATTCTGATGTGCACGAAGCTGGATTGCGCCATACTGGGTTGTGCCAACCTCCTGTTGTGCCAACTTTTATTCGGTTATAAGTCGTGTACTAACTGTATTTAGACGCGTGGAATCATGTGATTGAGATGCGCGTGGTCGTATACAGGATAGTAGACACGTCTTGAGAGATTAGTGGCATGTGCGCCACGTCATCCTGCTTTAGTAATAAAAATTATCTCAACTTTATCAGGTTGCGCGAGCTTCAGTCAATGAGTAAAACTGTGCCTGATTGAGCCGCGCCTAGACACGTGGCAGCTTTTAAGCAGAAGTCATTCAGATTGTGCCTAGGCGCAACTTACAAAGTGTACAGGACAGCTGTCAATAAACTCCCCTCGAGCAGCACAATTCACGCGATTCGAAGAAATTTTCCTCGTTCACTGTGGCATCAGTTGTCAGTATTGTCAAGTAATGATGGCTATTAAATGTCAGACACCACATAGATTTTGGCGCAATAAGACTGGACGCAGTCTGATATATGGCACAACCTATTCAGCGACGCAGTTCATTCTCTGAGCTTCATATCAGTGGCGCAACTTGATCACTGATTAGTAGGTTCATGGCGCAACTTGATTTTTAGGCCCTACAGTATCACGTGCCTAATCATGGCAAGGTAAATCTATATCTCAATCCACAATAAGAATATGAAACATGAATGAACAAATATGGTTCAGGGTCTGCAGCCTACTAGTATATTGTCCGATTGGACTCCACAAAAGAACAAGAGTCTATAAACTAAACTAACAGGTAGAGTATATCATGATAAGGAACATAAGGCACGAGAGGATAACAAAATGAATATCACTAACAATACCTGAATCATGTAGACGTGATCAACTACCACATGCTCAGCTAACTAACTTCATGCAACCAGCTACCTGAAGAGATCATCAGGTCCTCAGAGGACTAGCAAGATATATAAAACATGCCTATCTAATAGTTTATTATGCATAAAGAAATAACCAGGGACGAGACAGAAACTGACAAGTACTATTAACATGGACACGAGAACAAGTACTCATAAATGATTTGCTAGCAAGAAAATATGAACTATCTACATGTATTGAAATATCAGTTTCAATATGTGAACGACTAAGAGGTAAATCCGGCACCCTGCACGTGTCGTATGCAGCTGCTATCAGTCAAGAATAGATGTTTTGGGGATACTTCTGGGTAGTCCACATATCTACTAAGATATTTCTTCGTCCAGCTAGTAATCATGGAATCAGGTCACAAGCATGGTAAATCACATGAACGACAGTCAAGAAGTATAAACAAAATCCATGATACTAATCTCCGTGTGGCAAGCGTGTCAACAAGCAGAAGAGGCATGTCAACCAAATCAACTCTAGAAAACTAAATAATAACATGTAACTAAAGGAGAATAATATAAGCTTGAAATAAACTGTAGAGGGAGGCAAGGTATACTTGCCTGGTGGTAGCACGAAGAACCAACAATATACAGTCAACTGGTAAACCATAAAGTCCAAATCTCACAACTGTCTCCGAAAGCTGAAATAGACATTATCAATATGCTCAAAACAGTCAAATTAGCTAGGATTACCTGTCCTTAAGTCCAATTCTGGACACAGGAGCAAAATAGTTATTTCAGGCCAAAACGATGTCCGCCGTTGGACCCGCTTTGCACCGAAAAGCGTGCCAAAATCAACGGTATCTAAAGTCATCAAACTATATTTTTACGGATTTGTTTTGATGATATGAACCCAACGGTATGTCCAATTTTGGATTCCGGTGGGCCGTGCACGAAATTGCCCGTTGAGTCGGATCGTGGGCCCGCAAAACGACAATCCGATCAACTGTCTCAGAATCGGACCAAACTTGGCATATAGGACCAGAAAAATGATACGTTCCTGTTGGCGTAAGTTTCGTCTCGATCTGACGAACGTGCACAAAGTAATTAGAGAATTTTCATAGAGATCGATACGATAAATTTTGACGAATACGAATTAAATTCGTCGCGCACATGCAACTAATTTGAATTCCATCAAAGCCTACACGACCACGAAGCCGTTACGCACCTTTCGGTGGTTTCGTTCGTGACCACGTCGCCCGGATTGACGGAACGCACGTTGTATCAGAGGTTTTCCTAATTTTCTTAATGTTTTAAAAAATAGTTTTTTTGTCAATTTGGGAAAACGATTTCTCGATGCTCGGTCGATGAAATTGCTTCCATAAACTAGGTTTCAATTCCCTATAGGTTGTCTAGGACTGTTGTTAATTAGCTTTCGAAATCTCCTATTATTCTGTTCAGAAAGTGTCTGTCAAGTTGGGTGTTTGGTCTGTTCAATTACTCTGTTTCTAATAGATTTTTCGTCGACTTCGAGTCAACTTTCTGGACAACCCCGAGTGTCAAAATTCAAACTAAATGAAGGCTATTGGAGTCATATATATTGTGAACATACCTGAAAAGAGGGATCACAAAACGAGTAACCGTGCATCGAGCAATCCTTGGTGCGAAGTAGGGTCGAGCAGTCGCTACTGCTGCTCACGGTCTGGTGCGCTGCACGCGCGTGGCGTACGTCTGCCGACAATGAGCGGCCGACAGCAGCCCAAGGTGGCCGCGCACGAAGACAGGGAGAACGTGGGACAGTGGAGTCGGCGCGGCGTAGGTTTGAGGTTATGGTTTTGGTTTTGTTACTTCTTCTCTCGATCTCGATCTCTCTATATGCTAGTTGTGTTCGGCTGTGATGTAAGGGGTGGGTTGGGGAGAATGTGTGTGTTGCTGGGCTCGGTATGGGGAGGTTTGCGCTGGCCTTTGGTTTGGGCTGGCTTGGTTGGGCTGGGATTTCCTTTACTTATTTGTTTTCCTTTTTATTTTACTTTTATTTATTTTCCATTTATTTCTTTTTGGTATTTATATTTATAAATACACATGTATTTATAAGGAATATATATTTGTATTTACATATATAGATACACATGTGTTTATGTATATAGATAAACATGCATACATCATTCCTAAAACGAATCTACATTTATTCTCACTCCAATATATATACTATACATTTATATATATGGTTACTCCATAAAATCTAGGAGAAATCTTAAAATACTTTTTCAAGTACATGGTATATATATAAGATGTGTACATACATATTTATTTCATAAAACACGAAATAGCCTATAATAAGCTATTCCAACAATAAATAATAATAATAATAATAATAATAATAATAATAATAATAATAATAATAATAATAATGATAACGAAATTTAATAAACCAATAATGGTGTATTTACTATTATGTACAGTCTAATAATCCCAAAAATATACAAGGACCTATTTTATACAAATATCATTGAATATCAACTAATAATGATATTTATAATATTTAATTAACGAATACTTAGAAAATATTCATTAGATCATTAAAATAGAATACAACACAATCATACCAAAATACATTAACACGAATGTCATTGGACGTACCGCATGACTACATGGGCTTGGGCTTATTTTGGATCCAATCTGGACTAGTTCGGTACAACCGGGTTCCCTAAAACTCAATAATATAATAAATAAATAAATAAATCTTTGGTAAGGGTTAAGTCACAACTTGGCCTGGTTTTTCTAGTTAGACCACACCTATGGCTCAGCCTTCCCTATCATGGCTAATACGCTAGTCAAGGCACGCCATTGCATTATCCGTGCCACGATTTCTAGTCACCTTGTGCTCCATAACTCAACTATGACTTAAAATATTCTACCGTAATAATCAACTAATCAATTATTTATAACATTCTAAAAATCACCATTTAAATCAAATAAATAACAAAAAATATTTCAAAATTTTTCGGAAAGAGGAGTTACAAAACTAGTCAAATTTGGACGTGAAACAATAGCTCAACTACCAACCGAGTTGTTTGCCAACTCGACAGAGCACTGTGCAATGTCAATTAGCTTGAGGTCTTCCCGACAAGCAAGGCGGAGGGGCTTCTCAACGACATAAGTGATCATACTCCCATCTTGGTAAGACTTCAAGAGCAAATGATCCACCGAAGGCAACCGTTCCGATACTGCAATAGCTGACCGGCTATGGAGGGATATACCGAGGCGATAATGCGTGGACTCCAATGTGTGTCAAGTGGCAGTGTCACAATATAGTCTCCTTACAAAGCTTAAAGCCGTGAAGGGCGAACTGAAGGTGTGGAACAAACAGTGCCCAATCCGGCCTCTACTAGTAGCCGAGCGAAAACTTGGGGACATTCATTAGCCCTGCAAACAAATTCGATGGATGTAGCAATGGCAGGAAAGGAATCAAAACTCCAACGGGAAGTCCGACAGCCCCGGTTCAACGAAGAGGTGCGCCTTCAACAACAGGCCAAGTGCCAAAGGCTTAGAAGGTAATCAATGTTCTAAATTCTTCTATGCAACGATACAATCCCAACAACACAAGAACACCATCGGCCCACTGTTAGATGCTAACGGGCGACCCCTGGTGGAGGACAGGGATATAGAAGTGGCGGTGGTTACATATTATAGAGAGCTGTGTAATCAATCTTCTTATACTACTAAATTTCCAAAATTAATATGCAAGCGTATAGTCTCGAAGGAAGGCAATGATGTCCTGCACAAACCGGTCACCCTGGAAGAAGTTGAATATCTTATCAAAGAAGCGGACTCTAACAAAGCCACGGGTCCAGATGGATTCAACGATGCTTTCTTCAAGAAACACTAGGAACACCTGAAGTTACAGATACATCAGATGGTAGATGATTTCTTTCAGACTAGTAAGCTAATCAAAGAAATGAATCATACATTTTTTAAGCTGATTCCGAAGAAAGAAGGGGCTACGAATTTGGGAGACTATAGGCCGATTGCATGCTGCAATTTCTTTTACAAGATAATCTCGTAAGTTGTGCAAGAGGATGCAACCGATCATGCATGAGCTTATTTCAAATAACCAAACTGCCTTCATTAAAGGTAGATCAATTGCCAAGAATTACCTGCTTGCACGCGAAATGATTTGGGAGTTCAACAAAAAAAGAAAAAGGAAAAGTTGCATAAAACTTGACTTACGTAAAGCTTACGATTTGGTGAATAGAGATTTCTTATGTGCCGTCCTTCGCAGCATGTAGGGTGAGCATCGGTTTGGTTCGGTTCATACCAAACCGAAGTAATGAGAACCAATCATAAATCGAACCGACCTATTTGGGACCGAACCGAACCATTTTAAATGAGAACCGGACATGAACCGAACCGAAATAAATTGGTTCGATTTTCGGTTCAATCGATTTCTGGGCCTTGGGTTGATAGGCCGGCCTGTTATCAGTTTACATTAAAAAATGTAGATAAACAACTCTAATTTGCATACCAACAGCCAGTTTCCAGGCCAAAATAGCCCATATTTTACAGTAAAAAATCATATACATTCCACTTTCCAGGCAAACATAATAAATATCTCATCTGGAAAAAAATTTATCACAAAATTTCATCTATATTCCAGTTTACACTTACAGCCTATAGGTAATATATAAATGGCCCACATTTCACATCTAAAAAATCATATACATTCCACTTTCCAAGACAACACAAATTTAACAAGAAAAGTTAAATCCCATAAAAATTACATTGAAACTTCCAACTTCCAAGACAAAGATGAGAGATCCCATAAAAAGTTACAAACTTCTAACTTCCAAGCTAAGACAGATATCCATAAAAAGCCTAAAGGTCCATCCATATATGAGACACTCCAAGCAAGCAAAGTCATAGCTCAAATTTCCCATCAATTCCATCGCGTTGCACAAAAAATGAAACCAAGAAGAAGAAAAAAATAGAATAATATGGCTCAGATGGCTTATTTATACATCATAGTATGATGCCATGTAGTATTAAATTACACTTACTTAAGCCACATTCATCATTGCCACTTTTTAGTTTAATACGTTAGCAAATTTTGAAGAAGCAACATTAAATAAACTGGCAATAATAAATGAACAATTCATGCCACGCCAATGGCTGCAACAAGTGCCATGTCACTAGCTGCATTGAATGCAACACCACTGCTGGCTGAAACAAGTGCCACGCCACTAGCTACATCGAATACAACATAATAAATCTGGTCAAAGGACTCTAGAGCATACAGGAGAATTAAAGGATTATCCATGATAGCAGTATTTACCGACCAACATA
Organism: Iris pallida; assembly: GCA_029216955.1. Classification (NCBI taxonomy): domain Eukaryota; kingdom Viridiplantae; phylum Streptophyta; class Magnoliopsida; order Asparagales; family Iridaceae; genus Iris; species Iris pallida. The sequence continues at coordinate 9,005,257 of JANAVB010024597.1, read as the reverse complement.
TAAAAGTAGAACATAGCTTCACATAAAGGATTATCCACCATCTAGCAGTAGAACATAGTATTTACAGACCAGCATATTGAAGTAGAACGAGAGCATCATATAATAGTATTTGAAGAACATGAATCTGAACCTAAACCTTATCATAACAACAGTATCCAAAATGGAACAGAGCAACCATATCTGAACCTAAAGCTTATCATAGCAATATTATCTGAACCTAAAGCTTATCATAGCAACAGTATCTGAACCTAAAGCTTATCATTGAAAAAGCATCCTAAATCTTATCATAGCAACAGTATCCAGCAATTGTCAAAGTATGCATGAATATTTCTGCATGATAGCATATTAGAGCAGATATAAAACAGCAGCAGCAGAGCAACATACAATTACAGAAGTAAGTCTAAAGTAAGTCTCCAACTGTCCAAAATACAATAGAGCAGCAAAAATAATACGAGTATTGCCATTGATTGGTGCTACCTAACACACATCATATAATAATTGGGTGAGTAACATTCCCTACGCAGCTACGCTACCTAAGCCTTAATTAAATCTATCTGACGAATAAAAATAATCACAATCCAACATGAACATTTAAAAATATCAGTATCATATTAATATCAGTATAAGTATCAGATTAAATATCACTATCAGTATCAGATTAAATATCGGTATCAGTATTCAGATTAACTATATAAGGTTTTTGGCAAACTGGCCAGCAATTTAACATTTGTGCAACTTGCAATATAAAACTATTTGTCCTGCATCAGAAAAGATTCAACAAAATATAAGTCCTTTTGCAAACTGGCCAACAATTTGGCATTTGTCCAACATTAGTTGCCCTGCAATGCAAACACATTTCATTCCAATTTACAAACACATTTTAATCCAATTTTTAGACAATAGATATATATAGGAAAAAAGATCCTTACAGCGATTCAAGAATTAGTAATCCAAGCACAAGATCCAAAGTCAGGTTCCCACTTTCCATAATCCTAAATAGAAATAACTGCAAAATTAACATTATTTAGCATAACGATGAATGATCAACATCTGACATTATAAATATTAAATAGCCATCATTTCTACAACCAATTTCCAGACACACATTTCATTCTAACCAGTTACTGATCACCACATAATTAGTAAAATGTAATGATCTGCAACCAGTTACTTGCAATACTGGTTACCAGTATAAGTTTCAGATCATTTCAAGCCATTATAATAACAGATAAAAATATATAACATATTATAATGGAGATCAAGACAAAAAAAATTATGATCACAGAAAAAACATATCTATGACAAAAAAATATAACAGATCTGTGCAAACTCTTCTCTATTACATATCTATGACAAAAAAATATAATAACAAAAAAATTTACAACAGATCTAGACATCTAGCATTTTATATTTAAAAAATTATAATTAGCAAAAATTATAACAGATTTAGTCTTCCATATAACAGATCTAGTCTTCTATATAACAGATCTAGTCTTCTAGATAACAGATCTAGGCTTCTATATACAAAAAAATTTACAACGGAAATAAAAAATTACCAAATTATCAAAAATTGTACAGATCTAGTCTTCTACGAAGTAAAATATACTTACAGTGATGTTTGCCATTAAAATCTTTTGATTGCAAATTTTAATTACAAACAGAAAAGTGTTACAATGTAGGACTTAGATGTAGTCCTAGGAGAACACTTTTGTTTATCTGGGTCCCTGTGTCGATGGAGCGAGTGGTAATGCGTTGACTCTGTTGACGATCTGACGACAGTTCTCGGTCCTCTGAAGGTCTGAATTGCTCTGGGTGCTGGAGTTTACGGAGAGGAAGAAGACGTTGAGTGTCTCTTCCGATCTCTGGGAGTAAACTCTGATGCTTTGGTTGACTCTGCGTCTTGATCTTTGACAGTCTGTGCCTGTGTAAGAGGGAATGATCCTTCTATTTATAAGCAGCAGGTTGGCTGCTCATACGCGCATATGTAGGATGTGCCTATTTGTGGGGATGCCACATGGTGATTGCTGATGGAGGCGCATGGACGACGCGCTCGGATTGAGGAGTTGAACTCTTCTTGTTGCATTTGTGGGCTGCGGCAGAGCTGATACGTAGCAATAGAGAAGATTTTTTGGTTGCTGAGATCTTGGGTGATTAGCACCCCTTCATAGGCTGAATTGAGTCAAAGAACACGTGGCGCATATCCGTAGCTCAAAGGTCTCGGATTTGGTAGAGAGTAATCTGACAGGATGCGCCTAGGATTGGGCGTATGAGTAGACTTTGGCCTGTAACCTTTAGGAGTCATGAACTAGTCTGGGCGCATGGCTTTTGAGGCGCATGCGGGGCTTCAGTAGTGACTTGACCTTTGTCTTTAGGGATCAGAGAAAAGTCTGAGGCGCATAGCTTTTGAGGCGCATGCAGAGATTTGGGCGCACGGCTGCGGGGGCGCATGCGAAATGGTTGGGCGGCCACGTGGTTCGTAACCGCCGGAGGAAAGTAATGATGTTGCTGACATCAGCGACGCTTTGTTTTCAAAAAAAGCTGCTAACTGTTCAGTCCTCGGGGGACGTGCTACCAACTCTGTCACTTGAGCATTAATTGCTTGATGGGTGACGAGCCAAAATAGGCGCATGGGTCCATGTTGATTAGGACGCATGGATCTGTGCTTTGTTGGGCGCATCCTTTCGGGGCGCTTTGGGGTACGTCTGTACGATGTACGGTGTCTGGCCGACACATCCGTTTGCATGACGTGCCTTTATTGGTCCGACTATTGCGTTATTCGAGTGCTTTAAATAGCCATTTTTGACTTGGCCGAATTCGAAGCGTCAGGTTCATCACCATAAATGTAAATTCATTGCACGGGATTCGAAGAGCCTGCCACTTAGCGTATGGGTTTGATTTGCCTTGCCTATAAATAGTGGCAAGGAGAGAGTTTGCCTCTCGTTCTCTCACGTCCTCCCGAAATAAATTTGTTTGCCCGAGCACATTCTGTCGATGAGATGTTCCCGAGGGTGAAGATGCGACGAGTTGTCTTCGTTCATGCACTTGAAGGTGACTGTTACATCCGAAAGTTGGAGTCGAGGGCTTCTGAGGTAGGCGGAAGGTGCCTGTTGCATCCGAAGATCGGGATGCTTGAGCCTCGTCTCCGTTATGCTGGAAGAGCCGCAGATCGAAATTGTGGTGCCCCGATCATCTTCCTTGGGCTTTGGGAGAGCTCCTCCTCCTGCTAGAGTGGGTGTTGCCCATTCTGGTTGTGTTGAAAGCCTCCTGTTGCTGCGGATCGATTGCGGTGCTCTCCTCTTCCTTTGGAGAGCTCTTCCTCCCGCTAGGGTGGGATTGATCGCCCACCCTTTCTCAATAAATGCTTCATTAGTTGAAGCACCTGATCGGGTCGAAGTAGAGCGCATATGCTGAGACTTCATGATGCGCATGACTGAGACGCTGAAGGGATGCACATAACTGAGACGCTGAAGAGATGTGCCTGACTGAGACGCTGAAGAGATGCGCCTGACTGAGACGCTGAAGAGATGTGCCTGCCTGAGAGCGCATGGCGGTTGCTACGCCTGGCTGTAGACTTAGGATCTTTTCTTTGTAGAAATTCTTCTTTGTGAACCCCCTTTTTTTATACATGTAATAGACTTTTATATGAAATAAAAATCTTCTTTTAATTTCTACGCTTTTGTTGTTTGCTTGTGCCAGGTACTTCATCTGAGCTCCCTGACGCATGTAATGTTAGGCGCATAGGATTTTTGGTCCTTAAATTCCATGCTTCTACAAGACCCCCTTCAAAGTTTTCAAAACTTTTCGTCAAGTTTTGGAATACTTTGAATAAGAAGCATGGTGGTGCCTTCTCTGGGGCGCATGACTGTCCGGGGCGCACAGCTGTTCTGGGGCGCATGCTCCTTCCAGTTTTAAATGCCCAAATGATAACGCTTCGGAATAAATGAAAAAGATTTAATGATGATCTTTTGGACTATCCACGGTTATCACTTCACAGAACCCTAAATGGCGGTTGACGTCACCCAAGCCTATAAATAGGCGTCTGATAGAGAGAGAGGGAGTACTTCCTCTCTTTGCTGTCTTCTTCTTTAGAGTTTTTTTCTTCCAAAAAACCCTAATCTTCTTTTCTTGAAATGGCTCCCAAAACTCCTCGCGGTGGTGCTGGCCGAGGGCAAAGCAAAAGGAAAGAGCCCGTAGAGTTCGATGAGGAGGATTCTTCCGTCGTTGCTGCGGCTCCCGCCGACGTTCGGCCAGTGGTGACGGGTGAGTGCTTCTTGACATTTTTAGACGAGTTCGGTGCACATACGGATGAGTTGCACCCTGTTGCTATGCCCTAACTCTTTGTTGCCGACGAGCATGGACTTTTATCCTGATTATACGCCGAGGCTATCCTGCTGACGCGCATGGACTTCTGTCCTGATTATGCGTCGAGGCTTTACTGCTGATGCACATGGACTTCTATTCTGATTATGCGACGAGGCTATCCCGCTGACGCACATGGACTTCTGTCCTGATTATGCGCCGATGCTATCCCGCTGACGCGCATGGACTTATGTCCTGATTCTGCGCCGAGGCTATCCCGCTGACGCGCATGGACTTCTGTCCTGATTATGCGCCGAGGCTATCCTGCTGACGCGCATGGACTTCTGTCCTGATTATGCGCCGAGGCTTTACTGCTGACGCGCATGGACTTCTGTCCTGATTATGCGCCGAAGCCTTAATGCATATGGGCCTTTCTGGGCCCTGATGAGGCACAGAAGCTTTGAACGCGCCTCAAATGTTTCGTCCTTCTCTTAAGCCTCTTTCTCTTCTTGTTGCCTGACTTTTTGTTTTGTGTCAGTGCCAATGACAATTCCTTTGCTGAACGAAGTCCTTTTGGATGCCTCCCTCTGCCAAATGGGGATTGACTTCAATAAGGAGATTGTTAATCCAGCGAGGGCTGCTATCATGCAGGACCAGCCTTCCGAGAGGATGTTGCAAATCCGGGATCAGTCGCCTGTTTTTCTCTGGAACATGATGGAGAGTGGCAGACTAAAATCAGCTGAATTCGAGAACGTGACTTTTTTGAAGTCTGTCTTTCTGTTCGGTAAGCGGTTGACCTCTACTGAGGCAAAGATATTGAAGATTAAAGAGGACTGGTTCTTCTCGGCGAAGGGCGTAGCCCTGTACATGCGGTAGTCTGAGCGTCAATTACCGCTGACGGCTTTCTGCCGTTTGGCTTCCAAAAGGAGGATGGCATGGGAGCTTACTCCTTCTCAAGGAGGGGCAGTAGGAGGTACCCTTCGTATTGATGTTACTTCGAATCAGAGGGATACCTTGGCCGCCTCGCGAGTCGAGGCCTCGTTCAGTTGCCGAACTTTGCGCCCTCGGAGCCTCTACAGTGTCGTTCCTCCTGATACCTTTGCCTTTGGGGCTTCAACTTTTGTAAGTCGGATGCTGACATCGCAGATCACGTATCCGAAAGGAGTTTTTCGAGTTGAGGGGTGGTGCCATCAAGTGTTGAAGTGGGATGAGTTGACCCTCTGGGTTCTGTCAAAGTTTAAAACTGAGCTCAAAGCGATTGGGCTGACTGCCGCTCTTCGTGCCACGCAGGGGGGCATCGACATCAATAAGCCCATGTTCCTTGCGCTCCTGGAGACGTTCAACTCCCAGACTGGCACCTTCTTTACTCCGGTAGGGGAGCTGGGGTTGGCTCTGCACGAGATGTATGTTGTTTCCAAACTTCCTTGGGGTTCGGAACTGTCACCCTCATTTTCCGTATTTACATTATTTCGTATTTGTACTCGTAATTTGATTTTGGCACGTATTTTATTTTTTCGATTTATGGATTTGGTTTCTCGTAAATGGGTTTTGGACCATGGCTTGGTTTTATTTTGTGGAGTTGGTTTGGTTCATCATGAGTGGAACACCTTAGCCTATTCTCCACTTCCATTCCATCACAACCACCCTCATTAAAACCCACCAACCTTTCTCTCTCCTCATTATTTTCATTTATTTCTTCTTCTTCTTCCTTCCTCTACACAACACCATCACCTATAGGCAAGTGCACCTTGCCACCACTTGAGAACCACTTTTTATTTGTCTATTAGCTAGATTAGGCCATGGAGATCAACATTAGAACTTGACATTTTGTGATTTGGAGTTTCTATTGTTCTAGATCTAGGTTTTTACTATTTTTGGATTTGCATAATTTTGATCTATTTAACTTGGATTTTAGTTTGTTTTGATGCTTCAATGTGGAAGAGAATTTAATTTTACTCAAGTTAGAGCTTTGAAAATCTAAATTTCGTTTTGATTTGATCAAGTTATGAAGTTTTGAACTTTGGAGTTCTTGGAGTCTTCTTCTCGGCCTGGAGAAGAAGACAGCAGCCTGCGCTCTTTAGCGCAGTGCTGGATTGCGCATCCCCCTCGGCCAGCGCTCTTTAGCGCAGCGCCGACTGCGCAGCTTGCCTCTTGGCGAACTGCGCTCAACCCGAGTGCGCATGGATTCTTGCGCAGTCTGTTCTTGCGCAGTCTGCCCATGCGCAGTCCACTTCTGCGCAATCCATCCATGCGCAGTCCGTCCCTGCGTAATCTGACCCTGCGCCATCCATTCCTGCGCAACCTGATCCAGCGCAAACCATCTGCTGCGCCATCCACCCCTGCGCAGTTGGTACCCTGCGCAGCTCACCCCTGCGCAGTTGGTCCCTGGCGCACTGACTCCTGTGCAACCCGACCCCAGGGACCCTTGCGCAATCTGTCCAATTATGGAGATTTTGTTTTATTTTCCTTAGGCCTGGATCTTCCATAGCCTTGTATATTGATATTTTATTAGATATTTTACGTCCATTTTATATCCTTACGCCTTTTGTCATGATCTTGATTTTACTTAATATATTTGGAATGACTATTGTACATGACTGGGTATGGCAAGAACTAGCATAACACGACAGTGACCCGTAGTGGTGTAGCACACAGTTTCCCAAATGAGGGTAATTTTAAAATTTCGTGTTTATAATTATTTTAATAATAATATTTAATTCATGATATGATTTTTGGTGATTTTAAATCATTTTAAAATTATTTAAATCAATGACTTGTGGTTTTGACGTTTTGCTAGTGAAACCCTATAGACTGTTTGACCTAGAGCCTAACCATATGAATATGATATTTTAATGTCATTTTTGGCCTAAGGATATTTTTGCATTTGACCTCTTTGAATTATTTTGATATTATTTTATTATTTATGATATTGTTTTGGGGTTATTTGAGTCGGGTTCGAATTTCAACTCAATCCGACTTGAAACGGGGACCCGGGGGTAGTTTGACTCTAGTGGAACCCACACACTAGTTAGGCATGGCCCACATGATATTAATTTTAGTCCACATGATAGAAATATTTTAGTTAGAGGTTAGACTAATTATTATGGATAAGGTTAGTGTGATTAGAGACTTTAGAATGACTAATTTAGCCCCAACCAATTAGCCATTTCCTAATACTCATAGAATAGGTTAGTAGGGGCTTTTGGACTTTTCCTAATAGGACAAAACTACCTTTATGGCCAGCCACAATAAGGATAGGGTTGAGCCTCCCATTTGTCATTATCCATCTATTTTTCTCTCTCTTGTTCTTCCCCAAATTCCTAGAGAGCAATCCCTAGCAATTTCTCCACCAAATTCTTCCATTTCACCACCAAATCTTCTTCTTTCCTTCTCCATTCTAGCCAAGGAGGAAGCTACCCAAGTTTGGAAGGATTCGGAGCTCGTTCGTGTCCTTTTGGAATCTCTACGTGTCGGTGTCGCTCCGGGAAGATTTTTCTTCGATTCGATCTACCGGGAGGTATAAATCCCTTTTCCTTTTCATTTTCTCATGCATATAGGTCTATTTTGAACCCATAGGAATGACCCCCATAGTTGTATCTCCATTTGTGTCCATTTTGTGTCCATTTGAAGGTCATAGGAGTGTCCTTTGTGTTGTGGATGTGTTCATGTTACATATATAGATTTATATATATATTGTAATGAGAGTGTATCTATATTTATATATGTAATAAATGGTTCATGATGATTATATAATCAATTTTGTGAGTGTGGTTCCTCATATTATTATTGCTATTATTGTTGTGAATAATTAGGATATATATTGTGTATTCTTTTGGCTCAAACTATCTAAATCCGTCATGATTTTTATCCACGTTTTTAATTTCAGCCCTAACTTAGAAATGTCATAACTTCTAACTCAAAGCTCGGTTTAATCTTCCGTTTTTTTTAAAAGAAGCGTATTGGAGTTAGCTTTCCAAAAACATGTATTAATAGGCCTAATTCTTTCTGTAACTTTCTGGAGAATTATTTGAGTGTCAGCTGTACGAAAGACAAACGCGTTCTCGGTGTTTTCGCGATTTCGGGAGTTTCCGGAAACGAAAATGCGATCCGTTTGAAGTTTCGGAAAGCTAACACATAGATCTATAACATACTTTAATCCTAAATTTTAATTCATGCTGAGATGGTACAGTATTGATTATTAGTAGGAGTTACTATTCGACATATGCATTTTGTGCACCCTTGTGTGTAATATAATGTTCTATTTGATTTTAACCCATGTTAATGTATATACATTATGTAATTAAATAGAGAATTCAAGCATGAGTAAATGGTTAAATAAATGATGTATGAGGTGTAAGTATCCTATTTAATGTAAGCATGTATAAGTATGACTTGTAATGAATATGTAGGTTCCATAGTATGTAATGTATGGTGCATATAGTGGTGCAAGAGAATAATGAATGATGAATGAATGCAAGCATGAATGTAATGTAATAATAGATGTAGTGTATGCAATATACAAGTTAATGAGATGTAATGTTCTATGTTAACACAAATCCTATATTACCTCATGTACCCCCTTACACTATGTTGACACTATCACACTTGACACATTGTTCACTTACACTTTGACACTCTTTGATATGTATACACTATGTATGCCCATTTAACCCTCACTGCACCTTTGCCATGTTCACATACACACACATAGCCTCTTAAATAAGTATTTATGAATATAGTTAACTTAGCTATGTATGTATATTATATATATGTTAGCATATTGTGTTGTAATATATAAGTTTATATAACCATTTGAAATGCCATGATTATAGACCTAATGTTGAATACCAATATATGCATGTGTATATATGTATAGACATATATAGCTTAAAGTAATAGATTACCTAGTGTATATCCAATGTGAATTCTTGCCTATTTGAGTATTGAATAATTGTATGCTATATAGAGTTGGGTGTATGTTGGCTTGTATAGCCTTGTATTGATGTGTGCTTGTTAGGATAGTCTTGGTTAGGCCTAGTAAGACTTACTGGGTTATGACATGACCTAGTTTGACCTAGTTTGACTAGTACAGTTGACCAGAGTTGACCAAGGGTTGACTTTGGCCTAATTTGACCTAGATTCATGTAGAATGCATTGTAGTGCTTTATATTACCCTTCTGGACATGTTGTGACTTGTGTTGTTCTAATTAGGAGCCAGACACCTTGTAACCTGTGTTGCTTTAAATATGACTCTGTGGCTTCAGTTGGACCCCCTATACTTATCAGCTGTTCAGGTTATCAGGCGAGTACATTCTCTGATAGTTCTCTCATTTATTTGTCAATTACTGTATTTCAGTCCTAGTTAGTTATATGTGATTCTCTATTACAACACGTATGGATATTACTGGATTCATGTATACGACACATATTTATTTTCTGGCCTCTATTACTGGTATCATCATTTCTGGCTTCTATTACTGGAATCACCTGCTGGAATTATTTACTGGAATCATTTACTGGAATCATTTACTGGTATCATTATATTTTGGCTGGACTCATCTTGAATCATTGTGTCGAAATTCTGGATTCACTTGCTGGGAGGGAAAATACTAGAGTAAGACATGTAGACATACCCCATTACTGGAATCACTCCTACTGGAATCTACTGGAATGATAGCCATCTCTCGTCTGATCAGTGAGAGGTGTGCCGGATTACCCACAGCCGTTTATATGTCGATCTCGGTATTTTAAAACACACTGTTAGAGTATAGGCTGGACTCACCCTGGAATCATTCATTACTATAACTGGAATCGTTCCTTACTGGATTCATCTTATATTAGATTTATCTTGTACTGGACTTACATTGGAGTTACACTGGTCTACATTGTTGTCTGGACTTTATATCATATTACCCTGGTTCAGCTAGTTCTATTTTTACAGACTTTATTGCTATGATTCTTCTCTTGTTTAGTTATTTACTTTCCTTGCACCTTATCTGTCTTTCTTACCATCACCTGAATATAAACTGCCATTTTCATCAATATAACTGCCTATAACTGCTCTATAGTTCTCTGTCATTTACTTGGGTTTTCTAGATAAGATGTGCTCGTTCCTGTCCTGACTGGACCTGTTAATAAATTTTACAGATAGCTTGGAGGTTGCCTGCTAGCCTAGAGGAGACACCTTAGAGGTTGTTTAGATAGTTATTTCATTTGTCTGGAGTTGTATTTACTTTGTGGATTACTGTATTTGAGTTTTGAGATGTATTTCTGGGTTTTTGTATCTTAGACACTTAGACTTCTATCTCCCGTATCTCTTTGGATTTTATGTTTTATCTAACCTTATCATGCTCTACCTTAAATATGATTGAGACTGTATCTGCTTAGCATTATATTGTTAGATGATGTGACCTAGGACAGCGTTCTACCGCCGACACTGCGGCGTAGGCTGGGCGTTGTTACGTTCTCGTACCCTAATAGTGGGTGCGGGTCGTGACAAGTGGTGCACTCCTGACATGACCAACCTGACTTGATAGTGGCCCGTGGCGGCGCACTCCTGACTTGACTTGACTTGACTTGATGACTTAACTTGACCTGTCTTGACACCGTGGGTGGTTCTTCTTGCTTGCTTGTTAAATCCACTTGTCCAGTCTTGCATTATGTCTAGGATGGGACTCCTGAGTACCACGGTCAGGAGTACCCACTAATATTTTCTAAGGCTAATAACTAGAATAATTCAGTAGTCATGAGAGATTTTTCCTAGTTACAGGCAATCCCGTTATTCCGGCCGCAATCGTTTGGACTTGTAGCCTGCCGTCGAGTAGGACACATTTCCAGCTCACCGTCGTGTGGGGCACATAATTATTGATAACTGCTTAATGAATTCAAATCGCCTGGATAACCTGGATTAGTTGTAGGGCTTGTGGCTGGAGGAACATCTCATTGCATCTTGCTAGTAACTAGGATTGTGATAACCCTAGTTAGTTAATGTAGAAAGCCGTAGGCCATGATTGGCCGTGATTGCTTGGATGGAGTCTAGTCCAGTATAGTATTGTCTAGAATTGATTGATTGTAAAATTATACCAGAATGATTGAAGGATTGTCACTCCAGATTGTCACTATAAGGATTGTCACTATAATGATTGTCACTCCAGATTGTTACTTGACCTGATTTCTTATATTTATCTTGCCGATAAATGGTGAGAGAAACCAAGTTTCGTTCAGACGAAGGGTTACAACCCCGGTCCTTGTTTGGTTTACGGGTTGTAACCTAGCTATCTGAATAGTCCCATGGTTATCTCATCGTATATCATCCTGTCATGCTTTTCTATATGCTCTATCTTTTATCGATTTTGTACAAGATTGTCTTTTATATTCACCTATCATGTTTTTCTTAAATTACTGTCTCTTATTATGTAATTATATTATTGTGCTAATTTGCTGGCTTTTGTTCTCATTTTGTGGCCTCCTTTGTGGCACTTGCTCTTTCTGAGGTCTGACCCAGCTGGTTTTGTATGGCCAGATACCGGAGCAGCAGTAAAGGATCTACCTGTCTTCCAGCCCGATGGTGACCACCAGACGTAACTAGGGCATCGAGTGGGTTTCTTTGTTCTCCTACTGTAATATTGTAAATTATTCTTTTGAGGCGTTTAGCCGACGAGCAAGTGTTAGCTCGATTGTACTTACTTACTGTCTGCCTACGGGCTGTAACATGATTGACAAGCCCCGGGGGTTGATCATGTATGACTGAACTCGTGCTAGTCCTCACATTTTGTAACGACTAGCTTCATGATCATCTGGATATGTAATGTTTGGGACGCCTTACAATTGTATATTTGGAGATCTGATATCTTGTGATTATTATTATTTGGTTGAGATTGAGACAATAGGCTATTTTATGACCTTAAGAGACTGATGGATTGTAGTGAAACCCTCACATATCAAGACAGCCGTGACCGTATGGTGAGATGGATTCCATTTCATCATACGTAGCTGGCTATGTCTGTCCCAGCTCTCCAGTATTCTGGTTCTGGGGCGTGACAGGAACCGTATGAGGAATATTTCCCGTCGAATGAAGAGATCCAAGTCCTAGAAGAAAAGGACAAGGAGATGATGGCTGTTTTCAAGGAGGTGGCGAGCCATCATTATCTGTTGCAACGGAAGGATAGGGGTGGGTCGCAGCCCCATGTGACTACTTGGAGGGACTACATCTTCAAGCAGGACTTGACAGACCCTTGCAAGATTCGGTTTGTGACTCCGCAGGGACTGCCTCATGCAGAGGTGTCCTCCGAAGTGGGCCGTCTAGACGAGAAGGTTCTTCGTTCAAACGAGAGTGGCGCCGATGTATACAGTTGCTTCTGGCATTACGTACACCGGATGTCTCCCAGGGCCGTGTTAGCCGCATACTTGATGATATGGCTCCGGGACTACGTGTTCTCGGGCGACTCTGGATCTGTAGAAAGGGTGAGCAGAAATCTCATCTTGCCAGCGGTAAAGCTGGTTTTTGGTCACCCTCTGGCCCTCCTTCCCGTGATGGTGTGTAACCTGTTGCGGGGTTTGAGGACTTTTGCTGACGATGTGATCCATGGAAGGGGTAGGAACGACAACTTTCTCCGGGCTGAGCTACCATTCCATTATCTGATGGGATGGCTGATTCTGCATCATCCGAACGTGATGAGCCCCGGCCCTGAAGACTATTACGTTGTAGGTGACGCCTTTATCCATTGCTTTTATAAAAGGAAGTGGCTGCATACTGGTGTCCCTATTTGTAGAAGGGTCTTGTCTTATCTTCAGGGGTGGGAGATTACCAAGATCAACCCATCTTCATAGACTTCGAAGTCGACCAAGAGTTGGAAGACTCTAGCGAGGATGCGATCGCCCTGCCGATATGGCGGTTTCGCTGGTTACAGAGCATTCGGCCTTCCCATCTGGTCTACCGCAACAAGAACAAGTGCTATCTAGAGCCATATCTGCCGAGCCGATGTGCACATCAGTTTGGCTATACCCAGGTGATGTTAAGGAACCCCAGTAATAGTCTGGGGTTTATTGGGAGTTTACTGGATGGAGCCCGGGGTTGGCAATATTACAATGCCAGATGCACCGGAGTCCGTTTTACAACGCCAGTTCACAATCCTCGGTTGCAGATCTTGTATTCGGTTGCCACGCTGTATTGTGCCATGAACGCTGCGTCCCCTGAGTATGACAGGAAAACTAGTTTCATCATTGGAACACAGCTAGAGGCGACAACCAACATGTTGGCGGTGGCTCGATCATATCGCCCACCAGACGTTGCGGGTTATAGGTCAGCTGCTGTAGCCTCAACGGGGGGTAATCAGGAAGAGACCCCAGCTGGAAAGAGGCGGGCTGATACGGAGGTCGTTTCGTCTGTGCTGAAGAGACCAAGGAAAGCTACGACTCCGAAGGCAGGAGCTCCGGAGACGGCACCTGTCGTAGCAACAGGAGGCCCCAAACCCTTCATTCCTTCCCATAACCCATTCTACACTCTTTCTCCACCAAAAGAAAAAAAAAGAGAACTCTTCCTTTCCCTCTCCCAAAACCCTACTTTCTTCTCCTCCCCCACTCCACTCCCAATTCCTCCACCAAGATTTCTTCAACAACATTCGTAGATTCGAAAAGATGATACGCAAGTCGAAGCAACCGAAATCTAGGTATGTTTTTTTTCCTAATTTCTTCAAGAATTTTGTACACTCTATTCAAAACCGTAGAATATTTTTAAGTCTCTAAAAAGTTTTGATAAATTAGGTTTAGAATCTCTTTATGGTTCATGAAAGAAATTTTCGAACACGACAAACCCATATTTTTTCTTGAACCCTAACCCTAGAAGACGACAAACGAGCATCTCGTTTTGGCCGTTCGGCTGCAACAGTCAGATTTGAATACAGTAGGACTGCCAGGCCTATGGTAGTCCTAATGTAAAGCAAAACTGCCACAGTCCTGCTTTACATTAGGACTGCTTTACATTAGGACTGCCACAGGCCTGGCAGTCCTAATGTAATGAGATATGGGGGTGGAAACGGGGGGGGAGGGGGGAGGGTTGGTACTCAATGTTGCTCATATGGAGGGGGGTGGGTAACTGTATGATGCTCATATACGGGGGGGGACTGCATGTCCTATTTCTGTTTCTATTATTTAATAACTGTACGTTGTCCTGCAGTTCTCCGGCCGCTAACAAAAGAATACAGCCCACCGCGTCAAAGCGGAACGAACGTGAGGGACGTCCTCTCGAGCGTCCGATTACAATTTTTGAACCGACGCCCCAAGCTCGGTCTCGGACGTCGCCACCGGCACGTCAAGCTCGGTCGAAGCAACGAGCTCCTACTCCTACGCGTTCTTCCGATGACGACAATGTCGATGTGCCAATTGGCCGACTCCTATCACGTCAAGGCGGTTCTGATCATTAGTTGGATGTAATCTGGATGTTTTTGTAAAGATGTTTTTGTTGTTTGAAACTTGAAGGATATATTTGTTGTTTCGAAACTTAAGTTGTTGGGCAGACTTTTGAAGGATATGTAGTTGACACTTATGTTATTTTTTTGAAGTTGGATATTTTGTCTGATATGTAGTTGTGATTTATGTTGTTATTTATGTACTTGTGTCACGACCCGGTCCCAATTTCTTGGGTCGAATCGGATCATGCCCAGCCTGCACCGTTGTTGAGACGACGACAGTAAGCTGTATCAAGCAGTGAAACACATGCAGATAAAATTCTAACAAAATATCAAAACATTTTATTCAATTTGAAAAGCCTGAAATACAACAACATTAATACAGCATTCAGTTATTACACTTGTTTCCAAAAGAAAAATAAATACTAATCCAGCTCTTAAGATTCTGGGGTTCCAAGTTCTGCGGGACCAAAGTTAGACATCAGATCCTCGACGACGCAATCACCTAAAAATGTTGGTCTCCAGTCAGGAGGGAGCAAAGTACACTTCATGATAATTTAACAATTGAAATAATAATAGAGTTATGCACTTTTAAACAATTTAAAATAAATAGTTTTCCAGCAGTTAAAATATTGTGATGTGAATAGGCAATGAATATGACCGGATTGGGTTGTACAGTTGTATCCTATTGATACGATATGGCTTATCCCCGTGTGTATGAGGGGTAAGCTAACACAGTCAGTATACTATTTTGGATGTGGTCATACTCATTACACTACTCCCCCAGTACCCAACAGTCAATCAGTCAATACTTTCAGAGAGAGTTCCGTGTTGCATCGTGGTTTAAACTTGCAATAAAATAATTACTAAATAATTGTAAACTAACACAACATGTACTTGCCTTGGTTATAACTGGATTCGATGTTGGTTCCGGGATGATGCTAGTACAATCCTCGAAACCCTACAATTGAGAATTCCTGACTTAGCACCAATATTCAAACCATATCTAGGTGTGCTAGTTACAATCTCTAATATTTGTCCTAATCAAATTTTAGGTTATTTATAACTCTATTTTAGAACGATTATCGAGGTGAGTTTCTAACTTTACAAAGAAAAGTCAATTTAACTTTTTATTGGGAAAAATCGTATTTTTCAATTATTTGGCAAAACTTTGTATTTCATTATATTATATTTAAAAATAATATTTTTCTTTAAATGAGGAAAAACGTAAAATTTGTTTAAATAATAACTTGTAATTTTTTCTAATTTATTTAATGTGAGAAAATAATATTGATTTTCTATAAAATAATTATTTTACTATTTTACGTGTTTTCGTCAACCACACCAGAAAAGAATAAAAATTACACTAACTTATTACAAAACCACAGAAAGTAATAAAAGTTGGGCTTATGCCCTTTACAGACTTTTTACATGAATTTAAATAAGAAAAACATTGGTTAGTCCTGAAATTTTCTACAATTTAATTATAAAATAAGATTAATAAATTAAAATATAATACAAGTCTCAGACTTTGGTCCAATCGTCAAAATAGCTAATGCCTCAACGTCCGAGTAAAACCGGTTTCATTTGCATTTCGCTAAGGGCCCATGGACCGGTACGGTCGTCGTCCAAAATCCAATTAATAAATTATTTCCGAAAAACCGATTTGAAGTTTATATAAATTTTATAAAAATTTGGGCAAAACTGGGAAAATGCACCAACAATTCCAACAAATATCCCAAACCAGGAAAAGACCCATAAATTCTCTTCCACCACAATATTAACATAATATCCAATCCACAAAATATGCTTCTGAAGAACATTCGAAAAAAACCCGAATTGAAAATCGAAAAACCCGAGATGAACCTCGGAAAACAGAAGCTCTAACATTACTAACTAAAGATACCAAAAATCTCAGAACCTATCCAACAAATGTTCGGAAATTCCGAAATCGAAACGTACCGAATCCGAATTCCTGGAACGAAATCGGGGACCAAATCTCATCATAGACTATAAAAATGGAAACGGAACAACGGAATTATACCTTGGGTTGCTCGGCTAGAGCTCTCAGAAAAATGGAGAAAAGAAAATCCACGGATGACTGAAAATAGCTCAGAACAGCGCCTCGCCGGATCGCGGCTGCGCTACACGTACCGAACCGGGATCGGACAGCAAATCCGAGCACGCCTACGGGAACAGAAGATCAGCTCGAAAAAGAAGATCAGAAAACCGCGGGTTGCCGAGGAAACCACGGAAACAGAACGGCAGCGGGGTGCTAGACAGGGGACACGGGGCTCGC
Source organism: Iris pallida (assembly GCA_029216955.1). NCBI lineage: Eukaryota > Viridiplantae > Streptophyta > Magnoliopsida > Asparagales > Iridaceae > Iris > Iris pallida. Next base: position 8,988,253 of record JANAVB010024597.1, on the reverse strand, counting down.
CTGGGCTCGGCCTCGGATCGGGGACCACAGGAGGTCGGCGAGAGGGCGCTGACCTGGGCGATCGAGAACGGAACAGCAGATCGGGCCGCTCGGGAGGTCGCTGCAGGGGGTCGGCCGGGAAACGGCCTGGCCGCGGCCGCGGGAAGAACGGCGGCGGGATCGGCCTGGGTGGCCGGCGGTCGGACTGGCCGCGGGTGGCCCGAGGACAGCGAATGAGGGTCGCCGCTTGGCCTAGGAGGTCGCCGGGCTTGGTCGGAGCCGGCGGGAACTCGGGATCGTCGGGAGGGGCACGGATCGGTGTGCCGAGAGAGCTCGGGTCGGCGTCGGGGTCGCCGCTCGGCTAAGGCTCGACTCTGGAAGAGTGGTGGAGATGATGAAGGGGTTGAGAGGAGTTTTATAGGGGAAATTTTGGGGGTTTCGGAAGAGGAAGAGAGGAGTCGGGGGTGGCGGCGGTTTGGGAGCCGAAGAGGGTCGGCCAAACGAGCGTTTGGTCGGGAAAGGGAAGGAAAGGTTTTGCTCAGAGAAATGAACGAGAGAGAGAGAGAGAGTTAAAGAGTTAATGAAAATTTAATAAAAGAAATTTGTTTTGTTTTTAATAAAGAGGATGATAAAGAGGATGTTATATATATATATATATTATATATATATATATATATATATATATATATATATATATATATATATATATATATATATGTTAATATATATATATATATATATATGTTAATATATATATATATATATATATATATATATATATATATATATATATATATATATATATATATATGTTAATATATATATATATATATATATATATATATATATATATATATATATATATATATATATATATATATATATATATGTTTATATATATATATGTTAATATATATATATATATATATATTAAAGGATTTCCAAATTAGTTTCGGAATAATGAACTTGGGTTCAAGATGGGTTCGGGACGGGTCTGGACGGGTCAGGCCCAACACTAAAATTCCAGGATTTAATATTTAAATAATATATATATTTTTATACGAAATCGATCTCGGTTTCGGAATTGATTCCAAGTCGGATTTCGGGAACGGGTTCGGGTCTGAGCCAGAAAATCAAAATCCAAGTTATTAATTTTTGAAAAGAATTTTTCTATTAACTAATATTAATAATAATTTGAAAAACTAACTGGCAAACACAATTAAAAAATTAAAAAAAATATAATTGAAAATTGCGGGTTTCACAACCTTCCCTTCTTAGAAAATTTCGTCCTCGAAATTAAAGGATAGGGTCAGGGGTACAATCAAGCAATCATGCCTCAACCAGTCTAAGTATTCTTTCTCAGTAGCCTCATACCTAACTAGACTACTATCTCATAGCAGATCAATCTAGTGCAATATGTCCATCAATTTTATCTACTATTCCGAAATAATTTTCTTCCCTCCTTAGAAACATAGTCACTAACCACAATTATGAATTTCTGTTTTCATTCCTGAATTGTCAATTACCGTCACGATCTTGAAAATTTGGTCTTCCACATTTTTCATACTAAACACATATAATATTTTTTCCAATATATACTATACTTTCTTCAGCTTGCTAATATATACAAAATTTAACTCTATGATTTTATACACTTCGTTTTGTCTTAATACTTCAGTATCAAGCCTCGGTAACCCTAATATCATATTTTAGAATCCAACATCATACTTCTATACTCCAATTTGTCGTGATTAGAAAAATTTATCATTCCTTACCCATACGTGATCACTCTGTAATGTGTTTGATGTCCATTTTCATCAACATGTGTATATCTTGATTCTAAATCCTCATTTTCCATATTTGATCCCGAAATCTCAACAAAATTTAATTATCATGCTTAAGCTCGAATCCTTCATCTTGATTTTACTGTATCATTTGACTAAACATTTCTCTGTAAAAAATCTTATTAAAATCTTCCCACTTTGTATTATTTATAACTTTTCTATCTATGGTTTCTGATTTGTAATCTTTTGCATCCTTCTATTCATACGTTTACAACCTTAAATAGTTACATCTTAACTCCATAGTTTTTTGTTTCGATTGTCCCTTTCCTGATTCATCATGCATCTTCCTATAGTGCATCTCCATACTTATCATTTAACTACCTCTATTCCACACTGTCCATTTGCTTAACATTCACATCATTAATTTATTCCTTCCTAGGTTTAAGTTCAATCACGAGTGTTTCATATTTATCTCATAATTCATGTACTCCATAAGTTCCTTCAATGGATCGTTCCAATTTAATTCATCAGGCATAATCAGATTCGAGGCATGATTGCTAAATATAAAGATAAAAAGTAAACATGTTTAGAATCTTCTAGATAGAGTTTAGAATATTTTGTTGTGATCAAAATCATGAGTAAACATCGAGGTATAATTTAAATAATCATAACGAGTTTAAAGTTTTAAAATGAGATCAAATAAAATAGAAAGGTCATAAAATACGACATCAATTTATTTGAGAAACAAAAGATAATATAATTTTCCGAAATGAGGGACAATTTTCAATTCAAACTGGTATGAGGTATAGGAGTTTGTGACTTAGAAAGAATCAACAAGTTGTACAATTTTAAGATGGTGAGGGTGATTAAAATAGCCATGACAAGAATATAATCCGATAGAATATTTATGGAAGTGGGAGCAAATGCTAGGATACAAATCTTCAGAATGATTAAAGATAACCATGATATGAATATAGCCTTATTAATATTCAAAAACTACTATTTTTAAGTCACATTGTTTCAAATTCATGCCTCGCCAGTGTGCACCTGACTGCAATGAATTTTTGACTCCATAACTTGAATAATTTAGTTTACCGAGTAATCTTCCAACTTTATCCATTTCATGGCTAAGCAAACATAGAACAAAGTCTCAATAATATTTGGAATCCTAACGATTACCTGTCATTATTTCAACTTAGAGTTTATGCCTCGCCAGTCCACAACTAGCTGCAGTAAACTTGCAGTTTTTCATAATTCAGATAAATGACTATCACGTAAATGTGCGGAGTCATGTTAGGTTGCTAAATATTTTCTCAGCTTTGTCCATGTGAATTTTAGAGGAAATTTAAAAATTCAAACGGTTTAAAGTTCTAAACAGGATAGAAAATGTAAATGACTGTTCTTCTGAGATTGAGGGATTTATCAAAATATGTGTTTGAGATTCAAGAGACTGGGGCTAAAATCAAGAGGAGTATCTGTTCTCCGATTTTCTTTTTCAAAAATGAAACGATCAACCTTGATTTGAATAATTGAGTCAAACACTAGATAAGATAGAAGCATCACCGCTTCGGATTAAGTAAGAAAAACCAATGATAATATTCCCGACAAATCACTCAGGGAATAAAAAAAAATTATTTTGAGAAGAATAATTCCATAACTAAGGAAAGTTGGAAATTTGAGAGAAGGTAAGTTTCATTGATTCAAGGAAATCAAATTGAAATTGTCTAGTAATGCCAAGAAATTAAATAGCTTTGGGACAGCTAAAAATTTCCATGACTAAAGGAAATTCAATAATAGAATGAATTCAAAATGTGATCAATTTTCTGACCGTTCCTGCTTCATGATCATAGAAGCTTTCTAGGCCTTGATTTGATCAAGAAATTGCATAGAGAGAGTAGGGTTTCAAGATGAATGGAGGAAGTCAACAGATGAGAATATTCTCGGTCTTTGGAATAACTCAGGAGATAACAATCAATATTAAAATTAAAAATAACCCCTTTTAGAGAATCATGAACTAAACTAATTCTTCTGATAATAATTGACCTTGAGGTTTAAATGATCCCAGAATAATTTTGATTCAGGATTGATTCCGAGAAAGTTAGTCAATTGGAAAGGAGACCAAGGCAAAAGGTTGGATAATGGTTGTAGATATATATTGGGTAGATAAGAATTTATCAGGGTTGCTAAGAGAATTCGAAATTCTACATAGCGAACGAATCAAGATTTCAATTAAAGGTAGAGAATTAATGAAGAATTCAAAATTTAGGTTTGATAAAGAAAAAGAAGACCAAAGAATTCTATCTTGTTCCAAAAAGAATATGAATCCTAAGGTATACTAGAACCTGAAAATTATGGTAGGAAAATAATCTCGAAAGTCATGGGACACTCAAAGGTACAATCAACCTAATCTAGATAAGGTTTAGGTACAAACACAAACAAGGTATCCTACGAATCTATAAGCAGGCAAAAATAGATATTTAAGTAAATAATTTTTGGCCCTATAATGTAACATGGTGTATATCATCTAAGTGTTCTAGTTGTTTCTAAAGTCTGTTTTCCTAAAGTCTCAACTATCCCTAGGTCAAGTTACAGAACTGCGCGATGGTCTAGACTAAGTTGACTAGACCAATTTACAGATCTGACCTGCATGGGCCACCACTAAAAACATGTCACGACCCGGTTCCAATTTCTTGGGTCGAATCGAATTATGCCCAGCCTGCACCGTTATTGAGACGACGGCAGTAAGCTGTATCAAGCAGTGAAACACATGCAGATAAAATTCTAACGAAATATCAAAACATTTTATTCAATTTGAAAAGCCTGAAATACAACAACATTAATACAGCATTCAATTATTACACTTGTTTCCAAAAGAAAAATAAATACTAATCCAGCTCTTAAAATTCTGGGGTTCCAAGTTCTACGGGACCAGAGTTAGACATCAGATCCTCGACGACGCAATCACCTAAAAATGTTGGTCTCCAGTCAGGAGGGAGCAAAGTACACTTCATGATAATTTAAAATTTGAAATAATAATAGAGTTATGCACTTTTAAACAATTTGAAATAAATAGTTTTCCAGCAGTTAAAATATTGTGATGTGAATAGGCAATGAATATGACCGGATTGGGTTGTACAGTTGTATCCTATTGATACGATATGGCTTATCCCCGTGTGTATGAGGGGTAAGCTAACACAGTCAGTATACTATTTTGGATGTGGTCATACTCATTACACTACTCCCCCAGTACCCAACAGTCAATCAGTCAATGCTCTCAGAGAGAGTTCCGTGTTGCATCGTGGTTTAAACTTGCAATAAAACGATTACTAAATAATTATAAACTAACACAAAATGTACTTGCCTTGCTTATAACTGGATTCGATGTTGGTTCCGGGATGCTGCTAGTACAATCCTCGAAACCCTACAATTGAGAATTCCTGACTTAGCACCAATATTCAAACCATATCTAGGTGTGCTAGTTACAATCTCTAATATTTGTCCTAATCAAATTTTAGGTTATTTACAACTCTATTTTAGAACGCTTATCGAGGTGAGTTTCTAACTTTACAAAGAAAAGTCAATTTAACTTTTTATTGGGAAAAATCGTATTTTTCAATTATTTGGCAAAACCTTGTATTTTATGGAACGGAATCGGGGACCAAATCTCATCATAGACTATAAAAATGGAAACAGGACAACGGAATTATACCTTGGGTTGCTCGGCTAGAGCTCTCAGAAAAATGGAGAAAAAAAATCCACGGATGACTGAAAATAGCTCGGAACAGCGCCTCGCCGGATCGCGGCTGCGCTACACGTACCGAACCAGGATCGGACAGCAAATCCGAGCACGCCTACGGGAACAGAAGATCGGCTCGGAAAAGAAGATCAGAAAACCGCGGGTTGCCGAGAAAACCACGAAAACAGAACGGCAGCGGGGTGCTAGACAGGGGACACGGGGCTCGCCTGGGCTCGGCCTCGGATCGGGGACCACAGGAGGTCGGCGAGAGGGCGCTGACCTGGGCGATCGAGAACGGAACAGCAGATCGGGCCGCTCGGGAGGTCGCTGCAGGGGGTCGGCCGGGAAACGGCCTGGCCGCGGCCGCGGAAAGAACGGCGGCGGGATCGGCCTGGGTGGCTGGAGGTCGGACTGGCCGCGGGTGGCCCGAGGACAGCGGATGAGGGTCGCCGCTTGGCCTGGGAGGTCGCCGGGCTTGGTCGGAGCCGACGGGAACTCGGGATCGTCGGGAGGGGCACGGATCGGTGTGCCGAGAGAGCTCGGGTCGGCGTCGGGGTCGCCGCTCGGCTAAGGCTCGACTCTGGAAGAGTGGTGGAGATGATGAAGGGGTTGAGAGGAGTTTTATAGGGGAAATTTTGGGGGTTTCGGAAGAGGAAGAGAGGAGTCGGGGTGGCGACGGTTTGGGAGCCGAAGAGGGTCGGCTAAACGAGCGTTTGGTCGGGAAAGGGAAGAAAAGGTTTTGCTCCAGAGAAATGAACGAGAGAGAGAGAGAGTTAAAGAGTTAATGAAAATTTAATAAAAGAAATTTGTTTTGTTTTTAATAAAGAGGATGTTATATATATATAAATATATTAATTAAAGGATTTCCAAATTAGTTTCGGAATAATGAACTTGGGTTCAAGATGGGTTCGGGACGGGTCTGGACGGGTCAGGCCCAACACTAAAATTCCAGGATTTAATATTTAAATAATATATATATTTTTATACGAAATCGATCTCGGTTTCGGAATTGATTCTGAGTCGGGTTTCGGGAACGGGTTCGGGTCTGAGCCCGAAAATCAAAATCCAAGTTATTAATTTTTTGAAAAGAATTTTTCTATTAACTAATATTAATAATAATTTGAAAAACTAACTGGCAAACACACATTAATAAAATTTTTAAAAAAAATGTAACTGGAAATTGCGGGTTTCACAACTTGTTGGATATGTAGTTGTCTGATATGTAGTTGTTATTTACGTTTAGAAACTTAAGTTGTTGGTCAATTCCTGATATTCTTGATTTAGTATCAGGACTGCCAGCACCCTGGCAGTCCTACACTTATGTAGGACTGCCAGCACCCTGGCAGTCCTACACTTATGTAGGACTGCCAGGGTCCTGGCAGTCCTAATTGAAACCTCTGTCACAGAGAGTTTTAAAATGAAACTCTCTGTCACAGAGTTTCAAATAGGACTGCCAGCACCCTGGCAGTCCTACTTAAGTGTTGGACTGCCAGGGGATGGCAGTCATATTTATAACTCTCTGCGATGAGAGTTTGAAACTGAAACTCTCTGTCACAGAGAGTTTCAATTAGGACTGACACCCCCTGGCAGTCCTACACAAAAGGAGGACTGTCAGGGTGCTTGCAGTCCTAATTGAAACTTGTTGTTACAGCAAGTTTCAATTAAGACTGCCAACACCCTGGCAGTCCTACATAAGTGTAGGACTGCCAGGGGGTAGCAGTCCTATTTATAAAGGAAAATTTTATGAAATGCCCAAAAAATGAAAAAGTTTTATGAAAAACCCATCGCGCAATAACATTTCATCGCGTGCCCAGAATTAGCAAAAAATATATAAAGAGGGTTCCGAATGACCTTTTGTCCTTCCTTCTAATTTATTGAAAACACCCACGAAACTACTCTTAAAAAGAACATTTCGATACTTCATCTCCTTCCATACGCTGCTCACTTTCAAATCTAGGTTTTCTCCTCAAAAATCTTCAAAACTTGTCGAAAAAATTCGGAAAGACCGAGACAAACGGCAAAAGTGCTAAAACGGAGGTCCAAACATCATTTTTTTGCGATTCTAAAATTTCGGAAGGCCAACTATCAAAAAAGTCGTTAATCTCCAGCTCCTCGAAGATATACTCATTTTGCGACAAATCGGACCTCGTTTCGACCTCCCAGTCAAAAGTTATGGTCCTCTAAAGTTTCAACTGACCATAAAATACAGGAAAAAGAATGACCATTCTCCGTGTTAGAACACGAAGAATGTTAATTTCGCATGAAGGTGGCCATTCTCTGTGTTAGTAATACAGAGAATGGCACTCTCCGTCTTAATTTACACAGAGAATGGCCATTCTCTGTGTTATTAACACGAAGAATGCCCATTCTCCGTGCTAAATTACACGGAGAATGCCCATTCTCCGTCTCAATTTATACGGAGAATGGCCATTCTCCGTGTAATTTAGCACGGAGAATGGTCATTCCAGTGTTAAAACGCAGGAGAATGGCCATTCTCCGTGTTAGAAACACGGAGAATGCCATTCCCAGTGTTAAAACGTAGGAGAATGACCATTCTCCGTGTAATTTAGTACGGAGAATGACATTTTTCGTGCTAAATTACACGGAGCTAAATTACACGGAGAATGGTCATTCAAATGTTAAAACACAGGTGAATGGTCATTTATAAAACTCTGTGATGAGAGTTTCAAACTGAATCTCATCACAGAGACTTACAAATAGGACTGCCACCCCTGGCAGTCCTACATTCAATTAGGACTGCCAGCACCCTGGCAGTCCTCCTTTTGTTTAGGACTACCAGGGGGTGGCCGTCCTAATTGAAACTCTCTGTGATAGAGAGTTTCAAAACTCTCATCACAGAGACTTACAAATAGGACTGCCTCCCCCTGGCAGTCCTACATTCAGTTAGGAATGCCAGGGTGCTAGCAGTCCTAATTGATACTTGTTGTAACAGCAAGTTTCAATTAGGACTGTCAGCACCCTGGCAGTCCTAATTGAATGTAGGACTGCTGGCAGTCCTGATACTGGATCGGATACTTTAACAAATTGGTATATTTTGCCACACATACTTGCACACAGGTAAACACATATAACACAGATAGCACACATGTAAACACATATAACACAGATAGCACACATGTAAACACATATAACACAGATAGCACACAGGTAGACACATATAACACAGATAGCACACAGGTAAACACATATAACATACTGAATGTCATATTTCACTGTATACAAAAGTCGTACTTCATATTTCACTGTATACAAAAGTCGTACTCCATATTTCACTGTATACAAAAGTTGTACTCCATATTTCACATATTTTATTGTTTACAGATAGCACACATGTAAACACATATAACCCTCGCTTGATTCAAAACAAAGATCGGTCCAGAATAAATGGGCTACATTGACTGCAATTGGAACAGGTACCGCAAAATCGAAAGATCTCAAGTCCTACAATAGAACTTAAAAGTTAATACAATTAGACAATATCATAAAGTAAATAGGTTTCATATATTAGGACTGCTAGAGAGTTGGCAGTCCTTCACATATGTAGGACTGTCAGGGGCCTGGCAATCCTACATATGTGAAGGACTGCCACCTCTCTGGCAGTCCTAATCTATGATCGGGACTGCCAGAGAGGTGACGGTCCTCTGTGTCACAACCCGATTTTTCACCTGATAAAAAGTTAAAATTTAGTTACCGAGAGGGCTTCCGATGCATCAAAGTGTTCTTCGGACGTGACGGAAAGAGAGTATATAACATTTGATGATCCCGGTTGTTCCATGTTCAATATTTTTCTACATTAAACACATAATTCAACTTTTATATGTGAAATTCATGTTTAAAATATTAAACAAATATTAATTCAATGACTTACCAATAAATGGGAGAATTTTTTGACACTATTACTAAATATTTCACCAACAATCTTTCCAAAATTTAGGTTGGGAAAATTTTTTGGCTAGTTTTTGTTCTAACCTAAAATGGAGAGGAAGAGAAGAAAAGAGTTGAGGGAGAGAAGAAAAGAGTAGAGGAAGGAAAGAGGGAAAAAAAAAAGTTGACTTTTATACCAAAACTTGGGCTGCCCCCAAGTAAAAAAAAAAGTCATGGCAAACTTGTAATTTTTTCAAACTATTTTGGGCTGCCCCTAAATAAAAAGGGTGGTGCTCTTAGAAAAAAAAACTAGTAGTAGTAGTAGCAGCAGCAGCCGCCATTTGTGATCATGGTGATTAGAAAGGGAGGGGTGGGGGGGGGGGGGGGGGTGTAGGTATATATGAGCAGCACTTGAACTGCAAGTTTAAAATAGCATGGGTTGCAAACCAAATAACCAATTGTCCTATTTCTTTAAGATTGGAATGTCAGTCAACCTAACAATGGTGTTCCCAAATTTTGCTAATGTAATTTAACAGATCTTTATTTAGTGATGGGGTTTGGTTTTATGTACATTTATTTGACAAATTAACGTAGAGTCATAATCATGCTTAGCTCATGAAATCAACATGAAACCATATTATAATTAGGGTTTGGGTTTAGTTTGATCGGGAACAAATGTTACTCGAGGATCTCAGATTTCTGTAAGCATTTCCATATTTGGTATTAGCATCATCGACATTGATAACATTAGGATTTCTATGTTTATAAACCATGTTATAATTAGGATTTGGTTTAGTTTTATCGGGAACAAATGTTACTCGAGGATCTCAGATTTCTGTAAGCATTTCCATATTTGGTATTAGAATCATCGACATTGATAACATTAGGATTTCTATGTTTAGCAAAATGACGCCATCTTCAAGAATTTCATAAACATTCATAATTTTTCGTTGGTTCTTTGCTATTTCAAATAGTTGTCAAAACATTGTAGAATGTTGTGTTATGGTTGTCAGTATAGATCCAAGTGAAAGCTGCAAGAAATTACCTTTTAAACAGAGTTCGACTACAGAAACTCAAGTATATATATATATATATATATATATATATATATATATATATATATATATATATATATATATATTAAACATATATATATTATTTTTTATTTTTTAATATATATATATATATATATATATATATATATATATATATATATATATATATATATATATTAAAATAAAAAATAATATATATATGTTTAATATATATATATATATATTAAAAATATATATATATATATGTTTAATATATATATATTATTTTTTATTTTTAATATATATATATATATATATATATATATATATATATATATATCAAACATTTTTTTTAAATATATATATATATATATATATATCAAACATATATATATTATTTTTTTTTTAATATATATATATATATATATATATATATATATATATATATATATATATATATATAGAGGAAGGATCGGGATCCCCACACTTTTTGTATCCCCAAACATCCCCCTATTTACACGTTGGATGGTGCTTTAAGTAATCTAATCTTAACCGTTGATTTACCAATAGTTAAGATTAGATGACTTAACATCCGACGGATGTGAACATGGAAATGAATGAGGATACAAAAAGTGTGGGGATGCCTATCCTTCCTCTTATATATATATATATATATATATATATATATATATATATACAGTATGACAATCCAGTATATATACAGTATGACAATCCAGTATTTATGACAATCCAGTATTTAGATTGGGCTATTCTATTTCAAAATATATTTTAAAGTGGTGTCACTATGCTTCAAAATTAACAAATAGTGTTTCAAAAGAACAATTTATGAAATTGGAGTGCTGAAATCAAACATCAAACAGTAAAAAATTACTGTGCCAAGAACATCCGATCATTATATTTAGGGCATCATTAGAAATAACTCAGCCTTAAACACAAATAAGATCAGCCTCTACTCAATGTGCATTTAAAGAACAAACCGAAATATCTCCAGATGGATGTTTCATAAGAAACTCCAAAGAGCATTGCTAATACATGTCCCCCTTAAGCCAACCTCTTCCACAATGACAACTGTGGTGTTATTTTGGTTACCATCCACCAAAAGTTAAGTCTAGTACAGAGTTATAAACCATCACAACAAGAAATCATATCACTGGCAATTAGTCTGAACCTAAAGGCACAGCACACTGTTGACGCCAAGCACATGACAAAAATCATATCCATTTTGAAGTAAAACATCTGATAAGAGTAACAAAGCTAAGCCTCCAAAACAAGGTTTTCATGACCGAAACTAGCACAAACTGAAATGGAAAATAAACTCAAGTCTGCTGCTAACATAATACTTGATCAAGATGGTGGAAGCAAACTGTGTTTTAAAATAACATAATAATTATCAGGATTGTCGAACATAATTCCACCAAAGGGCATAGGTGAACCTTCAGACTGCAGCGAAAGCCTTCTTCCCACCACCTGTCGATCCAGCTGGAATAACTCTCAACACATTGAACCTCACAGTCTTGGACAGCGGCCTGGACACAAGAAAAGTATGTGAAATGATGATGACATAAAGTTGCAGCTGCTAATCATGTAAAACAGTGTTTAAGAAATGTACGTTTCAGAAGTTGAGCAAATCTTCTCCTAAAATGGGGCCTCTAGGTCTACCGTATACCTAGACGTAACATGTGTTCATTTATAGTATATCTTCTCCTAAAATGGTTACCCAATAGTATCAGGGTAAACCACAGGTTAAAGTTTTGATCGTTGTATATTGCACAAGTCAGCTCAAGGAACAAGTTAGGCCGCTGCATCAAAAACTAAATTCATCATAGTTTGGTCAAAGATTTGGGTGTAGCTTTGGGTTTAGTCGTGACTCATGACTAGGTCACAAATCTTAGTCCAGGTATTGGGTGAGGTCCAACAAGATCCAGAGCCAATATGTTAAATGATGATGACATAAAAACTAAATTCATCATAGTTTGGTCAAAAGATTGCACGAGTCAGCTCAAGGAACAAGTTAGGCCGCTGCATCAAAAACTAAATTCATCATAGTTTGGTCAAAGATTTGGGTGTAGCTTTGGGTTTAGTCGTGACTCATGACTAGGTCACAAATCTTAGTCCAGGTATTGGGTGAGGTCCAACAAGATCCAGAGCCAATATGTTAAATGATGATGACATAAAGTTGCAGCTGCTAATCATGTAAAACAGTGTTTAAGAAATGTAAGTTTCAGAAGTTAGCAAATCTTCTCCTAAAATGGGGCCTCTAGGTCTACCTAGATGTAACATGTGTTCATTTAAAGTAAACGAGTAGCTTAAAATGTGGCAGAAGCAGTCTTCCATTGCTGAATATAAACAAATCATTGCACATATAAATGCTTAAAATTCCAAAAACATGTTTAATTAATATGTAGACTCCCAAGACATACTCCCGAGTCTACAGTCAAAACAAGGATGAATGGGAAGATCATACTCCCAAGACTTCAATTACTTTCTGATCAAGCAAAGTCACCATATCAGTGGCGTATGTTTAGTTAATATGTACACTCCCAAGACATACTCCCCAAGTCTATAGTCAAAACAAGGATGAATGAGAAGATCATACTCCCAAGACTTCAATTACTATCTGATCAGGCAAACTCAGCATATCAGTGGCGTATGTGGGTACCCAATAGTATCAGGATAAACCACAGGTTAAAATTTTGATCGTTGTATATCTTTGATCGTTGTATATTGCACGAGTCAGCTCAAGGAACAAGTTAGGCCGCTGCATCAAAAACTAAATTCATCATAGTTTGGTCAAGGATTTGGGTGTAGCTTTGGGTTTAGTCGTGACTCATGACTAGGTCACAAATCTTAGTCCAGGTATTGGGTGAGGTCCAGCAAGATCCAGAGCCAATATGTTCTCGCATATCCATTCTCCAAACTTGATTGTACCAAACTATATATAAGCCCACGGCTGGGAATCCTTCCTGTAGATCCTGAAGAGGCTCCGCAACCTCATTTAAAAATGACAGCAATATGCATTGTTGTTATTGAAAAGTTGATTAGACAGATCCATCAAGTTCTAGTTTTAACTATGTGGTCAAGGCCATGTCTGGACTATGACCTTGATTCAAAACAAATTTAATACCTATTTTGCATGGTGACGGCAGAATGGTGTTTGTATCTATACTCATGTCCATATTCGTGCAACATAGGTATAACTAATTTCATCATATCCGAAATATGTCTGCATCATGTAACCATATGTGTACCTGCACTGGCCAATGACAACATGGTCTCCTTCCTTCACACGGAAACAAGGGGAACAGTGTGCAGCAATATTTGAGTGCCTCTTCTCGTACCTAAAGAGAGATGAGAGTTCTTTTTCAACTTCTGAAACATATGCTTCTAAAAAATACAAACCAAGGTTTCTCATTCTCAACTTGCCTTTGATATTTCTTAACATAGTGAAGGTAGTTTCTCCGGACGATGATGGTTCGGTTCATCTTCGCACTGTGGCATGTGCCGGCTAGAACACGCCCTCTGATGGAAACATCACCAGTAAATGGGCACTTCTTATCGATGTAAGTTCCTAAAAGCAGCATACATGTTAAATGAAGGATAGGTTGGATAAACCCAGAGACAATTTGTAAACTTAACACAAGAAACTAAATATTAACTAATATAAATTCAAATATTTTGTGATTGTATATAACCATATTTTGAAGGGGAAAAAACCAAGTTTCCATATCATGTAAGTAACAAGTTGCAGGTGTAAACATTGGATGTAAACAAAGTAGGTAGATACATGCACAATTGCTATGTTAAATAGTTTATGCAAACAACAATTTTCTAAAGTGCACTACCTCACATCACTAAGCAAACAGCGTTCAGTCACGAAAAAGTACTAATTATACCAACAAAGCCCTTATCCCAAAAAAATAATTGGTTGGATCCTATTCATACATTTATCTCTGTTCAGTGGCATGTTCGCTTGCTCTGAAATATTCTGACACTTGAGAATAAGTCAAAACTAATTACTTATTTATTCTTCATTTTAGAAAAGGATCGAAAAATTGCAATCACATCATTATTAAATTGCATTGGAGCAGAAATATGATACAATGTTTGTGCCTGATAAACAACACTCTCTTTTATATGAACCTTTAAATATTTTCCATAGTTTGCAGTATCGGCATATACCGATCCGATTCAGCCCATACCAATACAGGTTGGCATGTCCCCGTCTAATATCGACCGATACCGACAATGGGGATCACTTTTCCAGTTATTTCGGCAAAAAAAACGAAAAAGACCAATAAGCAGGGGTGTAAAACCATAGTAAGGTTGTAAAAGCATGTAAAAGAAGAAAAATAATCTATCGCACATAAACCACCAATCTGCAAGGATGATTACTATTTCATCCAATTTCAAAACTACTAAGAAAAAATATTTTAAATACTTCAAATTATGACTAAATGTATAAAACATTTTTCCTAAAATTTTAATAGTTTATTAATAATTATTTGCTTTCTGATACCAAATAAATCTGATACTCTGATCCGTAACCACTGATACCAACGATCCCCATACTCATCGGACGGGTCCGATACCAATTCGGATACTGCAAACCTTGACATTTTCTTGTTCATTAAATGCCTTCTTGTTCTGTGTCATGTCTATAAACATCAAATCGAATTTGAAAATCACATGCATACTCCTAACAGGATAAAAGTTGTCCAAAATTGAGTCCAGCCTACCATTGCAACTGTTAGGGTTGTCCTCCAAAACTGCGCTCACGCTTTAAATGTCGAGAGAAACCACATAAACTTGCTCGGAAAAGGTTAGTCATACTAGCAACTTTATGTGATAGTGTGTTGCACGGTCGGTGTTCCGTTCGTATTGACGACAATCTAAGAATTTTCATGTCCAAAGTCGTGTTCTTTATTTAAGTACGATTACAAAAAAGGAAGTTCATTTGTTAATAAAAAATTATACCTTCAATTGCATCCCTGGGTGTCTTGAACCCTAGCCCGACGCTCTTCCAGAAGCGGAGGCCAGCTTTCCCCGGCCTCTTCCCCTTCGATGACTTCTTCGAGCTAACAACCAACGCACATATGATCATACAAAGTAAAATTTGTAAAGAAACCCTTATTCATACATAAATATCATTTCTTTGTTTGTTTCTTATTACCAGAGGAAAACCTTTGGCTGCTTCAAGAAGGCCTTCTCCGTCTGCAATAATTGAATCAATATACAAGGACTTCAAAGGAAATTGGATAAAAAAAAAAAAGACCTAGAAATGCAATTTTTATGGACTGATCTCTTGCAATAAGAATAAACGAAGTGGTTGAAGTTGGGAAAAAAAAAGTATGGAAAGAAAAAGGGATTGGAGCTCGAACCTGTTCCGCCATGGCGCTGCTGAGGAGCTGCTGCTGAGAGACAGAGAGAGGAGAGATGAATGCAAGAGCGGCGGCAAGAAACCCTAGCTCTCGCGAGCTCTATCAGCGTTTTAAATAGGATTTCACCTTCAGATCCGACCCGTTAGTATGATAGAAATGGTGGGTCTGGCCCAGCCCATTTCACTTGGATCCCTATTTTCCTAACTTTACAATCGTATAGGTAGAAATATATTACAAAAATATTATTACCAACTAAAAATACAAAAATATTAAAAATAAATGGCTTAATTTTAATTTGATACCCTTAGCTATTTCAATTTTTTAACTTGATACATCTACTTTTATATTATAGAACTAAATACTTCAACTATAATTAGACAACTTGATACCTTAACAGAGTTGATAGGAAATATGAAATGACAAAAATATCCTCCACCTAATACCTAAACCTCGTCTTCTACTTTCATAAATCTCCATTGTCCTCCAGCTCCTCAATGAATGTGCTTGCGTCATTGTGCATCGCAAGCACCTGTGCCTGGCACTGTGAGTACCTCTTCGAGGAGCTCGACACCGGATCAGGGGGACTCGCGTTAGGATCATTAGCGGAGGCAAGGTGGTCCACCCTGTTTTTGAATGAAAATAAAAGTACAACTTTTTCACGAATTTTTTTAAACTTGTAGAATAAAATTCATATTACAATAAAATGTAATTACATAAAGAATT
This sequence comes from Iris pallida, assembly GCA_029216955.1. Lineage (NCBI taxonomy): Eukaryota > Viridiplantae > Streptophyta > Magnoliopsida > Asparagales > Iridaceae > Iris > Iris pallida. The sequence continues at coordinate 8,971,713 of JANAVB010024597.1, read as the reverse complement.
TTAACAAAACAATATGGAGGTTTGTAGCGATGAAGGCTCGTTTGGCACGTGATCGCTATGCTCCATTTTTTGTTTGAGGCAAGGATGGAAAACTAAGTCTCTGGCTCACGAACGTTGTGGAGGACAATAATCAGCAGCAAAAGGGTCCCAGTGAAGGCAACCTAAGCAACTCTAGAAAGGGGGGAGGGGTTAATAGAGTGTGTGTGTCACAATTTATCCAATAAAACTAAGGCTAGTTACAAACTAAAAATATAATAATATCAAGTATGGAGAGTAAATAAAGTCATAAGTCAGAAACGCAAACATTGTGAAGTATATTAGTTTCCATCGTGGAGGACTGATCCAGTCCTGAGAACTATTGTCCGGTGTTGATCCATTATTTGGACAAATATCTTACAACAAGTGTTTTGATCCGAAGAACACGTCGACTTCTTACAACCATAAGTTTTGATCCGAAAAGCTTGCCGACTCCAATAACCACAACCTTTGATCCGAAGAGCTTGCCAACTTCAAACACTGGAATAAAATAACTTGGAAACCAAATTTTTACAACTTTATCACCCTTCTAACCGAGATCAGACTTGGCACTAGGATGGTCAGAGTTGATATTGGGAATAGGAAGATTGAATAGCTCAGCTAGATAGGTAATCGAAGATTGGGTGAGTGAGTGAAGAACTATGGAAAATCTAATGCCTATTTATAAGTATTCTGGAGACCAAATTCGGACATAGTTCGGTGCCCCAACGTTCATATTTTTTAACGTTGCACCATATTCTCCTGGAGGAACAAGAAATAGGGTTATTGGGTCACAGGGACCGAGTTCGGTCTCTGTAAGACCAAAATGGTTTTTGGCCAGTTAGGTCTAGTTTAAGATGGATTATGATTTAGATTTTGTGTTTGAGCTTAATTATGTCAGTGCGACTCGATGTAGATAATTCATAGACAAATAAAAATCAAATACAAAAACAAACTATAAAGACATGAATAACATAAGATGGCATGGCTTGACTTGTCTTCTTCCTTAATACAATAATGGCTTTTTTCTTTGACAAAGTTGTCCAAAGATAAAAACTTATACCTTTTGGGGGCTTCGTGTCACTCTCGTTTTCCGTTACGTATTTTCAGTATACATGTACGAAATTCTAAGATCAGTCAGGTGATCCGTGTTTTGACTTGTCTTGCTTAGCCTTGTCTTGGTTTAATCTTGACTTGGTTTAATTTGGTTTGGTTCAACTTGGCATGGTTTGGTTTGGGTTGAGATGAATGAGCTTTGTATTTAAACCAACTCCTCTCTCTCTCCTCCACTATTACCATTTACTTCTTCATTTACTCCTCCCACCTACTTCTAGGCAAGTGCAACTTGCTTCACAATGGATCTTAAATTTTATTATTCTATTGTCTTCCTTGCTTGATTCTAAGCCTCTTTAGAACTTAGAGTTTTTGGTTTTGATGTTTACATTTTGTAGATCTAAGTTTGTAGTTTTCTTAGTTTCTCTTGGTTTTGATCTCTTAAACTTTGTTATTTCCAAAATCTAAGGGTTCTATGTTGTGGGAAATTTCATTCTACCCAATTTTGGTTTTTGAACCGCTTAATTTTGACTTATTTTAAAGAAGTTATGACATTTTGGTGTTCATGGATTCACGCACATCTTCGGTGCTGCTGGGACGATGAACAGTGCCATGCGTGCGATTCGTTTGTCGCAAGCCTGTGCGTCGTGCTCTCGCGCTCCGAGTACTGTGCATTCGTGCGCTGCGCGTTTCGTGCGTCGCGCGCCTGTGCGTCGTGCTCTCGCTCCTCGTGTGCTGCGCGTTTCGCGAGCCGCACGCCTGCGCGATTCATTTGCCGTACGCCTGCGCACCGTGCTATCGTGCCCCATGTGTCGTGCATCTGTGCGCTGTGCGTTTCACGTGCCGCGTGTCGCGCGCCTGCGTGATTCGTTTGTCGCGCGCCTGCATGTCATGCTCTCGCGTCCCGCGTATTGCGTATCCGCGTGCTCTCGTGCCCCGCGTGTTGTGCTCTCACACTCCGTGCGTCCATGCGTTACGTGTTTCGCGGCCGCGTGCCTGTGCAATTCGTTTGTCGTGCGCTTGCGCCGTGCTCTCGCGCCCCGCACGCCGTGGCCAGTTTTGTCCGCGCACGCGTGCGAATGACTGTTTCTGCCTATCTAAGCTGTTTTATAGCTAGAATCTTGTAAAACTCAAAGCATAAAAGTTGTAGATCTTCGTCTTGGTTTCAAGAATATTCTTGTTTCACCCTAACTGGAGTTCATATGCGACTGATAGCTTCAATCACGATTTTTGATCTTCTTTGCATGTTTCTGTACTTAGCCTAAATTGCGACGACCCGACTTGAACTTGAACTTGAACATGATAATATAATCTCGTCTTGATAATCTTGATAGTGGCCCATCGAGATGCACTCCTGACAAGTACTCCTAACAAGTGACAAGTAAACCTGATATGACATGTGTAATCTTGATCTTTGTTGCGGCATCCAATCCTGACTTGCTAAGTGGAACTCTTGTCTTGACTCCATGGTTGATTTTTCTGATTGTGCATGTACAAGCTACATGTCCTGTCTTGCATCATATCTAGGACATGGATTCCTGGTTACCACGGTCAGGGATTCATAATGAATTTGGCTAGGTTAACGTCTAGATTGATCAAGTAGTTTATATAGAGAGGTTTTTCAGTTACAGACGATCCCGTTATCCCGGCAACACCTAAGGACTTGTAGCCTACCGTCGAGTGGGGCACATTTTCAGCACACTGTCATGTCTTACACTCTAAGTCACCTAATAATTCTCTTAATTCTTGATAAACTCTTGTAACCTCGCTTGGATAACCTAAATAGTCTGTAGGGATTGTGACTGCGGGAACATGTCAACTGCATCTTGTTAGCAACTTGGCCGGTGATAAGCCTAGTTAGCTAATGATAGCAAGCCATTGGACTTGATTGGTCGTGCCTAAATGATTATCACATGATTAACATGAGAATTATATTCCACCTCTTGTTTTCCTAATACAAGCTAGTGTGTTCTTTTAACTTTGTCTTTCATGCCATTTAATTATGTTAATTTATCATTTCTTCTATTCATTTTATGTTGGTATTAGTTCCTAAGTGGAGCCTCCATTGTGACACTTACTCTTTCTGGGTTCTGACCCAGCTGGTATTGCATGGCCAGATTTTGGAGTAGCACTAGATGATCTACCTGCATTCCAGCCATATGGTGAACACTAGAAGTAATCGGGGCAACGAGTGGATTTTCTTATTTTGCTCTCATACTCTATTGTAAATTATTTTTTTGAGGCGTTCAGTCACCGAGCAAGTGTTAGCTCGTGTTGGAAACTTTAATTTATGTTGCCTAAGGGCTGTTACATGATTGGCAAATCCTAGGGTTGATCATGTATGACTTAACTCTTGCTAGTCTTCGTATTTTGTATGACTATCTTTATGATCATCTGAATATGTAATGTTTGGGGTGCCTTACCTTGTATGCATGATGATCTAACATCTTGTAATATTTATTTGCTTGCTTGAGATTGAGACACTAGGCTTATTTTTGACCATAAGAGACTGATGGTTTGTAGATAAACCCTCATGCATCTAGACAGCCATGACCGTATTGCGAGGTGGGTTGCACTTTAATGTACGTAGCTGGTTGTGTCTGTCTTCTGCTCTCCAGTATTCTGATTATGGGGTATGACACGGTTTAAGTGGTGGCCCATGCAGGTCTTGTGAATCAAGATGTATGAGAATTTTACTAAATAGATGTCTCAATCAGCATTCATCATTGATCTCTACTCGTGATTTCTAATCTTCCTGAATCTTGACCTGATAAGGTGCTTTAGTCCTTCCTTATTGTTCCCCATATCATTTTCTGCAGTGGCATTGTTCCTGGTCCTACCGATTAGCCGGACGGAGCCCCTCCAATAAACCAGCAGCACCCTTGGGATCAAACCCAGCACTCAGGGGCAGCATCCCGAGACCTGCCTTTCGGGGAATAAGAACTGCATGTACAACCAGCCCAGCCTGCAGAGCCTGACAATAGAACCCAGATGGGACTTGCTTGCCTCACAAGATTATCGAGGTGATGATCTGCAGCGAACAATACAAGCAGCTATGGGCAGAGTTAGTTATCAAGGGAACAATAAAGCCAACAGCTTCAAACGTCTGAACCCTCCTTTCTTTGAGCAGTAAAGATACTATTGTTGCTGACGTGTAGCTTCAGGATATAGATGTTATTCTGGAGGCAGCTCAGATTCCAAAGGAAAAGAAGGTGGCCGTTGTGCGCCTGCAGTTATTGGACTTACCCCGCAGCTTATGGGCGATGTAAACAGTTGGTTTGGTGACGCCTGTCTTATGGGCGGTATTTGCCATTAAAATATCAAGAACAAAAATTACAGATGAATTAAACTTGATTGCAAACTCGCTTGTACAGAAGAAAGCCTAGAAAGAAATCCTAGGAAACAATCTAAGCACAATTGTTTAAATTTTTTATTCTGGGGGGTGACGATGGAGGCTCGGGAAAGTGTAGCAACTCTGCATTACTCCTTGGACTATCATACGCAATCTTTGCTCTTGAAGAAAATTGCCAGCCTTTGATTGCTAACCTTTAGCATGGGGTGGTACCCTGCTATTTTTAGTGATTCATGCATAAAGCAGATTTTGGACCGCATAGATGGCCACGTGGCCACGTGTCTGTAACAGCACACGAAGACTTGATCTTGGGCTGCCAACTGGTGGGGGTTGTTGAGATTTCTTTGTTGTAGCAAATCTGGGTGGTTGAGACTTGGTCAAATTGTCATGTGTCTCTCTCCGACAAAGTAGATCCTGAATCGTTTTGGCCGTATAGTGGCCTTAGGAGCCTTTCTTCTGTGGCTCGGCTCCGCTTGGCCGCATGGGATCTTTGAGAACCTTGTTTCTGTGGCTTGGTTTCACTTGGCCGCATGGGATCTTCGAGAGACTTGTTTCTGTGGCTTGGTTTCACTTGGCCGCATGGGATCTTCGAGAGCCTTCCCTCTGCGGCTCGAATCCACTTAGCCGCAGGGGGTCTTCGAGAGCCTTGCTTCTACGGCTCGAGTTTTCTTAGCCGCATGGGGTCTCCAGGAGCACTTCTTCTGTGACTTAGTTTCACTTGGCCGCAGGGGATCTTCGAGAGCCTTTCCTCTGTGACTTGGTTTCTTTTGGCCACATGGAGTGATGATCCGCATAAACTCCATCTTTTCTATGCTTCTACAAGACCCCCTTCAAAGTTTTCAAATTGTAAATTTGGAATACTTTGAATAAGAAGCATGGAGACATTCATAAAACGTTTAAGCCGCAGGGAAGCTTCAAGCCGCAGGAAGATTTCGGTCTGCAGGAAATTTTTGAGCCGCAGAGAGACTCTGTCCAGCTGTCACTGCTGCATTTAATGCTCGGACTTGCTTTTTAGATTTGGGCTCTCTTTTCAAGATAAAGATGACGGTTACTAAGGATAAAATCTGAAAGGTCATCATTATCTTTTAATGCCACGATAACCGAAGCGGCGCTCATCCGTTTACGCTTCTTGGTGGCCTGTAAATATATAGTCCGTATGGCAGCGAGAGAATTCCTATTGCTTTCTCTTTTCGTCCTCTTCTCTTCTAACACCCTTTTTCGCTCCCGATCAGCCATGGCCCCCGAAGCCTCCAAGTTGACCGGCGCTGCTAAGGAAGGAAAAGGGTTTGCCTCTTCATCGATAGTTGCGGACTCATTCTCCGCTTATCTTGATGTACAGCCTCCTATCCATGGTAAGGATGGTGGAAGAACGAGTTCTTTGAACTCAGATGGCCATGTCGCATGCTTTATGCGTGTGCCAGTCACATATCATCGCTGTGCTTTGGCTTCAACGCCTTTAGTGCACAGTTTGCCTTCATGGGGCATGTGCCGCATGTGCTCTGTGTGATTGGGACGCATGGATTGAGCCACGTAAATTCCACACAATTGAGCTGCATGAGCTCTCCCCTGATCTGGTCCGCGTGTGTCCTATTGTGACTGGACCGCATGAACTAAACAGAAACCCATTCACTTTGTTTTCTTCTGACTGCTGTCTCTTTTCCCCCTTTTTATATTTTATAGGGATCTAGCTAGCAAATTTCTCCAGGACCGGTATCGACGATTTTGGATATGGTGAGGAAACAATATTTTGACACGCACATCAGATAGCTCAGAACTCTTCATGCTTCGGAAGGGTTTTCCTCAGATGGTAGGAAGACCCTTTATACATCGGAGAGTCGGATGGTGGTTAGGCGTCGTCGTGAAAGTTCTGTTTTCACGGCTCTCCAAGTAGGCAAAAGCAACATTAGGGATGTTGTTTTGAAGGTATGGCCTCTTGGAGGAACGGGCCTAGGACGTCCGCAATACGGAGGGGAGAAAGTTAACATTTATAGATGCTTTTAGCATGCTATATTTGCCCTCCTCCGTGTGGTTTCTCGAAGGTTCAACAGCCTTGTTTGCTTCTCAGCAGTAAAACATGACTCATTTTGAGGGCTACGAAACTGCCTTTTAACGAAGGCATGGTACTGCCAAACTGACCTAAAAAGCTGAAGATCGACCACCCCACTGCGCCGCTTGAGGCGATACTCACTGTGCTATGTATTGCTGATGAGTGGTGGATTTTGCCTCTCTCTCTTTTTTTTTTTCTAGAGATGTAGCCCCACAAACGCAATTGTTGTTTACTTGAAATAAAGATATACACTTTCTCCATTCTTTTGCTTATGATGTCTGAAGTGCTTATACTAGGGGGCCTAATACAGCAGTTGTGGTTGGTAGAGGACATCCCACTAGGGGACTTTTTATGGACCTATTACCCTTTTGTGCACTGGTAGTGTGGGTAATAGATCAGAATGATTTTTTGTGGACCTATTACCCTTTTGCGCACTGGTAGTGCGAGTAATAGATTAGAATGATTTTTGTGGACCTACTACCCTTTTGCGCACTGGTGGTGCGGGTAATAGATTAGAATGATTTTTTGTGGACCTATTACCCTTTTGCGCACTGGTAGTACGGGTAATAAATTAGAATGATTTTCGTGGACCTATTATCCTTTTGCGTACTGGTGGTGCGGGTAATAGATTAGATTAATTTTTGTGGACCTACTACCCTTTTGCGTACTGTTGGTGCGGGTAATAGATTTGAAACAAAACCTAATAGAGGTAACATGGACGTGACAGGTTCTGTGACCTTATCACCGTAATTTCATCCCAGGTTGGGTACATGTGTTAAGTTAGGAGATTATCTATATCAGAGGTAGTATAGACGTGACATACGATAATCATGAATAATTTTTGGTGGACCTATTACTCTTCTGCGTACTGGTGGTGCGAGTAATAGATTTTGAGACAAAACCCAACAGAGGTAATATGGACGTGATAGGTTCTGTGGTCTTAACACCATAATTTTATCCCAAATTGGGTACATGTGTTAAGTCAAGAGACTATCGGTATCAGAGGTAATATGGATGTGACATGCGATAATCAGGACCAGAAAGTTTGCTCAGAGATGGCAAAAAGCCTGGTAAACTCCGACGGGGTGAAGCATTAGGGTGGAAGTTCAGAGGTATTAGTATACATGGCTTGTCACCCAGGAGGATGCAATGTGAATCCACTCGAAACTAATAGAGGGTAAGTTCAGAGGTACTTGGTGTACATAACTCGACAGTCTGGGAGATTTGGTGGTTTGAGGAAGTACCAGCATGTCCTCAGACATAGTATTTTTTCAGGAACTTGCTGTTTATGGGCATCATGAGCAAGTATCCATTCTGTTCCGCGAGCCGGTATACTCCGTTGGAGAATACGGTCTCGATGATGAATGGACCCTCCCATTTGGGTTGGAATTTACTGGCGGTTTTGTGAGTCATGACCATCGGTCTGCGAACGGCCAAGACGAGATTGCCTACTTGGAATGTCCTTTGCTTGACTTTCTTATTGAAGGCCCGAGAGATGCGTGCTTGATAGAGCTCGATGCTTTGTTGAGCTTGCAAATGCTTCTCGTCTAAGACTTCCAATTCTTGTAGCCGTCGGCGTTAGTTATCGTCCGACGTCAACCGGTAAGTAAGGGCCACGCGAAGTGAGGGGATCAGGGTCTCCAATGGGAAACTGCCTCGCTCCCGTAAACCAGAGAAAATGATGTAGTTCTTGTAGTTGTCCGACTCGTAGTACGGTACGCCCATAAGCATTCGCCTAGCTTTTCATTCCAGTCGCGCTTGTTTGAAGACAAGAACTTTTTGAGAAGCATGATTATGGTCTTATTAAAAGCTTCAGCCAGACCATTAGCCGATGGGTTGTATGTCGTTGAAGCTACATTTTGAATCCGATTCTTTTCACAGAATTGATAGAAAGTATGGCTTGCAAACTGCGGACCATTATCATGAATGATCCTCCGGGGCAGTCCAAAATGGTAGATGACGTAATATTTTATAAAACTGATCATGTTTGATGTCTTTACCTCTGCCAACGGAACAACTTTCGCCCACTTGGAGAAGTAATCGGTGATTGCAAGTATAAACCAGTGTCCTCTAGATGATGGCGGGGTGATTGGGACAATGATGTCCATTTCCCATGCTTCAAATGGCCAAAAGGCCACTATTGGGTACAAGAATTCGGATGGCAGATATATGAAGTTTGAGTGGATCTAACAAGCCTTACACTTCTTTGCATAATCGACAGCGTCTGCTACCATCGTAGGCCAGTAATAGCCCATCCGACGGAGACGGTCCTGCAACTTCGGGACAGGTTGGTGAGCCCCGCAAACGCCATCGTGAGCCTCGCGTAGGGCTTCATTGGCTTCTGTATTTGACAGACATCTTAACAGTAGCCCGTCATAGGATCGTCGATATAATATTTTTGTTTGTGTCATAAAAGAATCTGAGAGAACACTTTTTGATCGAAATTGCTTCTTTCACATTCTTAGACAGGATTCCGTAGATTGCAAAATCGATGAATGAGATTCTCCAGTCTTGCACGTCATTGGTTATCTGGGCGGAGTAACTCGTACCTAGTTGAACGTTGTTTTTGGGACAGACCAGCTCATGGCCTACCACGTCGACGAGATGATGAGCATGATTTGGAACCGTCAAAGAAGCGACGAGGCATGCTAGGGCGTCGGCTTCAATATTTTGGAGCCTAGGAACATGCTCTATTGTCACTCCCCATTCTCGGAATACGTAAATTTTTGATTTTTTATGTATATGGTATCTGGCACCTGTATCTTTATTGCATATATCATGTATTTGTAACTAGCCATGGCATGGAACAGTATCTTATCGCGGATTAGTGTGCCACCCCTTGTCCTTGTTTGGTTGTAGGCGTGGTTCACTGTTTCGATGATAGGATTTCTGAACCGTGTTGTGGTTAGGATTTTTTAATTAATTTAATTAGTTGTATCATGTAGCCTTTAACATGTCATTAGCCACATGGTTAAGAGCATGCTTAAGCTTAGTTCTTTGATTCAACCCAACCCCTATATATATTCTCTTCCACACTCTCTCTCCTCATTCACTTTTTTCATTTCTTTTTCTCTCAACCAATAGGCAAGTACATCTTGCACCAAATGGAGAGATTCTTGTATTTTTTATTTCTTGATTTTTCTTAGATATTATTTGTCTATATTGTTCTTCTCTTCATTCTCTACAAGTTTAGTTCTTGGAGTTTTTGATTTTAATGGCTAGTTTGGTGTAGATCTAAGTTTCTATAACTAGGATTTTATGAATTTCCATGGTTTTGATCTATCAACTTGGTTGTTTTCGAAAACTAATGGTTCTATGTTGTAGAGAATTCAATTTTATTCAGTTTTGGCTTTTGTTTCGCTTGATTTCGACTTCGGTTGAGGAAGTTATGGCCATGGCAAGTTTTCGGAACTTTTATGGCTGAACTTGCTGTTTGGGGACGATGACCCCCATGCGCCCGGGAGGCCATGCGCCGGGAGGCCATTCGCTGTGTAGTCCCGGCAACGCATCCCATGCGCCGATTGGTGCAGGAATCCCATGCGCCGATTGTGCAGGAGTCCCATGCGCCGATTGTGCAGAAATCCCATGCGCCGATGGTGCAGGAATCCCATGCGCCGATTGGTGCAGGAAACCCATGCGCCGATTGTGCAGGAATCTCATGCGCCGATGGTGCAGGAATCCCATGCGCCGATTGGTGCAGGAATTTCATGTGCCGATTGTGCAGGAATCCCATGCGTCGATGGTGCAGGAATTCCATGCGCCGATTGGTGCAGGAATCCCATGCGCCGATGGTGCAGGAATTCCATGCGCCGAGAATTGCTCTATTTTACTGTTTTTGCCTGTTTAAGTTGTTTTGTAGCTAGAATCTTTAAAAACTCAAAACATGAAAGTTGTAGATCTTTGTATTGGCTTCAAGGATCTTCATGTCTCACTTTAACCTGAATTCACACGTGACTTTTATGTCACGAGGGGTCCACGTGACTTCCTGACTTGACCATATTCCTGACCTGATTACCTGTATACGTGCTGGTACATGTTCTAAGTGTGTATTGAGATACAATATTAGTATGCACTGCTGTGCTATTTAATGAGTGCACTGTGGTGTGACTCTACATGCCAAGTGATCGTTCGTGTTATATGTCAATACATGTGTACCTTCCAGTATAGTCATGGTAATTGGTCAGTAATAGTGTCGTGGTATGTTGATTGTTGTTTGAAGCATTACACTAAGCATGGATCTAGATCGGGCCGATGTAGATTCATACTTAGGGTACACGTACTATGGTACGACATATAGGAGGATGACCATGTGACCACGACATGTGATTCCATATCAAGATAGGGTTAATCTAAGAAACCCAAATTGGTAGATGCATTGGGTGGAAAGAATCCCGAGATCGTGCCATACTGGCCACCCCAGGTCCTGTCCTGACGTGTCGGGTTGGCCGCCACGGATACAGTTTCATCCGCCTATAGTGGATGACTATATCCAACTCCTACGTGCTATGTGTTATATGTTTTAGCACGGTGGCCTTATGGGGGACCGGTGCATAATCAAAGTTCTATGTGTATATGTATATTATATGGTTTGGCTAGCCCTGCTGGGTTGACACGATCTGAAGATTCCTATATATTGCATTACTGGGATAACCCAGACAAATCATAGAAAGCCGTAGGATTGATTGGCCGCTTGTAAGCTGACTTGTTTTGTGATATGTTCTCTTCTGTTAGCAACTGAGGAACATGGACTATCGTGGTGTGTGGTCCAACCCATGTCCTTGTTTGGTTGTTGGGTTGGGCTATTGTGCTGCGATAGGCTATGGACCGAAGTCGCGATCAGAAGCCCTTTTACCTGCCCATGGCTATAGGATATATCTTATCTCGGCACAATATTGGCACCGTTTGTCCTTGTTTGGTTGTAAGGGTGTCGTATTGTCTCGATGATATGGTATAAGCCTATAACTCGTGAATCAGGTCTTATTTAACTCATTGGTTTTATCTCACTCTTTTGTGCTCCCTTGTGGTACTTGCTATTCGGGGCCTGACCCCGCTGGTTTTGTTTGGCCAGATCCCGTAGCAGCTCCAAAGGATCCAGTTTTCTACCCGAACAATGGTGCACACCAGGAGTATGGGCGCCAGGGACCATGAATGGGTTTCTTCTTCACCGCTCTGATATCTTCTATTTTGTACTTGGCGTTTAGCCACCGGCACATGTTTAGCCGGCAGTTCTGGACACTAGTTTCCTTTGCATAATTGTAATTAAATCAGACTGCAGCTGACTATAGTTATGTACTATTGACTCTCGGAACTAGCTCATCATTTTGTATAGCTAGACTCATGAATCATTTTGATGAAGCGTCGGGGATGCCTTACTGCTTTGTCTTATATGATCATTATTTAATGCTTCTTATTTTGATTGATTGAGACATAGATGCTCTGTGGGACCATAGGAGACCTGATTGTAGCATGCACCCCCTTGTCTCTTGACAGCCACGATCGCCGTGTGACGTTTATATACCTCATACGGTGTAGCTGGCCTAGTCCGTCTCAGTATTCCGGTACTGGGGCGTGATAAGGTTTTAGTGGTGGCCCATACAGGTCTGTTTTTCAGACTTGTGGGGTGTTGCGATTATAGGAGTCTCAATCAAAACATGTTCCCCTTGATCTCCTGATTCATTTTCTCTTTCTCCCACCTTGATTGCTAACTTGATTGTCATCCTCGATTTTTTTCTGTCCTGTCTTTTGATATCTTGTATCCTTTCCTTTAGGGGCACATCACTCTCGGCTATTGGAGGAGCCGACATGGGAGAGAATCCAGTAGATCAGGGACCGGTTGGAGATCAGCAAAGGGTAGCCCCTCTACCTGGACAGATTCACATCGAGAATGTTACCGAGCATGAGCCAGTTGAGCTACAGAGGCCAGAGGATCCCGTACCTCCAGTGATGCCGGTAGTACTAGTAGCACTAGACGCGCCTGTTTGCAAAAACAAAAGTATAAAACTTTATTGATACAAACTGTAATAAAGATTACAAGAATTCTGGGAAAATTACGACTATAGGAATCCAATCTTGATGACGATTGCTTTATCCCTTGGACGATGTGAACTTTGAAGACGAAGCCTTTGAAGTTGAAAACAACTCTGGAAATTGAAGGCAAAAGCCTCTGAAGTTGAAGACAAAAGTCTCGGAAGAATACAGCAGCACTTTGGCAAGAACTCCTGAACTCTCTGATTTCTGATCTCTGATCTTGATCCCCTTAAAATGAAGACTTGAAACTCTATTTATAGAGTTCTGAAAATAACTAACTTTCAGTTATTTTGGACTGCGCAAGCTGATTTGCGCAGCAACTAGTTTGCACAGCACTGGATTGCGCAGACAGTTATTGGATCGTGGGCCAACTATCTGAGACACATGGCATTAGTTGATTGAAATGCGCACGATCGTGCATAGACAGTTGCCACGTAATGAGCATTTGATGGCATGAATGCCACATGTAATTAGTCAGTTATGTTGGTAGAATGCGCAAAGTGAACTGCGCAGAAATGGTTTGCGCAACCACGGATTGCGCATGAATGGTTTGCGCAACCACGGATTGCGCTGCCACCTATCAGCCGCCCTCGAGCACTGTGCGGCGTCAAAAACGAACAGCCTCCTCGTTATTCGTGTTGTCAGCTGTCAGGAAGATCTGATTTGATTCAGTCAATGATGACTTCTGCCACGTCAGCCTGCGCAGTTAGGAACATGCGCAAACCAGCCTGCGCAAAGTGATGTCTGCGCAATCTGTTGTCTGCGCAACTCATCAAAATGATGAATGTCTTGAATTTTTGACTTTGTTGATTAATGCAACTTGATTTTTTAGGACCTACAAGACCCCCTTCAAAGTTTTCGAAAGTTGATTGTATTCAAAATTTCGAAATACTTTGAATTTTTGAATGTTGAATCATTTTGCGCAATATGATGAGCTGTCTGCGCAAAGCGAATAGACCACAAGTTTAGGCGCAATCCGAGGCATCCGTTTCGCATTTCAAAAAACTATAAATACCCCTTTCAATTCTTTAGTTTGCAATCTTTCGAACTTTTTGAGAAGAAAAACTTCACTATTCTCCTCCTCCGACGATTTGTCATGGCTCCACGACGATCAAATGCTGCCGCTGCCGCCGCCGCGAAGGGAAAAGCTCCGGCCGAGTCTTCTGACAGGGTTGCACGGCGAGCTTCCCGACACGAATCTGCACACCCTGCTCTGAGAGGTAGTTTGAACCGATCGAAAACCCCTTCTTAGGGTGATTCGACTCCCTTGAAACTCATCTCTTTTTAGAGATAAGTTCATATTGCGCCACCCTTTTTAGGGTTTCGGTTGCATCAACTATCAGTTCTTCATTTTTATGAAGGCTGCATTCTTGTGCAATTTGTTGATTTGAGCTGACAGGAAGTCAGCGCAAACGATTAAGTTGCGCAGATATCAGCGCAAACCATTGCTTTGCGCACCTTTTATGTTGCGCAAACTGATGTTGCGCAAGTCATGTCAGCGCAATCTGAGGTTGCGCAAATCATGTCAGCGCAGTCTGATGTTGCACAAATCATATCAGCGCAGTCTGAGGTTGCGCAAATCATGTTTTATGTTTTAAAAATAAAAACTTTGTCTTGGACTAATTTTCATCTGTTTGTTGATGCAGTTGAAGTCAATGAAGATCCAAATTACGAACATTTTGTGGGAACCCTCACAGAGTCTGAATACAAAGAGGATCTGTCTCATGTCCATTACCCTCAGTATGATCTGCCGGCCTCCCGTCAGGCTATATTGATTTCTCCGGACAATGAAACTTTGATGTGTTTGATGAACGGACAGCCTTTAGAATCAGCTGATGCTGTAATTCACAAGAAACCCTTATTCCTATTCGGTGACGCCTTTGAGAGAGCCTCTCAGCCTAGGCCAAGGATGGAAGATAGGGTAGTTCACCAGCAAGATAGATCCTTTTTTATACCCGACATCGCTCGCTGCCTTCCTTTGTCACGGTACGCTCATGCGAGCTACCCTAGGAAGATGGAATGGAATATCACTCTATTTCAGGATGCTCGGGCAGGAAAAATCTTCGTAAAGAAGGGGCCACATCATAAAGACATGTTTTATAGTTCTTCCGACAGATATAGTGTCCTACTGAGAGGCTTAAGACCTGGCTGCATTCCACCAGAGAACTCCTCCATGCTAATGCCTGTTAGGACACCAATATTCGCAAATGAGTTTGCGAAGGTTGAAGGAAAATATCCTGAGCAAGATATAAGAATGACTGGATTGGTGAATCCAGACTACAAACGATGGAGTTATATCGCAAATTGGGTTCTGGGAAAATTCCAAGACAGACTGCAACAAATCAACCTGTATGAAGCAGTGCATGCCACTGTATATGGATTTGCTCCCAATCCTCATATGTTCTTAGCCTTAGCTGAGAGATACAACTACAGAACCGGAACTTTCATGACCCCAGGGGGAGAGATGGGCTTTGCACTCCACGAGATGAAATATATCTCGTTCTTACCCATGGCAGATGCTCCGTATGAGGAGTATGTACCAACAAATGATGAGTTGAACAAGCTCAGAAAAGAGAATCCAGAGATGGTGACAGTGTTCGAAGAACTATTGTGCCATTACAAGATCTGCTCTTTATTTTACAAGAGTGCCACTGCCAATACTTGTTATTCTTCAAAGTGGCTACCATATCTGTTTCTTAATCATATAGAGGAGAAGAAAACCAAGGAGAACGATAAATGTTACCCAACCTTTTTCAAACCTTTGAGCCATACAGAGGTCAGAAAATTAATGGAACAGAGTGGTCACTTTGATAAAGAAGTGAACGATGACCATGAATATCCTCCTTTGAAGAGAGGAGATAATTTGGAAAGTTACTTGAGAATGGGCTATAGGCCCATGTCAGAAGAAGCACAATTGGCGGGATTCTTGACATACTGGCTGCGAAGGTTCGTGGTTCCCGGATCCAGTGCAGTGGATCGTTTTCACCGTGGCGTCTTGTTTGCAGCTGTTAAATTGGTCTTTGGCTATAAAATGGACTTTCACCTTTCTTCAAAGAAGGGTGAATACGGTAAGAATCATCTGGATCTTCAAGCGAGACTTCTGTCTGAAGAGATTGTACGACTCCCAGTGTAATTGATTGGAAGCTATCTAACATATCCAAATAACTTTTAGTATAATAAATAACATCAATATACTGGAAAGTAGGTGCTTTTTCATTGATTTGTACATCAGTATTTACAACAGGACCTTTAACCTTAGCAGGTTTGGTCAAATTGATTACAAGAGGGGGAGAAGAAGAACGTGGAGGAGGCTTATTACGACGGAGGTCAATAACAAGTGGCTCAGAAAAGGTGAGCTCCCTTTTTTCCTTGTTACGATTTAGATCAACAACAAGTGGCTCAGAAGGAATGAGCTGCTTTTTGTCTTTGTTACGACGTAAGTCGATAACAAGTGGCTCAGAAGAGGTGAGCTCCCTTTGATTTTCATCAGCATCAACTGATTTCTTTTGAACTGGTAAGTGAATAACCAGTGGTTTGGAAGATTGAGGATGAGAAACTCGCCCCTTAACAGGTATGATAAGAGTGTCTTGAGGTACTATTTTTTTGATCTTCTTCAGTATCCATAGCCAATACCACCTTCATAAACTCATCCTTGTACATACGAGCATCGTTGCAATAAGCTTCAACACCCTTAAAAGGATAAATGTCCGCAACTTCCTTGTGAACTTGTCCTTTATCATCAACGTATTTAAAGCATTGATGAAGAGTTGATGGAACGACATTGTGTTCATGGAGGAATGACCTTCCCAGGAGAGCATTGTAAGAACAACCATGATTGTCAATGATATAAAAAGTCACCTTTGTGCGAAGATTGCCTATTTAGAGTTTTAGGCGGATCTTGCCCAAAGGTTCACTCTTTCCTTGGTTAAATCCCAGAATAGTAGTGATCGTGGTTGAAAGACTATGCACCGGTATCTTCAACGCATCTAGCATTGTCTTTGGTATAATACTAAGTGCAGACCCTGGATCTATCAGGATACGATCAACCTTCATTGAATCTACATATCCTGTATAGTAAAGAGGACGATCATGTCTATTATCTTCCATTAGCATATCATCCTGAGTGAAGGTAATATTTGGGATCAGTTCCAAGACACTATGACTATGATGACAAGAGACTGATTCTGATTCTGGCTTCTTGAGAAGAGTTAAGCAAGTTTCAGCCTGCATCAGAGCTTCACTTAGAGTTTCTCGTGTCTCTTTGGAAAGACGCAAGAGTTCAAAGATTGACAGCCTAGCTGGTGTATTGGCTAATTGAGCCAATATATCAAAGTTGTAAGGCTTCTCAAGCCCAGTAGGAGATGACTTCTTTAGAGGTTTGTCAAATCGAACTTGTTGCTTGCCTTTGTCAGCCGTTGTTGGCTTAGGAGGAATTGATACTACAACTGGTGAAGATGTAGAAGGGACCTCTTCAGCAGGTGCGGGTTGTGCCGGAGTAGGTTCGGAAGAAGAAGCAGGATCCTTTTGACCTTCAGAATGATCTTTCAAATAAGCTTTCCCTGATCTGGTGCCTAACAGAATCTCTTCGTCAACAATGGGATCAAAAGATACCATGTTGCAAATCTTGGTTTTGCCTTTAGAACGAGTTTTCTTCTTAGAAGATATCTCAAATTCTGGAGCAAGATCAGGATGGATCCACATAATTTTACCGTTGTCAAGAGACAAGGGAATAAGACCTTCATTGGATGGAAGCGGGAGATTCTCAATCTCAAGGGTTGCTTTTAGGAATTGGAATGACACCATGCTGTATCATCTGCGGAAGGAAATCTCCAAATTGGACTGAAATCATATTTGCAGTAACAGTCTTCTCATCTTGTTGCAAAGTGACTACACCTGCATTGACAAGCTCTTGAATCTTACCTTTGAGCACATAGCATGCTCGAGTAGGATGTCCAATGAATCGGTGATAGACACAATACTTGGGATGATCAGTCTTATTGACTTCATCAGGTTTCTTTGGATCAGGGAGTTGAATTTTATTGCTTTTGAGTAAACACTCAAAGATACTTGTCATGTCATTTTCGTCAAAAGAATATT
This sequence comes from Iris pallida, assembly GCA_029216955.1. Taxonomy (NCBI): domain Eukaryota; kingdom Viridiplantae; phylum Streptophyta; class Magnoliopsida; order Asparagales; family Iridaceae; genus Iris; species Iris pallida. The sequence goes on along the minus strand of JANAVB010024597.1, from coordinate 8,954,122 downwards.
CTACCTTCGGACGAGGTTTCCTTGGTGGAGTTACAGAAGGAGTAGGAGTAGATGTAGGTGGGGCCACATTGACAGCCAAAGATTCTTTATTTTTGTTCAAGTTAATATTTAAAGTCTCTTTCGCTTTGCGATTGTTCTGGCGATTGCCACCACCTGAATTCTGATGCTCATCGCGATCAGGGTTAGACATTTGTACCCCCAATTGTTTGAACTTGTCGGTACTTACTTCAGCAGCTTTGGCGTTGACGATGAATGAGGGCCAATCTTGAAATTGGGTTGATCCCGTCCACATACTGATAATAGGCAAAAGATTTGCCTTACAAGTATCAATAGTGACAGCAGCTGGAGTCCCTGGAGGCATTTTTAAAGCTTCACGGCAGAACCGTTCAATAAAGCTCTCAGCAGTTTCGTTATGTTTCTGTTTGATTTTGTTGAGTGCTGACATCGTCATATCATTAAATCCCTCATAGAACCGTTCCAGAAAGATTTGTTTGAGACCTGAAAAGGATGTGATGCAACCATCGGGCAAACTTCTATACCAGTCGTATGCTACGCCGGCTAAACAACCGACGAACACTCTGGTAAGAAGAGCGTCATTTGGCTGAAGTTGAACAGTCATTACCTCAAAATGATTGATGAATTGACTCGGGGAAGTACTGCCATCGAACAGAGAGATTGTAGGGATTTTGTACTTTAGGGGAAACGGAACGTCCTTCCATTCAACCGGATAGGGCTGTTTAATCCCCAACCTTTGTAGATTGTCTTTCTCTTTAAATGCTTCAAACTGAGTTCGTAAGAGTTTGACAGCTTCATTGGCGTCTTCTGATGAAGAAGAAGGAGCAGGTTGAGTTGTAGTGGTAGGAGGAGGAACAACGTTGTAAGCACTACCCCCAGCTCCTGAATGGCTAGGCGTAGTTTGTACTTGCACTTGTACAGGAGGCATTTGGGGAGGCACTACCCCCAGCCCAGTATTGGCAGGTATTGAAGATGCTATGATCTCTGGACTAGTAATAGGTGCAGTTGGTGGTGTAACATGTTGTGCTACAATGATGGAATGCATACTAGCAACCATCTCAGCCATGGTTTTTAATTTGTCTTCGAGTGCAGCAATTCGTTGTTCCTGATTTGCGGAGGTTGAAGCATCTGGATCATCGGTGACAACATAAGCCGTCACTTCTCTTGGCACAGTAGAAGATACTGTTTGTTCAGAACTTTCACTGTATGCATCATAATCAGAGAACGAATCATCTCCTGACTGGGAAACAGGAAGATGACTTGAAGGATTTTGAGGAAGATTCCTTTGACCTATTGTATCTCGGCTTCGAGAACGGGTATGTTGAAATACTCCTTCAGAAGATTCTTGAAGTAATTCCAAATACCGTTGGCTTGGCTTACGGAGTCTACCATGCTTAGAGCATCTTTTACCCCCATTGTCTCGGGAAGTCATGTTAACAGAAGCATACAAAACTTTGTCTTCTTCTGACATAGGTTCAGATTTAGCAAAAGTTAAACGATCGAAGACAGATCGTTTTGTCATTTGACAACAGCATTGGATGATGACTTTATGATTACAGTGATGATCAGATGGTTGAGATGGAGATATTGAGACATTATCCTATTTTTGTCTTAGATGTTCTCGAAGATCTACAACAGGACGAGGAAAGTTCCGAGGGATCTGTTCTTTGATAAGATTTGGAACATGATTCCGATTCTTCAAATGTTTAGTCCCTTGAGTATACAGGGAAGTACTCACTTCATTGGCATAAGTGTCAGGATTTTTGACCTTGGAGATTTGTTTCTGATGATGTTTGACCTTCGGCATTGGCTGTTTGCGTTTTACCGAAGTGGGTCGATTAAGATAAGTTCTGAGGTCAGCAAATTCACCCCCAGGAGTTTCTGTTTGAGACACTAACAGTTTTCCCTATCTGGAACGACAAATTTGGAGAGTCGGGAGGTCCTGGAATTCTGCTATCGGAGTAGGCAGAATACCTCTTTGATTAGTACAAGTACTCTTATTATAAAGGAAAGAAGAATCCTTGTTCGTCAGAGTTCTCGAACTGATTGGTGCCGAGACACATTGAGATGAATCTTCTTCAGTAAAGACTGAAGAAGACTGAGAAAAGACCAAAGGGCATTTTCCTTTGTTTTGAGATGAAGGGTTAGCTAAAGAGCGTTTCCCTCTGTTATCTTCCAAGTCATGAGACAAGGAAGTTTGAGAAAAGACCAATGGACCTTTTCCTTTGTTTTGAAGAGAAGGAGAAATAGTCAAAGGACTACCCTCAGTGGATTGCGCAGAGGCAATAAGGTGTTTGGGAAGAGGAGTAGAATCTCTTCTTTTATTGTGAGAAGAAGGGAATTTAGCCAAAAGGCTGTTTTTCTTAGATTGCGCAGACTTAGTTTGCGCATGGGTGGAAGGTGCACTAGTCATTTGTGCATTAGAAACTTTGGTAGGAAGTGCATCAGGAGTTTTTGTCTTAGAGTGTTTGGGATGCACTTTAGTTACTGGAGTGCTATTTTGCGCAGGAAAAGCCACTGCCAATTGCGCCAGAGTCATAGGAGTCTTCTGTTTTGACAAGACAGCATATGAAGTAGCCTGTGCAACAGTTGCAGTAGACTGCGCAGCCTTGACTGCAACAGATTGCGCAGCAGTTGCTGAGACAGACTGTGCAACAGTTGGCACAGCAGTTTGTGCAGCAGTCTGACTAGCAGATTGCGTAACAGTTGGTACAGCATCCTTGGTGGCAAAAATGCCAGATTGTGCAGACTTGGAGACCCAAACTGAGCGCACTTTGCTCTTAGCAGAAGTGGCTAAAGTACGGGGAGTGGTCTTGGAGTTGAGCATCGCCTCGTAGGCTGTCTGGTTGACCTTAACAACCAGCGTCTTCTGCGTCTTCCCGATAGACGCTACGTCACATTGAGTTGCTACTTCCTCGTCGGAGGAGAAAGTTGTCTCCAGCAGAGTCGCCATTTTGTTTGCAAAAACAAAAGTATAAAACTTTATTGATACAAACTGTAATAAAGATTACAAGAATTCTGGGAAAATTACAACTATAGGAATCCAATCTTGATGACGATTGCTTTATCCCTTGGACGATGTGAACTTTGAAGACGAAGCCTTTGAAGTTGAAAACAACTCTGGAAATTGAAGGCAATAGCCTCTGAAGTTGAAGACAAAAGTCTCGGAAGAATGCAGCAGCACTTTGGCAAGAACTCCTGAACTCTCTGATTTCTGATCTCTGATCTTGATCCCCTTAAAATGAAGACTTGAAACTCTATTTATAGAGTTCTGAAAATAACTAACTTTCAGTTATTTTGGACTGCGCAAGCTGATTTGCGCAGCAACTGGTTTGCGCAGCACTGGATTGCGCAGACAGTTATTGGATCGTGGGCCAACTATCTGAGACACATGGCATTAGTTGATTGAAATGCGCACGATCGTGCATAGACAGTTGCCACGTAATGAGCATTTGATGGCATGAATGCCACATGTAATTAGTCAGTTATGTTGGTAGAATGCGCAAAGTGAACTGTGCAGAAATGGTTTGCGCAACCACGGATTGCTCATGAATGGTTTGCGCAACCACGGATTGCGCTGCCACCTGTCAGCCGCCCTCGAGCACTGTGTGGCATCAAAAACGAACAGCCTCCTCGTTATTCGTGTTGTCAGCTGTCAGGAAGATCTGATTTGATTCAGTCAATGATGACTTCTGCCACGTCAGCCTGCACAGTTGGGAACATACGTAAACCAGCCTGCGCAAAGTGATGTCTGCGCAATCTGTTGTCTGCGCAACTCATCAAAATGATGAATGTCTTGAATTTTTGACTTTGTTGATTAATGCAACTTGATTTTTTAGGACCTACAGCGCCGGCACTATTACAGATTATTAGAGGGTTATTGGAGACCCAGCAACGCCAGACGGCAACCCAACAGCAACAACAAACCCGACAGCAAGAACAGAATGTGCTACAGAATCAGGGGTTGCAATTAGCCCTTGAGAGAAGTGTCAGGAATGATTCAGGAGCGTCCGGAAGGTTTTGTCGACTTAACCCGAGATATTTTGACGGCACGGAGGATGCCATCACGACGGATGCTTGGCTCCAGGATACAGAGGCCATATTGACCGCAGTAAAGGTTCCAACAGAAGAGAAGGTTGACCAAGTCAGATTATTGCTTCAGGATCTCGCCCGCGATTGGTGGGCATCGAAAGAGATTGGAATGAGGCATCCTGTTCCCTGGGATAGCTTCAGTACCAGATTCAAGGCCAAGTACTTTGGCGTAGTAGCACGGTATGAGCTACAACAGAGGTTTATCAGTCTCAAGCAGGCTGGTAAGACGGTGGATGGTTATGCAGCGGAGTTCTGCAGGTTAAGTAGGTTTACTCGGATGATGGTAGCGACCGAGCCAGAGAGAGCAATGAGGTTCCAGCAGGGACTTCACCTAGAGATTTTGCAGCTGGTCGAGGGGCACGACTACCAGACATTCGATGCAGTATTGACGGCGGCTCGGAGGCACGAGCTTACTATTCAAAGGTTATCAACAAGGACTAGGGGCCAGAAGAGGTCTCATACGCAGAGTGCTGGGGAAGGAGCAGTACCTCGGACGTCAGTACCAGCACCTGGCGTCCATATTCGTAATGCAGCACCAGTTACGACAATTGTGACTGCACCAGTTCGACAACAGCAACAGAGGAACCAGCAGCAACGTCAGGAAGCACCAGTAGGTTGCACTTATTGTGGTAAGGGAGGGCACACTAGGGATGTGTGTCATTCAGCTAATGGATTATGCTTGAGGTGTGGCAGTCCAGACCATAGGATTGCTAATTGTCATATGATACAGAGGCCAGGAGGGCCAGCTCAACAGTTTCCGGCGTTGCTAGCTCCAGAGGTAGCACCGTATCAAGGGCCAGCACTAGCAGTGAGGCCACTAACCCAGCGCCCATTACTGACACAAGCTCAGATGTACCGACAAGCACAAAATCAGGTTGGACAGCAGGGCCAGGGAAGGCAGGGACAAAGACAAGAAGAATTTGGAGTATTAGAGCAAAGGTTGGCTGAAGGCGGTCAGATTTTGGGTAAGTTTTGAGTATTATTTATTATAATTCCTTGAGTTTTATATTCGAAGAGTGAAGGCGACTTTCTCGTCTCACTCATCTGCTTTCGTATCATGTGATACGTGATTACGAGAGTACGTCCTGGACAGAGTCTCGTTCTTGATTTAGTCATTGGTACCGACTTATCACAAGCGTTGACCCTTATCCACTTTGGGTGTCAGTGTAGGACCTCGAGGACGAATTCCTACCTGACTTGAGAGGCATATTTTATTCGTATGTCTCCGATCATTTCCTTCTAGGGTATGATTATTGTTTGTGCTCTTACTTAATTATTCTTGCTTTCTTAAACTATTCATGTGCCATGTGTTGTTTGATAATTGTGCTTGCTATATGTCATGAGTGTATTTCGTGATCTGAGAGCGCGCTCGACTAGCCTTATCGAAATTCTGAGGACGGAATTTTTTTAAGGAGCGTAGAGATGTCACTCCCCATTCCCGGAATACGTAAATTTTTGATTTTTCATGTATATGGTATCTGGCACCTGTATCTTTATTGCATATATCATGTATTTGTAACTAGCCACGACATGGAACAATATCTTATCGCGGATTAGTGTGCCATCCCTTGTCCTTGTTTGGTTGTAGGCGTGGTTCACTGTTTCGATGATAGGATTTTTGAACCGTGTTGTGGTTAGGATTTTTTAATTAATTTAATTAGTTGTATCATGTAGCCTTTAACATGTCATTAGCCACATGGTTAAGAGCATGCTTAAGCTTAGGGTTTCTTTGATTCAACCCAACCCCTATATATATTCTCTTCCACACTCTCTCCTCATTCACTCTTTTCATTTCTTTTCCTCCCAACCAATAGGCAAGTACATCTTGCACCAAATGGAGAGATTCTTGCATTTTTCATTTCTTGATTTTTCTTAGATATTATTTGTCTATATTGTTCTTCTCTTCATTCTCTACAAGTTTAGTTCTTGGAGTTTTTGATTTTAATGGCTAGTTTGGTGTAGATATAAGTTTCTATAACTAGGGTTTTATGGATTTCCATGGTTTTGATCTATCAAACTTGGTTGTTTTCAAAAACTAATGGTTCTATGTTGTAGAGAGTTCAATTTTATTCAGTTTTGGCTTTTGTTTCGCTTGATTTCGACTTTGGTTGAGGAAGTTATGGCCATGGCAAGTTTTTGGAACTTTCATGGCTGAACTTGCTGTTTGGGGACGATGACCCCCATGCGCCCGGGAGGCCATGCGCTGTGTAGTCCCGGCAATGCATCCCATGCGCCGATTGGTGCAGGAATCCCATGCGCCGATTGTGCATGAGTCCCATGCGCCGATTGTGCAGGAATCCCATGCGCCGATGGTACAGGAATCCCATGTGCCGATTGGTGCAGGAATCCCGTGCGCCGATTGTGCAGGAATCCCATGCGCCGATGGTGCAGGAATCCCATACGCCGATTGGTGTAGGAATCCCATGCGCCGATTGTGCAGGAATCCCATGCGTCGATTGGTGCAGGAATCCCATGCGCCGATGGTGCAGGAATTCCATGCGCCGGGAATTGCTCTATTTCACTGTTTTTGCCTGTTTAAGTTGTTTTGTAGCTAGAATCTTAAAAAACTCAAAGCATGAAAGTTGTAGATCTTTGTATTGGCTTCAAGGATCTTCATGTCTCACTTTAACCTGAATTCACACGTGACTTTTATGTCATGAGGGGTCCACGTGACTTCCTGACTTGACCATATTCCTGACCTGATTACCTGTATACGTGCTGGTACATGTTCTAAGTGTGTATTGAGATACAATATTAGTATGCACTGCTGTGCTATTTAATGAGTGTACTGTGGTGTGACTCTACATGCCAAGTGATCGTTCGTGTTATATGTCAATACATGTGTACCTTCCAGTATAGTCATAGTAATTGGTCAGTAATAGTGTCATGGTATGTTGATTGTTGTTTGAAGCATTACACTAAGCATGGATCTAGATCGGGCCGATGTGGATTCATACTTAGGGTACACGTACTATGGTACGACATATAGGAGGATGACCATGTGACCACGACATGTGATTCCATATCAAGATAGGGTTAATCTAAGAAACCCAAATTGGTAGATGCATTGGGTGGGAAGAATCACGAGATCGTGCCATACTGGCCACCCCAGGTCCTGTCCTGACGTGTCGGGTTGGCCGCCACGGATACAGTTTCATCTGTCTATAGTGGATGACTATATCCGACTCCTACGTGCTATGTGTTATATGTTTTAGCACGGTGGCCTTACGAGGGACCGGTGCATAATCAAAGTTCTATGTGTATATGTATATTATATGGTTTGGATAGCCCTGCTGGGTTGACACGATCTGAGGATTCCTATATATTGCATTACTGGAATAACCCAGACAAATCATAGAAAGCCGTAGGATTGATTGGCCGCTTGTAAGCTGACTTGTTTTGTGATATGTTCTCTTCTGTTAGCAACTGAGGAACATGGACTATCGTGGTGCGTGGTCCAACCCATGTCCTTGTTTGGTTGTTGGGTTGGACTATTGTGCTGCGATAGGCTATGGACCGAAGTCGCGATCAGAAGCCCTTTTACCTGCCCATGGCTATAGATTATATCTTATCTCGGCACAATATTGGCACCGTTTGTCCTTGTTTGGTTGTAAGGGTGTCGTATTGTCTCGATGATATGGTATAAGCCTATAACTCGTGAATCAGGTCTTATTTAACTCATTGGTTTTATCTCACTCTTTTGTGCTCCCTTGTGGTACTTGCTATTCGGGGCCTGACCCCGCTGGTTTTGTTTGGCCAGATCCCGTAGCAGATCCAAAGGATCCAGTTTTCTATCCGAACAATGGTGCACACCAGGAGTATGGGCGCCAGGGACCATGAGTGGGTTTCTTCTTCACCGCTCTGATATCTTCTACTTTATACTTGGCATTTAGCCACCGGCACATGTTTAGCCGGCAGTTCTGGACACTAGTTTCCTTTGCATAATTGTAATTAAATCAGACTGCAGCTGACTATAGTTATGTACTATTGACTCTCGGAACTAGCTCATCATTTTGTATAGCTAGACTCATGAATCATTTTGATGAAGCGTCGGGGACGCCTTACTGCTTTGTCTTATATGATCATTATTTACTGCTTCTTATTTTGATTGATTGAGACATAGATGCTCTGTGGGACCATAGGAGACCTGATTGTAGCATGCACCCCCTTGTCTCTTGACAGCCACGATCGCCGTGTGACGTTTATATACCTCATACGGTGTAGCTGGCCTAGTCCGTCTCAGTATTCCGGTACTGGGGCGTGACATCTATAAAGAACCCTTCCAATGTTGTAATGATGGTAATTACTGTCTGATGATAAGGAATCAGGTCCGCGTTGCGAACCTCGTATGAGCCTTGGATTTGATTAAAAATCAACTGCGAGTCGCCATATGCTTCTAGGTATTCGACCCTGACTTCTTTTACGAGTCGGAGCCCGATGACCAGAGCATTATATTCAGCTACATTATTTGAACATGGTTCTGTAAGAGAATATGCCTGATTGACCACCAATCCAGAAGGAGAAATTAATACTATCCCGACTCCAGTGACGATATCACCTTGGGGTCCCGTCTTCGAAGCACCGTCGAAGAACATTCGCCAAACGTCATCATTTGAAGTCATGTTTGAGTTAACGACTTCGTCTGTGATTTCTTTATAGATTCTGGTTGTTTCTGAGCCTGGATGGGCTGCTAGGAGTCGGCCAAGGCTTGACCTTTAACAGCCTTCTGTGGAACGAAAACTATGTCGTAGGGGGATAACAGTATCATCCAGGTGGCTAGACGAGAACTGAGTGCGCCTGGCTTGGTCAAGAGAACCCTGAGGGGGTTAACTCGTGAGACAACATGGATGGTTTGCCCTGTCACATAGTGTCGTATTTTCTGAATGGCGAACACCAAGGCAAGGCATTCCTTCTCCACGGCGGTGTACCTATGCTCCGGCCCCACCATCATTCGGCTGAGGTAATAGATGGCTTGTTCATGCCCTGCGTCATTGTTCTGTGCTAGCAAGGCACCGAGGGAGTATTCTATTGCCTGTACATAGAGTAGGAAGGGCTTTCCGGCGACCGGGGCTACCAGAACTGGCGGATTCGACAGGTATTCCTTAATGTCATCAAAGGCGCGTTGACATTCCTCATTCCGTACGTAAGAAACACCTTTCTTCATGAGTTGTGTGAAGGGTTGACATCTCCCTGAGAGGTTAGATATGAACCTCATGATGTAGACTAGTCTTCCCTAAAGGCCGCGGAGTTCGCGGAGGTTCCTCGGTAGACTCATCTCCAGGATTGCTTTTGTCTTATCGGGGTCTATGTGAATACCCCGGGAAGTAATGACAAAGCCCAAGAATTTCCTGCTAGACACGCCTAAGAAGGACTTGGTGGGATTCATCTTCAGATTGTGTGCTCGTATAAGGTCGAACACTGTCCTCAAATCGTGTAAGTGATCATCCTTGGAGTGGCTTTTAACGGCAATGTTGTCAACGTAGCACTCCACCGTCTTGCACAAGTGATCTCTGAAGATGATACTCATGGCTCGTTGGTATGTAGCACTGGCGTTCTTTAGGCTGAAGGGCATGACTGTGTAACAATACACGCCGATTGGTACTGAAATGACGTACGCTTCTCGTCATCTGGAGATATTTTGTTTTGATTGTATCCTAAAAAGCCATCCATAAAGGACATGCACTCGAAGCCACATGTATTATCGATCATTATGTCGGTGATTGGAAGAGAAAATTTATCCTTAGAACATGCCGCATTCAGATTGCGAAAGTCGATGCAGATTCAGAACTTTCTGTTATTCTTGATGGCTGGTACTATATTAGCTACCCAGTCCGGGTGCTGCTCCTCGTGGATGAAACTGCTAGCTATAAGCTTGTTTACCTCTGCTTCGATGGAGTTCATGATGTTGGCCCATTGGTCATATGGTCAACCTAATTTTAATAATTGATCAAACTCTGTCTGGATATACGAAGCTAGTCGGAACATCTCGGATTCTTGGACATGATCAAGATTGGCTATCCACTGAATTCAAGACCGAAGATCTGTTTGCCTACTCGAGTCTGTAAATTCCTTATGTAATGTATTTTTCATTTTATTTGAGTCTAGGAATATGTTGTACACCGAGTCGTACTGGCAAATAGGCTATCCCTTAAATGAGTTCAAAATGTTTTTAAAATGACCTCTCAAAAAGGTTTACAAAAAGGTTTACAAAAAGTTTTTCAAAAATCACCAAAAGCTTTTTCAAAAATCCTAACTAAATCCTGACTTAACCCTGACAAAACTCGGACCGAGTTCGGCCAGAGTTCGGCCAGAGTTCGGTTGGTGGCCGTTGTGATTTTGAATTCTTGGAACTTGGTCCTCCTGCAGTTGCGGATTTGACCGAGATTTGCTCAAAAAGTTCTGCCCGAATTCTATCAGAAGTCTGCCTTTGGAACTCCTATAAATAGAGAAGGATTTCGATCATTTCAACTCACTCATTCACTTTCAATCTTCTCTCTATCTAAAGCTTTCAGTCTTCCAAAGAGTTTTCTAGAGCTTTCAATTTCAGATCCCAAGCCAGTTACAATCCTCTAGTCAATTTGCCAGTGCGGTACGGTCTAGAAGTTTCTGAGAGATTGTAATCAGAAGGCTTGATTAATAATACCTCTTCACATTTGAAGTTGGACGAGTTCTTCGTATCAAAGCTCGCGTTGTAGAAGTTACAAGGACTTCGTAAGAAAACTTGCGGTTTTTCCAATAGTGGATTCAACTGGTAGCAAGAGTTCTACCGACTGGATTAGTCCTCAACAGAGGGATACCAGTATACATCACTGTCTTTGCGTTTGCTCTCTTAACTTTGCCTTTACATTATTTTTGTGATTAATATTCTGTGATTGTGCTGCTAACTTTTTTAATTAGCATTATTCCGCTGCCAACTCTATTCACCCCCCCTCTAGAGTATTACGCTTTACTATTTCGTTCCTACAATTGGTATCAGAGCTGGTGTTACAGGTAAAGCAAAGGTAACAGTGCAATTATTTATTCATTTTAATTAACTGTTATATAGATCACAGCACAACACATGGCAACTGTGAAATTCACAAGTGAAGGCCAGGCCACAAACAGACCCCCACTGTTTGATGGTACGAATTATACATATTGGAAAACACGGAAGAGTTTCTTCTTGAAATCTCTTGACTTTGATTTATGGTCCATTGTTCTTGATGGCTATCAAAAGCCACCTCGTATAAATGTTGATGGAGTTTTAGTTGAAAAACCCCATAGCAGATATACAGAGGAAGAAAAAAAAAGGGCCAGTCTTGACGCACGTGCCATTAATGCTCTTTTTTGTGCTTTAGACAGAACTGAATTTAACAGGGTGTCTATCTGCACAACGGCTAATGAAGTGTGGAAGCTACTTGAAGTCACACATGAAGGCACGACTCAAGTCAAAGAATCTAAAGTCAGCAGACTTACTCAAGAGTACGAGGCGTTTAAGATGAAGCCCAACGAAACAGTTACACAAATGTTCGAGAGGTTCTTGGATATTGTAAATCCTTTGTCCTCCCTAGACAAAGATTACAGTAACCATGAAAAGATTCGCAAACTCCTGCGAGCTCTCACCAAGAACTGGATTCCAAAGGCTACTGCAATCATTGAAGGGAACGACCTTACAACTATGTCCCTCGAAGTACTCATGGGTAAGCTACTCACTCATGAACTGGAGCTACAAGATTTTGAAGAGCCTGCACCAAAGGAGAAGACGATCGCTCTCAAGGCTCAGCACAGAAAAGCTGCTGAAGATGACTCAGACAGCAGTGGATCTGACGCTGAAGATCAAGCACTCCTAGCAAGGAAGTTCAAAAGATTCATGAGACATGAGAAGAGAGTCAAAGAGAACAACAGCAACAACTGGTACCAAGAAGATGCTGTCTGCTATGGTTGCAAGAAGAAGGGACACATGAAGAAGGATTATCCCACAAACTCATCATTAAGCAAGAAGAGCCACAGGTATGAAAAAGGGAACCTGAAAAGATCAACATCACGGAAGTATGCCAACACTAGCATATGGCATGAAAGTGAAGCCAGCGACTCAGAAGACGAACAATCAGAAGACGCTACAAACGTATGCTTTATGGCATCCGACCAGGTACCTACTGAACCTGTAGTTGATACTTATGATGACTTCACCTTTGAGCAATTAGGAGATGCCTTCAGTGACCTGATGACTGATTACAGGAAACTGCGTAGCAAGTATCAGACCTCTAAGAAGGTACTCAAAGAGTACAAAGGTGAAATAGGTAGACTTACCGACCTACTAGCTGAGGTTAGAAATAATGTTAGTGAGTCTGGTGAGCTTTCTTCAATAAAGCTCTTATTACACGAGACTACCAAGTCATCTGAAGAGAAAGACAAAATTATTGACCAACTCAAGGAAGAACTTTCTATAGAGAAGAAAAGTCTTCGATGTGCACAAATCAGAATGGAATCACTCACTTCTGATTATACTAAGTTGTATGACACTTCCAAAAGATTGGAAATTAGGTTAGGAAAATAGCCCGAGCCTGCTGCTTCCTACCCTAACACGTGTCACTTACCGAAAAATCGGAACATTCCCAAACCAAACACTGTCAGACCTAAACCTATAAAACCTTTACCCCAAAAGGTTAAGCCCAAACAAGATTATAGGTATGCTTTCTTCTATACTAGAAAACCCAAACCTACCAACCATGCACGCCACTCAGGTTTCAACATTCGACATGCACAATGTCATTATTGTGGCCTCATTGGTCATATTTCATCTGCATGTAGAATAAGAAAGCTTGTAGATTTAAATATTTATGCCTGGATACCAAAAGCTAACAATTCAGGACCCTACAAGAAATGGGTACCAAAAGTTTCATCTGCAAACTGTTTTGTAGGTGAAACACCCTTCACATGCTAGAAGCAAATGGATCCTCGACAGCGATCGCTCACGGCATATGACCGGTGACGCTACCCTATTTGCAACACTGTCGAAGAAAAAGAAGGAAGGCTATGTCTCCTTCGGTAATAACTTGAAAGGGTATATTATTGGTATCGGTGATGTTGGTAAGTCTCCCTATCCTGTAATTAAAGATGTCTGTCTGGTTACCGAGTTGAAACATAATCTACTCAGCATAAGTCATCTAGCTGATCATGGTTATGGCATCAACTTTGACAAAGACAAATGTACTATAGTTGATAGCTCAACTGGTAGTACTATCTTTGAAGGTATCAGGGAAGACAATATATATGTTTTCTATTTGTTAGAAAAAACTAACATTTCAGGTAGATGCTTAATGGCCAAAAGTGATGAGAGTCATCTGTGGCATATGAGACTCGGTCACGCTAATATGGATACAATATCAAGATTATCCACAAAGAAGCTAGTACGCAGTTTATCGGACATTACATTCAAGAAGGATTCGGTATGCAGCCAATGTGAAAGGAACAAAGCTACCAGATCCACATTCAAGTTAGTAAACGCAGTATGTACTACTAGACCTCTACAATTGCTTCACATGGACTTATTTGGTCCTAGCAGAGTTGCTAGCCTCGGAGGTAAACTTTATGCTTTTGTAATTATAGATGATTTCTCTAGATACACGTGGGTATATTTCTTGACACGCAAGAATGATGCATTATCCAAATTTGTCGCCTTTTGCAAGAAAGTTCAGAATAAAAAAGGTTACATGATCACTCGCATTAGAAGCGATCATGGTGGCGAATTCGAGAATGCTGATTTTGAGCAATTTTGTGACACACACGGTTTTATACACGAGTTCTCCTGCCCTAGGACTCCACAACAAAATAGAGTTGTGGAACGTAAGAACAGAACTCTAACCGAAATGGCCAGAGTGATGTTAAACCAGTTTAGTCTACCCAAATATTTCTGGACTGAAGCTGTCAATACAGCTTGCTTTATTCTCAATAGAGTTCTAATTCGACCCAAATCGAAGAAGACTCCATTTGAGTTATGGTTTGATAGAATTCCTTCAGTTTCTTACTTTAGAATATTTGGCTGTAAATGTTTTATTGTTAATACAAAAGACAATTTGGGAAAATTTGATGAAAAGGCCGATGAAGGTATATTTTTAGGTTATGCGGCCAAGAGCAAAGGATACAGAGTCTTCAACAAAAGAACCATGATCATCGAAGAGCCAATCAATGTCACTTTGATGAACTAAATCAGATGACGATCGATGACAATGACGAAGATCCAACTGTACCAAGCTCAACATCAGCTGATCCTCAACCAAGCTCTGCACTAGCTGAACCTCCTAGAGAAGATCCAGGAACCAGCTATCTTCAGAATCTTCCAAAAAGGTTGAAATTTACAGCTTATCATCCAAAGAATTTGGTAATTGGTGATATTACCAAAGGAGTAAGTACTCGTACATCCTGTAGAGATATTATTTCTAGTGTTGCATTTATTTCACAGCTAGAACCCAAAACTATTGATGAAGCATGTAGTGATAGTTTTTGGATAGATGCTATGCAAGAGGAATTAAACCAATTTGAACGGAATCAAGTTTGGGAACTTGTTCCCAAGCCTATTGATCATCCGGTCATTGGCACCCGTTGGGTATTCCGAAATAGACTAAATGAGAATGGTTTAGTGACTCGTAACAAGGCTCGACTCGTAGCTCAAGGATACAATCAAGAAGAAGGTATCGACTACGATGAAACTTATGCCCCAGTTGCGAGATTAGAATCCATTCGCATGTTATGTGCATTTGCATGTTTTCATGATTTCAAACTTTTTTAAATGGATGTCAAGAGTTCTTTTCTAAATGGCTTTATAAAAGAAGAAGTTTTTGTAGCACAACCTCCAGGTTTCATAGATTTCAAAAACCCTGATCATGTTTTCAAGTTGAAGAAAGCTCTATACGGTTTAAAACAAGCCCCTCGTGCTTGGTATGATCGTCTAAGCTCTTTTCTACTTGACAACGGCTTTTCAAAAGGCAAGGTTGACACTACACTGTTTATTAAGTCTTTTAATGGCAAACTTCTTTTAATTCAAATCTATGTTGATGATATTATATTTGGATCTACTGATGAATCTCTGTGTCAAGAATTTTCTAAGTGTATGCAGAATAAATTTGAGATGAGCATGATGGGAGAGCTAAAATTCTTTCTCGGATTGCAAATCACACAAACTGATAATGGAACATTCATAAATCAAGCCAAGTACACAAAAGACTTGCTAAAGAAGTTCGATTTGGACAATGTCAAACCTATTGGCACTCCAATGGCAACTTCAACAAAGCTTGATTCAGATGAACAAGGCAAGCCAGTCGACACACGTAAGTATCGAGGTATGATTGGTAGTTTACTTTATTTAACTGCTAGTCGTCCAGATATAATGTTTAGTGTTTGCCTGTGTGCACGTTTTCAAGCTAACCCAAAGGAATCACATTTGTCTGCAGTTAAGCGTATCTTTCGATACCTTAAAGGCACTTCTTCTGTTGGCTTGTGGTATCCCAAAACTAAGTCCTTTGACCTTATTGGTTATTCGGATGCAGATTTTGCTGGATGCAAAGTTGATAGAAAAAGTACCAGCGGCACTTGTCATTTCTTAGGCAAGGCTTTAGTCTCATGGTTTAGTAAAAAGTAAAATTCTGTAGCCCTATCAACAACAGAGGCTGAGTACATCGCCGCAGGACGTTGTTGTGCTCAGATTTTGTGGATGAAACAAACCCTAGAAGACTATGATTTATTTTACACACATATTCCCATTTTCTGTGACAACACGAGCACTATTAATTTGACTAAGAATCCAGTATGTCATTCTCGTACTAAACATATCGAGATTAGACATCATTTTCTTAGAGATCATCATCAAAATGGAGATATAAACCTTGTGTACATAGATACTGAATATCAACTAGCTGACATCTTCACTAAACCTCTAGCGGAAGATCGTTTCAATTATTTACGTCGAGAATTAGGAATTTTGGACGTCAATAATATTAATTAATTTTGTTTTATGATTATATATCATTATGCAAAAACTGTGTTAGAGACAAGCCAATAAAGAGTCTGTCTGTCACCACAACTACGGTTGAAGCGAAGCGGTACTTAAGAGTTCCCCGGTGAACCTCCGCCAGCTGGGACAGTACTCCTACAGCTAATCTGAGACAGTCGCTGTGTAACGACATTTAATTCATAAAATAATATTAATTATGTTAATTGAAGGCTAAAATAACTAATCTTTGAATTAAATATTTGAAATGAGACAATAAAAAAGAATGGCAAAAATCAACTATGAAGAACCCTAGGCGAATTCGGCCAGAGCTCTGACCGAATTCGGCCCGAGTTCGGTTGAGGGTGTCTGGTTATATATACAGAACCCGAGCAGCCCTTCTTCTTCATTGCTTCCAAATTATTTTAAACAGCAGCAGCAGCCGACCCGAGCACCAAAACCCTAGTTCTTCACCACCCTATTCCATCCAATCCAAGTGGTGAAATCTCTCCAAAATTTGGAATCGTGCGGAGATCATCGTTCTCTACGACATATCTTGATTTCGTGAGGTATAATTCCATCTCTCTCCACCTTTCAATTAGTGCATTTTTATTCCAATTTGCACATATGGCACCTAAATTCAATCCATCTAAGAGGAAGAAGACAACCCCTAGTGAGGAAGGGTCATCTTCGCATCCGCATACGGATTCCCTCTTCTTGCCGGTCCAAACGAGCGACGGTGCGTTCAACGAGTTTTTCTTTCAAACCCTCGACCAAGCCCTACTGTGGTATGGTGATTTTTCTATGCGATCCATATGCACAGGCGCTCCAGTCAAATAGACTGTATTTTCTGATCATCGTCATTTATTTGAGGCATTAGGGTTACATCTTTTTGTTAAAATCTGCTTTCCTATAGCAACTAATGCCATTAGATTATTTTATTGCAATCTCATGTTAGACACTTTTGATGTGAGCACTCGTGTTGGAGGTATTGATATCAATTTCAATGATAGCCTCTTAGCGGAGATCCTTGGTATCCCTAACGAAGGTGAACCGCTAGTCGATATTACTGATTTTGATTTTCCCGAAGGCACAACACTCGGAAGTTTCAAAGCGAAACTCTGTGCACCTGATAGAGTACGCTCTGGAAAGTTCAAGGCTAAAAACCTGAACTTGTTTAACTATAAATTGCATCGCATCATCTATTCCACTATTCTTCCAAAATCCACTTCCAAGGATGATGTGACATCTCTTGAGCTGTCCGCCATGTACCACATTCTTAAGGGGATTCCATTTTCTGCCCCTAAGACCATGATTCAGATGATACGTCGTTGTCGTGCAAGAGATAGAAATCTCTCTTACGCGATGATTCTCCCACGGATCTTTCAGCACTTCGATATCGATCTGTCGACTTGTACTCAGGACCCTGAGCCCAAGTTTCTTCAGTTATTTCGTCGTAGCATGACTGCTACAGCTCCACCTCGTGCTACTCCTACTGCACCTCCTCCACCACCTCATCAGTATGCCATGACATTTGAGGGCATACATCAGCATTTATCTGCTTTGCGCGTCTCGATGACGGACATGGCTCGCGAGCGTGAGTTCCGCGATGTCACCCGTTATCAGGCGATGGCAAACTCTTTGGCTGATCTTCGTTTCGCTCAGACTGGTCATTCAGCCGGTTCCATCCCTCGAGATCCAGCTTTTTCGGGTTGCCGTTGTGAGGATGAGGCTGTCCATACCTACTTCCAGCCAGGTAATGCCTATGATTGGTATCGTGTACCTCGTGATTACGTTGGTGAGTTCTATGCTGGCGCCCCTACTCATTCTTCTGGCGCTGGTACTTCTGGTGCTGGTCCTTCAGGACATGCTGGTCGAGCTGATGTTGATGATGACGAGGATAGTGATGAGGAGATATGATTTGATTTTTTAGTGACATTTTATTGTACACTTGGAAATGCTCCAACATTCCAAGTTTTTATCAGTACTATTTGATTTTTTAGCAGTACTTTCTAGTTTGCTTCAGTACTATTTTCATTTATGGACATGTTTATGGTGTTTCAGTTATGGCATTTCAGTTTATTTCAGCACTTTGTTTCAGTTTTAGCACTCTCTTTATACTGCTTTTTCATTACAAACTGTCTGTGAAATAGCATGCCTGAGATTTTTTTATGTTTTTGAAACAATACATGCCTGTAATAATATTTCTCTAATTTTTATGCCTTATTTCTTTTATATGTTTTCTCACTATTTGTTACTTATGCATTGATTGCGGGGGAGCCTTTTCTTTTGCAATTATTTTGCTAAGTGACAAAGGGGGAGAAAACTAAAGATCGAACATTTTTTTTGAGAATACAGGATATGAACAATTCTACTTCTACTTTTTGATATTTTTGAACAAGCTTAATGTTATATCATTCATAGTTTGTCAATTATCAAAATGGGGGAGATTGTTGGCCCATTGGTCATATGGTCAACCTGATTTTAATAATTGATCAAACTCTGTCTGGATATACGAAGCTAGTCGAAACATCTCGAATTCTTGGATATGATCAAGATTGGCTATCCACTGAATTCAAGACCGAAGATCTGTTTGCCTACTCGAGTCTGTAAATTCCTTATGCAATGTATTTTTTATTTTATTTGAGTCTAGGAATATGTTGTACACCGAGTCGTACTGGCAAATAGGCTATCCCTTAAATGAGTTCAAAATGTTTTTAAAATGACCTCTCAAAAAGGTTTACAAAAAGGTTTACAAAAAGTTTTTCAAAAATCACCAAAAGCTTTTTCAAAAACCCTAACTAAACCCTGACTTAACCCTAACAGAACTCGGACCGAGTTCGGCCAGAGTTCGGTTGGTGGCCGTTGTGATTTTGAATCCTTGGAACTTGGTCCTCCTGCAGTTGCAAATTTGACCGAGATTTGCTCAAAGAGTTCTGCCCGAATTATGCTCGAATTCTGTCAGAAGTCTGCCTTTGAAACTCCTATAAATAGAGAAGGATTTCGATCATTTCAACTCACTCATTCACTTTCAATCTTCTCTCTATCTAAAGCTTTCAGTCTTCCAAAGAGTTTTCTAGAGCTTTCAATTTCAGATCCCAAGCCAGTTACAATCTTCTAGTCAATTTGCCAGTGCGGTACGGTCTAGAAGTTTCTGAGAGATTGTAATCAGAAGGCTTGATTGAAAAATACCTCTTCATATTTGAAGTTGGACGAGTTCTTCGTATCAAAGCTCGTGTTGTAGAAGTTGCAAGGACTTCGTAAGAAAACTTGTAATTTTTCTAATAGTGGATTCAACTGGTAGCAAGAGTTCTACCGACTGGATTAGTCCTCAATAGAGGGATACCAGTATACATCGCTGTCTTTGCGTTTGCTCTCTTAACTTTGTCTTTACATTATTTTTGTGATTAATATTCTGTGATTGTGCTGCTAACTTTTTTAATTAGCATTATTCCGCTGCCAACTCTATTCACCCCCTCTCTAGAGTATTACGCTTTACTATTTCGTTCCTACACATGATGTCTAGACGGAACCCCCGTTGTTGTTGTTTGACTGGTTTTGTATCAGGATAATTATTGAGCTTATGAAGTGCGATCTCGGGGTTTAGCCCTGGCAAGTCTTCATAGCTCCAAGCGAAGACATCGATATATTCTCTGACGAATTGCAATAGCGACCCCCGCTCATCGTTTGTCAGGCTTTTACTGATGAAGATTGGCTTCGAGGAGGATCCATCACCAAGGTCAACTTGTATGACCTCGTCTTCAGTGGGAGGGTCTTGTTGTTCAAAGCGCTTCTTCCATTGTGGATCCAGTTGTTGGGCCCACGGTTCCAATTCAAGAGGTTCAAGTAGATCTTCGTCTTCCTCTTCAATGTCAGCGGATGCCATGTTGACAGACAATGTCTGTCTGAATATATTCCCAATACTATCATCGGAATCGTATGTACGCGATTCGGATGAGTGAGAATGCCACTCGCATTCCTCATCGGAACCCTCGGGCGTTGTTGCTGGTGTAACATAACCGAGACCGTGTCTAGACTTACTATAATAATCCTAAGGTTTTTCAGTCGGGGCTGATAGCTGCAGAGGCGATCGCCGACCGTTGCCATAATTTAGACCCGGGGTAGTCTCCATGTCGTACCCCTGCTTTTGTATGAAGTACTTGGCTTGGGACTATAGGTAGAGCGGCCATCTTCCAGTATCAGGTTCGAGATCGAACTCTTCTGGCATGAAAGGTTGAGGACCTTCTTTTCGGTCGAAGATGATCGTGTGATCCCCTTTTCTTCTGCCTGGGACTAGGAAGTAGGCACCTCTAATGGGAGCAAGTCGATTTGCGGTATGGACGATTATTACCTGTGTGTACAGGTTAATGTCCAGACCGTGCTCCACAATATACATCAGATTGCACTCAGGGTAGTTCAATGGTTACCACTTATTGATGAAATAAGGAATTTTGCCTACAAGGATTACATCATCAGGAGAGGGACTATCCACATGTGCAACCAGATATTTTACGAGTTCTGCCTCCTCTTCAGCTACCTCCTGCGTGACCGGAGATTGGGATGCTGTCTTGGGCAGCTTGACCACTAAGGGTTCTGCTTGTGGCATCGGCTTGCCTGAGGGCCTCGGATCAACACTTGGTTGCCGGCTCATCTTGGGGAGACGGATAACCATCGGCTCGACAGAGGACTTTGTATCTTCTGATTGCCTTTGATTGGATTTTGGCAATCGGATCACCATCGGCGCCACAGAGGGCCTCGTATCTTCCGATTGCCTCTGATTGGATTTTGGCAATCGGATCACCATCGGCTCCATGACGGGCTTTGGCTCCTGGCTGGACCTCGGGAGTCTGATGACCATTGGTTCCAACTGCGCAGCTAGGGTGGGGGAACCGAGCACCTCTTTGTGCAAAGTTGCAACAAGGGGTGCGACTTTGCCCGATTTACGGGCCTGGAGATGGATTTCCAAAGGTTCCTCTAACCTTTTTATGGCCTCCAGTTCGTCAGTTATGTGCTTCTTGGATTCTTCATATAGACAAGCCTCCGAAGAATAGTAAGACTTAACCCCTTTGAAGGGATCGATGTCGGCAAATTTCGTCTTCACGAAGCCATGCTTACTGACATACTTGAAGCACTGGTGGAGTGTGGATGGCACGATCATATAGTCATGTATCCACGGACGCCCCAAGAGGATATTGTAGGACGTATCTGCGTCTATGACATAGCAGGTAACCTCCATCTTCAGATCGTCGATCTGACATTTCCAGTGAATCTTGTAGTGCCCCGCTCCTAGCGGTTCACTATATAAGGCTTGTGGCTTGGTTAACTCGGTCGGAACCGAGTATTGGAGAAACTTACCGTCGGCACCGAATCGATCACGGACAAGTGCATAAGAACTTTTCCAACTAATGGATTGGTTTCTCTTGAAATACGTCCAAGAGTTTTCTCTGGATGTTTTGCTGCTGGTTTTGTTGCTTGGTTTTGATGGATGCTTTTCTGAATAATTTTCGATGATTTGATTCTTGCCCATTTTCATCGATTTGCATAGCATTCATTCTTGAGAATTCTGAGAGGAGAGAACCTAACGAGACGAAATATTAACCAAACTTTTGGTGACATTGCAGACTGACACGTGACGGAAGTCTAATTGTGCAAGTGTTCCTCTCTCTCTCTGCGATTCTCTAAATTGGTGAGTATGGATCTCTGTGGTGGTATTGTCCCTCTCGCTATTCCTTTATGCCAACTAAATAATTGTCTTGCAACATCCATTGATCGATATCAAGTTGCTAATGCCACAAGTCAATACCACTAAGAAGCCAGAGAATGAAATGTAATGAATTGATTACACTATTAACAACATTGAGATTTTGCTCGTCCCTTTGAACATGGAAATGAAACGAATTGATGCCTATGATGGTGGAATATGAAATGTTGAGAATGAATATGTGCCTAGTACTTTAATATTCTATGCACACTATATTTGTTGAGTCGGACACACATTTGCATGACCGGGGACAACTTGTATACAAGGGGATGAATGCTTTCTCGGATGGTATGCCCAGCGCTGGGGCCGATCCGACCATGGAGGAAGTGTAAACATACTTTAAGGGTACATGGTGTCGGGACATTTCATTAGGGCTTGCAACCCAAGTGAAATGGCGCGCCGATTACCTTTCGAAGTCCTATATGGCAACGTCCGAAAATGGTGCACTAACACCAATGGTCATGTTGTAAGGATGTATGCTAATCAATGTCTTATCCAGGGGCGGTAAGTATATTATTATTATTATCCTATATCTTATGCAGGAAGCTGGATTCGGCCAATGGTAAAGTAAACATGGTTTCATGAAATTCTATGTTGCCTTAATTGTGATTCACTCTAAATGTTGCCTGTTCCTAATAAGTTCATATCTTTAAAATACTTGTCATTAATAAAATGTTGGTTTAGCTGAGTGGGCCAACGGGGCTCACTAGCGCATTGTTATAATGTGCTGACCCCTCCTCCACAGCTACCGGAGAAGGCTCAGGCGCACGACCGAACTAAGGCTTTCTGAATTGTTACTACTTTCAAGTTGTTTTCCATAAAGACGCATAAAATATTGCAGAGTTTTCAAAGATGGCTGCTTATATTTCAAAGTACTAAAGGGGCATGATGTATGGAACGAGAAGTTATTTCATGGTAGCCTATCAGTTGTACTTTTTTTCATGAATCAATGTAGCCGAAAAGGCATTTCAATTATTATTGAGAAAAGTTGTATTCTGACTACAGTTATCAATAAAATGAGTATTTCTTCTTCCTATATTGTATCCCCAATGTTTCTGAAATGTGGCTGGGTTTCAAATGTTTCCAAATGACATAAAAGTGCACGTTCTTGCCTTATACAAGTGCAACACCAGACTTGTACGGCATCATGCCTTAGCGAGGACGAAAGATTCGACGCGAATCGAAGTGAGGACGAAAGATTATCCGAATCGGGGCGTGACAAGTTGGTATCAGAGCACAGTTTCAATTCCTCGGATTTTAAAAGTATTTTCAAAAGGAAGTCTTGATGCAAATTTTCTCGATTGATGGTGTCGATAGCGCTGGCATGAAATAATGTTCCATACAATAAGCCCATAAATATTTTATGAGTGCTAATGGAATTATTTCTTTGTTGTAGAATGACCAAAGGTGATAGTGCAAAGACGAATTCATAGTCTGATCCAATGGAGAAACTGATTAAACAATTGGAGGCTCAGAGGAAGCAGAGCGAAGCTCAATATTGCGCGCTTCAAGAGCAGCTTCAGTATCAGTTTTAAGAGCAGCTGGATGCTCAACAAAAGCAAGTGGATAATCTGTCGCAGATTGTCACCAAGCTGACGGCCGATTCCAATATTTTTGCAAAGGCTACAACAACTGAGATTGCAGAAGTGCCGGCAGATAACCCTGAAATGCCGACACAGAAGAGAACGAGCTTCAAGTTCTCCGAATTCAAGAGCTGCGACCCGCCTGAGTTTAATGGGAGAGCGGAGCTAGATGAGGTGATGGGCTTCTTGAACACACTTGAGGGCTACTTTCGAATACTGGATATACAGGGCAGTAAGAGAGTGGAGTGTACCGCTGTACAACTTCGTCTCAAGGCCCATGAATGGTGGACTTCGCAGAGACAGGCACTTTGCGGTAATAGTCCGGTTATAAAGATATATTGGGAGACTTTCAAGCAGGCTTTTATTGTGCAATTCATTCCACCAGCTGTCCATCAACAGAAAGAGAAGGAGTTCATAGAACTCCAACAGGGTAGTATGTCAGTTGACGATTATGAAACTGAATTTTTGAAGAGAGTTGCATTCGCTGGATACATGGTCCCGAATGATGACGCGAAGCGAGGAAGATTCGTGCAAGGCTTGAATGAGGGCCTGCAGCATGATGTGTTAAGTCGGAAATGTACGTCTTACAGGGAGGCGTACGAAACTGCTCTCGAAATAGAGAGATTTCATCTACCCGCTAGTCGCAAAACAACACAGAACTACCAAGGCAGTAACCAGAAATGACCTTAGTCTGCGGGAAGGAATGACGCACCTAAGCGTCATAATGTAGGTGACAACAGGGGACCTCAACAACTGTTGCCACGTTGCAATAAATACAGCCGAGTGGGACACCGTACTGAAGAGTGTCGCACAAGGTGTTACAAATGTGGTGGTATGGGCCATAAGGCAGCTGAATACGGAGGCAGGGAAGGAAATTAGTATACTCCTCGTGGACAGAACAACAATCAGTATCATGGACATAACAACAATCAGAACCGGGGCCAATATAATAATCATAATCGTGTCCAAGCGCCACCAGCCTTACTAGCACCAACTAGGAATACACCGAATCAACAACAAGGTGTACCTACAAGAATTACTAGACCGGGGATACATTCGCCCAAGTGTATCTCCATGGGGAGCTCCAGTGCTGTTTGTAAAGAAGAAGGATGGGACGATGCGGCTGTACATCGATTACAGAGAACTGAATAAGGCAACCATCCGTAATAAGTATCCCTTGCCAAGGATAGATGATCTGTTCGATCAGCTACAAGGGGCGATCGTGTTTTCTAAAATCGATCTTCGTTCAGGATACCACCAGTTGAAGATCAGACCCAAAGATGTCCCTAAGTCAGCATTCCGTACGAGATACGGACACTATGAGTTTTTGGTCATGCCATTCGGTTTGACTGATGCTCCCGCAGCCTTTATGGATCTAATGAATAGAGTGTTTTGACCGTTCTTAGACAAGTTTGTTGTTGTATTCATCGATGACATCTTAATCTAATCAAAGGACAGAGAGACTCATGCCGGACACTTGAGAGAAGTACTTCAGACGCTGCGAGACAATCAGCTGTATGCAAAACTAAGCAAATGCGAATTTTGGATGAACAGTGTATCATTCTTAGGGCATGTTATCTCGGCAGAAGGTGTTGTCGTTGACCCAAAGAAGATTGAGGCAGTTATAGACTGGAAACAGCCTGCATCAGCTAGTGAGATACGGAGTTTCCTTGGTTTAGCCGGGTACTACCGTAGGTTTGTGAAAGACTTTTCAAGAATCGCTTCGCCTTTGACTCGCCTCACTCAGAAGGGAGTCGTATTTAAGTGGACTGACGACTGTGAGAATAGTTTTCAAGAACTCAAGCAACGGTTCGTCACGGCTCCAATTTTAGAACTTCCAGAAGGCTCTAGGGATTTCAGATCTACAGTGACGTATCGGGACTTGGTTTGGGATGTGTTCTTATGCAACGTGGGAAGATAATATCATATGCGTCGAGACAACTCAAACAGCATGAGAAGAATTATCCGACTCATGACTTAGAACTGGCGACGATTGTGTTCGCGTTAAAATTGTGGCGACACTATCTCTATGGTATGTCCTACGAGATCTTCACGGATCACAAAAGCCTGAAGTATATATTTACCCAGAAGGAATTGAATTTGAGACGGTGGCGTTGGTTAGAATTGATCAAGGGCTATGACTTGACAATTTCTTACACGCTGGGTAAAGAGAACGTGGTAGCTGATGCCTTGAGTCAAAAATTCATCGGGTCACAAGCAGTAGCAAAGGAGGTACTACGAGATCTTGAAGAGATGGGCATCAAATTCAGAATTTGTCCACCGAATGTACAGTTGGCTCAGTTGCAGCTTGAGCCGAGCCTCCAGGGAAGGATTAAGATTGCTCAGAAGGACGATCCATTTCTGCAAAAGATACGCGCGTTGATTCTAGCAGGAAAGGCGTCGGACTTTACAATTGAAGATGACACTATTAGTGTCAAGGAAAGATTGTGCGTTCCTAAGGATGATGAGCTCAGAAAGAAAATACTGACCGAGGCTCATTTTGCGAAGTATTCCTTGCATCCGGGAAGCACTAAAATGTACAAGGATCTGCGCACAACATTTTGGTGGCATGGTATGAAGAGGAATGTGGCCCATTCGTGTCACAATGCTTAGCTTGTCAGCGTGTAAAGGCCGAACACCAACTGTCACGACCCGCACCCACTGTGAGGGTATGAAAACGTAACAACGCCCAGCCTACGCCGCAGTGTCGGCGGTAGAACGCTGTCCTAGGTCAATCATCTAACAATATAAAGGTACCTGTACAATATATACACTCCGAATGGAGGTGACATAACAATATACAGTTCTCAATCACATCTAAGGCAGAATGAAGATAGAAGATAGATAAGTAATACTGAAATAAAAAGATCTACAGAATACAATCAGAGAGTCTAAGTGTCTAAGATAACATCTCCGCAAACATCCAAAAATATAAGGTCTCAACTACAGAGTATGAAAGAATATATACAATCCAGATCTCAATGACAGAAACAAAGCCTAACTAAACTAATCTAAACAGTATGGACGACGTCCTCAGCTAGAGCTGGATCCTCCTGTGGGTCCAACTCACAGGTATCCCCTAGATGGGCTCTATAGTAGGTGTCTACGCAGGCCTCATCCTCATCCTCTGTAATATTTTTAACAGGTCCAGTCAGGACAGGAGCGAGCACAATACATCTCATGCAGTTCATATTATGTCAGAAAATATAAAGCAGGCAATAGAGTAAGATACATGAAACGCTGTAAGAAGATGTACATGAAAACAGGAGAGATATTTGATAACTGGAAATATATACATGATAAGTAAGAACTGTAAGTGACTAGTGATTTAGAGTACGAGATGGCATGTAATTGGCTTAGGTTGTACATGATAAAACATGGAAGTAACAGAGTGTACATGATGGATAAATCACATGACCATTTATACTCACCTCTACCCACAATCAATACACAAGGATCTATTCAAGTTATGTTACGGACATGATATTTTGGTTACACAGGAAAACACATGAGGAAACATGAACGTACATGAGAGCACATGAAAGTACATGAGCGTACATGAAAGAACATGAGAGAACATGAGTGTACATGAGTAACGCAAGAGCAAGGAATACATGATGTACATGAAACACATGTCATAAAGTATCCGATGCGCCCGCTAAGGGGGATAACATCCCAAAAAGAGATCCATATAGTACCAATCCGTGATGATAACGTGACAACATCAAGTAAAAGTAATCTAGAGCAAGAATATAAATCGTGACAAGTATGAAACGATCAGAGAATCTACTCGCCTGATCTCCCGAGTGTCTAAAGAGAATATACTATCCGAGGAGTGGTGTCTGTCTCCTATAGAACAGTACAAGTCACAATAAGTCTAAAATGGTAAAATGAAGTTCTACTATGCACTCTACATGAGTCTAGGTCAATCTAGGCCAAAGTCAACTCTGGGTCAACTCTGGTCAACCCTAGAAGTCAAACTAGGTCAACTATGGTCAAACTAGGTCTAACAAGTCTAAACTATGTCAAACTAGCCTATACTAGTCTAACTAGTCTATTCTAGGTTTAACAAGACTACACAAGTCAAATCTAGGCTCACTAGCTAAGCAAACACAACCATAGGCTAAGAGACTAGGCCAAGGCAATACCATGCCTAAACATCTTACAAAACATCCATACATATGACACACACATATATCTAATATATAATACACATGGATATAATTATATTCTCTAACATAGGAATACACATATATGCATATAGGCTCTCACTTAAATGGTTTACAACCACACATACACACATAGCTAAAATAGGACTCATACATATAGGCAAATAGCTACCTATTAGGCTCATCTATAGGTTCCTATACAACCCACATACACTCAGAAAAGCTCACACTCACAAACACTAAGCTCACTCACACAAATACTTATATAATCTCACACCCTCACACAAATAGCTCACAACCACACACACTCACATGTGAATGTAGGGACTGATTTCAGGAGCTTGAATAGGCTGTGTTGGGGTGAACAAAGGCTTGGTTAAAGGGGCTGTTTGTGAACTTGGTTGAGGGTGGTTTGTGACAGTTTTGTGGGGTGAATGGACTGCATATTTGGACTGAAATATAGGGTAATACATGGGGTGGGACTTATCAAGGATTGTTTTGTGTGGTTTGTAGGGGGCTGAACAATGCTGAAATTGGACAGCTACTTGGCTGTCCATGGGCTGTTACTGCTGCTGTATATAGGATTGCATATGGGATGGGTTTAAAGGGGACTGCTATGGCTGATGGTGGGGTGCCATGGGGACTGGATTGACAGGTTTTGGGGCTATCAAGGACTGTTTTAGGCTAAGTTTGGGACAGCTGCTAAGGCTGGAATGCACAGCCTACTACTACACTCCCCTCTCTCTTATACATACACACAATTACTCTAACTCCTTTAACTCTACTGCCCTCCTATATGTTTACATATATATAATACATACATTTACCTGGCTTTACTTAGGCCTGCTGCTACCTCAATCTCAGGAAAGGATAATGCAATGTGTGTGTGTGAAACTGTGGATAGGGTGTTCCCAGGATTTACATTTAACCATATGGAATATAACAACATGTTTGCACTCAAACACAAAAAGGAAAACTAAGAATTAGTGAAGGGAATTCAATGAGAAATCTGTTAACCCAATCTCAGTGCAGTGGTGAATATGTGACAGGGAAAACGGATTAGTGATGTGTCAATGGGTGAAGGCCATGTGTGTGTACATATGAAACAGTAACCCTATCTCAGGTTTCACTCAATCTCAGACTTAAAAACAACCCTCTGTAATCTCACTCAACCCAAAATCAGTTGAACTAAACCCATTTTCGAAGTATCAGTCTATATGTAGTTGAACCCCCAACCTAAACAACAACCAAACAAACTCGAAACCCAACATGAATAAATATGGAACACAAAACTGAATCCCTGGTTCATAATTGAAACTTATTTGAAAACCTCCAGTTCGAATTTACTCCTTCGAATCACATTTTGAAAACCAATATTTAGTATCAGACAATAAATTTTCGAACCCAGGTATCAGTCAAAATACCATTTTTCAAACCCAAATCAATTTGAAAAACCCAAGATAATTCGAGACAGAGGTGAGGTAACATATACTCGTGTTAGGGGGGTTATTCTCGTGTCCAAAAATTGGACACGAACGTGTCCTAACAAAGAGAACACTCACACAGACACAACTGCTCTGCACAGCCTCGTACGGGCGTGTCACCGAGTCGTGTGCATGACACACGACACGTGACACGTCGTGCTCGTGTCTAGAGGTAGAGGGGGACTAGGGGTACGTGTACATGTGTCTAAATCATGTCCAAGTGAGTTGTGTCAGGAGTTACACGTGCGTATCAGTGAGGAAATTCCCGCGTGTACAGTGTGTGTAAAATCAGTGCGCGCACGTTTTCTTCGTGTACACACATCGAGGTCGTGTGAAATTTTATGGGTATGATGTCAGTCACTAGGGCCATGTGCCCGTGAAGTTTTGTGTCAAACCATTGTGTGTCGTGTCCGCACTCAGTGTCGAGCAGCAGGGCACACTGTGACAATGTCGTGCTGCGTGTCCGACCCTGTTTTGGACACGAAACACTCCTAAACTTCGACTCAGTCACATGGATTATTAATATATATATAATAACCTAATTATCTGTTTAAATAGATTTTGAAATTAATACAATTAATTTCTCACAAACATTTCATCGAACACTTACATATATGCATTGATACGTGTCCGATACGGACACCAAACGGATACGAATCGACACAAATCTAATACCTACGGCTAGAGGACACCTAGGGCTTCCTATCCATGCAAAGAAAATGAAATTTGGTGGAAGCAATAGGGATTTACCTATATGTGCAATTTACAAGAAAAAGCCTCAAATGGGGGGTGTTCTCCTTGATAGCCAAGTGCTCCAAATTGGTTCAAACCTGAGATTTCTCTCCATGAACATGAAATAGGGCTAGATTAGGATCATATGCAAAAGACTAGAGTGGAAAAGGAATTAAAATAAAGAATCTAGGGATTGGGGAAGAAATGACATTACCTCTTTCTCCAAAATGTTGAAATCTCAATAAAGAGGCAAGAACAATAAATAAAGAGATTATTTATAGGGGGAATAGCCCTAGGTGGTGTCACCCTCATTTCTCGTATTTCGTAATTATACTCGTATCTGGATTTTTGGCATGTATTTTTATTTTTCTCAAGCTTGTAGAATTTCGGTATTTCTCGTATTTGGGTTTTTGGCTTGGCTCGATTTTATTGGGTTGGTTCGGTTTGGTTTATGTGTTGGATCACCTTAGCCTATGCTACCCCTCAACCCACCATAACTCCCCCTCTTTATATCCCCACCTACCACTCTCTCTCCTCATAACTTCCACCATTAATTCCTTCTTCTTCTTCTTCTCCTTCCTCAACACAACTCTCCCAACCCTAGGCAAGTACACCTTGCCACTACATGAGAGCCCTCTTTTCCTTGTCCATTTGCTAGATTAGAACATGGTGATCAACATTAGAACTTGGGTTTTTGTGATTTGGAGCCTCCATTGTTATAGATCTAAGTTATTTCTATTTTCGGATTTTGCATGGTTTGAGCTACTTAAGTTGGATTTTATGGGTTTTTGATGTTTCCATGTGGAAGAGCATTCAATTTCACCCAAGTTGGAACTTTGAAAATCTGGATTTGGAGTTCGGATGGCCAAGTTGTGAGCTTTTGAAGCTTTGGGTTCACCCATGGTGTCCTTGCTGTTTGGAGAAGACAGTGAGCAGTGTGCAGAGCTGTTTAGCTTATGCATACTGAGCTACGCGCGCTCTTTAGCGCTGCGTACGCTAGCTTGAGTACGCTTCCTGTTGGAAGTGTGACTCCTTGAGCATGCGTGACTTTCACGTATGCTGCTTCCTTGAGCGTGCGTGACTTTCACGTATGCTGCTTCCTTGAGCGTGTGTGACTTTCACGTATGCTGCTTCCTTGAGCGTGCGTGACTTTCACGTATGCTGCTTCCTTGAGCGTGCGTGACTTTCACGCAGCTGCTCCCTGTAGCATGCATGACTTTCACGTACACTGCTCCTGTAGCGTGCGTGACTTTTCATCCATGCTGCTCTCTGTAGCGTGCGTGATGATGAGAACGTAAAATGTTATATTTTTATCCCTTAGTGTTCACCATTTTATGCTCATTTTATGACTAAAGGTACTGATTATATTTATATTTTGCTTTAGGATGCAATTGGAGACACTATGTGCAAAATGGAGCTAAAATGTAATTCTGGACAGTTTTGACACCTTTCACCAAAATGAGCATAACTTCCTCATCCGAATAGAAATTGAGGTCCTTCAAAATGATTCGGAAAGCTAAGACAGAGGGCTACAACTTTCATATTTTGTGATTTTCGAGATTCTGGCTGCATCATGGACGAAAACAGACTTGAAGTTGGGTCAAAGATGCTGTGAACAAAAATAGGAACCAAAATAACCATGTTCCTACTTATTCTAGGACTTGTTCTATTTGGTTTGAGAAGTTGTAACTTTTAGAGGATATGTGGGGAGATATTGTGGCCTTGACACAACAAATTTATGGTGTATAAAAGGGGGTAGAAATTATGAGAAGAAACACACAACACAACTCTTCTTCTCTTTCTCCAACTTTTCTTTTCAAGTTTTGAAGAACATGTGCGGCTAGAAGTCTTGTTGATCGAAGTGTACGGAAGCCTTGGAATCAGTAAACTTGTGAGATCTAAATTGCTTTATATATTTGAGTTATACTTTGAATATTGAATGTTTTTCTGTGCCAACTTTTATGATTGTTTTGTTTAATTACTAGGAGGCCTACTAGTTTATTATTCATTTCGATCTACCGCTAAATTAGATATCAAATCCGTAATAGTTTGATGTTTCTAATTTGTGAAGAAACCAAGCTTTAATAAAACTGCTTTGTTTTGTTAGATCTTAGGAGAAAAACGTTTGACAAAATTAAATGCAACCGCTTGTGCTTGTATTATTTTGCTTTATCGATCTCTTTGTTCTTTAAGAACTTGCTAGATTGAATCTATAGCGCTTGTCTTAGATTATTTAGTAAGTAAAGTTAATTAGGTCGCTTGTATCTGATTAACTAAGCCTAAGAGAGATAGGAAGATACTTCCAACGGTAAATGTTCAAAGTATGATTTAATTTATGCTTGCATCAATGATCAATTTTATGATTTCCAATGGTGAATGTTCACTGAGATCAATATTTGTTCCTTGATTGATTTTAATACTTTAATTGCTTTATCTCTTCTTAAATTTTCTTTTCAAAACTCTCTCCCCCAATCCTTGTTCACGTAGCATAAAATTTATACTAATTACTCTCCGTGGGATCGATCCTTACTCTCTCTACTACATATAATTTTAAGAGTAAGGTTTTATTTTTGGGTGCATACGACAGCACACCACGTGACTTTTCACATATGCTGCCCCTTGAGCGTGCGTGACTTTTCACATACACTGCCCCTTGAGCGTGTGTGACTTTCCACATACGCTGTCCCTTGAGCGTGCATGACTTTTCACATACGCTGCCCCTTGAGCGTGCGTGACTTTTCATATACGCTGTCCCTTGAGCGTGCGTGACTTTTCACATACGCTGCCCCTTGAGCGTGCGTGACTTTTCACCTACGCTGTCCCTTGAGCGTGCGTGACTTTTCACATACGCTGCCCCTTGAGCGTGCGTGACTTTTCACATACGCTGCCCTCCCTAGCGTGCGTACTTTTGCACATATGCTGCCCCCTGACCCCCTTGCTTAACCATTGGCTTTTGGAGTTTTGGTTCTATAGCCCTGTATTTTGATATTTTATTAGATATTTTATGCCCATTTTATATCCTTACGCCTTTTGTCATGAACTTGATTTTACTTATTATGTTTGGAATGACTATTGTACATGGCATATATGACAAGGAACTAGCATAACACGACAGTGACCCGTAGTGGTGCACTCCTGACATGACCAACCTGACATGATAGTGGCCCGTCGTGGCGCACTCCCGACAAGTACCCTGACATGATTTATCTTGATAACTTGATAGTGGCCCGTGACGGCGCACTCCTGACTTGTAGCATGACTTGATAACTTAACTTAACTTGCCTTGACACCGTGGGTAGTTCTTTCTTGCTTGCTTGTTAAATCCTCTTGTTCTGTCTTGCATCATGTCTAGGATGGGACTCCTGAGTACCACGGTCAGGAGTACCTACTAAAAAATGGATTAAGGTTAATAA
The DNA here is from genome assembly GCA_029216955.1 of Iris pallida. NCBI lineage: Eukaryota > Viridiplantae > Streptophyta > Magnoliopsida > Asparagales > Iridaceae > Iris > Iris pallida. Next base: position 8,920,908 of record JANAVB010024597.1, on the reverse strand, counting down.
CTAGATCAACACAGTAGTCATGAAGAGATGACACAGCTATAGGCAATCCCGTTACCTGGGCGCTCTTAGGATCTGTAGCCTGCCGTCGAGTAGGGCATATTTCCAGCGCACCGTCGAGTATTGCACCCTCTAAGTCACCTAAGGGTACATTTGTCTTCCGGGCGATGTACCCACCAGAATTCAACCCCTAATTTTTGACCTGGGTAACCTGGATGGTCTGCAGGGCTTGTGGCTGTGGAACAATCTCACTGCATCTTGTTAGTAATTAGGTCTGTGATAACCCTAGTTAGTTAAAGTAGTAAGCCGTATGATCTGCTTGGCCGTGATTGATTGAATGAGGTATAACCAGTCTAGTCATGTCTTGATCCAGTACAAGATTGCTTTCTGTCTCGATTTCTTACATTATTATCTTGCCGATAAATGGTGGGAAACCAAGCTCTGTTCAGATGAAGGGTTACAACCCCGGTCCTTGTTTGGTTTACGGGTTGTAACCTGGCTATCGGAATAGTTCCATGGTTATCTCGTCGTATATCATCCTGACATATTTTCGTAATTTTAGTTTTAATATTAGATTTTTGGTGCTGATTGCTGGCTTTTGTTCTTATTTCGTGGCCCCCTTGTGGCACTTGCTCTTTCTGGGGTTGACCCAGCTGAGATCCACAGAATACAATCAGAGAGTCTAAGTGTCTAAGATAACATCTCCGCAAACATCCAGAAATATAAGGTCTCAACTACAGAGTATGAAAGAATATATACAATCCAGATCTCAATGACAGAAACAAAGCCTAACTAAACTAATCTAAACAGTATGGACGACGTCCTCAGCTAGAGCTGGATCCTCCTGTGGGTCTAACTCACAGGTATCGCCTAGATGGGATCCATAGTAGGTGTCTACGCAGGCCTCATCCTCATCCTCTGTAATATTTTCAACATGTCCAGTCAGGACAGGAGCGAGCACAATACATCTCATGCAGTTCATATCATGTCAGGAAATATAAAGCAGGCAATAGAGTAAGATACATGAAACGCTGTAAGAAGATGTACATGAAAACATGAGAGAAATTTGATAACTGGAAATATATACATGATAAGTAAGAACTGTAAGTGACTAGTGATTTAGAGTACGAGATGGCATGTAATTGGCTTAGGTTGTACATGATAAAACATGGAAGTAACAGAGTGTACATGATGGGTAAATCACATGACCATTTATACTCACCCCTACCCACAATCAATACACAAGGATCTATTCAAGTTACGTTACGGACATGATGTTTTGGTTACACAGGAAAACACATGAGGAAACATGAACGTACATGAGAGCACATGAAAGTACATGAGCGTACATGAAAGAACATGAGAGAACATGAGTGTACATGAGTAATGCAAGAGCAAGGAATACATGATGTATATGAAACACATGTCATAAAGTATCCGATGTGCCCGCTAAGGGGGATAACATCCCAAGAAGAGATCCATATAGTACCAATCCGTGATGATAACGTGACAGCATCAAGTAAAAGTAATCTAGAGCGAGAATATAAATCGTGACAAGTATGAAACGATCAGAGAATGTACTCGCCTGATCTCCCGAGTGTCTGAAGAGAATATACTGTCCGAGGAGTGGTGTCTGTCTCCTATAGAACAGTACAAGTCACAACAAGTCTAAACTGGTAAAATGAAGTTCTACTATGCACTCTACATGAGTCTAGGTCAATCTAGGCCAAAGTCAACTCTGGGTCAACTCTGGTCAACCCTAGAAGTCAAACTAGGTCAACTATGATCAAACTAGGTCTAACAAGTCTAAACTATGTCAAACTAGCCTATACTAGTCTAACTAGTCTATTCTAGGTTTAACAAGACTACACAAGTCAAATCTAGGCTCACTAGCTAAGCCAACACAACCATAGGCTAAGAGACTAGGCCATAGGCCAAGGCAATACCATGCCTAAACATCCTACAAAACATCCATACATATGACACATATATATATCTAATATATAATACACATGGATATAATTATATTCTCTAACATAGGAATACACATATATGCATATAGGCTCTCACTTAAATGGTTTACAACCACACATACACACATAGCTAAAATAGGACTCATACATATAGGCAAATACCTACCTATTAGGCTCATCTATAGGTTCCTATACAACCTACACACACTCAGAAAAGCTCACACTCACAAACACTAAGCTCACTCACACAAATACTTATATAATCTCACACCCTCACACAAATAGCTCACAACCACACACACTCACATGTGAATGTAGGGACTGATTTCAGGAGCTTGAATAGGCTGTGTTGGGGTGAACAAAGGCTTGGTTAAAGGGGCTGTTTGTGAACTTGGTTGAGGGTGGTTTGTGACAGTTTTGTGGGGTGAATGGACTGCATATTTGGACTGAAATATAGGGTAATACATGGGGTAATACATGGGGGTATGTGGGACTTATCAAGGACTGTTTTGTGTGGTTTGTAGGGGGCTGAACAATGCTGAAATTGGACAGCTACTTGGCTGTCCATGGGCTGTTACTGCTGCTGTGTATAGGATTACATATGGGATGGATTTAAAGGGGACTGCTATGGCTGATGGTGGGGTGCCATGGGGATTGGATTGACAGGTTTTGGGGCTATCAAGGACTGTTTTAGGCTAAGTTTAGGACAGCTGCTAAGGCTGGAATACACAGCCTACTACTACACTCCCCTCTCTCTTATACATACACACAATTACTCTAACCCCTTTAACTCTACTGCCCTCCTATATGTTTACATATATATAATACATACATTTACCTGGCTTTACTTAGGCCTGCTGCCACCTCAATCTCAGGAATGGATAATGCAATGTGTGTGTGTGTGAAACTGTGGATAGGGTGTTCCCAGGATTTACATTTAACCATATGGCATATAACAACATGTTTGCACTCAAACACAAAAAGGGAAACTAAAAATTAGTGAAGGGAATTCAATGAGAAATCTGTTAACCCAATCTCAGTGCAGTGGTGAATATGTGACAGGGAAAACGGATTAGTGATGTGTCAACGGGTGAAGGCCATGTGTGTGTACATATGAAACAGTAACCCTATCTCAGGTTTCACTCAATCTCAGACTTAAAAACAACCCTCTGTAATCTCACTCAACCCAAAATTAGTTGAACTAAACCCGTTTTCGAAGTATCAGTCTATATGTAGTTGAACCCCCAACCTAAACAACAACCAAACAAACTCGAAACCCAACATGAATAAATATGGAACACAAAACTGAATCCCTGGTTCATAATTGAAACTTATTTGAAAACCTCCAGTTCGAATTTACTCCTTCGAATCACATTTTGAAAACCAATATTCAGTATCAGACAATAAATTTTTGAACCCAGGTATCAGTCAAAATACCATTTTTCAAACCCAAATCAATTTGAAAAACCCAAGATAATTCGAGACAGAGGTGAGGTAACATATACTCGTGTCAGGGGGGTTGTTCTCGTGTCCAAAAACTGGACACGAACGTGTCCTAACAAAGAGAACACTCACACAGACACAACTGCTCTGCACAGTCTCGTGCGGGCGTGTCACCGAGTCGTGTGCATGACACACGACACGTGACACGTCGTGCTCGTGTCTAGAGGTAGAGGGGGACTAGGAGTACGTGTACATGTGTCTGAATCGTGTCCAAGTGAGTCGTGTCAGGAGTTACACGTGCGTATCAGTGAGGAAATTCCCGCATGTACAGTGTGTGTAAAATCAGTGCGCGCACATTTTCTTCGTGTACACACATCGAGGTCGTATGAAATTTTATGGGTGTGATGTCAGTCACTAGGGCCATGTGCCCGTGAAGTTTCGTGTCAAACCATTGCGTGTCGTGTCCGCAATCAGTATCGAGCAGCAGGGCACACTGTGACAGTATCGTGCTGCGTGTCCGACCCTGTTTTGGATATGAAACACTCCTAAACTTCGACTCAGTCACATGGATTATTAATATATATATAATAACCTAATTATCTGTTTAAATAGATTTTGAAATTAATACAATTAATTTCTCACAAATATTTCATCGAACACTTACATATATACATTGATACGTGTCCGATACGGACACCAAACGGACACGAATCGACACAAATCCAATACCTACGGCTAGAGGACACCTAGGGCTTCCTATCCATGCAAAGAAAATGAAATTTGGTGGAAGCAATAGGGATTTACCTATATGTGCAATTTACAAGAAAAAGCCTCAAATGGGGGGTGTTCTCCTTGATGGCCAAGTGCTCCAAATTGGTTCAAACCTGAGATTTCTCTCCATGAACATGAAATAGGGCTAGATTAGGATCATATGCAAAAGACTAGAGTGGAAAAGGAATTAAAATAAAGAATCTAGGGATTGGGGAAGAAATGACATTACCTCTTTCTCCAAAATGTTGAAATCTCAATAAAGAGGCAAGAACAATAAATGAAGAGATTATTTATAGGGGGAATAGCCCTAGGTGGTGTCACCCTCATTTCCCATATTTTGTAATTATACTCGTATCTGGATTTTTGGCATGTATTTTTATTTTTCTCAAGCTTGTGGAATTTCGGTATTTCTCGTATTTGGGTTTTTGGCTTGGCTCGGTTTTATTGGGTTGGTTCGGTTTGGTTTATGTGTTGGATCACCTTAGCCTATGCTACCCCTCAACCCACCACAACTCCCCCTCTTTATATCCCCACCTACCACTCTCTCTTCTCAAAACTTCCACCATTAATTCCTTCTTCTTCTTCTTCTCTTTCCTCAACATAACTCTCCCAACCCTAGGCAAGTGCACCTTGCCACTACATGAGAGCCCTCTTTTCTTTGTCCATTTGCTAGATTAGGACATGGTGATCAACATTAGAACTTGGGTTTTTGTGATTTGGAGCCTCCATTGTTATAGATCTAAGTTATTTCTATTTTCGGATTTTGTATGGTTTGAGCTACTTAAGTTGGATTTTATGGATTTTTGATGTTTCCATGTGGAAGAGCATTCAATTTCACCCAAGTTGGAACTTTGGAAATCCGGATTTGGAGTTCGGATGGCCAAGTTGTGAGCTTTTGAAGCTTTGGGTTCACCCAGGGTGTCCTTGCTGTTTAGAGAAGACAGTGAGCAGTGTGCAGAGCTGTTTAGCTTACGCACACTGAGCTACGCGTGCTCTTTAGCGCTGCGTACGCTAGCTTGAGTACGCTTCCTGTTGGAAGCGTGACTCCTTGAGCATGCGTGACTTTCACGTATGCTGCTTCCTTGAGCGTGCGTGACTTTCACGTATGCTGCTTCCTTGAGCGTGCGTGACTTTCACGTATGCTGCTTCCTTGAGCGTGCGTGACTTTCACGCAGCTGCTCCCTGTAGCATGCGTGACTTTCACGTACACTGCTCCTGTAGCGTGCGTGACTTTTCATCCATGCTGCTCTCTGTAGCGTGCGTGACTTTTCATATACGCTGCCCCTTGAGCGTGCGTGACTTTTCACATACGCTGCCCCTTGAGCGTGCGTGACTTTCCACATACGCTGTCCCTTGAGCGTGCGTGACTTTTCACATACGCTGCCCCTTGAGCGTGCGTGACTTTTCACATACGCTGCCCCTTGAGCGTGCGTGACTTTTCACCTATGCTGTCCCTTGAGCGTGCGTGACTTTTCACATACGCTGCCCCTTGAGCGTGCGTGACTTTTCACATACGCTGCCCTCCCTAGCGTGCGTACTTTTGCACATATGCAGCCCCCTGACCCCCTTGCTTAACCATTGGCTTTTGGAGTTTTGGTTCTATAGCCCTGTATTTTGATATTTTATTAGATATTTTATGCCCATTTTATATCCTTACGCCTTTTGTCATGAACTTGATTTTACTTGTTATGTTTGGAATGACTATTGTACATGGCATATATGACAAGGAACTAGCATAACACGACAGTGACCCGTAGTGGTGCACTCCTGACATGACCAACCTGACAGGATAGTGGCCCGTCGTGGCGCACTCCCGACAAGTACCCTGACATGATTTATCTTGATAACTTGATAGTGGCCCGTGACGGCGCACTCCTGACTTGTAGCATGACTTGATAACTTAACTTGACTTGCCTTGACACCGTGGGTAGTTCTTTCTTGCTTGCTTGTTAAATCCTCTTGTCCTGTCTTGCATCATGTCTAGGATGGGACTCCTGAGTACCACGGTCAGGAGTACCTACTAAAAAATGGATTAAGGTTAATAACTAGATCAACACAGTAGTCATGAAGAGATGACACAGCTATAGGCAATCCCGTTACCTGGGCGCTCTTGGGATCTGTAGCCTGCCGTCGAGTAGGGCACATTTCCAGCGCACCGTCGAGTGTTGCACCCTCTAAGTCACCTAAGGGTACATTTGTCTCCCGGGCGATGTATCCACCAGAATTCAACCCCTAATTTTCGACCTGGGTAACCTGGATGGTCTGCAGTGCTTGTGGCTGTGGAACAATCTCACTGCATCTTGTTAGTAATTAGGTCTGTGATAACCCTAGTTAGTTAAAGTAGTAAGCCGTAGGATCTGCTTGGCCGTGATTGATTGAATGAGGTATAACCAGTCTAGTCATGTCTTGATCCAGTACAAGATTGCTTCCTGTCTCGATTTCTTACATTATTATCTTGCCGATAAATGGTGGGAAACCAAGCTCTGTTCAGATGAAGGGTTACAACCCCGGTCCTTGTTTGGTTTACGGGTTGTAACCTGGCTATCGGAATAGTTCCATGGTTATCTCGTCGTATATCATCCTGACATATTTTCGTAATTTTAGTTTCAATATTAGATTTTCTGTGCTGATTGCTGGCTTTTGTTCTTATTTCGTGGCCTCCTTGTGGCACTTGCTCTTTCTGGGGTTGACCCAGCTGGTTTTGTGTGGCCAGATTTCGGAGCAGCTCCCGAGGATCTACCAAGCTTCCAGCCCAATGGTGAACACTAGACGAAATCCGGGCCAAGAGTGGGTTTTCTATTTTGTTTCGCTCACTCCATTGTAAAAATTATTCTTTTGAGGCGTTTAGCCGACGAGCACCTGTTAGCTCGCTGCACTTTTACTTACTGTCTGCCTACGGGCTGTAAATATGATTGACAAATCCTAGGGTTGATCATGTATGACTGAACTCTTGCTAGTCCTAACATTTTGTAACGACTAGCTTCATGATCAGCTGAATATGTAATATTTGGGACGCCTTATTATTGTATATTTAATGATCATACATCTTACGACTTTACTTACTTGTGGTGATTGAGACACTAGGCTTGTTCATGACCATAAGAGACTGTTGGCTTGTAGAAAACCCTCACATATCTAGACAGCCGTGACCGTATATCGAGGTGGTTTCCATTTCAATATACGTAGCTGGCTATGTCTGCCCCCGCTCTCCAGTATTCTGGTTCTGGGGCGTGACAGGTGGCTGGTCATAAAGTGATAGTTAGGGTTAGGGTTGAGTCTAATGGGTTATGGACCTATTTGTACTAGTCATGGAACCAATTTTAAGTATCAAGCCTATGGACCTATTTGCACTAAGCCTTCTATTCAAGTCTTGATTCCTACATGACTAACTTAGATTGACTTATGTTAGACTAGGGTCTCACCATGCTAATCAAGTCACTTTAACTAGAGCCAACATCTAGGTTAGGCTAAACACAACACAAGGCAATCAATTAAATGATATTAAAATCACACCATCCCATTAATTATAATAAATTCCAAATAAATATATATTTAATTCAATTAATTCAAAATGACCAAAATACCCTCAAGCTAAAAATGATAAATGAAATACCCTAATCACATGGCTAGGCTCTAGGTCAACAGTCTCCAAGGTTACACTAGTCAACACCAAAATCATAAGTCATGATTTAAATAGTTAAAACATGATTAAAAATTACTAAAAATCATATTATTAATTAAATATCATAATTAAATAACTTAAAATACAAAATTTCAAAATTACCCTCATTTTAGAAAACTAGGTGTTACACCAACGGCTAGGCGGAGAACTACAAAATTTGGCTATTCCACAGTGTAAGTGGGATAATATCTGTATGGACTTTATAGTCGGCTTGCCAAGAACTCAGAAGGGGAATGATGCGATTTGGATGATCGTGGATACATTGACCAAATTGGCTCATTTTATTCTAATAAAAGTTACGTGGGGCGTAGAACAGTTGGCTCAGATCAACATAAATAAAATTTTCCGATTACATGGGGTGCCAACTTCTATAGTGTCGGATAGAGACGGACGATTCTTGTCGCAATTTTGGATAAGTCTGCACTCAACATTAGGCACAAAATTGAATTTCGGTATGGCATACCATCCGCAGACTGATGGTCAGACAGGGAGAGTAAATTAGATTCTTGAAGATATGTTGAGATTGTGCGTGCTCGATTCGAAGACAAATTGGGACGCACATCTCGCATTGGCAGAATTTGCCTATAATAATAGTTATCAAGCAAGTATCCAAATGGCCCCGTACGAAGCCTTATATGAACGGAAATGTCGATCACCGATATTGTCACGCCCCAGAACCAGAATACTGGAGAGCGGGGGCAGACATAGCCAGCTACGTATATTGAAATGGAAACCACCTCGATATACAGTCACGGCTGTCTAGATATATGAGGGTTTACTACAAGCCAACAGTCTTTTATGGTCATGAACAAGCCTAATGTCTCAATCACAGCAAGTAAGTAAAGTCGCAATATGTATGATCATTAAATATACAATAATAAGGCGTCCTAAATATTACATATTCAGCTGATCATGAAGCTAGTCGTTACAAAATGTTAGGACTAGCAAGAGTTTAGTCGTACATGATCAACCCTAGGATTTGTTAATCATGTTTACAGCCCGTAGGCAGACAGTAAGTAAAAGTGCATCGAGCTAACATCGGCTAAACGCCTCAAAAGAATAGTTTTACAATAAAGTGGGCAAGACAAAAAGGAAAACCCACTCTTGGCCCGGGTTTCGTCTAGTTGTCACCATTGGGCTGGAAGCTTGGTAGATCCTCGGAAGCTGCTCCAAAATCTGGCCACACAAAACCAGCTGGGTCAACCCCAGAAAGAGCAAGTGCCACAAGGAGGCCACGAAATAAGAACAAAAGCCAGCAATCAGAACAAGAAAATCTAATATTAAAACTAGAATTACGAAAACATATCAGGATGATATACGACAAGATAACCATGAAACTATTCCGATAGCCAGGTTACAACCCGTAAACCAAACAAGGATCGGGGTTGTAACCCTTCATCTGAACAGAACTTGGTTTCCCACCATTTATCGGCAAGATAATAATGTAAGAAATCAAGACAGGAAGCAATCTTGTACTGGATTAAGACATGACTAGACTGGTTATACCTCATTCAATCAATCACGGCCAAGCAAATACTACGTCTTACTACTTTAACTAACTAGGGTTATCACAGGCCTAATTACTAACAAGATGCCGTGAGATTGTTCCACAGCCACAAGCCCTGCAGACCATCCAGGTTACCCAGGTCGAAAAATTAGGGGTTGAATTCTGGTGGGTACATCGCCCGAGAGACAAATGTACCCTTAGGTGACTTAGAGGGTGCAACACGCGAGGGTGTGCTGGAAATGTGCCCTACTCGACGGCAGGCTACAGATCCCAAGAGCGCCCAGGTAACGGGATTGCCTGTAGCTGTGTCATCTCTTCATGACTACTGTGTTATTTTAGTTATTAACCTTAATCCATTTTGGTAGGTACCCCTGACCGTGGTACTCATGAGTCCCATCCTAGACATGATGCAAGACAGGACAAGTGGATTTAACAAGCAAGCAAGAAAGAACCACCCACGGTGTTAAGGCAGGTCAAGCTAAGTTAGCCGTCGCAACAGCATTAAGTTATCAAGTCATATTACAAGTCAGGAGTACGCCGCCACGGGCCACTATCAAGTTATCAAGTCACAAGGATTAATTACAAGTTATAAGTTAGATGTGCACCCCACTGGGTCATTAGCAAGGAGATCAGAAAATACCAGGATCATAATTCACAGAAAATCCCAAAAACTATACTAGTCATAAACAATTACTTAAAAATCGTGTTAGGCCGTGTCGGTTCAAGATAGTCGTGTTGTGTTGAACAAGATCTCAGGAAAACCCAATCCACAAGGGAGAACCAAGTCGAGAAATAAAACAAATACTTCAAGAGCTAATGGGTTAAGCAAGGGGTCAGGGGGCAGCGTACGCGCAAAAGCACGCACGCAGGGGAGCTGCGTACACACAAAAGCACGCACGCAAGGGAGCTGCACAAAAGCACGCACGCAAGGGAGCTGCACAAAAGCACGCACGCAAGGGAGCTGCACAAAAGCACGCACGCAAGGGAGCTGCGTACGCACAAAAGCACGCACGCAAGAGAGCTGCGTACGCACAAAAGTATGCACGCAAGAGAGCTGCGTACGCACAAAAGCACGCACGCAAGAGAGCTGCATACGCACAAAAGCACACACGCAAGAGAGCTGCGTACGCACAAAAGTACGCACGCAAGAGAGCTGCGTGCGCACAAAAGCACGCACGCAAGAGAGCTGCGTACGCACAAAAGCACGCACGCAAGAGACACGCTTCCAGCAGGAAGCGTACCCAAGTCTGCGTACGCTACACTAAAGAGCGCGTGCAGCTCAGTGGCGTAAGCTAAAAAGCTCTGCACACTGCTCACTGTCTTCTCCAAACCAGCAAGAACTCCATGGTTGAACCCAAAGCTTCAAAGCATCACAACTTGGCCATCCGAGCTCCAAATCCGGATTTCCAAAGTTCCATCTTGGGTGAAATCGAAATCTCTTCCACATGGAAACATCGAAACCCATAAAATCCAACTTAAATAGACCAAAACCATGCAAAAATCCGAAAATAAAAAAACTTAGATCTAGAACAATGGAGACTCCAAATCACAAAATACCAAGATCTAATGTTGATCACCATGTCCTAATCTAGCTAATGGACAAATAAAATAGGGTTCTCATGTGGTGGCAAGGTGCACTTGCCTATGGGTGATGGAGAGTTGTGTGGAGGAAGAAGAAGAAAAAGAAATTAATGGAGGTTTATGAGGAGAGAGAAGAAGTTGGTGGAGTTTTAAAGAGGGTGGGATGTGGTGTGTTGAGGGTGGAGCATAGGCTAAGGTGTACCAATATGTATTAAACCAAACCAAACCCACCCAATCCAATTAAAATCGAGCCATGCCAAAACCCAAAATACGAGAAATACCGAAATTCCACAAGTTGAGAAAAATAAAAATACAAGCCAAAATCCAGATACGAGTATAAATACAAAATACGGGAAATACGGAAAATGAGGGTGACAACTCTACCCACCTTAAAAGAATTCCGTCCTCGGAATTTAATCAAGGAGCTAGAGATTGCCACGATAAGCTACACTAAGCACAGGCAAGCTACACTAAGCAGTTCAATCATACAATCATACAATGCAAGCAAGGAAGGGAAAACGTAAGGCATAAGAAAGACATTATATCTCACGAGTCAAACAGGTAGGGATATCGCGATCGGATGTCGTCCTCACGCTTCCACGTTGACTCACCTAGAGAGTGATGACCCCAAGCAACACGGACTAATTTAATAGTCTTGTTCTTGAGTATCTTTTCCCTCCGGTCCAAAATAGACACGGACCTCTCCTCATACGAAAGGTTGGTACCAACAACCAATTCCGAATGGTCTAGGATGTGGCTCGGGTCCGGAATATACCGTCGTAATTGGGACACATGGAATACATCATGTACCTCACTTAACGACGGCGGAAGAGCGAGACGATAGGATACATCTCCTACTCGCTCTAGAATATCGAACGGCCCTATATACCTAGGACTAAGCTTTCCCCGTACGCTAAAGCGAATGACGCCGCGGTTAGGCGAGATCCTAAAGAATACATGGTCGCCGACAGCGAATTCTAAAGGACGCCGATGAGCATCGGTCCAATGGCGCTGGCGGTCCTGGGCAACTCGGAGGTAATCTCTGACCTTTCTGACCACTTCAACCGTCTGGGAAATCAATTCGGGTCCGAGCATCTGCCTCTCCCCGACGTCATCCCATGCTAGCGGAGATCTGCACTTCCTGCCATAAAGAGCCTCGAAGGGTGCCATCTGGATATCGGCCTGATAACTGTTGTTGTACGAGAATTCTACCAGGTGCAGATGATTCTCCCATGAACCACCAAAGTCAAGGGTACAAGATCTCAACATATCTTCAAGAGTCTGGATTGTGCGCTCTGATTGACCATCCGTCTGCGGGTGATAAGCTGAGCTGAACTGAAGGCGAGTCCCCAAACTCTTCTGCAAGCTGTGCCAAAAGTGTGATGTGAATCTTGAATCCTTGTCCGAGGTGATGCAGACTGGCACACCGTGAAGCCTGACGATCTGCCTGAGATACATCTCTGCTAACTGCGCCATCGACTGTCCAACTCTGAATGGGAGAAAGTGTGCCACCTTGGTAAGCCTGTCCACAATCACCCAAATAGCATCTCTGTCGGCCGGAGATCTGGGCAATCCGGTCACGAAATCCATGGTTATATGTTCCCATTTCCATTCTGGGATCGGTAAGGGTTGAAGAAGTTCAGCGGGCCTCTGATGTTCAACTTTAACCTGTTGGCAAACCAAACACCGAGAGACAAACCGGGCTATCTCCCTCTTCATACCATTCTACCAGAAATGCTGCCGAATATCACGGTACATCTTCGTACCACCCGGATGAATAGAATATTGTGAACTGTGGGCTTCTGCCATGACTTCCTGTCTGATATCTCCACTGGGTACACAAAGACGAGTGCCGTGCCGAAGTGTACCGTCTTCATGGATACATAACTCTGGCCTTCTCCCTGCTTCACACTCTGCTCTGAGTCGCTGGATCTTGGAATATGTTGACTGCGCCATCCGGATTCTCTCAACTATGCTGGACTGAACCTGTAGACTGGCCATCAATGCTACGCTGGTTGGAAGAACCACTTCAATTCTCATCTTCTGAAGATCTGCCAATAATTCTGGTTGTGCTGTCAGGAAATAAACTCCGGCTCTCCTACTCAATGCATCTGCTACAACGTTGGCCTTCCCGGGATGATACTGCAAATCCATATCATAGTCCACCAGTGGCTCGAGCCATCTTCTCTACCGTAAATATAAAGTCCTTCTGGGTGAAAACATACTTCAGGCTCTTATGATCAGTAAAGATCTCCACTCTATCTTCGTACAAGTAGTGTCTCCACAACTTCAAAGCAAACACTACCGTCGCCAATTCCAAGTCATGGGTCGGGTAATTCTTCTCATGATCACGAAGTGGACGTGACGCATAAGATATTACCTTCCCATGCTGCATCAAGACACACCCCAATCCTCTGTCTGAAGCGTCGCAATAAACTGTGAATCCTTCGGTCCCATCTGGAAGGGTGAGAATGGGAGCCGTTATCAAACCCTGCTTCAACTTCTCAAATGATTCCTGAAACTCTGTTGTCCAAACAAACGGCACATCCTTGTGGGTCAACTGGGTCATCGGCGCTGAAATCCTTGCAAAATCTGAAACGAACCGCCGGTAGTAGCCGACCAATCCAAGGAAGCTGCGAACCTCTGCCACTGAGCTGGGCACCGACCATGACTCGATAGCCACAATCTTCTGGGGATCCACTTCCACTCCTCCTCGGGTAATGATGTGACCCAAGTACGAAATGCGATCGAGCCAGAACTCGCATTTACTGAACTTGGCGTACAACTGATGCTCCCTAAGCGTCTGGAGGACGATTCTGAGATGCTGCTCATGCTCTGCTTCACTCTTGCTGTAAACCAGGATGTCATCTAGGAACACGATCACAAACTGATCCAAGTAAGGCATGAAAATGTGATTCATGAGGTCCATGAATACGGCCGGCGCATTGGTCGCTCCAAAAGGCATAACAAGGAACTCCCAATGTCCATACCTCGATCTGAATGCTGTCTTCGGGATGTCCTGCTCTCTGACTCTGATCTGGTGGTATCCTGACCGCAAGTCGATCTTCGAGAACACTGAAGCCCCTCTGAGCTGATCAAACAAGTCATCTATCCTCGGAAGAGGGTATCTGTTCTTGATTGTCACCGAATTCAAGGTACGATAATCAACACATAGCCTGGACGTACCATCATTCTTTTTCATAAGAAGCATCGGGGCTCCCCAAGGCGATCCACTTGTACGGATGAATCCCTTGGTGCTCAGTTCTTCAATCATCTTGTACAAAATTTCCAACTCTGAAGGCGCCATCCTGTAGACTCGCTCTGATACTGGTGCTGTCCCGGGAATCAAGTCTATAGTGAACTCAATCTCCCGCTCTGGCGGCATCCCTGGAAGCTCCTCTGGAAAGACATCTGGAAACTCTTCAACTATCCGGGGCAACTGCACTGCTGCTACTGCCATCCGCAATGCTGGAGAAGATGGCTCCACTGCGCCTCTGGAAAATGAAAACTCTGGCTCGCCGGGGATACTAAAGACAACTCTGCCAATATGGCAGTCTATCCTAGCATACTGGTTCCTCAACCAATCCATGCCTAGGACTACATCATAGTCTGCCATAGGAAACTCTATGAATCTAGCGGGGAACTCCCTACCGCTAACTACAATCCGACACGAGAAAAACACTCGATCTACTCCCACAAGACCATTACCAGTAAGTATACTGAGCCTCACTGATAATGACTCGGGCTTCAATCCTATCCGTGTCGTGAATCGTGCAGACATGAACGAATGCGATGCACCAGAATCAAATAATACCAAAGCTGGAAAGGAGTTGACGAGAATAGTACCTGCCACAACCTCACCTGGCGCAACTTCTTCTTCCATAGCCATCATCATGGCCTGACCTCTAGCTGCGGGTCTCCTCTGCTGGAAACCTCTCTGCCTGCTCTGGACTGGAGCCTGGGCACACTGCTGCTGGAATGCCTGGGCCTGAGGCAACAATGGCCTCGGGTACTACTGCTGCTGAACTGGTGCTGGGGCCGGTCCTCTCATCGAAGAGCTAGAAGGGTTGGATACAGATGAACCACCCCTATTCGGGCAGGCTCCTATCTTATGATCTGCCGCTCCACAAGCCAGGCACAATCCTTGTGCCCTACGACAATCTGCCACTACATGGCCTGGCTTCCCGCAATAAGAACATCCCATCGCGGAAGTCTGCTTCTGCTTCTGCTGCTGCGGGTACGTCGGGGTTGAATGCTGAACCGACGTTACTGAGGCCGCCCGCCTCGGAGTTCCAATGGTCAATCCCCTAGCTGTCGGGACTGGAGCTGATGATTGGTGCATCTGACTGTGGGACCGCTTCCTACCTTCGGTCCTATCCACGATCCTCTGGGAGGTATACTCATGCCTCCTAGCTGCTCTCAAGACTGCATCGAATGTCTGGTGCTCAAACTGTTCTATTGCCAACAAGATCTCCAAATGCAGTCCCTGCTGGAACCGCTGGGCCCTATCAAACTCGGTCGCCACCAAGGTGGGGGCAAACCTACTGAGCCTAGAAAACTCCGATACATAACTGTCGACTGATCTGCCTCCTTGCTTCAAGTTGGTAAATCTGGTCTGCAGGTCCTACCGAGCCACAACATCAAAGTACTTCGTCTGGAATCTCTCTCTAAATACTACCCAAGCAACGGGTGCCACTAATCCCATGGCTTGCGCCGCCCACCAACTACGAGCCAAGTCCAACAACTGCAGGCATACCACCTCCACCTTCTCATTCTCAGGTGTCCTAGCTGCTTCCAGAATCACCTCGGTATCCTAAGCCATGCATCCGCGGCAATCGCATCCTCGCTGCCGTCGAAGAAAGGAGGGTTCAATCGCTTGAAACTGTTCGCCGCCTGGTTCCCTCGATGACCGCCTCTAGTCAAAGCATCTTGAACTGTCTGGTGCAGGGCGTCGCTTCGACGATCCTGGGAAGCTTTCAAGGTTCTGATGAGGCCTACTAAGGTACCATCATCTGGCTCTGTGGGCTGGACGAGCCGAACTGGTGACTCTCCTCCAGTAGGCACAACTCTGGAGGCTACCCCGGAATGCTGGGCTTGATCTCCGAGTTGCTGCTGATCCGCGGGAAATGCTCCACCTCGTCGATCGGTAGGACCAGGTATAGTGCCGCTGAAGAAGACGACACAGGGAACAATAAGAAAAGGACCAGGACAGATCAATGATATAAGCACAGGATCAGGGCAAGAATCCAGGGAGTCAGAAGATACGAACAGAGATCAAGGACGAGTACTGATTGAGACATCTATCTTGTAAACCCCCACATATCTTGATTTACAAGACCTGCATGGGCCACCACTTAAACCATGTCACGCCCCAGAACCAGAATACTGGAGAGCGGGGGCAGACATAGCCAGCTACGTATATTGAAATGGAAACCACCTCGATATACGGTCACGGCTGTCTAGATATATGAGGGTTTACTACAAGCCAACAGTCTCTTATGGTCATAAACAAGCCTAATGTCTTAATCACAGCAAGTAAGTAAAGTCGCAAGATGTATGATAATTAAATATACAATAATAAGGCGTCCCAAATATTACATATTCAGCTGATCATGAAGCTAGTCGTTACAAAATGTTAGGACTAGCAAGAGTTTAGTCGTACATGATCAACCCTAGGATTTGTTAATCATATTTACAGCCCGTAGGCAGACAGTAAGTAAAAGTGCATCGAGCTAACAGGTGCTCGTCGGCTAAACGTCTCAAAAGAATAGTTTTACAATAAAGTGGGCAAGACAAAAAGGAAAACCCACTCTTGGCCCGGGTTCCGTCTAGTTGTCACCATTGGGCTGGAAGCTTGGTAGATCCTCGGAAGTTGTTCCGAAATCTTGCCACACAAAACCAGCTGGGTCAACCCCAGAAAGAGCAAGTGCCACAAGGGGGCCACGAAATAAGAACAAAAGCCAGCAATCAGCACAAGAAAATCTAATATTAAAACTAGAATTACGAAAACATATCAGGATGATATACGACGAGATAACCATGGAACTATTCCGATAGCCAGGTTACAACCCGTAAACCAAACAAGGACCGGGGTTGTAACCCTTCATCTGAACAGAACTTGTTTTCCCACCATTTATCGGCAAGATAATAATGTAAGAAATCAAGACAGGAAGCAATCTTATACTGGATCAAGACATGACTAGACTGGTTATACCTCATTCAATCAATCACGGCCAAGCAAATACTACGGCTTACTACTTTAACTAACTAGGGTTATCACAGGCCTAATTACTAACAAGATCCAGTGAGATTGTTCCACAGCCACAAGCCCTGCAGACCATCCAGGTTACCCAAGTCGAAAATTAGGGGTTGAATTCTGGTCGGTACATCATCCGGGAGACAAATGTACCCTTAGGTGACTTAGAGGGTGCAACACGCGATGGTGTGCTGGAAATGTGCCCTACTCGACGGCAGGCTACAGATCCCAAGAGCGCCCAGGTAATGGAATTGCCTGTAGCTGTGTCATCTCTTCATGACTACTGTGTTATTCTAGTTATTAACCTTAATCCATTTTGGTAGGTACCCCTGACCGTGGTACTCAGGAGTCCCATCCTAGACATGATGCAAGATAGGACAAGTGGATTTAACAAGCAAGCAAGGAAGAACCACCCACGGTGTCAAGGCAGGTCAAGCTAAGTTAGCCGTCGCAACAGCATTAAGTTATCAAGTCATGTTACAAGTCAGGAGTGCGCCGCCACGGGCCACTATCAAGTTATCAAGTCACAAAGATTAATTACAAGTTACAAGTTAGATGTACACCCCACTGGGTCACTAGCAAGGAGATCAAAAAATACCAGGATCATAATTCACAGAAAATCCTAAAAACCATACTAGTCATAAACAATTACTTGAAAATCGTGTTAGGCCGTGTCGGTTCAAGATAGTCGTGCTGTGTTGAACAAGATCTCAGGAAAACCTAATCCACAAGGGAGAACCAAGTCGAGAAATAAAATAAATACTTCAAGAGCTAATGGGTTAAGCAAGGGGTCAGGGGGCAGCGTACGCGTAAAAGCACGTACGCAGGGGAGCTGCGTACACACAAAAGCACGCACGCAAGGGAGCTGCACAAAAGCACGCGCCCAAGGGAGCTGCACAAAAGCACGCACGCAAGGGAGTTGCACAAAAGCACGCACGCAAGGGAGCTGCGTACGCACAAAAGCACGCACGCAAGAGAGCTGCGTACGCACAAAAGTATGCACGCAAGAGAGCTGCGTACGCACAAAAGCACGCACGTAAGAGAGCTGCGTACGCACAAAAGCACGCACGCAAGAGAGCTGCGTACGCACAAAAGTACGCACGCAAGAGAGCTGCATACGCACAAAAGCACGCACGCAAGAGAGCTGCGTACGCACAAAAGCACGCATGCAAGAGACACGCTTCCAAAAGGAAGCGTACCCAAGTCTGCGTACGCTACCCTAAAGAGCGCGCGCAGCTCAGTGGCATAAGCTAAAAAGCTCTGCACACTGCTCACTGTCTTCTCCAAACCAGCAAGAACTCCATGGTTGAACCCAAAGCTTCAAAGCATCACAACTTGGCCATCCGAACTCCAAATCCGGATTTCCAAAGTTCCATCTTGGATGAAATCGAAATCTCTTCCACATGGAA
Organism: Iris pallida; assembly: GCA_029216955.1. NCBI lineage: Eukaryota > Viridiplantae > Streptophyta > Magnoliopsida > Asparagales > Iridaceae > Iris > Iris pallida. The sequence continues at coordinate 8,902,289 of JANAVB010024597.1, read as the reverse complement.
ATATCAAAACCCATAAAATCCAACTTAAATAGACCAAAACCATACAAAATCCGAAAATAGGAAAACTTAGATCTAGAACAATGGAGACTCCAAATCACAAAATGCCAAGATCTAATGTTGATCACCATGTCCTAATCTAGCTAATGGATAAATAAAATAGGGCTCTCATGTGGTGGCAAGGTGCACTTGTCTATGGGTGATGGAGAGTTGTGTGGAGGAAGAAGGAGAAGAAGAAGAAATTAATAGAGGTTTATGAGGAGAGAGAAGAAGTTGGTGGGATTTTAAAGAGGGTGGGATGTGGTGTGTTGAGGGTGGAGCATAGGCTAAGGTGTACCAATATGCATTAAACCAAACCAAACCAACCCAATCCAATTAAAACCGAGCCATGCCAAAACCCAAAATATGAGAAATACCGAAATTCCATAAGTTGAGAAAAATAAAAATACAAGCCAAAATCCAGATACGAGTATAAATACGAAATACGGGAAATACAGGAAATGAGGGTGACAGATATGCTGGGATAAAGTCGACGAACGACAAGTGCTCGGACAAGAACTTGTGGAACGGGCCATCGAGAGGGTCCGCTTAATTCGGGAAAGGCTTAGAGTTGCTCAAAGTCGACAAAAGAGTTATGTGGACGTACATCGACGACCTTTGGAATTTACGATGGGTGATCATGTCTTCTTGAAGGTCATGTTGGCCCATTTGGTCATATGGTCAAACCTGATTTTAATAATTGAAAAAACTCTGTCTGGATATACAAAGCTAATCGGGACATCTCGGACTCTTGAATATGATCAAGAATGGCTATCCACTGAATTCAAGACCGAAGATCTGTTTGCCTACTCGAGTCTGTAATTCCTTATGCAATGTATTTTTATTTTATTTGAGTCTAGAAATATGTTGTACACCGAGTCGTACTGACAAATAGGCTATCCCTCAATGAGTTCAAAATGTTTTTAAAATGACCTCTCAAAAAGGTTTACAAAAAGGTTTTCAAAAATCACCAAAAAGCTTTTTTCAAAACCCTAACTAAATCCTGACTTAACCCTGACAGAACTCGGACCGAGTTCGGCCAGAATTCGGCCAGAGTTCGGTTAGTGGCCATTGTGATTTTGAATCCTTGGAACTTGGTCCTCCTGCAGTTGCGAATTTGACCGAGATTTGCTCATAGAGTTTTGCCCGAATTCTGTCCGAATTCTGTCAGAAGTCTGACTTTGAAAGTCCTATAAATAGAGAAGGATTTCGATCATTTCAATTCACTCATTCACTTTCAATCTTCTCTCTATCTAAAGCTTTCAGTCTTTCAAAGAGTTTTCTAGAGCTTTCAATTTCAGATCCCAAGCCAATTACAATCCTCTAGTCGATTTGCCAGTGCGGTACGGTCTAGAAGTTTCTGAGAGATTGTAATCAGAAGGCTTAATTGAAGAATACCTCTTCACATTTGAAGTTGAACGAGTTCTTCGTATCAAAGCTCGCGTTGTAGAAGTTGCAAGGACTTCGTAAGAAAACTTACGGTTTTTCCAATAGTGGATTCAACTGGTAGCAAGAGTTCTACCGACTGGATTAGTCCTCAACAGAGGGATACCAGTATACATCGCTGTCATTGCATTTGCTCTCTTAACTCTATCTTTATTTTATTTCAGTTATGATTAATATTCTGTGATTGTGCTGCTAACATTTTTTAATTAGCATTATTCCGCTGCCAACTCTATTCACCCCCCTCTAGAGTATTACGCTTTACTATTTTGTTCCTACAATTGGTATCAGAGCGGGTGTTACAGGTAAAGCAAAGGTAACAGTGCAATTATTTATTCATTTTAATTAACTGTTATATAGATCACAGCACAACACATGGCAACTGTGAAATTCACAAGTGAAGGCCAGGCCACAAACAGACCTCCACTGTTTGATGGTACGAACTATACCTATTGGAAAACACGGATGAGTTTCTTCTTGAAATCACTTGACTTTGATTTATGGTCCATTGTTCTTGATGTCTATCAAAAGCCACCTCGTATAAATATTGATGGAGTTTTAGTTGAAAAACCCCACAGCAGATATACAGAGGAAGAAAAAAAAAGGGCCAGTCTTGACGTACGTGCCATTAATGCTCTCTTTTGTGCTTTAGACAGAACTGAATTTAACAGGGTGTCTATCTGCACAACGGCTATTGAAGTGTGGAAGCTACTTGAAGTCACACATGAAGACACGACTCAAGTCAAAGAATCTAAAGTCAGCAGACTTACTCAAGAGTACGAGGCGTTCAAGATGAAGCCCAACGAAACAGTTACACAAATGTTCGAGAGATTCCTGGATATTATAAATCCTTTGTCCTCCTTAGGCAAAGATTACAGTAACCATGAACAGATTCACAAACTCCTGCGAGCACTTACCAAGAACTGGATTCCGAAGGCTACTGCAATCATTGAAGGGAACGACGTCACAACTATTGTCACGCCCCAGTTCCAAATATTCGGATCGGGAACACGTGGCATGCCAGCTGTACAATCTAGCATAGCTAAACCCAATTTAATGGACTATGATTCGATTGTAGTACGCTGAAGTATAACTAACAAGTAACATCACAGGCAGGTAAACTAGTCTCATCCATGAAATAATGTAATAGATAACTGAATAGAAAATCATCTGTGCCACAGAATCCAAATGTCAACTATGGCTAGAGGAGAACAATCCACTAAAAGTAAATGAGTACATCTGGAATGAAATGAAGTAGCAAAAAGAAATAAACAGAATACTGGAAATGGAACCTACGTCTGAAGATGTAGCTAGCCTCCAGAGGATCAAGGCTGCGGCTCCACCTCAAAGTCGTCGTCAACAAGTCCGTCTACTCCGTAATCAGCCGGGAATAAGTGCTCGTCAAGCTCTGAAAAAGATACCAGGTCCTCAGAGGGACATAACAAATACACAGGAAAATGACATGCAAGAATATACTGAGCAGTAATGTAAAAGTAACTAATAAGAATGCCATCCAGTATTTCCCTAACCAAACAAGGACAGGAAATACAAGAAAGCAATAAGGTGTTCTAACCATCTATGTGTAAATGCACTCGAGACATCTCTAGTGGCACATGAGAGGGGGAGAAGAAGAAGAAACTGCCACCAAGCGTTCTACGGTTTGAGAAACGAGGGGCTACGAGCATCCAGCGTACATTGGAAACAGAAATTCTCATACACCACTAGTAGACTCTCCCCACCCAATGTACTCGTACCGTATACGCGGTACGAACAATATGTAAGACGTCATAGTAAATATAGTATAACTAAACCAAACTGTTACAGATTCAAGATCATATGTTAAGGGCCAGTCAACACAGGACCTCTGCACTCAACTCACTCATATGTGATACGTGTCTGAGACGGTGTCAAGTTTATACTAACTTTATACAAGGTAGTCATCAATGGAGACGAGTGCACACGATAGTAATAACTGGCAAATGTAAATACTGTATAGTAAATGTCAAGCAAGGTGTACTTGCCTGTGTCCAGCAACTGAGTATCCGGGTCCAAAGTAGAGTCCGAGTCCCAAGAAGCAAATAATCCTAAACAAGATTTATCTCTAATTAATTACTAATTAAACAAATTAAACAATTCATTTAATTGCTAAGTAATCTATAATTTAAATTAATCTATTATTACTAGCTAACTAGTATCAATATTTATGAACAATAATAAGTATGTAAAATATACTTATTATCATACAATTTATATTCTGAAATTTATATATAACCAAATATTTAATAATTAATTAATTAATTAATGATAATCAATTAACCAACCATTTTAATACACACATGAATTCACAATTCCTAATATTACTAACATAAATAGTAAAAATCCTTAAAAATCATTTTTAGTCTATTTTAATAATAAACTAAATAATATCAGAATAATAAATATATATTATATATATATTTTACAGAAAATGAATTATTATCATTAAACTATTTATTAAATAACTAGTTAAATAATAACAATAAGTACTTAATAATTCTAAATAAATCCAAATAAATCACCACCAACCTTAAATTTAATCATTAAAACTAAATTCACAGTAGTAAAACAAAATTAATAATTATTTAAATCAATAAATAATTATTACACAATTTATTACATAAACCTAAACATGATTTTCCAAATTACTTTTAAGTCTTAAAAATTCGTAAATATATTTAAAATACATAAAATAAATTCCTAAATACCCTATTTACACATTTCTAACAGAATCTTATCACTTCACAAAATTACAACATTTATATAATTAATAACAATTAATTATATAATATATTCAACTTATGTAATAAATCTTGAAATTACCCGACTAAATCTAAATAATTATAAATAATAGTAAATAAATATTGGAATTATTTTTCTAAAGAATAATATACTATTAAAAACATTTTCTATTTAAACAATATTATTTAATTACTAACCAATTAAATAATATAAATTGAAAACGGTATTTAATAATTAGTTTGATTAATACAAAACTTCCAAGAAAAATCTAAGTAAAATATTTAAAAGAACCAATAAAATACTGGAAAAATTTTCATAATTTACTTTATAATTAAATCTATATATTCCATATAAATTATATTATTTAATTATTTACCAATTAAATAATATGCATCAAACAGAATTAATTAAACAGTTTTAATTCACTGTTTTTCACATAAAATAATTATAAATTTAATTCTAAAAATTCTGGAAAAATTATTTTAAAATACTATATTAATTATACAAACTTTTTCATGTACAAAGTTTTATCTAATTCGTGATCAAAATATTACATAAAAATTAAAACAGTAAACACATTTAATTAATTACTAGCATTGAAACTTCATAATTAAATATAAATAAATACTAATAATTAATATTAATTCATACAAAAATTAGGGTAGAACCCCTATATAATTACCAATGATTTCCTACATTTAGATCTAATTATTCATCCATTTATTCATCATAACAATCAATACAAAACTGAATAATCAGAATTTAAATACTAAAACTTGAGGGGGCCGCCGGATCGGGGCCGGCCGGGCTGCAGTACGCGCGGGGGCGGGGGGGGGGGGGGGGGGGGCGCCGGCTGCTACACTCGGGCGCGGGAAGCGCCGTGTCTCGTTGTCGACGGCGGGGCTCCGGGTGAGGGGGAAGGAGATAGGCGCGGAAGAGGAGGAGGGGCTGGTGGTTTGATGGGGAGAGGTGGAGTTTGTGTGGAGGCAAGTTTAGGGTTAGGGTTGAGAGTGATTAGGTTCTCCTATAAGAATATATATATGGGAATGAGATCCAAATGAATAGGTCCCTAATGGGTTGGGCCTAGGTTACGGTTAAATTAAGGATTGGGTTTAGTTGCTAAAAATTTTAACACCAAAACTATTCAAGCTTATATATATAATCTAATAGTAAACCATTAAATAGTAACACTATATATATATCATATACTTCTAAACTTTATCAATAATTTAATAATTAGTGTAAAAGCATTTATTTAACAATTAACATTATTTAGTAACAAATAAATATTAATAAAATAAAAAAATATTTTGAGGGGTTTTACATTCTCCCCAACTTATTAAAATTTCGTCCTCGAAATTAAAAACAAGCTGGGATTAAAAGAAACACACACAATCATAATTCTAAATCTAGGAAATTTACAAACTAAATTAAGCAAAATCTAGAGAGTGAATTTTAGCAGAATTAAGCCATACCAGACGCCTCACGAAGGTATGGATAACGCTCCAGAATAGAATCTTCCCGCTCCCAAGTCGATTCGCCCGGAGAATGGTGTTTCCACGCAACTCGGACTAGTCGAATGGTCTTCTCCTTCAACACTTTCTCTATGCGGTCTAGGATCTCCACAGGCTGCTCCTCGTAGGACAAGGTCGGTCCCACGGTGATCTCTGAATGATCAAGTACGTGCTTAGGGTCTGCCACATACTTTCTCAACTGGGAGACATGAAATACGTCATGAACGCCTTCCAATGACTGTGGAAGTGCCAATCTGTATGCAACCTCGCCAACTTTCTCCAACACATCGAATGGTCCGATGTACCTTGGGCTGAGCTTTCCTCTGACTCCAAATATGATTGTACCTCTAGTCGGGGAGATTCTCAAGAACACATGATCCCCTTCCTTGAACTCAAGAGGTCGCCTATGAGTGTCTGCCCACTGCTTCTGCCGGTCCTGTGCTGCTCGTAGATGCCCCTGAATCTTCTTGACTGTATCTACTGTACGAGTCACTAACTCTGGTCCCAATATCTGTCTCTCGCCTACATCACCCCAACATGCTGGCGATCGACACTTCCTTCCGTACAATGCTTCAAAAGGGGCCATCTGGATACTTGCCTGGTAGCTATTGTTGTAAGAAAACTCTACCAAATGCAAGTGATCCTTCCAGGATCCTCCAAAATCCAACATACAAGCTCTCAATATGTCCTCTAACGTCTGAATGGTACGCTCTGACTGCCCGTCCGTCTGAGGATGATAAGCTGTGCTGAACTTTAGTCTAGTGCCAAGACTTTCCTGCATGCTCTTCCAGAAGTACGATGTGAATCTCGTATCTCGATCAGAGACTATACTGACTGGTACTCCATGTAATCGCACTATCTCCTTCATATATAGGTCTGCCAATACCTCTGTAGATTGCCCCACTCGGAATGGTATGAAATGAGCAGACTTCGATAATCTGTCCACATTCACCCAAACTGCATCTCGTCCAACTGGGCTCCTCAAAAATCCTGTAACGAAATCCATAGTGATGTTCTCCCACTTCCACTCAGGTATCGGAAGCGGTTGCAACAATCCTGCAGACCTCTGATGCTCGGCCTTGACTTGCTGACACACCAAGCACTTTGCTACGAACCGTGCTATTTTACGCTTCATTCCATGCCACCAGTAGTGCTGTCTCAGGTCCCTGTACATCTTCGTACCTCCTGGATGAATAGAATAGATCGAGCTATGAGCCTCTGTCATCAGCTCCTGCCTGATCTCTCCATTAGAAACATAGAGGCGATCTCCGCACCTCAAGGTCCCATCTTCGTGAATCCTCAATCCAGTCTGCAGTCCTTACTCTGTCCTCTGTCGAAGCCTCTGATATCTGGCATCTGTCGGTAAGGTCGTCTTGATCCGCTCTACCAATGAAGATTGAACCTGAAGATTCATCATCTTTGCAGCTTCTCCAGGCCTAACCACTTCGATGCCCATCTTTTCCAAGTCATAAAGCAACTCCTTTTGTGATGTCAAGAAATGTGCCATAGGCCTCCGGCTCAATGCATCTGCTACTGAATTCGCCTTCCCTGGATGGTACTGTAACTCAATATCAAAATCTTCCATCAACTCAAGCCAACGCCTCTGTCTCAAATTTAAATCCTTCTGAGTATAGACGTACTTGAGGCTTTTATGATCTGTATATACCTCTACTGTTTCTCCATACAGATAATGCCTCCAAAGCTTCAAGGCAAATATCACCGCCGCAAGCTCTAAGTCGTGCGTGGGATAATTCTTCTCATGGGTCCTCAACTGCCGAGAACCATATGCAACTACCTTCCCATGCTGCATCAAGACGCATCCTAATCCCTTCCCGGATGCATCACTATAGATGACAAATCCTCATGATCCTGATAGAATGGTCAAGACTGGTGCAGTAGTAAGGCGCTTCTTCAAATCATCAAAAGCAGCTTGGCACTCTTCCGTCCACTCGAACTTCTGATCCTTGCGAGTCAACTTCGTCATGGGTTCCACAATTCTTGTAAAATTCTCTACGAACCTCCGGTAGTACCCGGCAAGCCCCAGAAAACTTCGCACCTCTGAAACATCGATTGGAGTTGGCCACGACTCCACTGCTGATATCTTCGTCGGATCCACTTCTATGCCTTTCCCTGAGATAACATGTCCAAGAAATGAAACATGATCTAGCAGAAATTCACACTTACTCAGCTTTGCATATAACTTCTGATGCCTCAAGATCTCCAGCACCTTCCTCAAGTGATCCTTATGCTCTTCATGGTTCTTTGAATACACCAAAATGTCGTCGATGAATACTACGACAAACTTATCAAGATATTCATGGAATACTCTGTTCATTAAATTCATGAATACAGCCGGTACATTTGTCAAACCAAAGGGCATTACCAAGAACTCGTAATGACCATACCGAGTCCTGAATGCCGTCTTCTGGATGTCTTCTTCCGAACTTTCACTTGATGGTATCCCGATCTCAGATCAATCTTCGAGAACACCTGGGCTCCTGTCCGCTGGTCAAATAGATCATCAATTCTGGGCAGGGGATACTTGTTCTTGATCGTCACAGCATTAAGAGCCCTATAATCAATGCACATGCGAACTGTTCCATCTTTCTTTGGCACAAACAAGACCGGGGCTCCCCATGGTGATGCACTTGGTCTGATAAACCCCTTGTCTTGCAACTCCTACAACTGCACCTTCATTTCATCCAGCTCCTTCTTCGCCAGTCGATAGACATTTGAAGAGATTGGTGCCGCTCCTGGTATGAGCTCAATGGTGAACTCAACCTCTCTGTCGGGTGGTAGACCCGGCAGATCATCGAGAAAGACATCAGAAAACTTATCAATGATCGGTGGCGGGGCAACCTCCATCGCCATGCAAGCTCCATGATACTGAGATACTCCCTTCTCAATGCTTCCTCTCTGAAATTCAAACTCCGGCTGGCCTGGCGGTCTAAATATAGCACAACCCCTGTGGCAGTCCAATATAGCATGATATTGACTAAGCCAATCCATACCCAATACAATATCGAAATTTGGCATAGAAAATACCAAAAGTCGAGCTCTCATCTCTCGGCCACAAATAACTACCGAACAGGTTCTACATGAACTAGTCACAGGTACGATACCCCCACCAGTAATAATGTTCCAACTCTTAGGCATAGTAGAAGTAGCTATCCTATGCACAGCTATAAATCTAGATAATATAAATGATAGGGTGGCACCAGAATCAAATAACACTGTAGCAGGCAATGAACCTACTAAAATAGTACCTGTGGTAGCCTCACCTTCGGTTCCATCTTCCCCCTGAGTGAGAGCAAAAATCTGTCCTTGCTTCTTGTTTCCTGCCTGCTGCTTGGCTTTCTCAAACTGTGCTGACTGTGAAGGGAGTATAGGTCCTCTCTGCTGACCTCCTGGTGCTGGTGGCTTCTGTCCTCCTGCTGGCACAATGGCTCCCCGAACTGGGCAATCTCGAGCCTGATGCTGGCTCGATCCACAAGCTAAACAAGTACCCAGCATCCTTCTGCACTCTCTCTGTAAGTGTCCCTTCCTGCCACAGAAATGGCAAGTCAGAAGCTCTTTAGACTGGTAGGGTCCAGTCTTCTGCTGATGCTGATGATGTCCCATAGGTCTCTTGATAGGACCTCCTTGCTGCGTCTTCGTCTGCACTGGCTGGTTCTTCTGCTGGTTCAGCTTCCCTTTGCTAATTGCCTCCTGAATCCTGGCCTCCGTCAGCAACTCAGTATAAGAGATTCGGGACTGAGAGCTAGTATAATGCTGTAGCTCCTGCCTCAGCCCGTTGTGAAATCTCTTGGCCTTCTCCAGATCATTGGGTATCAGCACCTCCCCATATTTGCTGAGTCGACTGAACTCCGAGTCATACTCGTCAACAGTCTTGTTCCCTTGCTCCAGATGCAGGAACTGGTTGTATAAGGCATTCTTCACAGTAGTAGGGAAGTACTTCTTATCAAAGAACTCCAGAAACTGTTCCCACGTCTGACGAGTACCCAACTGACGCTCCATAGAATCCCACCAGTGATGGACATTCCCCTCCAGCTGAGTTCTTACGCCAGTCATCCATAAATCCTCAGGCAACTGAGATGCCTGTAATTTTTTCTTGGTGCTGGTGATCCAAGTAGTGGTCTCCTCCGGACTCTCGTTTCCCTTATAAGGTTTGGGGTCCATCTGCACGTAGTCCTTCACTGAACCTACCCGTGCTGGTCTCACGGGAGCTAGTGTCGGAGCTGGTGCTGTCATCCTCTCCATGGCTGTCAAGAATCCCTGTCTTATCTCAACAGCTTCCCGTCTTTGCTCAGCTGCTTCTTGCCTCTGCTCTGCTGCTTGCTGTCTCTGTTCTTGCATCATCATGTGCATGAACTGAAACATCTGTGCCTGACTGTCTTGAGGCATAGCCGGGGGCACTCTATATGGAGTCTGAGGGTACTGCGGGGGAGGAGGAGGTACCCCAGTCGGTTGTGCACCAACTGGCTGAGACGTCTGTCCTGGTAGCAAAGGGTGGGTTGGAACTACCCTTGTGGACTGCTCATCCGTACCAGATGACTGGTTGTCTCTACCGGCAGCAGTACGTCCACTCCTTAGATTCATGATTCTGCAGAGATAAGATAGAAGGAATTGAGAATAGGACGGAAACAAACGAGATGCAAAAGAATTTGTTCAAGGATAATCAAGAATGATATAGTCAAATATGGATGAGACCTAATATTCTAAACCTAATTTGCAGGCTTGTTTGGTACAGTAACGTAACCAAACAAATTTCATGACCTGCATGGGCCACCACTAAAACATGTCACGCCCCAGTTCCAAATAATCGGATCGAGAACACGTGGCATGCCAGCTGTATAATCTAGCATAGCTAAACCCAATTTAATGGACTATGATTCGATTATAGTACGCTGAAGTATAACTAACAAGTAACATCACAGGCAGGTAAACTAGTCTTATCCATGAAATAATGTAATAGATAACTGAATGGAAAATCATCAGTGCCACAGAATCCAAATGTCAACTATGGCTAGAGGAGAACAATCTACTAAAAGTAAATGAGTACATCTGGAATGAAATGAAGTAGCAAAAAGAAATAAACAGAATACTGAAAATGGAACCCACGTCTGAAGATGTAGCTAGCCTCCAGAGGATCAAGGTTGCGGCTCCACCTCAAAGTCGTCGTCAACAAGTCTGTCTACTCCGTAATCAGCCGGGAATAAGTGCTCGTCAAGCTCTGGAAAAGATACCAGGTCCTCAGAGGGACATAACAAATACACAGGAAAATGACATGCAAGAATATACTGAGCAGTAATGTAAAAGTAACTAATAAGAATGCCACCCAGTATTTCCCTAACCAAACAAGGACAGGAAATACAAGAAAGCAATAAGGTGTTCTAACCATCTATGTGTAAATGCACTCGAGACATCTCTAGTGGCACATGAGAGGGGGAGAAGAAGAAGAAACTGCCACCAAGCGTTCTACGGTTTGAGAAACGAGGGGCTACGAGCATCCAGCGTACATTGGAAACAAAAATTCTCATACACCACTAGTAGACTCTCCCCACCCAATGTACTCGTACCGTATACGCGGTACGAACAACATGCAAGACGTCATAGTAAATATAGTATAACTAAACCAAACTGCTACAGACTCAAGATCATATGTTAAGGGCCAGTCAACACAGGACCTCTGCACTCAACTCACTCATATGTGATACGTGTCTGAGATGGTGTCAAGTTTATACTAACTTTATACAAGGTAGTCATCAATGGAGACGAGTGCACACGATAGTAATAACTGGCAAATGTAAATACTGCATAGTAAATGTCAAGCAAGGTGTACTTGCCTGTGTCCAGCAACTGAGTATCCGGGTCCATAGTAGAGTCCGAGTCCCGAGAAGCAAATAATCCTAAACAAGATTTATCTCTAATTAATTACTAATTAAACAAATTAAACAATTCATTTAATTGCTAAGTAATCTATAATTTAAATTAATCTATTATTACTAGCTAACTAGTTTCAATATTTATGAACAATAATAAGTATGTAAAATATACTTATTATCATACAATTTATATTCTGAAATTTATATATAACCAAATATTTAATAATTAATTAATTAATTAATGATAATCAATTAACCAACCATTTTAATACACATATGAATTCACAATTCCTAATATTACTAACATAAATAGTAAAAATCCTTAAAAATCATTTTTAGTCTATTTTAATAATAAACTAAATAATATCAGAATAATAAATATATATTATATATATATTTTACAGAAAATGAATTATTATCATTAAACTATTTATTAAATAACTAGTTAAATAATAACAATAAGTACTTAATAATTCTAAATAAATCCAAATAAATCACCACCAACGTTAAATTTAATCATTAAAACTAAATTCACAGTAGTAACACAAAATTAATAATTATTTAAATCAATAAATAATTATTACACAATTTATTACATAAACCTAAACATGATTTTCCAAATTACTTTTAAGTCTTAAAAATTCGTAAATATATTTAAAATACATAAAATAAATTCCTAAATACCCTATTTACACATTTCTAACAGAATCTTATCACTTCACAAAATTACAACATTTATATAATTAATAACAATTAATTATATAATATATTCAACTTATGTAATAAATCTAGAAATTATCCGACTAAATCTAAATAATTATAAATAATAATAAATAAATATTGGAATTATTTTTATACAGAATAATATACTATTAAAAAACTTTTCTATTCAAACAATATTATTTAATTACTAACCAATTAAATAATATAAATTGAAAACGGTATTTAATAATTAGTTTGATTAATACAAAACTTCCAAGAAAAACCTAAATAAAATATTTAAAAGTACCAAAAAAATACTGGAAAAATTTCCATAATTTACTTTATAATTAAATCTATATTTTCCATATAAATTATATTATTTAATTATTTACCAATTAAATAATATGCATCAAACGGAATTAATTAAACAGTTTTAATTCACTGTTTTTCACATAAAATAATTATAAATTTAATTCTAAAAATTCTGGAACAATTATTTTAAAATACTATATTAATTATACAAACTTTTTCATGTACAAAGTTTTATCTAATTCGTGATCAAAATATTACATAAAAATTAAAACAGTAAACACATTTAATTAATTACTAGCATTGAAACTTCATAATTAAATATAAATAAATACTAATAATTAATATTAATTCATACAAAAATTAGGGTAGAACCCCTATATAATTACCAATGATTTCCTACATTTAGATCTAATTATTCATCCATTTATTCATCATAACGATCAATACAAAACTGAATAATCAGAATTTAAATACTAAAACTTGGTTTAAAGCATGCTAAGAGGATTTAATCCACGTGACAGCGCCACGGGGGGGTCGGGGTTACCTCGCCACGCCGCAGGGGGGTGGAACGCCGCAAGGGGGCCGGCCGGGCTACAGTGCGCGCGGGGGGGCGTCGGCTGCTACACGCGGGCGCGGGAAGCGCCGCGTCTCGTCGTCGACGGCGGGGCTCCGGGTGAGGGGGAAGGAGATAGGCGCGGAAGAGGAGGAGGGGCTGGTGGTTTGATGGGGAGAGGTAGAGTTTGTGTGGAGGCAAGTTTAGGGTTAGGGTTGAGAGTGATTAGGTTCTCCTATAAGAATATATATATGGGAATGAGATCCAAATGAATAGGTCCCTAATGGGTTGGGCCTAGGTTACGGTTAAATTAAGGATTGGGTTTAGTTGCTAAAAATTTTAACACCAAAACTATTCAAGCTTATATATATAATCTAATAGTAAACCAATAAATAGTAACACTATATATATATATATATATATATATATATATATATATATATATATATATATATATATATCATATACTTCTAAACTTTATCAATAATTTAATAATTAGTGTAAAAGCATTTATTTAACAATTAACATTATTTAGTAACAAATAAATATTAATAAAAATAAAAAAATATTTTGAGGGGTTTTACAACTATGTCCCTCGAAGTACTCATGGGTAAGCTACTCACTCATGAACTGGAGCTACAAGATTTTGAAGAGCCTGCACCAAAGGAGAAGACGATCGCTCTCAAGGCTCAGCACAGAAAAGCTACTGAAGGTGACTCAGACAGCAGTGGATCTGACGCTGAAGATCAAGCACTCATAGCAAGGAAGTTCAAAAGATTCGTGAGACATGAGAAGAGAGTCAAAGAGAACAATAGCAACAACTGGTATCAAGAAGATGCTGTCTGCTATGGTTGCAAGAAGAAGGGACACATGAAGAAGGATTGTCCCACAAACTCATCATCAAGCAAGAAGAGCAACAGGTATGAAAAAGGGAACCTGAAGAAATCAACATCTAGGAGATATGCCAATACCAGCATATGGCATGAAAGTGAAGCCAGCGACTCAGAAGACGAACAATCAGAAGATGCTGCAAACGTATGCTTTATGGCATCCGATCAGGTACCTACTGAACCTGTAGTTGATACTTATGATGACTTCACCTTTGAGCAATTAAGAGATGCCTTCAGTGACCTGATGACTGATTACAGGAAACTGCGTAGCAAGTACCAGACCGCTAAGAAGGTACTTAAAGAGTACAAAGGTAAAATAGGTAGACTTACCGACCTACTAGCTGAGGTTAGAAATAATGTTAGTGAGTCTGGTGAGTTTTCTTCAACAAAGCTCTTATTACACGAGACTACCAAGTCATCTGAAGAGAAAGACAAAATTATTGACCAACTCAAGGAAGAACTTTCTATAGAGAAGAAAAGTCTTCGATGTGCACAAATCAGAATGGAATCACTCACTTCTGATTATACTAAGTTGTATGACACTTCCAAAAGATTGGAAATTAGGTTAGGAAAACAGCCTGAGCCTGCTGCTTTCTACCCTAACACGTGTCACTTACCGAAAAATTGGAACATTCCCAAGCCAAACACTGTCAGACCTAACCCTATCAAACCTTTACCCCAAAAGATTAAGCCCAAACAAGATTATAGGTATGCTTTCTTCTATACTAGAAAACCTAAACCTACCAACCATGCACACCACTCAGCTTTCAACACTCGACATGCACAATGTCATTATTGTGGCCTCATTGGTCATATTTCATCTGCATGTAGAATGAGAAAGCTTGTTGATTTAAATGTTTATGTTTGGATACCTAAAGCTAACAATTCAGGACCCTACAAGAAATGGGTACCAAAGGTTTCATCTGCAAACTGTTTTGTAGGTGGAACACCCTTCACATGCTAGAAGCAAATGGATCTTTGACAGCGGTTGCTCACGGCATATAACCGGTGACGCTACCCTATTTGCAACACTGTCGAAGAAAAAGAAGGAAGGCTATGTCTCCTTCGGTAATAACTTGAAAGGGTATATTATTGGTATCGGTGATGTTGGTAAGTCTCCCTATCCTGTGATTAAGGATGTCTGTCTGGTTACCGAGTTGAAACATAATCTACTCAGCATAAGTCATCTAGCTGATCATGATTATGGCATCAACTTTGGCAAAAATAAATGTACTATAGTTGATAGCTCAACTGGTAGTACTATCTTTGAAGGTATCAGGAAAGACAATATATATGTTTTCTATTTGTTAGAAGAAACTAACATTTCAGGTAGATGCCTAATGGCCAAGAGTGATGAGAGTCATCTATGGCATATGAGACTCGATCACGCTAATATGGATACGATCTCAAGATTATCCACAAAGAAGCTAGTACGCGGTTTACCGGACATTACATTCAAGAAGGACTCGGTATGCAGCCAATGTGAAAAGAATAAAGCTACCAGATCCACATTCAAGTCAGTAAACGCATTATGTACTACTAGACCTCTACAATTGCTTCATATGGACTTATTTGGTCCTAGCAGAGTTGCTAGCCTCGGAGGTAAACTTTATGCTTTCATAATTATAGATGATTTCTCTAGATACACGTGGGTATATTTCTTGACACGCAAGAATGATGCATTATCCGAATTTGTCACCTTTTGCAAGAAGGTACAGAATGAAAAAGGTTACATGATCACTCGCATAAGAAGTGATCATGGAGGCAAATTCGAGAATGCTGATTTTGAGCAATTTTGTGACACACACGGTTTTGTACACGAGTTCTCCTGTCCTAGGACTCTACAACAAAATAAAGTTGTGGAACGTAAGAACAGAACTCTAACCGAAATGGCCAGAGTGATATTAAATCAGTTTAGTCTACCCAAATATTTTTGGGCTGAAGCTGTCAACACAGCTTGCTTTGTACTCAATAGAGTTCTAATTCGACCCAAATCGAAGAAGACTCCTTTTGAGTTATGGTTTGATAGAATTCTATCTGTTTCATACTTTAGAATATTTGGCTGTAAATGTTTTATTCTTAATACAAAAGACAATTTGGGAAAATTTGATGAAAAGGCCGATGAAGGTATATTTTTAGGTTATGCGGCCAAGAGCAAAGGATACAGAGTCTTCAACAAAAGAATCATGATCATCGAAGAGTCAATCAACGTCACCTTTGATGAACTAAATCAGATGACGATTGATGACAATGACGAAGATCCAACTGTACCAAGCTCAACGTCAGCTGAACCTCAACCAAACTCTGTACTAGCTGAACCTTCTAGAGAAGATCCAAGAACCAGCTATCTTCAAAATCTTCTAAAAAGGTTGAAATTTACAGCTGATCATCCAAAAGATTTGGTAATTGGTGATATTACCAAAGGAGTAAGTACTCGTACATCCAGTAGAGATATTGTTTCTAGTGTTGCATTTATTTCACAGCTAGAACCCAAAACTATTGATGAAGCATGTAGTGATAGCTTTTGGATAGATGCTATGCAAGAGGAATTAAACCAATTTGAACGGAATCAAGTTTGGGAACTTGTTCCCAGGCCTATTGATCATCCGGTCATTGGCACCCGTTGGGTATTCCGAAATAAACTAAATGAGAATAGTTTAGTGACTCGTAATAAGGCTCGACTCGTAGCTCAAGGATACAATCAAGAAGAAGGTATCGACTACGATGAGACTTATGCCCCAGTTGCGAGATTAGAATCCATTCGCATGTTATGTGCATTTGCATGTTTTTATGATTTCAAACTTTTTCAAATGGATGTCAAGAGTGCTTTTTTAAATGGTTTTATAAAAGAAGAAGTTTTTGTAGCACAATCTCCAGGTTTCACGGATTTCAAAAACCCTGATCATGTTTTCAAGTTGAAGAAAGCCTTATACGGTTTAAAACAAGCCCCTCGTGCTTGGTATGATCGTCTAAGCTCTTTTCTACTTGACAACGGTTTTTCAAAAGGCAAGGTTGACACTACACTGTTTATTAAGTCTTTTAATGGCAAACTTCTTTTAATTCAAATCTATGTTGATAATATTATATTTGGATCTATTGATGAATCTCTGTGTCAAGAATTTTCTAAGTGTATGCAAAATGAGTTTGAGATGAGCATGATGGGAGAGCTGAAATTCTTTCTCGGATTGCAAATCAAACAAACTGATAATGGGACATTTATAAATCAAGCCAAGTACACAAAAGACTTGCTAAAGAAGTTTGATCTGGACAATGTCAAACCTATTGGCACTCCAATGGCAACTTCAACAAAGCTTGATTCAGATGAACAAGGCAAGCCAGTCGACACACGTAAGTATCGAGGTATGATTGGTAGTTTACTTTATTTAACTGCTAGTCGTCCAGATATAATGTTTAGTGTTTGCCTGTGTGCACGTTTTCAAGCTAACCCAAAGAAATCACATCTGTCCGCAGTTAAGCGTATCTTTCGATACCTTAAGGGCACTTCTTCTGTTGGCTTGTGGTATCCCAAAACTAAGTCCTTTGACCTTATTGGTTATTCGGATGCAAATTTTGCTGGATGCAAAGTTGATAGAAAAAGTACCAGTGGCACATGTTATTTCTTAGGCAAGGCTTTAGTCTCATAGTTTAGTAAAAACAAAATTCTGTAGCCCTATCAACAACAGAGGCTGAGTACATCGCCGCAGGACGTTGTTGTGCTCAGATTTTGTGGATGAAACAAACCCTAGAAGACTATGATTTATTTTACACACATATTCCCATTTTCTGTGATAACACGAGCACTATTAATTTGACTAAGAATCCAGTATGTCACTCTCGTACTAAACATATCGAGATTCGACATCATTTTCTTAGAGATCATCATCAAAATGGAGATATAAACTTTGTGTACATAGATATTGAAAATCAACTAGCTGACATCTTCACTAAACCTCTAGCGGAAGATCGTTTCAATTATTTACGTCGAGAATTAGGAATTTTGGACGTCAATAATATTAATTAATTTTGTTTTGTGATTATATATCATTACGTAAAAACTGTGTTAGAGACAAGCCAATAAAGAGTCTGTCTGTCACCACAACTACGGTTGAAGCGAAGCGGTACTTAAGAGTTCCCCGGTGAACCTCCGCCAGCTGGGACAGTACTCCTACAGCTAATCTGAAATAGTCGCTGTGTAACGACATTTAATCCATAAAATAATATTAATTATGTTAATTGGAGTTGAAATGACTAATCTTTGAATTAAATATTTGAAATAAGACAATGAAAAAGAATGGCTAAAATCAACTTTAAAGAACCCTAGGCGAATTCGGCCAGAGCTCTAACCGAATTCGGCCCGAGTTTGGTTGAGGGTATCAAGTTATATATACAGAACCCGAGCAGCCCTTCTTCTTCATTGCTTCCAAACTAATCACAACAGCAGCAGCAGCCGCGAAGGAGCCCCGAACCCTAGCTTTTCACCACCCTCATTCTTCCCATCCAAGTGGTGAAATCAATCCGATTCGTGAGGAGTTCGTCGTTCTCTTCGACATACTTTGACTTCGGGAGGTATAACCCCATCTTTCTCCACTTTTTAATTAGTGCATTTTTATTTCAATTTGCACAAATGGCACCCAAATTCAATCCATCAAAGAGGAA
Source organism: Iris pallida (assembly GCA_029216955.1). Lineage (NCBI taxonomy): Eukaryota > Viridiplantae > Streptophyta > Magnoliopsida > Asparagales > Iridaceae > Iris > Iris pallida. The sequence goes on along the minus strand of JANAVB010024597.1, from coordinate 8,883,520 downwards.
GAAGACGAACCCTAGTGAGGAAGGGTCATCTTCGCATCCGCATACGGATTCCCTCTTCTCGCCGGTCCAAACGAGCGACGGTGCGTTCGACGGGTTTTTCTTTCAAACCCTAGACCAAGCACTACTGTGGTATGGAGACTTCTCCATGAGATCCATATGCACAGGCGCTCCAGTCAAATGGACTGTATTTCCTGATCATCGTCATTTCTTTGAGGCATTAGGGTTACATCTTTTTGTTAAAATTTGCTTCCCTATAGCAACTAATGCCATTAGATTATTTTATTGCAATCTCATATTAAACACTTTTGATGTGAGCACTCGTGTTGGAGGTATTGATTTCAATTTCAATGATGACCTCTTAGCGAAGATCCTTGGTATCCCTAACGAAGGTGAACCGCTAGTTGACATCACTGAATTTGATTTTTCCGAAGGCACGACACTCGCCAGTTTCAAAGCGGAACTCTGTGCACCTGATAGAGTACGCTCTGGAAAGTTCAAGGCTAACAACCTGAACTTGTTTAACTATGAATTGCATCACATCATCTATTCCACTATCCTTCCAAAATCTACTTCAAAGGATGATGTGACTTCTCTTGAGCTGTCCGCCATGTACCACATTCTTAAGGGGATTCCATTTTCAGCCCCTAAGACCATGATTCAGATGATGGGTCATTGTCGTGCAAGAGATAGAAATCTCTCTTACGCGATGATTCTCCCACGCATCTTTCAGCGCTTCGATATCGATCTGTCGACTTGTACTCAGGACCCTGAGCCCAAGTTTCTTCAGTTATCTCGTCGTAGCATGACTGCTTCAGCTCCACCTACTGCTCCTCCTACTGTACCTCCTCCACCACCTCATCAGTATGCCATGATATTTGAGGGCATACATCAGCATTTATCTGCTTTGCACGTCTCGATGACGGATATGGCTCACGAGCGTGAGTTTCGCGACGTCACCCGCTATCAGGCGATTGCAAACTCCTTAGCTGATCTTCGTTTCGCCCAGACTGGTCATTCAGTCGGTTCCATCCCTAGAGATCCAGCTTTCTCTGGTTACCGCTGTGAGGATGAGGTTGTTCATGCCTACTTCCAGCCCGGTAACGCCTATGATTGGTACCGTCCTGACCGTGCTCCACATCGTGATTATGTTGGTGAGTTCTATGCTGGCGCCCCTCCGCATCCTTCTGGCGCTGGTACCTCTGGAGCTGGTACTTCAGGACATGCTGGTCGAGCTGCTGATGATGATGATGAGGATTATGATGAGGAGATGTGACTATATGATTTTGAGTGATATTTTATGATGCACTTGGAAATGCTCCGACATTCCAAGTTATTATCAGTACTTTTTTATTAGCACTTTTTAGTATGCTTCAGTACTCTTTTCTTTCATAGACATGTTTATTATGCCTCAGTTTATGGCATTCAGTTTATTTCAGCACTATGTTTCAGTTTCAGTTTATGATAGCTCTATTTCTTATATTGCTTCATTCTTTATAACTGCCTGTGAAATTATATACCTGTGATGATTTTTTACAATACATGCCTGTGATATTTCTCCAGTTTTATGCCTTATTTCTTTTATATATGTTTTCTCACTATTTGTTACTTATGCATTTGATTGCGGAGGAGCTTTATCTTTTGCAATTATTTTGCTAAGTGACAAAGGGGGAGAAAATTAAAGATCTAACATTTTTTTTGAGATAATACAGGATATGAACAATTTCTACTTTTTGATATTTTGAACAAGCTTAATGTTATATCATTCATAGTTTGTCAATTATCAAAATGGGGGAGATTGTTGGCCCATTTGGTCATATGGTCAAACCTGATTTTAATAATTCAATAAACTCTGTCTGGATATACAAAGCTAATCGGGACATCTCGGACTCTTGCACATGATCAAGAATGGCTATCCACTGAATTTAAGACCGAAGATCTGTTTGCCTACTCGAGTCTGTAATTTCTTATGCAATGTATTTTTATTTTATTTGAGTCTAGGAATATGTTGTACACCGAGTCGTACTAGCAAATAGGCTATCTCTCAATGAGTTCAAAATGTTTTTAAAATGACCTCTAAAAAAGGTTTACAAAAAGGTTTTCAAAAATCACCAAAAAACTTTTTTCAAAACCCTAACTAAACCCTGACTTAACCCTGACAGAACTCGGACCGAGTTCGGCCAGAGTTCGGTTAGTGGCCGTTGTGATTTTGAATCCTTGGAACTTGGTCCTCCTGTAGTTGCGGATTTGACCGATATTTGCTCATAGAGTTCTGCCCGAATTCTGTCAGAAGTCTGCCTTTGAAAGTCCTATAAATAGAGAAGGATTTCGATCATTTCAACTCACTCATTCACTTTCAATCTTCTCTCTATCTAAAGCTTTTAGTCTTTCAAAGAGTTTTCTAGAGCTTTCAATTTCAGATCCCAAGCCAATTACAATCCTCTAGTCGATTTGCCAGTACGGTACGGTCTAGAAGTTTCTGAGAGATTGTAATCAGAAGGCTTGATTGAAGAATACCCCTTCACATTTAAAGTTGGACGAGTTCTTCGTATCAAAGCTCGCGTTGTAGAAGTTGCAAGGACTTCGTAAGAAAACTTGCGATTTTTCCAATAGTGGATTCAACTGGTAGCAAGAGTTCTACCGACTGGATTAGTCCTCAACAGAGGGATACCAGTATACATCGCTGTCTTTGCGTTTGCTCTCTTAACTCTGTCTTTACTTTATTTCAGTTGTGATTAATATTCTGTGATTGTGCTGCTAACATTTTTTAATTAGCATTATTCCGCTGCCAACTCTATTCACCCCCCTCTAGAGTATTACGCTTTACTATTTCGTTCCTACAGGTCATACCCATGCGAGGTGTGATACAGTTTAGGATGAAAGGAAAGCTGAGCGCGAGATTCGTTGGACCCTTCGAGATTTTGGAGAAGGTAGCCTCAGTGGCTTATCGACTTACACTACATCCGGCTCTGGCTGATGTACAAGATGTCTTCTATGTATCCCAACTGCAGAAGTACGTGCATGATCCAAGTCACGTAGTGAACTTTGATCAGTTGCAGCTGAGCGCTAACCTATTCTACACTGAAGAGCCTATCCAGATTTTGGACAGGAAAGAGAAAGTTTTGCGGAATCGGACAATATCCTTGGTCAACGTACTATAGCGGAACCATGCTGTCGAGGAGTCAACGTGGGAACTAGAAAAGGAGATGCGGGTGAAATACCCCTCGCTGTTTGATAATTTTGAGGTAGGACTTTTGCCTTAAGTTTCGAGGACGAAACTTTTTCTTAGTGGTATATTATGTAGTGTCCCGCTCCTAGCGGTTCACTATGTAAGGCTTGTGGTTTGGTTAACTCGGTCGGAACCGAGTATTGGAGAAACTTACCGTCGGCACCGAATCGATCACGGATAAGTGCATAAGAACCTTTCCAACTAATGCATTGGTTTCTCTTAAAATGCATCCAAGAGTTTTCTCTCGACGTTTTATTGCTGGTTTTATTGCTTGGTTTTGATAGATGCTTTTCTGAATGATTTTTGATGATTTGATTCTTGTCCATTTTCATCGATTTGCATAGCATTCATTCTTGAGAATTCTAAGAGGAGAGAACATAACGAGACGGAATATTAACCAAACTTTTGTTGCCATTGTAGACTGACGCGTGACGGAAGGCTAAGCGTGCAAGTGTTCCTCTCTCTCTCTATGATTCTCTAAATTTGTGTACGTGGATCTCTGTGGTGGTATTGTCCCTCTCGCTATTCCTTCATGCCAACTAAATAATTGTCTTGTAACATCCGTTGATCGATATTATGTTGCTAATGTCACAAGTCAATACCACTAAGAAGCCAGAGAATGAAATGTAATGAATTGATTATACTATTAACAACATTGAGATTTTGCTCGTCCCTTTGAACATGGAAATAAAATGAATTGATGCCTATGATGGTGGAATATGAAATGTTGAGAATGAATATGTGCCTAGTACTTCAATATTCTATGCATACTATATTTGTTGAGTCGGACACACATTCGCATGACAGTGGACAACTTGTATACAAGGGGGTGACTGCTTCCTCGGACGGTATGCCTAGCGCTAGGGCCGATCCGACCATGGAGGAAGTAAAAATGTACTTTAACGGTATGTGGTGTCGGGACATTTCATTAGGTCTTGTAACCCAAGTGAAATGGCGCACCGATTACCTTTCGAAGTCCTATACGGCAACGTCTGAAAATGGTGCACTAACACCAATGGTCATGTTGTAATGACGTATGCTAATCAATATCTTATGCAGGGGTGGTAAGTATATTATTATTATCCTGTATCTTATGCAGAAAAGCTGGATTCGACCAATGGTAAAGTAAACATGGTTTCATGAAATTCCATGTTGCCTTAATTGTGATTCATTCTAAATGTTGCCTGTTCCTAATAAGTTCATATCTTTAAAATAATTGTCATTAATAAAATGTTGGTTTAGCTGAGTGCGCCAACGGGGCTCACCAGCGCATTTTTATAATGTGCTGACCCCTCCTTCACAGGTACTGGAGAAGGCTCAGGCGCACGACCGAACTAAGGCTTTCTGAATTGTTACTACTTTCAAGTTGTTTTCCCTAAAGACACACAAAGTATTACGGAGTTTTCAAAGATGACTGCTTATATTTTAAAGTACTAAAGGGACATGATGTATAGAATGAGAAGTTATTTTATGGCAGTCTATCAGTTGTACTTCTTTTCATGAATCAATGTAGCCGAAAAGGTATTTTAATTATTATCGAGAAAAGTTGTATTCTGACTATAATTATCAATAAAATGAGTATTTCTTCTTCCTATGTTGTGTCCTCAATGTTTCTGAAATGTGGCTGGGTTTCAAATGTTTCTAAATGACATAACAGTGCACGTTCTTGCCTTGTACAAGTGCAACACCAGACTTGTATGACATCATGCCTTAGCGAGGACGAACGATTCGGCACGAATCGAAGCGAGGACGAAAGATTCCCCGAATCGGGGTGTGACAGATCTTTTCTAGGGGATAGCTTCTTCCCGAGTTGAAATCGCTAATGACAGTGTTGGTCGCCGCTAGCCGGTGCATAGGGATGTCGAGGAGTTGAAGCAAGCTTTTCGAGATAATGCTTATTGACGAGCCAGGATCGATGTGCATCCGATCCACCTTGATATCGCCTATGTATCCAGTATAGTACAAGGGGCGATCATGCAAGTTGGTCTTGATTAACATGTCATGTAGGGTGAACACAATGTTGGACATTGCGTCTGCACAATTGCTGCCATGGAGATTTGTTGACGCGTATTCCCCTGTAGGCTTGACCTGGGCTAAGTAGGCATCAACATTCTGGAGTGCTTCGCTCAATGCGACACGAAGATTCTTGGAGAGCCTTAGGAGCTCGTATAACGACAACTTTGCTGGCATATTGGCCAGTTGTGCTAGTATGTCAAAGTTGTAAGGTCTCTCCAGCCCCTGAGGTGCATCTTTACGGAACGGCCTGTCAAAACGGGTTTCCTTCGGCTTGGATCTGTCTGCCGGCGAAGGCTGAGATGGCTCGGGAACATTAGTAGCAGGTAATGTTGTCGGCTGAGAGTCTTCTACTGAATTACCCAGAGTGGGTTGGACTTGTGCACTAAACCGGATAACAACGGCCGTCGCCTCCTCTGCTTCGGCTAAAATTGTATGACAGGATCTGGACTTCCTGCCATTCTTTTTGTTGGTTGAAGATGGCATCGCATGGGTAAATTCGGGTACTAAGTCTGGGTGCACCCACATGACCTCTCCTTGTGACGTGGTGGAAGGCACCAAGCCAGTCGTCTAGTCCTGGATAGATGGAAGATTAGTAACCTCCATCGTTGCCCGGGGGACAGGTATTACCCCGTCTTGAGTTTTTGTTGGAGGGAAGTCACCGAACTGAACTGATACCATATTAGCAGACATGGTAACTTCTTCGAAATCTAGCGACAGAGCTCTGGAGTCGATAAGATTCTGGATGTATCGCTTTAATTGGAAGTAGTCATGAGTGGAATGATGGACATAGCGGTAGAAGTGGCAATATTTTGGGTCCTCCATCTCCGCCGCTCGAGGCTCACGCCTTGGTGGAGGGAGTTGGATCCTATCCCCTTACAAGATCATGTCGAAGATAGGCTTGACATAACTATCTTTAAATGAGTAATTCACCTTGGGCCACTGAGCTTCTGCCTATTTTTTTGTTCAAGCTTTTTTGTCGTACTAGCAACCATGGCCTGTTTGCCATTGGTATCCCTATTATTGGTGGTGCCGCCACTATTGTTGTTACTGGAGGTGGTACCATGACATTTGCCTTTGTCCTCTCTATCTGGGATGTGTAATCCCAGCTGGCGAGCCTTCTATAACTTTGCCTCTGCATTGGTAGCGCTTATGATGAAGGTCGTCCAATCCCTGAACTGATCTTCGCCCATCCAGAGGCTGATTGTAGGTGTCACGACCCGCACCCGCTTTTCGGACGCGAGCTCGTGATCAAGCCAGCTACGTATCGAGCGGACTCCAGCCCGACTCGAATACGCAAACGCTGTCAAGGCTATGGTATACTGCCAAATCATGGCAAAACAAATCTATATCTCAATCCATCACTACAAGAAAAATGGCTTTTCTTGACGGTTTTTCCCCGTCAAGAAAGACTTTTCTTGACGGTTTTGGATCCGTCATCTAGGCCCCCGTCAAGAAAAGTCGACACTTTTCTTGACGGTTTTTTGTTTGTATCCTTGACGGTTTTAAACCGTCAAGAAACATGCGTTATCTTGACGGTTTTAAACCGTCAATAAAACAAACAAAAAACCGTCAAGAAAAGTGTCGACTTTTCTTGACGGGGGCCTAGATGACGGCTAATAACCGTCAAGAAAAGTCTTTCTTGACGGGGAAAAACCGTCAAGAAATTGTTTTTTGGTGTTTGCAAACCGTCACGAAATGAATTATTTTTTGACGTTTTTGCAACCGTCAAGTTAAAAACCGTCAAGGAATAAAAAAATTTGCCGTTTTACAACCGTCAAGATAAACATAATATATTCCAGAAATCCAATTACCAAATACACATAATTACACAGAATCCAATTCCAGAATCAATATATAATATCACAAGCATCACACAACTATAATACACAATTTTTATATTAAAAAATACGTTGTTCGTACATCCAAACATCCAACAAGTACATCCAACCACAAACACGTTCGTACACCATAAATATCCTAAATATTTATAGGAGTAAATTAACCAAAATATCTCTGAACCCAGAGCAGCATGCAACAAGTACATCCAAACGTCCAACCACAAACACGTTCGTACACCATATATACATATCCAAAACATATTTACAGGAGTAGATTAACCAAAATATATCTGAACCCAGAGCAGCATTTCCTTTAGGTTAATCTGCAAACAAGGTGAACATAACATTATAAGTCAGCAACACAACTGAAATTCAATCAAATTTTGAATGGACAGAACAATCTAGGGAGTACTCAAATGTTGCAGTAGTTTAAATGTGCAGGAAATCAGTTGGGGAAAAAAATATCTTACTAAAGTGAGACAGTTAAAATTTGAAAAGTATTAACTCAAGTTCAAATACTATTCGAGCTCTGAAAAGGTTGACAAATACAGAATGGGGGTCAAAAGTGGAGAAGCCTATAAACAAAAAAAACAAAACAAAACAAAATGAATGCATGAGAGTGGCATCAAGACAATAGGTATCAGCATGGACAAAATTATAGCTATTTAAATCCTTAAAAGTGAAGTATATCAAAGGCACAACTCAGAGGCATAATGGAGAAGCCTAAAAATAAAATTGGCTTCGTGGGAATAATATCAACAAGAACAGTCTCGAGTCAAGGGTATCTACATAGCAAAGGTGTAGTCCTTTAGTTACATTTATTGATAAATAAATGTAAACACTTCCTCATTTCCTTCATATTACAGTAATCATTGACACAATTCATGACAATTGCAAAAAAATAAATATATATGAGACTCCAATCCAAAATTTGTGTTTGAAATAAGGATATGACTAGCATGAATATTTAGTGGAGAATTGAGAGATTTGTGTTCTAATGGAGTATTAGGCAGAAGAGAGCCTGTTTTCTGGACTCCAGAAATAGCAGCAGCAGCAAGGTTTGTGGAAGGAGGTGAATTGAAAATCCATAATATTGTGATGGCTATTGTTACTTAACATGTCAATGTTGGTTTGCACATTAAGAATTAACATTAATATTTAGTTAGAATAGTAAAAATAGGGACGATACATCACCTTCTTATCAGAGCCAAATTCAATGATATCAGATGGGTGGAACCGAACTGGGAAATTTGGAGGCAATCGGCACTTCCTTCCTTTATTGCTGCAGATAAATGAAAAGTGAATTGTTTTTCTTAATGAAGATAATATCTGAATATACAGAGAGAAAATAAATGTCAGCCTAACTTCTGAATACTTACTCTGTGAGCCATATACCATGATCGCTATGCAAATCAGTCAAGTAGAATGCGTCGTCTTTGCAGCTGATATGAGCATGGGTATTCGCTACCTTAATGTAGAGAATATGTCAGCCAATGACAAGAAATACCTACAATCATATGTTTGATTCCAAGGGCAGTTTGGTTGCCTTTAAATAAAATATCATCCAACATTTGTTCTATGTAGCATTCATTGCTGTAGACTGTGTTTGCAAATCCAGTGATTGGTTAACTTCAAGTAACCTTATTATATTTATAAACTTCAGTGCTAGGATAGCTACAATTTGGATGCTGGCTTGCATATTTTACTTCTGTGAATAGTAGTTGTGTTGCCAAGACTTCTATAACATGTAAGAGATAAATAAATAAATATATAAATAAGAAAAAATGCATCCCTGTGCCATTAGGCTCACGCTAATGTAGGGTCCTGGAAGGGTCCAATGTACGCAGCCTTACCCCCATATATATGGAGAGGCTGTTACCACGACTTAAACCCGTATCCTCCAGGATACAAGCAATAACCCTAACCGTCACACTCTTATAATATGTAAGAGATGGAATGGGGAAAATGTTGCAACTAAAGTAGCTACATGCTAGACAATGATATGATAGCTGCATTTATTCCTCTCCTTGTATCAGATGCTGTTGTAAAGTGGTGTTTCAGTCATCCTTGCTGAATAGTATAGCATTTGGAAGGACCTTGCAACGCTTTTTTTTCCCTTCTGTAACTGGACGTACATACAGCAAACGAAATAGAAGTACCTCAAATACTGGAACATTTGTTGTATAACTACTTACAGCCGAACATAACACCTGAAGAGATTTGGGTAGAAATGAAATTGGCATATCACTGGCGTGTTGATTTCATTAAGGCAAATGGGTCTCAAGAAGCTTCAGTATCTATATAAGAAAAAAATAATATGGTGTCCTCACAATAACAATTCAGTTTAAATATAAAAATGTAAAGGTAAGAACTTCTTTTAAGACCAGGAAGGTAAATATTGCACGAGTTCTTATGCTCTTTATTGCTGCAAGCACAATCCTTATGGTAGTCGAGTAGAAAATTTACTATATATTCTCTGTTGAATGCAACTTGGGTGTGAATGCCCCTAAATATGTTTATATGAACCATCAGGATAGGACTCAAATAGATAATAACTGTACCCCTTCGGTATTGCAATCCCTAATTGTGAAATTTTTGTTTGCCAAACCCAACTAGTCCTGAACATTTTACTAGGAAAACAAACACAATCTTTTTGGGAATCCTGGAGTCAGAAAGTGCACAGTGGTATGTGGCTATGTGCTATGTAAATTTAAGCTAAAACACGCTTATGTCTATACATGCAAGGGCTAGTTGCATCTCGATCTAATATGACCTTGTGTCGATACCTGAAAGTTGCCAGCCTGTTGCCAGAACGGGTAAGATCTAATGAAAGAATTTATTCTATACTCTATAGAATCTAAACTTATTCTAGTATAAATAATTTGTATAGAAGATTCGACGTTTCTAGATATATAAGTATAAAATAAAATCTCCATAATGCTGGATGAACTCCAGGTGCATTGTTTCTCGTCTTACATAAGCTTATACATAGTGAACCAGCTTAACAAGAGAGGGAAAAAAAAAGTTGAGAAAATGGAGAGCCATAATACCTTGAATTTTCCTCCTAACCTGAGGAAAAGGCAATTCTATTAGCATTCTAGGCAATTCAACATGTGAAGAACTCTTGCAGTACATTAACCACAAGAGACAGTTAGTTCATTGTTTAGCTATGAAGAGAAGGATACATGAAGGCCTATAGAATTACCCAAAAATGGAAGGTCTTTGGTCGTATTTAGCCAGTCTAATGGGTCGTAAATCTCCATTTGCTTTACTAACTCTAGGTATAAGATACCATCTATTAACAAATGGGAATAACTTTAGTAAGCAAACAACAATTAGCATAATAAAACAAAGGCTTAATTTCAACTTGATACCCTCAACTATTCCACTTTTTCAACTTGATACCCTAAATTTAAAACTTGACAACTTGATAATTGTACAACTTAATACCCTACCAGTGTTAACAAAAAGTACTAGATGACAAAAATACTCCCATTCTCTCCTCCGCTCCCCCCACCCCCACCCCCCTTCTATCCTCGGCATCGGAGTTGACAACGGGAGGGGGAAGGATAGCAGGATGTAATAGGAATAAAGGAACCATGTCCGAGGCCCCTTAGTCCCCAGCTCTCTTCCAAGCCTTTGTAGTCCACCCCAACTCCTCCTTGTCAGTTCCCCCATCGCCATTTATTGAGATTCCATTTGAAATGTCTCGTATAGCTAGGAGTCAGGAGAACAACTCAAAATTCGAGTTCCACGCTGCTGTCAGAACCGGAGACAACTGGCTTCTTAGTGTTTGTCAAAAATCATTGATCTTATTTTTCTTAGCCACAATATTTATAGTTTTCAGCTTGTTGTAATTTTTTATTTTTTATTTTTCTGAAGTCAAGTGGCAGAGGGCGAACAAATTTAGTTTCGACTAGGACAATCCAATCCGGTGGGCCGGCCCTGACAACTATGTAGCTTTGTGTTGGACACTTGCGGTACACGGAACAAGCACCCAGAGAGCTCACTTTGTTCCGTGTTGCTGCATCTTATAGTATTGGTGTCATAAGTGCACATTTGTTCTTATGGATGTCGAGTGAATTGAGAGATTTGTGTTACTAACAAGCAGATCAAGCATGAATATAACCAAGATAGAACCAGAGAAGCTCCCATCTTTGGAAGTGATTCGGCTAGTTTCCATGACTAAAAAGAAACATGAACATAACTTTACTAATTGTACTTTGTCAAAGTGCAAAGAATCAAAAATTTTAAAAACACAGACCATCCAAAAGCTTTCCAACATCACTGGGAAACAATGCAGACCAAAGCAGGACTTATTGGCCGGGTAAGAACAGAGTAGTAGAACATGTGTTACAAGGCAGGTTACATTGGTCTAAAACCCAAAAAATTAAACACTTGGAGCTAAAATTTCAATTTCTTACTGAGACCAAGTAATTATTAAAGAGAAGTAGGAAGCTTCACCTGATCCGTCACGACGGGGTGGGGATCTGCGACGAAGGTGGGAATCTCGTACACGAAGCAGTTGGGAAGGCTCCCGAGCGGCCGATAGCGAGGTTGTGGTCGTCGATATGGGACATACGAAGTAGGGTGTAGGCGGCGTTCTCCTTGGAGGCGGGTGTGCCAGACTCCCACGATCGATTGGCATACGCCCTCTCCAAGTCGAAACATGGAAGAATTTGAAGGAAAAATTAGGATTTCACCTTTGATGTCAGAAAAAATTAGGGTTGGGGAAGATCGAAACCCTAACCTGAGCTCCGGTGCTCACGATATGCCATCGGGGGAAAATTCAACAAAAAGGGAGGAGGAAGAGGAAGAAGAGGGGAATGGAGATGAAGAGGATGAAGAGGAGAAGGGAGATGTAGAGTTGAGCTCTCCTTCTCCATCGGCTGGTGGATGAGAGAGAAGGAAAAATATAGAGGAGAGGAAAGTATCGAGAAATAAATAGAATGAGATTGGTATGACAAACGTCAATATAAATCTACAATAAAAAACAATTCAAAAAAATTACCAAAATGGCAGCTGAAAACAGCGCGCCAATTATTTTAGGCATATATTAGTTGACGGTTATTACCGAACCGTCACTAAATAAAATGATGTTTCTTGACGGATTCCCTAAAACCGTCAACTATTATCCTGTAAGATAGCTAAATTAACATAAAATAAGGCATTTCTTAACGTAAGGCTAAATCCGTCAAGATATGCCATTTTCTTGACGGTTTTTCACGACCATCAACTTATAAACCGTCAAGAATCGTCATTTTTCTTGTAGTGCATAATAAGAGTATAAAACATGAACAAACACTATGGGTCGTGGTCTGCAGCCTACTAGCATAAATGTCCGATAAGACTCAAAGAATATAACTAGAGTCTCGAAAGTGAATCAATAAACAGGATAACTCGTGATAAAGAATGTAAAGCACGAAAGGATAACAAACTTAATAATGATACCTGAATCCCACAAGAACCGCAAATCCTCCGCCATCCAGAACTACTAGCTAACTCCATGCAATCGCTAAGCCTCAAGAGATCATCAGGTCCTCAGAGGACATAGCAAGATACATAATATACATGCCTATCTAACAGTTTTATCATGCGCAAGTGGATAAACAAGAAAAACAGGAACACAACAATGACTACGAACACAAACACGAACATGAACAGGAACACGAACACGAATACGAATACGAACACGAATACGAACACGAATACGAATACAAACACTGGAACAACTACGTATAAATGAACTGCCGGATGAACGATACACGAGATCAATGGAAGAACCAAACCCTCATCCCGAGTGTGGACTCACGGGTTTGAACTAAGCACTAACCCTCGTCCCGAGTGTGGACTCTCTGGTTAGCTCACGGTAAGACACCCTCGTCCCGTGTATGGACTCTCTGGTGTAATTGGTCAACCCTCGTCCCGAGTGTCGACTCTTTGGTGCCAATGATCACGACAAACACCCTCGTCCCGAGTGTGGACTCTCTGGTACACCAAATAACCCTCGTCCCGAGTGTGGACTCTCTGGTTGTGTAAAATGATAATCAAGGCTATGACAGTTTACTACACGCACTCGTTCTATGACACGACTCAAGCAAGGTACTGGTGAGAACTCAAAGCATGAAACACAAGGCCAAACATGAACACGGCTATAAATAATAAAAACAACTCTACGAAAAATAACACGAAAAGTACATGTCCATAAATAATCCAAGACAATAAAATGAAAGGAACTGCATGTAGGTAAAACTGTAGAAGAAGGCAAGGTATACTTACCTGTGGTCCTTGTACAAACCGTAGTCACAAGTCGAGGATGAGAGGATGCCGATCTAGGAGCTGTCAACCTATAACACATATCGCACCATGAACCGTGCACGAAAGCTATAAATCAATTCTAATGTTCTAGTTCTAAATTCATGGAATAGTGGCTAGTTGGGTTACTAATCTAATAATAATTAAATATGGAATAATTCAGTTAAAAACCTACTAATAATCTGAATATAATCTAAACATGCAAGTTTGGCCATCAAAAGTCATGTTTCCAATTTTGGAAACCATGGCACGCAAATCGAGATGTGTCGTTGACTATCTAGTCAAATGCTGTGAACTCTAGATTTTGAATATGCACCTTGGTAAATTTTAGCACTACGAGTGCGCTGGAATCAACCGTTCCGCAAAATCATGCTTTGGTCAAAAGATGTCGTCGTTATGGCTAATCGTGACCAAAACGGTGATCAACCGATCAATTCTGAGTTCAACAGAATAACTAAAATACTAGATGAATGAATTAATTTCAGGAAAAAATATATGTCGTAGAGCTCTGTGTTTTCTAAAACTTCAAACGGTTCGTGATTTTGATTTCTGGTTCTTCCGGAATCTCGAAAACACCAAAATGTGTCAAGTTTTGGACAACCGACACTCTACGAATTTTCCAGAAATTTGGGAATAATATCTATGAAAATAAATTACATATTCAAAAATTTTACCTCAATACGAATCCAACAAAAAAAATGGCGCATGAAAATCACGTCGGAGTTGACGGCAATCGCTTCGGGAAGTCGGAAACCCTAGATGAGTTCTCCCACAAAAAGTTGCTGAAATTTCTAGGTTTAACGAATATAATAATATATATATAGGAGAGAGTCGGTGAGATGCTGGGCGCCGACAGGTGGGCCCAGTGCTGACTGTACAGCTGACTGTATAGATGACTGTGTAATTAGTTAATTTAAATGCAGAAATCGTTAAAAACTCATTTTAACTCCAAATAAATATCAGAAAAATCCAAAAAATTATAGAAAATTACAGAAAATACATTTAACCTTCTAGAATATAAATAAAAATGTTTTATCTCAAATTAGTCCTAAATGGCCTCATAATAAATATTATAAGCCTTTAAAAATATATAAACCTTAATGAAGAAATATTTAAATATTGCCAAAAATTATGAAAAAATTCTAGAAAATATAAAATAGCATAATGAACCCTAAAAAAATATTTGGGGTCAATATATGCTCATAGGCTTGCACAGTAAATTCTAGAAGTCTTAGAAAATAGGTTTTTCCTATATTTAATTATCTAAAAATCCCAGAAAAATTGTAGAAAAATACAAAAAATATATTTAACCTAATAGAGCCTGAAGAAAAATACTGGGTCTCAAAATAGTCACAAATGGCCTCAAAATAAATTATGAAAGTCATTCATAAATATAAATCTTCATAGAATAAATATTTAAAAATATATAAAAATGTCTAAAAATTATAATAAAATATAATATAGCTATAGAATGCATATAGACCCTATCTAGAGATCATGTGACCACAAGATGGTCATAACTCACCTGTGGGCTTAGTCACAACTCCAATGATCATAGAAAAATTAAATGTAAACTAATCAAATAAAAATATATCACAAAAGTTTGGGAAAAGAAGTTACAGTAGGGAGCAACTTTTTCTGGCAGATTTCAATCAAGGAGCTTTTGGGATTGCCTTGGGGTTATCTCATCACGGTTTGGCAAAATTGCTCGATATAGTTCCTTGTTAGATCTCTCTCTCCCTGAGCGACGTCCATGAGAGACGACATTGTTACATCATGTCCTACTTCGTAGAACCTTTCCAGGAACATGTGTTTGAAGCCGTTAAAGGAATGGATGCAATTGTCCGAAAGATTACGGTACCAGTCGAACGCGATCCCCTCCAATGCTCCGATAAATAATCGTGTGAGGATGGCGTCACTATGCTGTAAATGGTCTGTTGTGACCTCAAAATACGTCATGTACCGGCTGGCATAGGTCTTCCCATCATATGAATCGATATGAAACGGTTTATACCATGGTGAGAAAGAAACATCTCTCCATGCAACGGGATATGACTACCGTATTTTGAGGTCGTAAAAGGAGTCTCGGGCATTGAACATTGCTCGAAGCTCCTGGACTTCCCTTCTTGCCTTCCTGGCTTCGTCTGCAGCTGAGGGAGTGGATACTCCAGGAGGATTGTCGCCCAGAGAAGGAGCGATCGTGTTTGAGTCCGTGTTGACTGCAGATCCCAAGCTTGTTTGTCCAGGCATCCTTGCTGGTTGAGTCGGCAAGGCAGCTTTGATTTCGTCCACTGACTTGACCAAGGATAGGAGCATGGCTTCAAGTACCTCAAGACGTTATCGATCTGTAGGTCCTTCATGATCATCTTCTGCCATAAACACTGTCCGCAGGTGGGGAGAGACAGATGGGACCGTAGAGGATGTGCTTTCCGTGTCGTACCCTCGTACAGAGAAATTGTCGTGGAATGTCGGAATGTCCTCCTCCTCGGATTCGGAAGGGGTGCCACCCCCTGTGCAGGAAGCTGCATCGTCTTGGCGAAGGCGGTCACCCTCGGGGATGTCCAAGTCTGTTGCATAATTCCAGTGGATCGCTACTCCCATCCTCTTGGAACATCGGGTTATCGCATACGTTGAGGGGACTGCTACCCCCAGCTTCATCTACCCCCAAGGAGGTCGAGGATGCACCCCCGGGTGTTGGAAGCTTCTTTCTGGATCTGTTGCCTAGGTAGACACCCCATGTGGTTGTCGCGACAATTCTCTAGATGAGAGTTTCCTTGCAGTGCTGGCTGAGATTGTCGGGCTGGAGGAGCCTGTCTTCTTTTCTCCCTTGCCGGCAGGAATCTTCCGAGTTGAATTATAGGAAGCAAAAGGAAATTCCTCGTCTCCCGAAATTTGTATATGTTTCTCGAGTTGTCGTCGGACAGGTGCTGCCTGGTGCAGTCGTTGGAAAATGGACTGTCGATCTTCAGGTGTTGCCGTCTTGTTGCCGCAGCAGCTGATGATGACTTGGGTACAATGATGTCCTGAAATGGGCTTATCACATGCCAAGGTTGCTTCTCTCTCCTTGTATTTGTGAGTAATCACCTCTCGCAAGTCGATAACAAATTGATCTACCTTTGCTTCTAATTTGTGGACTCGGGTATCCCGAGCACACGGGTGCGTAGGTATCATGTTTGTTTCCTAATCCTAGGCTAGTAAAAGTACTTGCTCTCGATCGTTGTAGGAAGACTTTTGGGACCAACCCTGTCCGTTTTCCCTGGAGGGCTGGGCGCGGGTGGTTTTGTACAACTTTCCATCAGGAGCCCGCATAACAGTTAACGGTGCCCGCTGACGGTCAGCAGCTTGGACAGTTGACTGGGCTTGTTGGGCCTGCACTGCCTTAGACTTCTTCGACTTAGCACCCGAAGGCGCATGGTAAGAAGAGTCCAGATTGGAATATTCTCTATTCTCAATAGGCCGCATGGGGTCGGGTCCGCATGAGAGACGATTGAAAACAAAGCTTCGGACAGGGCCGCATGGTGCAGCCTGTCTGTGGCCAGGATTGGTCGTCGCATGGGCTATCTGTATGCGGCCAGAGTTGGCTGCCGCATAGGCAGACTGCCCATTTTTATTATGCGGCCTCTTCTTCGTCCGCATGGATTTTTGTTGTGCCCCCAAAAGCTCAATATCGTAGTGTTTTCCTTTGCTGGTTTTGAGGATAGTAGGGTTCTTTGCGGTTGGAAGCAAGGCCGCAGGAGAGCTTTGATCACAATCTTGGGCCGCAGAAGGAGCTTCTTTGAGAACCTGGCGAGGGGCAACAGTTTTGCGCTTCGACGTCCTGCGGGTTCTCTTCGGGTTGGCTCGCTTCTGTGACGGGTTGGCGCTCCCTTCAGAGAGCATTTCTTCGAATGCTTGTTGGTCAAAACGAACCACAAGCATTTGCTACGTAGAGCCGAGTTTGGACGGTCGGATTGCGTTACCAACTTCTCATCAGAGGAGAAGGAAGTCCCCAGCAGAGTCGCCATCGTGTTTGCCATTAAAATATTAAGAACAAAAATTACAGATGAATTGAACTTGATTACAAACTCGCTTGTACAGAAAAAAGCCTAAAAAAAATCCTAAGAAACAATCTAAGTACAGTTGTTTAAATTTTTGGTTTTGGGGGTGACGATGGAGGCTCGGGAAAGTGTAGCAACTCTGCCTTACTCCTTGGACTATCAGACACAGTCTTTGCTCTTGAAGAAAATTGCCAGCCTTTGATTGCCAACCTTTAGCATGGGTGTGGTACCCTGCTATTTATAGTGATTCCTGCATAAAGCAGATTTTGGGCCATATAGAGGGCCACGTGGCCACGTGTTTGTAAAAACACACGAACTCGATCTTGGGTTGCCAGCTGGTAGGGGTTGTTGAGATTTCTTTGTTGTAACAAATCTGAGTGGTTGAGACTTGGTCAAATTGCCATGTGTCCCTCCCAACAAAGTAGAGCCTGAATCGTTTTGGCCGCATAGTGGCCTTAGGAGCCTTTCTTCTACGGCTCGGCTCCGCTTGGCCGCATGGGATCTTTCAGAACCTTGCTTCTGCGGCTTGGTTTCACTTGGCCGCATGGGATCTTTGAGGGCCTTGCTTCTACGGCTTGGTTTCACTTGGCCGCATGGGATCTTTGAAAGCCTTCCCTCTACGGCTTGGTTTCACTTGGCCGCATGGGATCTTCGAGAGTCTTCCCTCTGCGGCTCGAATCCACTTAGCCGCAGGGGGTCTTCGAGATCCTTGCTTCTGCGGCTCGAGTTTTCTTAGCCGCATGGGGTCTCCAAGAGCACTCCTTCTGCGGCTTAGTTTTACTTGGCCGCAGGGGATCTTCGAGAGCCTTCCCTCTGCGGCTAGGTTTCTTTTGGACGCATGGAGCGATGATCCGCATAAACTCCATCTTTTCCATGCTTCTACAGGTGGTGTTCAGTAACAAAATTTAGACGAAGTACTTTGATGCAGTAGCTTGGTATGATTTGCAGACAAGGTTTAACAATCTTAAGCAGATGGAAAGGACGGTCAATGGATATATGGCCGAGTTTTCAAGGCTTAGCCGGTTTGTTCCCACCTTGGTGGCGACCAAATTGGACCGTGCGCAGCGATTCCAGCAGGGACTCCACCTAGAGATTATTTTAGCCATAGAGCAGTTTGAGCACCAGACATTCGATACTATTCTGTGAGCAGCTAGGAGGCTTGAATATACTTTCCAGTGGATAGTAGATCGAACTGGAGGACAAAAGAGGCCTCAAGGACAGTTATCTCAGTCATCAATGTAGTGCACCGCTCCTCGCTGTCCACTATGTAATACCCATGGCTTGCTGACTCAGTCTTGAACTGAGTATTTGGGAAAACCTTTGCCGGTATCGATTGATTACGGATGAAATGCAATAAACTTTTCCAATTGATGGATTGGCTTCTATTGAAATGAATCCAAGAGTTTTGTTGGACATTTTTTTGATGCTTAGTTTTGATGAAGGCATTTTGTGTTGGTTTTCGATGATTGGTTTTCATTGTTCGCTTTCATCGCATTTCACATTTATTCTGAATCTTGAGAGAAAGAGACCGAAGTATGCTAATCAACTGTTGGTGCCAATGTAGGATGCGTGAACTGTTCTTGAATGGCACGTGAAGTCCCTCCTTCTCTCAACTAAGATTCATCTCGGTGAGTTGCTTCAACCGAATAAAGATTGATCTGTATGCCTAATAAAAATGATCTCTAGTCCGCTCTGTTGCCTCGTCCCTATGATCAACGATACCACAACAACAAAAGATAAGAGAAGATAATTGAATTGAATCAAATGCAAGATCATGTATTGCTACTCTATCTGATCCATAAGAATGATCATCTGTTCGGTTACTAAGTATGCTTGAAAAATATAGACATGTACAGACGAACTTGTAAGTGTTGAGATGAACAAGAAGGCACAAATAAACGTGTCATATATATGCGCATAAGTCCTAATCTGTCTCATCCGATAGAACTGCTAGAGCATGCATATGGTCTCGGATAACTTGTTAACAAGGAAATATTTGTCTCCCGGGTGGTATCTGGAGCACCTGGAACCGCTCGGCCTAGTAGGGATTAGGGCCTCCATGTGAAAATGGGAGTCGATATCTGAGTCCTTAGCGACGAGCTGAACCGGAGAGTCACAGCGGCTAATCATGGGGATACCCCATGGACCATCATGTAGAATATGCCACCTGCATGATCCCAATTACAAACTTCATATCTGCAAGAATTAAACATGAATTATTCGTTATGCAAATTGTGCTAACATGTCTTATGCAGGGATGGTTGTCGGCGATGGTAAGTTAGCTTATGAAATATTCTACTATCATGTTCTTATGAATTGTTAAAAAGAACCTAGACAAGTAGAAATATCACTAGTAAATGTTAGCTCCATATGTTGATTTAGTGCAGAGATTTACGAGTTCGGCCAAAAGCCGCTCGCCAGTACATGATGTGTGCAGACCCACGTTGTGGGCATCCTTTTCAGAAAGCAAAGGATCGAGATAGGGGGATTTCAAGTGAGGCACTAAAGCTCGTCTAGCCCAGAAGAGCTGTGGACTGCCTCGAAGCTTCTTTTTCATTTACAGTCAAGTTGCAAATTTCTTTTCCTTTGAAGGTGTCTTTACATTTCCAGCATGTAATAAATGGATATGTTGTATGGACATTGCGACTATTTTCAAAAGAGAGTTTTAAAGAGAATCATGTAGCCAAGATAAGGCAAATCTGAGTTTGCAAAGCTTTGTACTTGTATTCCAATCAAGTTTATCAATAAAAGAAGTATTTCTATTTCAAATCTCTGTGTCCAATATTTGGTTTTCTGCAATGAATGGGTGCGTACGTATGTTTTTGCTTGACTAGTTGTTTTGTGCAGGTACATGACCTTGTGCAAGCGCAACCTAGGCTTGCACGGCATCACACCTTAGCGAGGATGAACGATCCCGCAGGAATCCAGGCAAGACGGACGACACTAGCGGGATCGGGGCGTGACAAAGTGGTATCAAAGCACAGTTTTACGTCCTTGGCCTCTTGCAATTATTCTTTTCGAAATAGTATTTTGATGGCTTTCAAAAAGGTCCCGATTTTGAGTTATGAAAACCAATGTCCCATACAATAAGTCCATAATATTTTATGAGACTGACAGAAGTTATGCTCTTTTGTAGAGAAATGGCTCCTCCTCGGTCATCTGGCTCAAACGTTTTGATAGAGCGGATCATGACCATGATGGAACTACAGAGACAGGACAATGAGAAACGTGGCCAGATACAACAGGCTCGAATGGAGGCCCAACAGAAGCAGTTGGATGCCTTGACCCTGTTGGCCCATTCCACGGTCACACCCGATTTCGATAATCAACATATACTTTAGTCAATACACAAAATATAGAAAATGCTGCTAACTATTTCAGGATGCATGAAATCATATTCAACGGACGATGGACTGCATAAATCAAAGCGTCAAAGTTATCAAAATCTTCTGAAGACTCTTTTCTACTTTTATTCTGTATTTTATATTTTATTGAGTCTAGGAATTACCTTGTAAAATCAATTATGGTAATACTGGCTTAGGGTTAAAATTGTCCTCCTTTCTAGAATCCTATTTTTACCCTTTCGTATTTTCGGTTTCAAATATTTCAAAAACAAATTTCGAAAATATTCTTTTCAAATGATTTTACAAATAACCAAAAACCAGTTTGAAAACTGTTTTTACAAAAGATTTTTAAAATATCTCCTGACAGAACTCCTAGCCGAGTTCGGCCCGAGTTCGGTCCGAACTCTGACCGAGTTCGGTCAGTTTGTATTCAAACTTCAGTTGCCTCCAAATCTGCGAGCAACGTCTATTTTGCGAGATATTTGCACCCGAACTCTGTCCGAGTTCTGCCCGAGTTCGGTTGGTGAAAATACCTATAAATAGAGAAGAACTTTTTACTTCAAATCATCAATTCATTCTTCATCTTCTTTTCTCTACTATTCAAGTATTTTCTAAACGATCTAAGATTTTCAAATCTCACCTACACATCTCTTAGCCAAAAGCCAGTACTATCAGAGTTGATTTAGAGTCTTTTGGTTACTCAAGAGTTGTAAGAGGTCGTTCAAGTTTCAACAACTTTTCTGTTGTGGAGCTGGTCATGCGCTCGCCACCAAGCACGGTGTTGTGAAGCTGGTCGTGCGCTTGTCACCAAGCACGGTGTTGTAAGAGATTGCAAGCTCTCAGTTAAAGCTTGTGCCATAGTGGATTAACATCGAGCAAGAGTACTCGAGACTGGATTAGTCCTCTCAGAGGGATACCAGTATACATCGCTGTGTCACTGAGTTTGATTCTCCTATCTTTATTTACTGTCTCTTACATATCTGCCATAGTTTAATTTTTTAATTGGTGATTATATTTCTGCTGCACACACGCACTCTATTCACCCCTCCTCTAGAGGTGCTCAACGATCCGACAATTGGTATCACAGCGGATTATATTCTTATATAACATACCCTAGAGAGTATATATATGGCAGCCGTGAAATCTATATTCAACGGTGAAGGGCAATCCACAAATAGACCTCCCCTATTTGATGGAACAAATTACACTTACTGGAAAACACGTATGACTTTCTTTCTTAAGTCTCTAGATTTTGATCTTTGGTCAATAGTCATTGATGGGTATAAGAAACCACCACCTACAGTGGTTGAAGGTATTCTTATGGAAAAGCCGTATGACAAGTACACCGATGCTGAAAAAGCAAAGGCTAGTCTTGATGCTCGAGCCATCAATGCACTATTCTGTGCAATTGACAAAACCGAGTTCAACAGAGTTTCAACCTGCAAGACGTCTCACGAAATTTGGAAACTTCTTGTGGTAACCCATGAAGGGACTTCCCAAGTGAAAGAATCCAAAATTAGTAGACTGACTCAGGAATATGAATCTTTTAAGATGAAACCCGGTGAGTCAATTACACAGATGTTTACTCGTTTCCTTGATATAACTAATCCTCTGCAATCCCTTGGTAAAGATTACAGCAATCACGAGAAGATTAGAAAGGTGCTGCGGGCTCTAACAAAGAATTGGAATCCAAAGGCCACATCAATTATTGAAGGAAACGACCTCACCACAATGTCGTTGGAAACTTTGATGGGCAAGCTCATGACCCATGAACTCGACTTGCAAGACTTTGAAGAAGCAACACCAAAGGAGAAAACAATCGCCTTCAAAGCTCAAGCAAGAAAAGCTACATACAACGATTCCGATGAAGAATCCTCAAGTGGTGATGAACAAGCCCTACTTGTGAAGAACTTCAGAAAGTATCTAAAGTTTACAAGCAGAAAGAAGAAAGACGTCCAAGAAAGCAATGAAGATGAAACCATATGCTTTGGATGTAAGAAATCAGGGCACATGAAGAAGGACTGTCCAGCTACCAAGAAGAGCAGTCCATATGACAGATCAAGATCAAGCAGAAAAGCTACAACTGGTCGAAAGTATGCCAACACAAGTATCTGGCATGAAAGCGATGCCAGTGATTCTGAAGAAGAGGATAGACCCTGCGGCAATGCAAATGTCTGTCTTATGGCATTTGACAAGGTATCTTCAAACCCTCTATATGATAAATTTACTTTCGATGAGTTAGAAAATGCCTTTAGCGATTTACTTGAAGAACACAAAAATGTGCTTGACAAGTATAAGCAATCTCGAAAAGAGATTAAGGCATACACAACCGAGTTAGCTAGACTGTCCAATCTTATTCAAGATATTAAAGAGACGTCTACTACCGGTAACACGGAAGAGATAGCCAAACTCAAGGTAGACTATCATGAGGCTATCCTCACTATTCAAAAGAAAGAAAGAGATTATGGTAAGATGCAAAAACTGTATGACACAGAGAAGAGGATGCACTTAGTAACAGAACAGAGACTCTCAGTTATGACTGCTAAATATGAAGAGTCTATTGCGATTTCTAAAAAGTTAGAAATCAAGTTAGGCAAACAGGAAATGCCTGTGACACAGTCTAATTTTAGTCCTAATGCAAAGTATACACCTAAGAGGACTAAAAACAAGAAAGCACAGAAGAAACACGAGTATCATCATGCTTTCACTGATAGGTTCTCCAAGAAACCAAACAAGCATGTGAACACAGTTTTAACCACATCTGGTTCTAAACTGACTTGCACTTATTGTGGTACACACGGACACATATCACAATATTGTCTTACAAGAAAGCTTGTTAATAACCATACTTTAGTCTGGAGACCTAAAGCTAATCAGCATGGACCCTTCAGAAAATGGGTACCAAAGGATTCATCTACTTGTTTTGTAGGTGGACCCTCAACCCTCTCATGCTAGAAGCAAATGGATCCTCGATAGCGGATATTCGCGACACATGACTGGTGATGCATCTTTATTCGCTACGCTATCGATGAAGAAAGAAGGATACGTTTCCTTCGGAAATAACTTGAGAGGTGATATTATAGGTAATGGTACTGTAGGTATTTCTCCTTACCCAATAATAAAGGATGTTTGTCTAGTAACTGAATTAAAACATTACCTATTGAGCATAAGTCATTTGGCAGATAATGGTTATGGTATCAATTTTGTGAAAGATAAATGTACCATATATGATATGTCATCTGGTGATCCCGTATATAAAGGGATTAGAGAAGACAATATTTATGTTTTCTTTTTGGAGAATACTAATAATGCAGGAAGGTGCCTAGTAGCCAATCAAGATGAAAGCTGGCTATGGCACATGAGACTAGGACATACAAACATGGATACTATCTCACGTCTGAACACAAAGAAGTTGGTAAAAGGACTCCCAGAAATTCCATTCAAGAGAGACATGGTATGTGCTGACTGTGAAAAGAACAAAGCACATAGGTCTTCTTTTAAATCCATCAACGCTGTAAGTACTTCGAGACCTTTGCAGTTAATTCATATGGATTTATTTGGTCCAAGTAGAGTCGCTAGTCTTGGCGGTAAACTCTATGCTTTTGTCATTGTTGATGATTTCTCTCGTTTTACATGGGTTTACTTTTTATCAAACAAAAGTGATGCTATTTTTGAATTTCAGATATTTTGTAAAAAGATACAAAACGAAAAAGGCTTCATGATTACTCGTATCCGAAGTGATCATGGTGGCGAATTCGAAAATTCTGATTTCAAAAAGTTTTGTGATGATAGTAGATATTACCACGAATTTTCTTGTCCTAGAACTCCCCAACAGAATGGTGTTGTGGAGCGGAAGAACCGAACTCTAAGCGAAATGGCTAGAGTCATGCTTAATCAGCATAATCTTCCTAAATATTTTTGGGCAGAAGCTGTTAGTACAGCCTGTCATATTTTAAATAGGGTGTTAATTCGACCTATCTCGAAGAAAATACCATATGAGCTTTGGTTTGGAAGAATTCCAAACATTTCTTATTTTAAAGTTTTTGGTTGTCGCTGTTTCATCCTGAACACCAAGGATAACTTGGGTAAGTTCGACTCCAAAGCAGATGACGGGATATTTCTCGGATATGCTGCTAAGAGTAAGGGATATAGAATTTTTAATAAAAGATCTTTGATTGTTGAAGAAAGTATTAATGTTACCTTTGATGAGTTGAATAGTCATAGATCTAGCGACAGTGATGATGAAGATGCACCTACAAAGACAAAGAAGAGTTCTGAGAAAGATCCTACCCAAGAGGCAAGAACTGATAAAAGTTTCGAAGATGCAGGAACTGAGAAGAGCCTTGTGAAAGGTATGGCCCAAAGATTCGAATCATTGAGATTCAAACCAGATCATCCAGAAACTCTCATAATAGGTGATGTATCCAAAGGTGTAAGTACTCGTTCATCTCTTAGAGATTCTGAAGTAGCAGCTAATGTAGCATTTATTTCACAAATAGAACCTAAGAATGTTGATGAGGCTTTTTCTGATGAATTTTGGATTTCTGCCATGCAAGAGGAACTTAATCAATTTGAGAGAAACCAAGTTTGGGAATTCGTTCCTAAACCTATTGGTCAATCGATAATTGGTACCAAATGGGTGTTCCGAAATAAACTTAGTGAAGATGGACAAGTTCTACGCAACAAAGCACGTCTAGTTGCACAAGGTTATAATCAAGAAGAAAGAATTGATTATGATGAGACCTATGCTCCTGTTGCTAGACTAGAAGCCATCCGCAAGTTTTGCGCTTTTGCTTGTTTTAATGATTTCAAACTTTTTCAAATGGACGTGAAAAGCGCATTTTTAAATGGTTATTTGAAAGAAGAGGTTTTTGTGAAACAACCCCCTGGTTTTGAAGATTTTCAAAAACCTGATCATGTTTTCAAGCTTAAGAAAGCACTTTATGGACTCAAACAAGCACCTCGTGCTTGGTATGAACGCCTAAGCGCCTTCTTACTTGATAATAGATTTTCAAAAGGCAAGATTGATACTACTCTTTTTATTAAATCCATGAATAATGATATACTTCTAGTACAAATTTATGTAGATGACATTATCTTTGGTTCTACTAATGAACAATTCTGTCAAGAATTTGCCAAGTGTATGCAGAGTGAATTTGAGATGAGCATGATGGGAGAGCTGAACTTCTTCCTAGGATTGTAAATCAAACAACACTCAAACGGAACATTCATCAACCAAGCCAAGTACACGAAGGACATACTGAAGAAGTACGACTTCGAGAATGTAAAGCCAATTGGAACTCCCATGGCTACATCTACAAAGCTTGATACTGATGAAAGTGGCAAACCTGTTGATCAGCGTAAGTATCGAGGTATGATTGGTAGTTTATTATATTTAACTGCTAGTCGCCCTGATATTATGTTTAGTGTTTGCATATGTGCACGATATCAGGCAAACCCTAAGGAATCACATCTTAGTGCCGTTAAGCGTATCTTCCGATACCTTAAAGGAACTTCTACAGTTGGCTTATGGTATCCCAAAACCAAATCCTTTGACCTTATAGGTTACTCGGATGCGGATTTTGCTGGATGCAAAGTGGACCGTAAAAGTACCAGTGGCACATGTCATTTCTTAGGAAAGGCCTTAGTCTCTTGGTTTAGCAAGAAACAAAATTCAGTAGCATTATCAACAACTGAGGCTGAGTATATCGCCGCAGGACGCTGTTGTGCTCAAATTTTGTAGATGAAGCAAACCTTAGAGGACTACAATCTGCACTATACAAATGTTCCTATTTATTGTGATAATACTAGTGCAATTAATTTGACTAAGAACCCTATCTGTCATTCACGCACAAAGCACATAGAAGTTAGACATCATTTCTTACGTGATCATAAACAACACGGGGATATTTGCTTAGAATTTATTGATACTGAACATCAACTAGCTGATATTTTCACTAAACCATTGGTTGAAGACCGTTTTAACATCTTGAGGCGTGAGCTCGGCATTCTTGAATTCTCGGACTCTTAAAACATATGGTAATTAAAACTGCATTTATAACTTGACAATTTATTATTTAATGAAAATTATTTTTGGGGACAAACTTACAAAGGGTATGTCTGTCACCACGGCTACAGTCGAAGCGAAGCGGTACTTAAGAGTTCCCCGGTGAACCACCGTTAGCTGGGACAACCCCTATAGTTAACCCGAAAATAATAGCAGTTATTTAATAAACCAGTCAAATGTTACTTTTTACAGTCTTTATTTACCTGACTGCTTTGACTGTCTCGGGAATGCAAGTGGCCGAACTCGGCCCGAACTCTGACCGAGTTCGGACCGAATTCGGACCGAGTTCGGTCGGCGCTGTGATGGTTCCAGAACCGAACAGCCGGCCCTAGCACCTATTTAATTCATCCTTTCTTCCACTTTTTCTCCACACCAAAACGTGGAATACTTCCATCTCCTACTAGAAATCCTTCCTCCTCATTCTTTGCAACGACAAGTTCAAGTGGGCGATCTTCTTCCTCATGGCTCCGAAACGTCAACGAGGAAATTCTTCTCAAGGTGCTTCCTCCTCATCCGACTACACTCCGGCAAGTCTCTTTAGTCCAGCCAAACCTAGAGATCCCGAGGAATATGATAGCACTTTGTTTCCCGACAAAGACTTCTCCGATCTCTGGTTTGATTCTTTCTCTCTTCGTCGTATTTGTGCTGGAGCCTTCGTCAATTTTACAACTTTCTTTGAATATGCTCATGTTTTTGATCAACTTGGATTCCGTGACTTTTTCGAGGTCCAAGATAGCATTTACGACAATGCAGTCCGTATGTTTTACTGCAATTTGCAAGTAAAACAGAACGGAAATTTCTATTCCTGCATTGCTGGATAGGAATTAGAATTTAGCGCCACCGATATCAGTGAATACTTTCACGTTCCTGATCTTGGTGATGCACTTGTTGACATCCACCATGTTCAATTCCCTGCCGATGTTACTTTAGCTTCCTTTAGGGAATTGATTTGTCACCCTACTCCTCCCCGGAGAATCTTTTCTAGACATCTAAACCAAACTTTTTACGAGCTTCATCGTATGATTTTCTCGGCCCTTCTTCCGAAGAAAGGCTCTACCGATGAAGTTACATTTTTGGAACTTTCTGCTCTTTATCACATTCATTTTGGAATTCCTTTCTCCGTTCCAAAAACTATGATGTCTTGGATGCTCAACTGCAAGAATGCAGGTAGGAACATAGTCTTTCCTATGCACCTTGCTAGTATATTTCGACGTTTTGAGATTGATCTTGAAACGTGTGCCATTTCTTCTTCACCTGTTGAGTTGACCCGCTCTCGTCGGTTTCCTCAACCTCCTGGTGCTGCTCCTGCTGTCCCAGCTGCTGATGCTGAGGCCCATCCAGCTGATGCTCATCCTGCTCCGGCCCCTGCCCCAGGACTTGATCAGGCATTCTACCAGCGGTTTGATGATTTCGTTGCCGTTTCCACGTAACGTTATCAGGACTCCGAGTTCCGGCACATTTCTCAGGCCCAGGTGCTGAGAAACAGTATTGCCGATCTCCACTACAGCCTGGTTCAGGATCTAGTCCGTCCACTCACTATCCTTCCACACCCGGCTTTCCCTGGTCCTCGTTTTACTGATGAGGTCACTTTTCAGTATTTCGACCCGACCACTGCTTATTTTCCTCATGATCCTCCCGGTGCGGACGACCCAGCGATGTGATGTGGATTCAGCCATGGGATAGTGGATTTAGTTTTGATTAGTTGATGCAGTTTATGTAGTAGTTTTATTTTATTTCATGTCTAAACTGTTTCAGTTAGACTTTATCAGTTGTATTTTCTTTGGATTATTAGTGGAACCTCTATGATATTTTAGTTTATTATAGTTCATTTTATTCCAGTTGTCTATGCTGTGATTACTTTTTTTTACTTCACTTTGTCTTGTCTATTCTATTGTTGGCTTCATGGTTTACGGGGGAGCCTATTCATTTTACTACTTGACAAAGGGGGAGAAAAAGAGTATATACCAAACGCAAGAGCAAGAATCCAAAAACAAAATTTTTTTCTCAATTTTCAGGTATCTTTGTTATTTTGTTCAATTTGATATAAATATATTTTGGTATAGACTCAAGTTTATCAATTATCAAAATGGGGGAGATTGTTGGCCCATTCCACGGTCACACCCGATTTCGATAATCAACATATACTTTAGTCAATACACAAAATATAGAAAATGCTGCTAACTATTTCAGGATGCATGAAATCATATTCAACGGACGATGTACTGCATAAATCAAAGCGTCAAAGTCATCAAAATCTTCTGAAGACTCTTTTCTACTTTTATTCTGTATTTTACATTTTATTGAGTCTAGGAATTACTTTGTAAAATCAATTATGGTAATACTGGCTTAGGGTTAAAATTGTCCTCCTTTCTAGAATCCTATTTTTACCTTTTCGTATTTTCGGTTTCAAATATTTCAAAAACAAATTTTGAAAATATTCTTTTCAAATGATTTTACAAATAACCAAAAACCAGTTTGAAAACTGTTTTTACAAAAGATTTTTAAAATATCTCCTGACAGAACTCCTAGCCGAGTTCGGCCCGAGTTCGGTCCGAACTCTGACCGAGTTCGGTCAGTTTGTATTCAAACTTCAGTTGCCTCCAAATCTGCGAGCAACGTCTATTTTGCGAGATATTTGCACCCGAACTCTGTCCGAGTTCTGCCCGAGTTCGGTTGGTGAAAACACCTATAAATAGAGAAGAACTTTTCACTTCAAATCATCAATTCATTCTTCATCTTCTCTTCTCTACTATTCAAGTGTTTTCTAAACGATCTAAGATTTTCAAATCTCACCTACACATCTCTTAGCCAAAAGCCAGTACTATCAGAGTTGATTTAGAGTCTTTTGGTTACTCAAGAGTTGTAAGAGGTCGTTCAAGTTTTAACAACTTTTCTGTTGTGGAGCTGGTCGTGCGCTCGCCACCAAGCACGGTGTTGTGAAGCTGGTCGTGCGCTTGTCACCAAGCACGGTATTGTAAGAGATTGCAAGCTCTCAGTTAAAGCTTGTGCCATAGTGGATTAACATCGAGCAAGAGTACTCGAGACTGGATTAGTCCTCTCAGAGGGATACCAGTATACATCGCTGTGTCACTGAGTTTGATTCTCCTATCTTTATTTACTGTCTCTTACATATCTGCCATAGTTTAATTTTTTAATTGGTGATTATATTTCCGCTGCACACACGCACTCTATTCATCCCCCCTCTAGAGGTGCTCAATGATCCGACAGACCCAACTTGTAACTGCACTAGCGGCAAATCGAAATACAACCGCAACAACCAAACCGACGGGCACACCCGAGATTGAGCCCGTGGATGGTGACAAACCCCAGTCGGCGCAAAGGCACTCTTCCTTTAAGCCAAAGGACTTCTTGGATGTGAAACCTCAAAAATTTGAGGACAGGACATCACCAGATAGGGTGGTGGACTGGATCGATAAAATGGAAAGTCTATTCACATTCGTAGGAGTTTCGAGTAACAAGAAGGTAATATGTACCGCTCTGCTACTACGGCTACGGGCAAAAGACTGGTGGAAAGCGAAGAAGCCGACGCTGCTCGCAACGGCTAGAAATGGGAAGATTTCATAGGCCTCGTTCAAGAAGGCCTTTCTGGATCAATATCTGCCACCAGCCATGTGTAAGAAGATGGAGAATGACTTCATCACTCTGAAATAAGGAAATATATCCTTGGAGGTCTATAAACCTAAATTTGCTAAGCTAGCAAATTTTGCTGCTGTTATGTTACCAACAGAGCAAACTCGCACAGATCGGTTCGTTGAAGGTCTGAATGATGATATTCAGTTGAGTGTGCTGAACCGAAAATGTGAGTCGTATTCTCAGGCCTTTGAGGCAGCGCTACAGGTGGAACAGTTTTGCCTGAAGAAGGCGTCAACTAAAATGCAATACGGTCAAAATTAGCCCGCTAAGAGATATCAGACGGAGAGACAAAGACTGACGGGGAACAGAACAATAAGCCAGTATGCACCTTTTGCAGTCGACGAGGGCATGTGAAGGAAAATTGTCGCTATGCGAATGATCAAAATTGCAGTTACTATGGCAAAAGTGGGCACATCAAGGAGGACTGTCGTGCCGCTAATAATGCTTGTTTTGGTTGTGACCAACAGGGTCACTCTGTCAAGAATTGTCCGAAAAAGAATATAACGACTCAAAATCGTAATGATGCTGAAGAGGGTGGGCCACAGAGGGACCCACCGCAGATCAGAGACAATCCGTACAACCAGCAGCTGCGGACTAATGCTCGTGTCTTTAACCTATCCACCTTACTAGATCCTGAATGTAATACAAGCGGAGGTGAGCTTGTTTCTTAAGTTTTGAGGACAACTTTTTCTCAGTGGATTATTATGTAGTGCCCCGCTCCTCGCAGTCCACTATGTAATACCCACGGCTTACTGACTAAGTCTTGAACTGAGTATTTGGGGTAACCTTTGCCGGTATCGATTGATCACGGATGAAATGCAATGAACCTTTCCAATTGATGGATTGGCTTCTATTAAAATGAATCCAAGAGTTTTGTTTGATATTTTCTTTCGCTGCTTGGTTTTGATGAATGCATTTTCGCGTTGGTTTTCGATGATTGGTTTTTATTGTTCGCTTTCATCGCATTTCGCATTCATTCCGAATCTTGAGAGAAAGAGACCGAAGTATGCTAATCAACTGTTGGTGCCAATGTAGGACGCGTGAACTGTTCGTGAATGGCGCATGAAGTCCCTCATTCTCTCAACTAAGATTTATCTCGGTGAGTTGCTTCAACCGAACAAACATTGATCTGTACGCCTAATAAAAATTATCTCTAGTCCACTCTGTTGCCTCGTCCCTATGATCAACGATACCACAACAACAAAAGATAAGAGAAGATAATTGAATTGAATCAAATGCAAGATCAAGTATTGCTACTCTATCTGCTCTATAAGAATGATCATCTGTTCGGTTACTAAGTATGCTTGAAAAATATAGACATGTGCAGACGAACTTGTACGTGTTAAGATGAACAAGAAAGCACAAAATAAACGTGTGGTATATCTGTGCATAAGTCCTAATATGTCTCATCTGATAGAACTGCTAGAGCATGCATATGGCCTCGGACAACTTGTTAACAAGGAAATATTTGTCTCTCGGATGGTATCGGGGGGCACCCGGAACCGCTCGGCCTATGAGAGATTAGGGCCTCCATGTGAAAATGGGAGTCGATATCTGAGTCCTTAGCGACGAGCTGAACCGGAGAGTCACAGCGACTAATCATGGGGATACCCCACGGACCATCATATAGAATATGCCACCTGCATGATCCCAATTACAAACTTCATATCTGCAAGAATGAAACATGAATTATTCGTTATGCAAATTGTGCTAACATGTCTTATGCAGGGATGGCTGTCGGCGATGGTAAGTTTGCTTATGAAATATTCTACTATCATGATCTTATGAATTGTTAAAAAGAATCTAAACAAGTAGAAAGATCACTAGTAAATGTTAGCCCCACATTGATTTAGTGCAGTAATTTACGAGTTCGGCCAAAAGCCGCTCGCCAGTACATGATGTGTGCTGACCCACGTTGTGGGCATCCTTTTCAGAAAGCAAAGGAGACAGGGGGATTTCAAGTGAGGCACTAAAGCTCGTCTAGCCCAGTAGAGCTGTGGACTGCCTCGAAGCTTCTTTTTCATTTACAGTCAAGTTGCAAATTTCTTTTCCTTTGAAGGTGTCTTTATATTTCCAGCATGTAATAAAGGGATATGATGCATGGGCATTGCGACTATTTTCAAAAGAGAGTTTTAAAAAGAATCATGTAGCCAAGATAAAACAAATCTGAGTTTGCAAAGCTTTGTACTTGTATTCCTATCGAGTTTATCAATAAAAGAAGTATTTTCATTTCAAATCTCTGTGTCCAATATTTGGTTTTCTGCAATGAATAGGTGTGTGCGTATGTTTTTGCTTGACTAGTTGTTTTGTGCCAGTACATGGCCTTGTGTAAGCGCAACTTAGGTTTGTACGGCATCACGCCTTAGCGAGGATGAACGATCCCGCAGGGATCCAGGCAAGACGGACGACCCTAGCGGGATCGGGGCATGACAAAGTGGTATCGAAGCACGGTTTTACGTCCTTGGCCTCTTGCAATTATTGTTTTCGAAAAAGTATTTTGATGGATTTCAAAAAGGTCCCAATTTTGAGTTATGAAAACCAATGCCCCATACAATAAGTCCATAATATTTTATGAGACTGATAGAAGTTATATTCTTTTGTAGAGAAATGGCTCCTCCTCGACCATCTGGCTCAACCGATCCGATAGAGCGGATCATGACCATGATGGAACTACAGAGGCAAGACAATGAGGAACGTGGCCAGATACAACAGGCTCGAATGGAGGCCCAACATAAGCAATTGGATGCCTTGACCCAACTTGTAACTGTACTAGCGGCAAATCGAAATACAACCGCAACAACCAAACTGACGGGCACACCCGAGATTGAGCCCGTGGATGGTGACAAATTCCAGCCGGCGCAAAGGCACTCTTTCTTTAAGCCAAAAGACTTCTTGGATGTGAAACCTCCAAAATTTGAGGGCAGGACATCACCAGATAGGGTGGTGGACTGGATCGATAAAATGGAAAGTCTGTTCACATTCGTAGAAGTTCCGAGTAGCAAGAAGGTAATGTGTGCCGCTCTGCTACTACGGCTGCGGGCAAAAGACTGGTGGAAAGCGAAGAAGTCGACGCTGCTCGCAATGGATAGGAATGGGAAGATTTCATGGGCCTCGTTCAAGAAGGCATTTCTGTATCAATATCTGCCACCAGCCATGAGTAAGAAGATGGTGAATGACTTCATCACTCTGAAATAAGAAAATATATCCGTAGAGCACTATGAATCTGAATTTGCTAAGCTGGCAAATTTTGCTGCTGTTATGTTACCAACGGAGCAGACTAGCATAGATCGGTTCGTTGAAGGTCTGAATGATAACATTCAGTTGAGTGTGCTGAATCGAGAATGTGAGTCGTATTCTCAGGCCTTTGAGGCAGCGGTGGAACAGTTTTGCCTGAAGAAGGCGTCAACTAAAATGAAATACGGTCGAAATCAGCCCGCTAAGAGATATCACGACGGAGAGAAAAAGACTGACGGAGAACAGAACAATAAGCCAGTTTGCACCTTTTGCAGTCCACGAGGGCATGTGAAGGAAGACTGTCGCTATGCAAATTATCTGAATTGCAGTTACTGTGGCAAAAGTGGGCACATCAAGGAGGACCGTCGTGCCGCTAATAATGCTTGTTTTTGTTGTGGCCAACAGGGTCACTCTGTAAGATATTGTCCGAAAAAGAATATAACGACTCAAAATCGTAATGACGCTGAAGAGGGTGGGCCACAGAGGGACCCACCGCAGATCAGAGACAATCCACACAACCAGCAGCTGCGAACTAATGCTCGTGTTTTTATCTTATCCACCTTACTTGATCCAGAATGCAATACTAGCGGAGGTGAGCTTGTTTCTTAAGTTTTGAGGACAAAATTTTTTCTCAGTGGGTTATTATGTAGTGCCCCGCTCCTCGCGGTCTACTATGTAATACCCACAACTTGCTGACTCAGTCTTGAACAGAGTATTTGGGGAAACCTTTGCCGGTATTGATTGATCACGGTTGAAATGCAATGAACCTGTCCAATTAATGGATTGGCTTCTATTAAAATGAATCCAAGAGTTTTGTTTGATATTTTCTTTCGCTGCTTGGTTTTGATGAATGCGTTTTCATGTTGGTTTTCGATGATTGGTTTTCATTGTTCGCTTTTATCGTATTTCGCATTTATTTCGAAACTTGAGAGAAAGAGACCGAAGTATGCTAATCAACTGTTGGTGCCAATGTAGGACGCGTGAACTGTTCGTGAATGATGTGTGAAGTCCCTCCTTCTCTTAACTAAGATTCATCTTGGTGAGTTGCTTCAACCGAACAAACATTGATCGGTACGCCTAAGATAAACGTGTCGTATATCTGCGCATAAGTCCTAATCTGTCTCATCTGATAGAACTGCTAGAGCATGCATATGGTCTCGGACAACTTGTTAACAAGGAAATATTTATCTCTCGGGTGGTATCTGAGGGCACCTGGAACCGCTCGGCCTAGGAGAGATTAGGGCCTCCATGTGAAAGTAGGAGTCGATATCTGAGTCCTTAGCGACGAGATGAACCAGAGAGTCACAGCAGCTAATCATGGGGATAACCCATGGACCATCATGTAGAATATGCCACCTGCATGATCCCAATTACAAACTTCATATCTGCAAGAATGAAACATGAACTATTCGTTATACAAATTATGCTAACATGTCTTATGCAGGGATGGCTGTCGGCGATGGTAAGTTTGCTTATGAAATATTCTACTATCATGTTCTTATGAATTGTTAAAAAAAACCTAGACAAATAAAAAGATCACTAGTAAATGTTAGCTCCATATGTTGATTTAGTGCAGAGATTTGCGAGTTCGGCCAAAAGCCGCTCGCCAGTACATGATGTGTGCTGACCCACATTGTGGACATCCTTTTCAGAAAGCAAAGAAGACAGGGGGATTTCAAGTGAGGCACTAAATCTCGTCTAGCCCAGTAGAGCTGTGGACTGCCTCAAAGCTTCTTTTTTTATTTCCAGTCAAGTTGCAAGTTTCTTTTCCTTTGAAGGTGTCTTTACATTTCCCGCATGTAATAAAGGGATATGATGTATGGACATTGCGACTATTTTTAAAAGAGACTTTTAAGAGAATCATGTAGCCAAGATAAGGCAAATATGAGTTTGCAAAGCTTTGTACTTGTATTCCTATCAAGTTTATCAATAAAAGAAGTATTTCCATTTCAAATCTCTGTGTCCAATATTTGGTTTTCTGCAACGAATGGGTGCGTGCGTATGTTTTTGCTTGACTAGTTGTTTTGTGCAGGTATATGGCCTTATGCAAGAACAACTTAGGCTTGCACGACATCACGCCTTAGCGAGGACGAACGATCCCGCAGGGATCCAGGCAAGACGGACGACCCTAGCGGGATCGGATGTGATAAACAGCACCAGCCCCGACAGCTAGGGTATTGACTATTGGAGCTCCTAGGAGGGCGACCACAGTTTTATCGGTTCAGCACTCGACTCCGACGTACCCTCAGCAACAAAAATAAAAGCAATCTTCCGCAATGGGTTGCTCTCTTTGTAGAAAGCCTGGGCACGTGATTTCAGAGTATCGCATAGCACAGGGGTTATGCTTAGCTTATGGGTCATCAGACCACAGAATCGGTTCCTGCCCGAATAGAGCTAGTTCATCTTCATCAACCCTGACCAGTCCATCGGTTAGGGGACCAGCACTAGTGCAGCAGAAGCAGTACCAGCTTCCGAAGCCATTGTCTTCTCAGGCTCAAGTATTCTAGCAGCAAAGGCTACAATAGTATATTCAGACCCAAGCTCAGATTCAGAACAGGCAGAGAGGTAACCAGCAGAGGGGACAAGCACCAAGAGGACAGGTCTATGACTTTGACGATAGCAGAAGAATTGGCATCAGGTGAGGTGGTGGCATGTACCATTCTTTTCAACTCTTTTCCAGCAACAGTATTATTTGATTCGGGTGCATCGTATTCATTTATGTCTACACGATTCATAACACGAATAGGATTGGAGCCCGAGTCATTATCAGTAAGACTCAACATCCTTACTGGTAACGGTCTTGTGGGAGTAGATAGATTCTTTTCCTTGTGTCGAATCATAGTTAGCGATCGGGATTTCCCGCTAGATTGATAGAATTTTCGACGGCCGACTATGATGTGGTTCTAGGAATGGATTGGTCGAAGGATCAGTATGCAAGAATAGACTGCCATATTGGCATGATTATTTTTCATATTTCCGGCGAAGAAGAGTTTTAATTTTCCATAGGCAAAATTGTCATGACCCGCTTCCGAATAATCGGACACGAGTCGGACACGAGTCGGACACGCCCAACCTTCATCGTTGGACACGATGAAGTAAGCTGTACCAATATCTAAGGAGAACTATGAATCCAGATAAGAATGAAAGTAAATCACATAATCTAATATCGAATCCCAGAATCTCAAATACAAGTCTAAATGTTATACATTCCAGCAAATGTAAAATAAACTGATGTCTCTAATACAAGTCCAGATAAAGCTAAAAAGAAAAATACTAGGCTTCCTCAGCCTCTAAGTCATGGGCAACATCAACTGGCTCATAGGTGCCTCCAGGATCCTGCCCGTAGTAAGTGTCACAGATAGCCTCCAACTCACCTGCAACATATTCTAGTCATGAGCGGAGCTAAGTATATCCAAGGAAATGAACATGAACATCATGGTATGAACAAGAACACAGGAAATATATATAAAGTACGAGAAATGAGAACAAGACATGAAACCTGAACATGAATACTGAAAAGTAAATACAGGGAACATGAAATGAGTCCTAAACATGAAATACAACATGAATCCTGAAGTGTGCAATATATCGAAATACATCCAGAGTGTGTGATCGGATTGAGTAGATTCAATGAACATGAAATGGAACGGCTTTGGTCCCGCATGCACGATGCGGGGCCTAAGCTATCCACATGAATAGTAACACGGGTTTGATCACAATCTGTAGTATTTCCCCTCCCAGACACAAGTAAACTCAAGAAAACATGATTCAAGACAATCTCGTGATATATCGTGTCAACAAGGAGATACAGGAATGAATATACAAGACATGAAGAAATGGACAAATCCGAGGAGTATACTTGCCTTGCTCAGGGTGATCAAGTGTGGAATGGACAACTGGATATCCTCCTGTAATCATGATACATTTGTTTAATATATAAACTAGTTTCAATTAGTGATTTATCTATACTCTAAATTAGCAAAACTACACATTGATATGTACTAAGTCTATATATATATATCCTCTACCCCAAATATTATCTATATAAACAAGGTTTAACTTTCCAAAAGTGACAGTTGTTAGCAAAGTATCTATGTACAGTGCTTGTTCATGTCTATACCACTATCACAAACCTTATTGAATCAGAGAGGAAGACAAAACCAACTATTCTTCAAAGTAAACTCTAATTTACTAAAGAGTTATATTTCTAAACAACCTATCCTAGCAGATAACTAAATAGCCACTACAAGTATTCATTTGATTAGGTTGTTGATAAGCCCTCTAACTTGGCTCACCCATATCAGTCCATAATAGGACTCACATATATTATCCTTATCAGGACATACATATGTCAGTATAGTTATGGTCCTGATACCAACTATCCTGGATATGATAGTCTACATGTTGCACTGAGCTTAACCTACCTATGTATTCATAACATTAGATACTACAGTACCACTCATGTCTAACAGCCTTGGTAGGACTGTTATGGACATGCAACAACCTTAAACTAGGATAAATCCTGAACTGAATCAGTCTATAGGTTAGCCTAATAGTTCTAACAAAATCCTGAAATCATAATTTAGAGTTGAAAGATGGCTCCCTATACACTTGAAAACAGAGAAGATGGCCAACTTCTAAACAACAGCTCTTGCCTACACAAGATATGCCAGTTTGACAGTAATGCTCAACTCACAACCATTTCTAATGTCCCTATTAGGAATTCGATTTTTGTTTAAACTAAACTCAGTCAGTATCATACCACACATGGTACCAGTCACTGAAATTCCCAACTGACATCCTCTACTAGCCCATGCCATGCTCTAACAACCAACCATTTTTATCTATATACAGATTTCAAACAGTCACAAACTGAATCATACAAGAAATTTACTCTGCATTCCTAACAGTGACTATGAGCCCCTGTTCCCAGGTTGGCTAAGAGTGATTCCTTGGGTTTGAGTCCTTCAGTGATATACAAAGTAAAATAAATAGGGAATTGGTTTACTGATGTCTGAATCCGAAAGGAAATGGTGGTCTTGCATTAATTCCAATAATATCGAAGACCACAGTGAACTTATTGGTTCACAACAAGTTATCAATTGTTCTCAGGTTCCAACACTACAATAGAGATATGGGCTAACATTAACCTGCATAATCATCTCAGTATTAACTAAACCTGAATTTACCATCCACTCTCAGGTATTAAAAAATACCCAAAAGTCATTTTTATTAAAAATCGATCAACATATCTCAGCCTAGACTGAAACCACCATAGTCTTGTGGTATCAGTAGTCTACAACACTCATGTACAATTCCCTCATGAACCCTCTTCATGAATAAAAGTAAAACAAATATCACACTAAGAATTGGTATGCCCACTTCTTATTCAGTCCGTTATCCCAATATTTCTCTTGAAATTAACCAAACCAGAAATCAATACCAATAGATTTCTGAATCCTGAAAACAGGATACCGATATCAACTTCTATCCAATCTGATTCAAAACAAGAGGGTTAGGATATCGACATGACACCTTAGTTGTAATTTTATTCAGCAGCATCTGATCACTTACTTGTTTAAACAAAAGTTCAATAGTAATGTCCTAATACAGAAATGTATCAGCCAAAACAGCTAAGGTTAACTAGAATAGGTCAGGAATTCTTCATCAATTGCAGTCAAAAATCAAATCAAGATACCCCCCTTAGTATCAAACTTAGTATTAAGCATTCAACTCAACCTCTACTGTATTAAATCAAAATTGACTCATAACTAAGCACATACATGTGTTAAATAAACTATAGGATTTAATTCTTCTCAGATCAGAATTACCTGCTCGATTTCCTCAATGGCAACTCTGAACCGAGGAAGGATGTCCTGCCACACAAATGTTCGATCCAACTTCGTACCTACCGGTTTGATGAAGATGATCAAAACGATCAACACTCAAATTATCAACCTATCTCTAAATCCTAGTCCAATTAGGAGTTCGAGAACATGGATTACTCGAAAATGGATTAACTCAATTAATGCAAATTCTCACCTCTCCAAATTGATCAATTCGATCAGATCAATTGCTTGAAGGAAGGCTTGAAAAATGAAATCAACTGTAAAAATATCCAAGCCTTAGAGTTCAGGAAGAGAAAAATTAACAAATGAGGAAATCAAATTAAATTCTATCCACTTACGGATCACAGAGGGAAAATAGATCCGGCTAGCTCTAAAATTCGATCAGGTAGAATTCTAATGACAAGAAGATGAAATCAATCAGCAAGGAAGTCTAGATCAAGCTCCATAATCAATAATTTCCAAACTAAGGTGTCGACAAACTTACTGTGATTAGAATGGATCATTAGAAAGAAGATGATCGGTTTGCTGGAAACCAGTGATGTCGTCGAGGGACTGTTCCTAATCACCATGCGCTGCTAGTCGAGATCCTCACTGCGGTGACGCTTCCTTCCGCCATGGCCGACCTTCAATTCGAGCAGAGATTTGGAAGGGGAAGAAGAAATGATGCAATCGAAATGAAGATCTAGTCGTTTAAATAGGCAACTTAGGAAATTTGGAAGAGAAAGAAAAATTGGAGGGAAAAATGGAGGGAAAAGAGTTTGTTACTGCACATGGCATGGCTGGCAAAATAGTTGGAGAAGGGGACTTGCTCTCTTCAACCGAAATGAAATTCAAAAACTGCCAATTAACCTAACATATGCTAGGGCCCTCCAACATGGGCTTGCTCAGGCAGCCCACTCAATTTTAATTGAGAAGAGCCCAAATAACTTAATTTGAGAAGAGCCCAAATAAATAGGCTGAGAGAAAAAGAAAATAATAGCTTAAGGAAAATAAAATCAAGAAAAATAATTTAAGGATTTAAATGAAATAAATATATATAAAAAAAACTTGAGAAGTGGAGTTACAGAAATAGAACCTTCTCCACCAGTCTTGCGGATGGCAGTAGCAGAAGCAGTTCAGTTTCCCAGAGTAGTAGAAAAATTTCCTAACATATTTCCCGAAGAGCTTCCAGGCATGCCGCCAGAGAGAGATAGAGTTCACTATTGATTTGATTCCAGGGACGACACCAGTATCAGAGAGAGTCTACAGAATGGCACCGTCAGAATTAGAGATTCTGTACAATATGATTGAAGAACTCAGAACCAAGGGATTCATTCGTGCTAGTGGATCGCCTTGGGAGCCTCGATACTTCTTGTGAAGAAGAAGGATGGTACGTCAAGATTATGTGTTGATTATCGTACCTTGAATTCTGTAACAATCAAGAACAGATATCCCCTAGCAAAGATAGATGATTTATTCGATCAACTCAGTGGGGCAACAGTATTCTTGAAGATTGACTTGTGGTCGGGATACCATCAGATAAGAGTCAGAGAGTAATATATCTCGAAGACGGCATTCAGATCTAGATATGGACATTGGGAGTTTCCCGTTATGCCATTCGGAGCGACCAATGCGCCAGCAGTATTTATGGATCTCATGAATCGCATATTCATGCCCTATTTGGATCAGTTTGTGATAGTGTTTATTGACGACACTTAGTCTATAGCAAGAGTGAAGCAGAGCATGAGCAAAATCTTCGAGTGGTCCTTTAGATTCTCAGAGAGCACCAGTTGTACGCGAAGTTCAGCAAATGCAAATTTTGGCTTGATTGCATTTCGTACTTAGGTCACATCATCACCAGAGGTGGAGTGGAAGTGGATCCCCCGAAGAAATTAGCTATATAAATATGGCCAGTACCTAGCACCATCGCAGAAGTTTATAGTTTTCTAGGATTGGCGAGCTATTTCCGATAATTTGTATCAGATTTTGCTCGAATTTTAGCGCCATTGACGCAGTTGACCCGTAAGGATGTACAATTTGTTTGGACAGCAGAGAGAGTTCATTCGAGAAGTTGAAGCTAGGATTGATGACGACCCCCATTCTTCCGCTTCCAGATGGGACTGGAGGATTTTCCGTTTATTGTGACGCTTCAGGTAAGGGATTAGGATGCATTTTAATGCAACATGGCGAGGTAGTAGCTTATGCATCACATCATGTTCATGATCATAAGAGGAATTACGTAACCCATGACTTGGAATTAGCAGCGGTGGTTTTCGCACTCAAGCTTTGGAGGCATTACTTGTATGGAGATCGGGTAGAGATTTTTACCGACCGTAAGAGTCTTAAGTATGTGTTTACCCAGAAGGATCTCAACATGTGCCAGATAAGATGGCTAGAGTTACTAGTGGATTACGACATCAACCTGCAGTATCATCCTGGGAAGGCCAACATAGTTGTAGATGCGTTGAGTAGAAGAGCAGGAGCTTATTTTCTAATAGCACAGCTAGAGTTATTAGCGGATCTTTAGAAAATGGGAATAAAGATAGTTCTTCCTACCAATGTGGTATTGATGGCTGTAGAAGAATAAAATTTTCAGAAAAGTAAGCCTTATGCGCCCAAAGCCCGAGGAGGATATATGCACCCATCACCTTGTAAAGCTATATGCGCCCATCACCCTGTGAAGCTATATGCGCCATCACCCAGTGAAGCTATTTGCGCCCTGCATCCTGTGAAGCTATATGTGCCCATCATCCTGTGAAGGAGTGCGCATAGCCTGAGACATGGCTATGCGCCCAAGCCTAACTCAGTCAAAGCCATGATCAAAACGTGCACCGAAGCACACGACCACGTCAGTATCCACGAGCAGTCGTGTACCGAAGCATGCGGCCACGTCAACACCACGACCAACCCACGATCTTGCAGCCTGTATGTGCCTGCGTCCTATGCGCCCAAAGCAGGACTATGCACCCACATAGAAACCAGCGTATTTTCTCATATGGACGCATAACATCATTCCA
The DNA here is from genome assembly GCA_029216955.1 of Iris pallida. Taxonomy (NCBI): domain Eukaryota; kingdom Viridiplantae; phylum Streptophyta; class Magnoliopsida; order Asparagales; family Iridaceae; genus Iris; species Iris pallida. The sequence goes on along the minus strand of JANAVB010024597.1, from coordinate 8,840,944 downwards.
GTTCAAGAACGACTATAAAAAGGGGGCTTCATCCCTCTTCAAAGGACAGAACGGAGAGCATTTTCAAGAGCCAAATTGCTGCACTTCTTGCCAGTGAGTCGAGAGTTAGTAATTTTCTTAGGTTTTTTCCCACTTTTGTAATCGAAGTGTCAACGGAGTAAAGGAGCAACTGCCGCTCGATCTCCATCGTCTCATTCTCTAAAATTCTTTTTTGTACTCGGGGATCCTCAGCGCAGGATCTCTCAGGCATACTCGATTTGTGGTGCCTTGCGCCAATAAAAAAAGACAGCATTTTCTTCTTCTTTTTTGTGTGTGTCCACAAAAATGGCGACTCTACTGGGGACTACCTTTTCCTCTGACGAGAAGGTGGTGACGCAATCCGATACCGACAAAGTAGGGAGTACTCAGAAGATGCTGATCGTAAAGTTCGATCAGCAGGCATTCGAAGAGATGCTTTCGAGGGACGGCTCTACTTCCTCAAAATCAGTGAAGCCAAACAAGTCTCGCAAGACTTGGCTTCCGAAGGCTCGCTGCGCATATCCCGCTAGTGACATAGCGGATATGCAGCTGGAGGACTCTGTCACCTGGGTGCATGACTCTGCCACAGAAGTCCCCCAAATGGAGAAGGCTCACACCGTTCTGGGCTCTACTAGCCCAGTGCTTCTTCCATCCACAACCAACAACAGAGTGTTCAACACTCGAGACTTGGCAGAGAAAAATACTACGATGCCAAGAATCGGGGTGTACGACACTCTGGCCAAACCCGATGAGGCTCACGAACGAAGGAGACAAAACTGGAAGAAAACAGCGCTTTTCTACCAAGCATGCGCCCAAAGCCATGCGTCCAAGGGAGTGCTTGGGCGCATAGCCCCAACCAGAACACTTCTGTCTTCAGCAGGCTGGGCATTCAGAGTCATGCGCCCAAGGCTATGTGCCCAGGCTCTGTTGATCCATACTATGCGCCCACATCAATGCGACCCAGACATGATGTCAAGAAGCATTCGTCCAAGCCCAGTCTCCTAGGCCTATGCGCCTACAGCAAAAAGACAGGCCCCAACGCGTACTGTCTTCAAGGACATCACAGAACTTAGGTATGGGGGTTACCCCTCCACATGAACTAAGTCTGGATGCACCTACTCTCCTTACGAACCCGCATACAAAGGTCGGCGATGCATGCAACATGGGTTGTAAGGCACAACTCCCTTCCGCTGACTTGTGCGACATGATAAATCATAAGCGTAAAGCGAGGGAGAACATAACAATTCATAGTGCACTTCCATGCACTAGTATTGTTATCAACTGTTGTTGCTCCAAAGCAACAAGAGTGCCTCAGAGAAAGTCCATGTTTCGGCAGCTGCACTTCTCTGACGACGAGAAGCCACTATGCGTTTCATCCAACATGGCTTCGTGGGGTCCCCCTTACGGAAGCCCCAATCAAAGACGGTGGACTATGAACCCAAATTTCTCTCTTAGTTTCACCAGAAGAAGAAGGAGAAGTCCACCAAAAGATGGCCAATAGGCTGTCACATCCGAAGGAGTCTATATGGGCACTCGATCAAAGGCAAGATTCTATATGGACGACGAAGATTCCCAAGCCGGGGGTAGCATTCCCTCAGAATCTGAAGCAGATGACCCCCACACTGGGGTAGCCTTCCAGAGGACGATGATCCCTCCGAATCTGATGGCGACTATCTACCTCCTCTACCTAAATATGAATGACTTATCCACTCGGAGACAGACAGTATCAGCACCAGTTGCACTGCTTTCTCTGTTCATCCTCGCATGCTATCTACATACATGACGAACGAAGAAAGACCTGAAGAAGCCAGCGACCAGACCAGCAAACGACTAGATAGTCTTGAAACAGCATTCGCGAAGATCACCGATATGCTTACCAGTATCATGGCGGTTCAAGCTGCTGGGGCTGTTCCTCCACCTCAACAAAATGTCTCAGCCAATGCTAGTCTGACTCAAAGAAACAACCCTCCTTCACTAGAAAAAGAGTATCATTCCGTTGCGCCTCCTCCAAATCTTATAAATGCTGGGGGTGGTCCTTCGCCAACAATGCCTGACAACCGTTCAGCAGCTGTTTTCCAACACCTGCTCAAACAATAGGATGCAATTGATTCCTTGGTCGCTCGTCTCGACACCATCTCACACAAAGACGAGCCGCAGAAGATGGGGATATCTCAACCATATCCCTATGAGTGGGAGAACGCTACTTGCCCTCCTAACTACAAGCCACTGACGCTGAACTCATTCGACGGTTTGACTTCTCCTCGTCAGCATATGACGTACTTTAACACGCAGACCCTGCACTTGCCCAGAGACGATCCGTTCCTGTCGAAGTTGTTTATTAGCACCTTGCAGGGGGTAGCCTTCGAATGGTTCTGCAGTCTGCCTGACGGGTGTATTAATTCATTCAAAGACTTGGAGAGGTTGTTCCTCAACAACTTTTACGAGAATAACATACATGTTAGTATGTCCACACTCATCGAGACCAAGGAAAGGAGGACTGAGTCTATCATCGCCTTCATAGAACGCTTCAGGCAGCTAGCACTAAAGATGCCCTTCAATATACCAGACTCAGAACTTATGGATACTTGTAGACATAACTTCCTTCCTACAGTGAAGTTTTGTCTAGGTATACATAAGTATGATACATGGCCCGCTTTCATTGGGGCCATTGATGCTGCTGAAAACGACGTTCCTAACTTGGAACTACTGGGGTTGGAAACACCCAAATCCGAAGACAAGGGCAAGCACCCTCAAACTATCCATGTTCGTGGAGGTAAAGGGAAAGAAGTCCTAAAAGTCGACACATCCAAAGGAGCTTCCAATTCTCAGGGCACCTCCGACAAGCCTAAGGAGACCTTCTCCTTCGACGAAGACGATGTCATTACTATCTTCCACACATTGACGAAGGGTAATAAGCTGATATTGCCTCCACCACGACGTCCTGCAGAGGTGAGCCAACTCAATGATCCCAAGTACTGTCTCTATCATAAGTACGTGCATCACTCCACCAAGAACTGCATCGTCTTAAAAAAGAAGATACAACAGCTTATCGACAACCAAGTGATCAATCTCGAAGCTGAAGACAAGGTCGTATCTGTTAACATGATCTCTCTTCAGTTTGGCGACTTTCCTACTACAGAAGTCCCAGACGGCGTGGTCCCAATCCCCAAGGCGATGAAGGAAGTCGTCAACCTACCACTAGCTAGCAACTCGACCTTGGTCCTACTCACAAGTGAATGTGGTGAGATCATGTGGGTCCATCCAGACCTTGTCCAAGACGTGACGCAGGGGGTAGCACCTCCCAAAGCAAGAAGGGATAAAAAATTCAAGCCATGCCATATGGTATCCTTCCCCATCTACGAGGTTATATCTGGCGAGACGCGGTCGGAGAAGACTTATCTTCGGACGTACGATCCCGCACAAGAAAAAGCAGTACCTTCTCAAGCTCCTACTGCCCCCACAAGCTCAGAAGCCGGCCCCTCTAAGCCTCCAACTACGGACAAAGCCAGGTAAAAGGAGACACAGTTTGACAAGTCTCTGAAGGCGCCAGCTCCCAAAGGCATGGATCGGCCCAACAACTTTGACATACTGGCTCAGCTCGCCAATACACCTGACAGGTTGTCTCTGTTCGATCTATTGCGACTCTCCAAAGAAACACGGAAGGCATTAAGTGAGGCATTGCTACATGCCGACTCTTACCTCGTTGAAGTCAAAGCTCCCGCTGAAAATCCCGTCTCCTGTCCCCACTGCCACAGTACTATAGAAGTGGTGTCCAACATCACCTTCTCACAGGAGGACATGCTACTAAAAAATAATCGTCATGATAGACCCCAGTACTATACAGGGTATATCAGGGTGATCAAGGTGGACCGCATGCACATCGATCCAAGATCCTCCCTCAGCATCATTCCTAGAAGTTTGCTTCAAATTCTGGGAATCCCTCTGCACAAGCTATCCGCAACCAACACAACTATCATGGCTTTCAATGCTCGTCGAAGCCATTCGCTGGGCAAGATCTGTTTGTAAAAGCATGGAAAAGAACAGGAAAGTCCATGCGGCCCAAAGTAGAGGAAGTCTCATACGGTTCAAAGAATCTCTTAGAGCTTCATGCGGCTCAAGAGTCCTTTAGAGCTTCATACGGCTTAAAAGTCCTTCAGAGCCTCATGCGGCTCAGAAATCTCCAATAGCTCCATGCGGCTCGGGTAAAAGCCACGTGGCCCTATGCGGTTCGCCTCTACAGCTGGCCATCAAGCAGCGACCTCATTTAATGCCCTGACGTAACACGGCAGCTCTGACTTAAAGGTGAATTGACAGCTCTGACATAAAGCTGCAATGATGACTCTGACATAATGGCGTACTCCTAGGGAAACGAAGAAAATCTTTATAGCTGGCACGATCCACCAATTCCGAAGCTCCCTATGCGGCTACCATCCTTCATGCGGCAGCCACTCTCATGCGGCTGCAACCTTCATGCGGCTGCTTCCCTCATGCGGCAGCCACTCTCATGCGGCTGCCATCTTAATGAGGCTGTCACTCTCATGCGGCTGCCACCTTAATGCGGCTGTCACTCTCATGCGGCTGCCACTCTCATGCGGCTGCCACTCTCATGCGGCTGCCACCTTCATGCGGCTGCCATCCTCATGCGGTTGCCGCCTTTATGCGGCTCAGATTGTGGAGGACTACCCTTATGCGGTTCAGGATGCCCCGTCTATGATAGTTGGGAAACATGGCAGTCTTATCCCCTCGGAGTTATGGCTGCTAGCAAATCGTAATAATACAGATTTGTTACAATCAACATAAATGCCCAAGATCAATTTAAATCAAATAAGGCAGATTTATTGCAATCATCATAACTGCCCAGATTTGTTGCAATCAACATAAGTAGGATCAAGATAAATCTTAATCAAATCCCCAATCGCCCACTTTTCAAGGAGCATTTACTGTACACCCTACTTATCACAAATTCCTATAAATAGCAAGGTGCCATTCCCTTGCAAACCCTAGACAGAGCTAGACTGGAGAGAGCTAGCGGCTGGAGACACAGAGACAGAGAGATCCAGAGAGCAAGGCGGCGCATCTCCCCCCACACATCTCGGGAGCATTTCTTCATCAGAGCCAAGACTACGTCCGATCGTCCAAGGAGTAAGGCAGAGTTGATAGCACTCTCCCGAGCCTCTACCGTCACCCCCAGAATCAAAAATAAACAATTGTACTTAGATTGCTGTACCTAGGTTTTCATTCCTAGGCTTTCTTTGTATGAGCGAGTTTGTATTGTGAGTCTAAGTTCAGTCCTCCCATAAAACTATTCTGTACTTTGATAATCAATGGCAAACATGATGGCGACTCTGCTGGGACTAACTTCTCTACGGCTGAGGAGTTGGTGGCACAATCGGACGCAGCCAAACTTGGCTCCACACAACAGATGCTGGTCGTCCGCTTCGACCAATAGGCGTTTGAAGAAATGCTCTCCGACGGGAGTGCTGGCCCGGTCCAGAAATGAGCCCGTACGAAGAAGGCCCGCAAGAAATGGAGGCCCAAATCATTTGCTCCTCCCAAGCTCTGGAAGAAATGCTCTCTGCTGCCCAAGACGGTGGAGAAGACTCCCATGCGGTCCCACTTCAGGCCACGGAGGACCCTGCTATTCTCAAGTCTGGCCGAAGAAAGCACTACGATGCTGGACTTGAGGAAGCAAATGGGGACTCTATGCGGTCCAGGAAGAAACCGCATAAGGGTGCCAGCCGCATGAAGAAGGCTCATGCGACCAACAATTCCAGCCGCATGAATGTTCATGCGGCCACTAAATCCAGCCGCATGAATGCTGATGTGGCCAACGGATCCAGCCGCATGAATGCTGATGTGGTCAACAGATCCAGCCGCATGAATGATGTGGCCAACAGATCCAGCCGTATGAATGCTGATGCGGCCACAAATTTTAGCCGCATAAATGCCCATGCGACAGCCAAATCCAGCTGCATGAATTCCTATGCGGCCACAAATGCCAGCCGTATGAATGCTTCACGCGGCTCGGGTTCTGTCATCGACCGTCTCTCCTACGATCCTGATCTCGGATACTCCAATGAGAATGTGCCAGACTCTGTACGACACTATTTGGACTCTTTCTACTATGCACCCTCGGGTGCTAGAGTGAAGAAGTCTAGGACAGCGCCGGCCCGGCAAGCTCAGTCAGCTGTCCCAACCACTGACCATCCGAGTGCTCCGTTTACTGTTATATGGGCCTCCGATGGAAAGTTGTACCGAACCACTCGAGTCCAGCTCCCGACGACAAACGGACAGAGTGGTTCCCAAGAGTCTTCTAACAATCAGGGAGCAAATATGGTGCCAACACACTCGGATGCTCGAGATTCTTGGGGCCACAAAATGGGTGTAAAGGTTGCTCGAGACACACCTGACTTACGTAACATGATCCTTCACTAGCGCAAGGAAAGAGAAGAAGCCTCGGTGTACAGAGAATCTCTCTATGGACATCACTGCACCCAAGTCATTGTCAACTGCTGCTGCAACAACGCGGCAGTACAAAAAGACCGGCGATCCATCTTCCAACGACTGCAACAACCAAGCTCAGAAGACGAGGCGCTTCTCGTCGCCTCCTGTAATTCTGCTCTGAAGATCCCTGGCAGCGGGAGAGGGAAGAAAACAAACGTCTTCAGTCCAAAAATCTCAACCAGCATAACCAAGAAACCCTCTTCTAAGCAGTTGTCCACGACCGTTATAGGAGGAGTTTACCAAGGTACCCGCTCAAAGACAAAATTTGCCATACTTGGAGATTCGTCGTCCACATCTCTGGGAGGCGCTGGAGCCGGAGGTAACACTCCTCCAAACATCCACGATAATCCGGTGTTCCAAGAAGATAATCCAGGGGAAACGGTTCCCCCAACAGATGCAGCAGGTTCCGATGTCCCCGAAGACGTCCATAACTCTCAAGATGAGACAAGCTCTGAAGCTGGGGGTACCACTCCTTCTGAGTTCGAACCAGAGGAGAACATTCGCACATACCCTGACGACTTCTCTGTACGAGGGTATGACTCAGAGGGCACGTCCTCCACCGTTCCTTCCATCTCTTCTCATGTGAGGACGATGTTCATGACAGACAGCAACCAAGAAGGTCCCAGAGATCGCCAACACATCGACACTCTGGAGGCCATACCTCATACCTTGGTCAAATCCGTGGACGAGATCAAAGTGGCCTTACCAACTCAGCAAGGAAGGACGCCTGGACAAACAAGCTTGGGTCCCACGGTCAATGCGGACTCAAACTCGGCTGCACCAAACCCGGGTGACAATCCTCCGACAATATCGGCTCCCACCACTGCAGACGAGGCCAGGGAGACAAGACGAGAGGTCCAGGAGCTTCGGGCTATGTTCCATGCCCGAGAAACCTGCCAGGACCTCAGGATACGACAACCGTATCCTGCTGCATGGAGAGATGTTCCCTTCCCACCAAGATATAAACTATTCAACATCAATCCATATGATGGAAAGACATCTGCAAGCATGTACATCACCTACTTCGAAGTCACAATCGACCATCTGCCTCATGACGATGCCATCCTTACGCGGTTGTTCATTGGAGCATTGGAAGGGGTCGCCTTCGAATGGTACCGCAACTTGCCAGACAACTGCATCCATTCTTTCGCCGGCTTCAAACGTATATTCCTGGAGAGGTTCTACGAAGTAGGACAAGACGTGACGATGTCCACTCTCATGGACGTTGTTCAAGGAGAAAAGGAGCTGACAAAGAACTATATTGAGCGGTTTCGCCAAACAGCGATGAAGTTGCCTTTCGATAACCTTGGTTCCTCCTTAATTGAAATTTGCCAAAAGAGGCTGCTTCCCACAATCAGCCTCTGGATGGGCGAAAGTCAATTCAAGGATTGGAAGACTTTCATTATCAGCGCCACTAGCACAGAAGACAAGTTGAAGAAAGCTCGCCAACTGGGATTGCACATCTCGGAAGGAGAGGATAAGTGTAAACGCCCTAATGCCAACAACAACAACGACGGTAATTCCTCCAACAACCGAGACAACAAGGGCAAACAGGCTATGGTGGCCAACACGGCCCAGAAGCCTGAACCAAAGCCGGCAGAAAAGCAGTGGCCTCAGATGACCTACTCCTTGGAGGACGGCCATGTCAAGCCCATCTTAGACATGCTCGTACAAAGAGGTCGAATTCAGCTCCCTCCTCCAAGGCGCGAACTTCGGCCGGCAGAAATAGAGAGCCCTAAGTACTGTCACTACCATCACTACGTCCACCATTCTACGCAAGACTGCTTCCAACTGAAGCGATACATCCAGTATCTCATCGATTCTAAGGCCTTGGCCATTGATTTCGAAGAGGTGATCGTGGCAGCCAACATGGTATCAGTACAGTTCGACAGCTTCCCTCCGATAAAGACTCAAGATGGAGTAGTACCCATCCCCAGGGCAAAGATGGAGGTCGCTAACCTTCCACCTCTCCGAGACCAGGCTGTTGGTTTAGTGCCCCTTACCACATCACGAGGGGAGGTCATGTGGGTCCATCCGGACCTGGTACCTGAAGTGACTCAGTCCATACCACCCTCCACGAGCAAGAAAAAGAGTGGGAATGTCAAATCATGCCGTACAATCTCGGCAGAGGTCGAAGAAGCTACGGCTGTTGTTACCCGATCCGGTGCACAAACTCAACCTCCACCGGGTAACTCGGCTGAAGATCACCAGTCGGCTTTTGCTGATGCACCAGGACCTTTTCAGCCTCCAACGACCGACAAGCCTAGGCTGAAGAAGACTCGCTTTGACAAACCGCTCTGAAGAGAGACGCCTTATGGGCTAGAGAGGCCCTACAACTTTGACATCTTGGCACAATTGGCTAACACACCGGCCAAATTGTCGCTATACGAGCTCCTGAGACTCTCCAAAGATGTTCGCATCGCACTGAGCGAGGCACTCCAGAATGCTGACGCATATCTGGCTGAGTCCAATCTCACTGGGGAGAGCTCGCCGACAGATCTCCAGGACAGCTCTGGCACAGGTGTAATGCCGAATATTGTCTTCACTCCGCAGGATATGCTTATGAAGACCAACCTGCACGATCGCCCTCTGTATTATACTGGGTACATTGGCGATATCAAGGTGGATCAGATGCATATTGATCCCGGTTCTTCTATAAGCATCATCCCGAAGAGCCTACTACACCATTTGCGTATCCCAATGCATCGCCTGACGCCAACAAGCACTGCCATCAGCGGTTTCATTTCAGGCAGAAGCTATCCGATTAGGAAGATTTGCCTAAAGTGCCAAATCGGCGACCTTCAGTCAGAAGTGACCTGTTATGTCGTAGATACGGACACTTCCTACAATATTCTCCTGGGGCGTCCTTGGATACACGATTACATGATCGTGTCTTCCACACTGCACTAGTGCTTCAAGTACGTCGACAAACACGACTTCGTGAGAACAGAATTTGCCGACATCGATCCCTTTAAAGGGGTCGAATCCTACTACTCAGATTCATGCTTGTACGAGAAGTCAAAAAGGTACCTTGTAGAAGGAGATATTCAAGCTCAAATTAAGACGGCAGCTGGATCAGAAGAACCTCTGACAATCCACTTCCAAGCCCGCAAACCTGGTAGAACTGTACCCCTTACAGCCACTCTGCATAAGGATGCAATCAGCCTCGCTGCACAGGAGGAGCATATGATAATCCGACTGCCAAGGTCTGGCCAAGCGCCAAGACCCACGACAAAGCCACTGACAATCAGGCTGCCTAGAGCTAGTCGGCAACAAACAGAGGAGCTCAATCCCTCTGTCAAGCATGACGATTCGTCTTCCCATAATGAATCGGCAACCGAGCGCTAAGCCGGGGACTGCTAGCCAGCCAACCACTCCCCATCCAGCACGGAGCACCAAACTGGAGGTCGCTAGAACGCCAATGACTCCACGTTCTGCTCCACCAGTGGAGCCCCTGATGATTAAGCTGCCCAAGTCATTCTCCCAGTCTTCATTGACACAGGAGGTAGCCGAAAAAGAGTCAGAGCTGGCCAAGTATGTGGCTGCTCATACTGATGTTCCATCCGCAGATGATATAATTCCACTGGAAAAGATACCTTACTTCATCAATAAAGGACTATCTTTGAACTACCTTGAGCTTAATAAGCTTTGTACAATGTATGCTATGAAACACGATATAGGCACCCACCTACACACAGAGGTGACAAATGTCTACGCCGCAAATTAACTTACTCCAGTGGAAGACGCTTACCGCATAATCGAGGGAGAGGATCATCCAATCATCTTCGGCCAGAAGAATGATCCACAGCCCTTCAGGATAGAAAAAGTTGATCTCGAACCCGACACCGAAAGACTGCCCCTTTATCTATATAGTTCCCGATCCAAGTACCTCATGCAAAAACAGGGGTATGATCTGGAAACTACGCCAGGCTTGAACTACGGCACTGGACGACGGTTATCCTCACAATTGCCGGTCCCGGCTAGGAAACCACGGGATTACTACAACAAGACCAGATGTGGGCTAGGTTATGTTACACCTGCAACGACCTCTGAAAGCTCAGATGAGGAATGCGACTGGCATTCACACTCAACTGGATCACCAAATTTCTATGCGGATGTCAGCATTGGGGACGTACTCAGGCAAGTCTTGTCTGTCAACATCGCATTCGCCGACGCCTATGAAGAAGATGAAGACATTCCTGAACTTCTTGAGTTAGAGCCGTAGGCCCAACAGCTAGATACGCAATAGGAAAAGTGATTCGAATAAAGAGAACCCCCTACTAAAGATGAGGTCGTACAAGTTGACATCGGCAATGAGTCTTCCCAAAAACCAATCTTCGTTAGCAAAAGTCTGACAGACGAAGAACGGAAATCGCTACTGCAACTCGTCAAAGAATATATTGACGTGTTCGCCTGGAGTTATGAAGACATGCCAGGGCTAAACCCCGAGGTTGAACTCCATAAGTTCAACATTCGTCCAGACGCGAAGCCGGTCAAACAACAGCAACGACGGTTCCGCCCGGACATCATGAACTATATCAATGCTGAGGTCAACAAACTGATAGCCAGCAGCTTCATCCAAGAGGAGCAACATCTAGACTGGGTCACCAACATAGTACCAGTCCTCAAGAAGAATAGAAAGATTCGAATCTGCATCGACTTTCACAATCTGAACGAGGCATGTCCCAAAGATGAGTTCCCTCTTCCCATCACAGATATCATGATCGACAACACATGTGGCTTTGAGCGCATGTCATTCATGGATGGCTTCCCAGGATACAACCAAATCAAGATATTTCTGGATGACGAGAAGCATACATCATTCCGAACACCGATTGGCGTGTACTGTTATACAATCATGTCCTTCGGTTTAAAGAATATTGGCGCCACCTATCAAAGAGCTATGAGTGCCATCTTTAGAGATCATCTGCGTAAGACAGTGGAGTATTATGTTGATGACATCGCCGCCAAAAGCCGCTCTAAGGGAGACCATCTACAGGATCTGAGGACGGTATTCGACCTGATGCGAGCGCACAACTTGAAAATAAATCCTACCAAATCCTTCTTGGGCGTATCTAGTGGAAAATTCTTGGGTTTTATCATTAATGCCCAGGGAATCCACATAGACCCTGAGAAAATGAAGGTAATCATGGAAATGGGTCCCCTGAGAAATCTTCGTGAACTCCGAGGCCTCTAAGGGAGGCTAGCTTACATCAAGAGGTTTATCTCTAACCTCTTCGGACGATGTCAGCCATTCACCCACCTCATGAAGAAGGGCATTTCATTCGTGTGGGATGAAGAATGTTAGCACGCCTTCGACAGCATCAAAGAATATCTGTCGAACCCTCCAGTCCTGGTGGCCCCGGTTGCTGGAAAGCCATTCCTGCTCTATGTGCAAGCAATGGAACATTCTCTCGGTGCTTTACTAGCACAAAACAATGATACAGGCCATGAGCAAGCTATATATTACCTCAGTCGGATGATGATAGGGCCTGAGCATCGATATACTGCCGTAGAGAAGGAGTGCCTTGCTCTGGTGTTTGCCATTCAGAAGACGCGATACTACGTCACGGGACAAACCATCCATATCGTATCAAGTGTTAACCCCCTCAGGGTCCTCATGACCAAGCCAGGTGCACTCAGCTCTCGCCTCGCTACCTGGGCGATATTATTGTCTTCCTACCACATGATCTTCGTCCCGCAGAAGGCTGTTAAAGGTCAAGCTCTGGCAGACTTTTTAGCAGCTCATCCAGGTTCAGAGTCAACCAGAATAGATGAAGAGATTGCAGATGAGGTCGCCAATTCAAATGTGGCCTCTCATGATGTCATATGGCGAATGTTCTTCCACGGCGCTTCCAGAACTGGGCCCAAGGGCAACATCATCGCTGGAGTCGGAGTGGTGCTGATTTCTCCCTCCGGGCTGGTTGTCACGACCCGTACCCGCTTTTCGGGGTGCGAGAGCGTGAACAAGCCAGCAACGTATCGAGCGAACTCCAGCCCGACTCGAGTACGTATAAGCTGTCCATAACAGGGTATCATGTCTAATCTAAACTATATCTCAATCCACAAGAATAATGTAAAACAAGAATGAACAAGTATGGGTCGTGGTCTGCAGCCCACTAGCATATATGTTCGATTTGACTCTAAGAATAATATGAGTCTATAAAGCTAAGCTGGTAAGCAGGATATAACATGAAAGCATGAGAAAGATAGTAAATCAATAACACTAGCAAAATACTTGAATCATGCGATCGAAGTCAACTACCACATGCTCAGCTAACTAACTCCGTGCAATCAGCTACCTGAAGAGATCATCAGGTCCTCAGAGGACTAGCAAGATACATAAAATATGCCTACTAATATGACAGTAAATAACATGTAAGAGGGATAAGAACACTGCAAGGAGAACATCTAAGGACGACGAGTCGTGTGGAAATGTAATACTAGACTTGGCTATCAATCAATCGATTAACCCCTATAGCTTGTAGTACAATGCAAGATACTCCCAATCTATAGTAGATTTTGACTGTAATACAATGCAAGATACTCCCAGTTAAGATTAGCCAATTCTAGTATCGATCTCCTCTCTTAAAGGAAACAAAGTCAAGTAGACTCCTATAAATCTTAGTACAATGCAAGATACTCCCAATTTATAGTGTCGCAAGTCAAGTCAAGTCAATCAATCAATCAATATATGCTATAGGTTGTAGTACAATGTAAGATACTCCCAATCTATAGTATGTCTCAACTGTAGTACAATGTAAGATACTCCCAGTCAAGAATGGTCAAGTCAAAGACAGATATAGAAACTGATAACTCACTCACGAGACAAGGTAACACAAGTGACCAATAATCTAGCAATGTCAAATACCCTATACGTGCACGTAATCTAGAACAAGTAAAGCAATCAAGGACGAATCAATCAATATATGGAATCATGTGACAATATGAAAAGGACTACAATAAGGAAAGAGAAAACCATGTAAATACTGTATATGTTCGGCAAGGTATACTTGCCTGGGGGTTGTACGGAGAACCAACAATGTATCGCCAATCAACAAGTCAGAAAGTCCAAGTCATTACAACAGTCTCCGAAAGCTGAAATAAACATTACCAATGTTCTCAGAATAGTCAAATTAGCTAGGATTGCTTGTCCTTAAGTCCAATTCTGAACACAGGGGCAAAACGGTAATTTTGGGCAAAAACGATGTCCTCCGTTGGACCCGCTTTGCACCAAAAAGCGTGCCAGAGTCAACGGTCTCTATAGTCATCAAACTATATGTCAACAGATTTAATTTTCTGATACGAACCCAACCGTATGTCCAAAGTTGGATTTCGGCAGGCCGTGCACAAAATCGCCCGTTGAGTCGGACCGTGGGGCCCGCAAAACGGTGTTCCGATTCAACTGTCTCAGAATTGGACCAAACTTGGCATACAGGACCATAAAAATGATACGGTCCTGTTGGCGCAAGTTTCGTCTCGATCTGACGAGCGTGCACAAAGTAATTAGGAAATTTGCACAGAGGCCGATACGGTAAATTTTGACGGATACGCATCAAATTCGTCGCGCACACGCGACCAACTTGAATTCCGTTAAAGCCCACACGTCTACGAAGCCGTTACGCACCTTTCGATGCTTTCGGTTCGTGACCAAGTCGCCCGGTTTGGCGGAACGCACGTGGTATCGGGAGAATTTTAAAGTTTTCAAAACAATTTTTAATGATAAAATCTCGATTTTGAAATCTGTTTTCTCTGCGTATACTTCATGAAAATTAAATATACAAAATAGGTTAGGAAGCCCTACATGTTGTCTAAAAAGTTGTTCAAATAGATTTTCTATTATGGCACTTGATCGATCGGGATCGACCTCCGAACAGGGGCTCTTGGACAGTTCTAGTATTCTGTTTTTATAGGTTTTCGACAAACTTTGGGTCAATCTCATGGATTGGTCGTGCATCCTATACGAAATCAATTTACTGGGGTTTCGAGACGGTTATGTTGGCTTTCTAAAACATTTTACAGATTGTAAAACAAGTAAACGTGGGTGGAGAATTCGTACCGCGAAGTCGCAATGCCGCTATTGTACCATCCTGCGTATGTGCGTGCGGGCCGCGAGCGCGTTGCCCTCCGCCGTCGGCCGACGGTGGCTGCGGCGCCGCACGAAGGTCGGGCAAGGTCGCCTGGGTTGGGAGGAAGGGTGGTGATGTGTTTTGCTAGGGTTTTTGAGTTCTTCGAGCTCTATACATATATGTATATCTGTGGGAACCCGAGCGGGTCTGAGGAGTTTGGGCTCGGGAATGCTCAGCTAATTCGGGTGGGCTGGACTGGGATTAGTTAGGCTGAGGGGCTTTTTCATTCTCCTTTTCTTTTTCTTTATATAACCCATATACCTAGGTATATATATATATTTATACATACAATTATATATATATATATATATATATATATATATATATATATATATATATATATATGCACACGCATATAAAATCTATATAATCTAATTAATACATATAGATAGATACAATTAATAGTTATACAATATTCTAAAATTGAAATCCATTGTAGTAATATATAATTATTATCCTATTTGCTATAACTTATATAATAATCTATTATTATGTATAAATATGCTCATACACACAAACACAATATAAAATCCCAAAAATCTAGAATTATATTACAAGAAAAAGGTTCATCATATTATAAAGTAGAATAATAAATTTAATATCAATAACATAGTATATATATTTATTATAAAGTAGAATAATAAATTTAATATCAATAACATAGTATATATATATATATATATATATATATATATATATATATATATATATATATATATATAACAAAGGTATCACGACATATTTACTAGCCCACTAAATAAAATACGAAATATATTTACTTGCATAATAAATGCACACCTACATGGACGTTTTTGGTCGCGCTACATGTCTACATTGCCTGGGTTTGGTTCGGGTCAAATCAGGACTATTTTGGTACAACCGGGTCTTCTACAAATCAATAAATTATCAATAAATAATTAAACCATTTATAGTGACTAAGTCGCAACTTGCCTGGTTTTCCTAGTTAGGGCATCACTATGGCTCGGTCTTCCCTACCAGGGCTAATACACTAGTCAAAGCACGCCACTGCACTATCCGTGCCATGATTTCTAGTCGCATTGTACTCCAAATTTAATTATGATTAAAAATCATCCACCGTAATAATTAAATAAATAATTATTTATAAAATCTAAAAATCGCCATTTAAATCAAATAAATAATAAAAAAATATTTTCAAAAATTTTTTCGAAAAGGGGAGCTACACTGGTGATCAATCGGGCTTACTCCCTCACGGAGCCCTGTTCAAACAACGTGGCCGAGTACAACGCTTTGGTCATTGGCCTCCGACTTGCAAAAGAGCTGGGGGTAGAGTATCTTGAAGCATACGGCGATTCGCAGTTAATCGTCAATCAGATCCGGGGTTCATACGAGGTTCGCCATGAAGATATGATCCCCTATCACCAAATAGCGATCAACATCATTTCGTCATTTGAAGGGTTCTTCATAGAACATGTTCCCAAACTCCAAAATATTGAAGCCGATGTCCTAGCAGGTCTTGCTGCTTCCCTAGCGAGGTCCCAAAATATACTCATCATTTGGTGGACGTAATAGGCCACAAATTGGTCTATCCCAAGAATAACGTTCAAATTGTAACGAATTATTCTGCTCAGACGGTCGACGAAGCACTAGACTGGAGACAACCATTTGTAGATTTCATGGTCTATAGCATCTTGCCCGAGAATCCAAAAGAAGCCACTTCTATCAGAAGACGTTCCCTCAGATTCTTCTGCGATACGGAGACAAAAATGCTGTATCGGTGATCATACGATGGATTACTGCTTCGGTGTCTGTCAAATACAGAAGCCAAAGAAGCTGTACGTGAAGCACATGACGGCGTCTGCGGGGCCCATCAGCCTGGCCCGAAATTACAAGACCGCCTTCGCCAAATAGGCTACTACTGGCCTACGATGGTAGCGGATGCGATAGACTACGCAAGAAAGTGTAAGGCCTATCAAGTTCACACAGATTTCATTCACCAGCCATCCGAGTTTTTACATCCGACGGTAGCATCCTGGCCATTCGAAGCATAGGGAATGGACATCATTGGTCCGATCACTCCGTCTTCGTCTCAAGGACATCGCTTCATACTCGCAATCACAGATTACTTCTCCAAATGGGCGGAGGCTGTTCTGCTGGCAGAAGTGAAGACTTCAAACATGATCAGCTTCCTCAAGCATCACATCATCTATCGCTTTGGACTGCCCCGATAGATCATCTACGACAACGGTCCGCAGTTCGCGAGCCATGCCTTCTATCGGTTCTGCGACAAACACCGAATCCAGAATGTCGCTTCGACACCGTACAATTCGGCGGCGAATGGGTTGGCAGAAGCATTCAACAAGACTATAATCACGCTGCTCAAGAAGTTGTGACTGGAATGAAAAGCTTGGCAAATGCTTATGGGCGTACCGTACAACAGTCCGGACGGCCACTGGGAACACACCATTTTCTCTGGTGTATGGGAGTGAGGCGGTTCTCCCACTGGAGACTCAAATCCCCTCGCTCCGCGTCGCCCTCACCTATTGATTTACGACGGATGATAATTATCGTCGCCGGCTACAAGAGTTGGATGCCTTAGATGAGAAACGCCTGTTAGCTCAACAACGAATCGAGCTGTACCAAGCACGTATCTCGGGAGCTTTTAACAAGAAGGTTAAAATCAGAATATTCCAAGTGGACGATCTCGTTCTGGCAGTTCGGAGGTCGATGGTTATGACACACAAAATCGCCGGCAAATTCTAGCCAAAATGGGAAGGCCCATTTGTCATCGAGGCTGTATTCTCCAATGGTGCTTACCGCCTCGCAAAATAAAACGGAGACTTGCTCATGTTGCCCATCAACGGCAAGTTCCTGAAGAAGTATTATGTCTAAAATGACATCCTCCAAATCTTCCAGATTGTTGAGTTATGTACCCTCTGGTAGCGCTGAACTTACATTCTGACTCCAAATCTCCCAGATTATTGAGTTATGTACCCGCAGGTACCGCTGAACTTACACTCTGGTCACTCCAAATGAATCTATATCGCATCTTCTGGGTAGTAAGTCATGTATGATCATACCTCTGAACTTTCTTCCTAAAAGAGCTTCTTCCTCATGATCTACCGCCCGTACTTTCAGTACATAAAAAGGGTAACAGATCTACAGATTTCTCGAAATAACCACGTCGATGTCACCTCTGAGTTGTTTCACTTCCATCAAAAACAAACCACCCCCAGCATAGAACTTCCACGTCCACATTACCTCTGAGTTGTTCTATGTATCCTCCGCTAAGTCCACTCCTGCCACATCCTCATTACCTCTGAGCTGCCACATCCTCATTACCTCTGAGCAGGAAGACTCCGCGGTAAAACCCCCGTACTTGCCACGTCCTCATCACCTCTGAGTAAGTATGTCGATTTTTCTTCGACTTATTATTTGTACCCGAAAAAGAAAAAAAAACCAGGGTACGCCAAGGATAATAGGCCCATAAATGTCCTCTGTTGACCACAAATGTCCAATGTTGACCACAAATGTCCTCAGTTGACCATAAATGTCCTCTGTTGACCACAAATGTCTACAGTTGACCACAAGTGTCCGCTGTTGACCACAAATGCTGTACTGGATCCCCTAGTACATGTGCCTCTTTTCTTATTATCATACGCCTTCGGAGCCCAGCTGTTCCATGGCGTTCTTTCGCCTAATACCAAGAACTTCCATGTCCGTCTCACCACAGAATCGTTCTAGGTATCTCTATCAAACTTATTATCCGTACCTACAACTAAGGTATGCCAAGGATAATAGGTCCAGAATAAGTCCCCCAGTGGGGCAAACATCACGAATACCAAAGATACAGTACAAAGCACAATAGATGATGGATGATGAAAACATAGTCATTTATTAGAAAGCAAAAGTACTACATATTTGGGGACCACGTCCCTATCAAAACGAAAGAAAATGACAAAGAAAGAAAGAAAAAAGGCCGACTATGGTTCGGCTATACATAATTCTCTGAGGCGGTCCCTCAGCATGGCGGTCGACCGCTCAAATTGTATCTTGGCCCGACGCTCGGCCTCCTGACTCAGCCGCTCTGCATCCTCCAGATGCGCGTGGGCCTGCCAGCCATCTTCGAGTCTCTTCAGAGCACGCTCCAGGCCAGCAGAAGCTCGGGTGACATTTTCGACCTCCTGAACGATTAGCTCTTTGTCCGCACGGGAGGCCTCGAGCTCAGATTCCAGGAAAGCCAGCTTCCTCTGGAGCTCAAGCACCTGCTCCCTCATATCAATTATTCCGTGAGAGGCGGCCGCTTCCCGAGCCGTGCAATCCTCGCTCCTGCGGCTCAGCTGGTCGTACTGAATAGACAGATCGTCGAGGTCTTTTATGATAACCGGCTTAGACGCATCTCGTGCGGTCTGTACCTTCTCCACGACAGTGATGAGGAAGTCCCGCTCCTGATCTATCGCTGAAGACAGATCAACTTGCCGCAGTACTTGAAACTGGGCCACAAGCTGATCCGCCTCTAGCAATTTAGGCTCCAGAAGTTCAACTATCCCCGCCCCACAGGAAAGAGTTCTAAGAATTTCAATCTGGCCACGAGCGCATTGACGGGCCAGGGCGAAAGAGATCCCCTTCTCCACAGCGGCTTCGACTCCTCGCCTCAAGTGACGATAAAAACTGTCAACTACATCCTTTGATGATTCGTCCAGAACTTCCGAAGAAGACGGCGTCAAAGGGAGGGTAGTTGACAGGGTCGAAGAGGGTACACCGGAACTTGCTACCCCTGCCACAAGGGAAACAAATTCTGAGCGAAAAGATGCTTGGATAGCAGCCAATTCTTCTTCCGCAGCCCGAAGAATTCGGAGGCTCGGCAGGGCAGAGAGGTCGACCTCTCGGGCCATATGAACAGATGGGGGTGCAGGGACCAGTTCTTCCTGCTCCTGCCGTTCGGCCATTTGTCCTCCCGAACTTGATTCAGCGGGAGGTCCCTCAATGTGAGTTTGAGGGGGAGGAGGCGCACTCTCTTCCACCGGGTCCCCTCTAGCGAGCTCGACCCTGATAATGTCCGTCATTGGCAGTGAAGGAGCAGGACCTGTATGTCTGGAACAACTATCAATCAGCTTAACCCGAAGGATGTGATGATAGAGCGAATAAACCTCCTTATTGGTCAAGATTTGACTTAGCTTACTAGGGGAGGGTTGCAGAAGTTGAGGCTCGACCTCAGTCATTGTGTCCTCCTCACCAGCAACATCCGAGCCGAATGCCGCTGGTTCTTCCGCCCCAGCAGTCCCGGAGGTAGACACAGTAGGGTCCACATCACCCGACTGAAATCCAACTGTTTGCAAAAACAAAAGTCTTTATTTCACAAACTTTGTAAGAAGATTACAATTGAATTCTAGGAAAGTACAACTATAGGAATCCGATCTGAAGACGATCGCTTTATCCCTTGGACGATGTGAACTTTGAAGACGATAGCCTCTGTAGAATGCAGTAGCACTTAGATAAGAACTCCTGATCTCTAGTGATAATAATGATCTGATCTTCTTAATGAAGGACTTGAAACTCTATTTATAGAGTTCTAGAAATAACTAATTTGTAGTTATTCTAAATTGTGCATGATGAACTGCGCTAGTGACAGACTGCGTAGAAAGCGAACTGCGTAAGCGGTTACTCGATCGTGGGCTAACTGTATTAGACATGTGGCATTGTTTGATTGAAATACGCATGATCGTGTACAAGCGGTTGCCACGTGGCGAGCAATTGATGGCATGTAAGCCACGTAATAAATGTCAGTTATCTTGATGGATTGCGCCACTTGAAAAGCGCTAGCATCAGACTGCGCTGAGACTCGGGCTTAGTCAAACTGCGCTGAAGTGGAGCTGTCATACTGCGCTGGCTGTACAGCTGTCCTTGAGCGCTGTGCTGCACAAGAAACGAAAGGACTCCTCGTTTATCGGGCTATCAGCTGTCAGAAGATCAGACTTTTGTCAGGTAATGATGGCATTACCACTTCAGTGTAGCCGCTAGGTGGTAGCGCAGTTCAGCTCGCACGTTCAATTTGTAGCATAATCTGCCTCCTGTGCAGTCCATTTGAAGTGTGCGCAAATTAGTTTCCTCTGCCTATTTGATGAATGCCACTTGATTTTTAGGACGTACAAGATCCCCTTCAAAGTTTTCAAAATTTAAAAATATTCAAAGTTTTGAAATACTTTGAATTTTAAATTTAAAATCAAGTTGCGCAAGTTGCGCTTTGACTATGCATTTGGAGGAATTAGCTCCTACTTTTGTGGCACAATCGGAGGTGGCCGTTTCACTTCTGGAAAACTATAAATAGTTTTCATTTTTTCTTCTTTCCACCTTTACTTGTTTTCGACTGTTCAAGAGATAAAAGCTCCGCTCCTACTCCGACTACTTCTTCTCCTTCCCGCCGACAACAGCGATGGTTTCCAAGCAAACAGCCACTGAAAAGGGAAAGGCCCCCACCGAACCCTCGACTCGTGTTGTGCCACGAGCTTCTCGTCATAAGACAGATCATCCAGCATTGCAAGGTAGATGGCAAACCATGATCGAAACCCTTTTTAGGGTTCTTGATATTTTCAGACCTTCATACCTCTCTCTTTTTAGAGATTGATGGTATTTGCGCCACCCTGTTTAGGGTTTCGGTTGCATTCACAATAGTTTTCATTTTTATGAAAACTATACTTTTGCGCAATCGGATGGAAAGCGCTGACAAAATGTTCGGCACAATCCATCATTTTGCGCAAGTCAGTTATGCCAGCGCAAACTGATATCTTACGTAAGTATGTTAGCGCAAATTGATAACTTGCGCAAGCTGACTGTGCTGGCGCAATCTGATAACTTGCGCAATCTGACTGTGTTGGCGCAATCTGACAACTTGCGCAGGTTGATTGCGCTGGCGCAATCTGATAATATTACGCAAATTGATGATCTTTTGTAGAAACTTTGTATGTACTGATCCTTGTTTCTTTATTTGATGCAGTTAACCTCAGAGAAGACCCCAACTATGAGGTCTTTGCAGGATCCTTGGCTGAACCTGAATACAAAGAAGATCTATCTCATGTGATATTTTCTCAGTATGTCTTACCGTCATCTCGGTAAGCCGTCTTGACTGCATAGGACAATGAGACTTTATTATGTCTGATGAACGGGCAGCCTCTACAACTGCTGACACCGTCACTCATAAGAAGCCGCTGTTCTTGTTTGGTGAGGCCTTTGACAAGAACTCTTAGCCAAGACCTCGAATGGAATAGAGACTTATCCAGAGGGGCGAGAAGACAATCCTTCTGCCGGAGATCTCTAGATGCCTTCCTCTATCTCGATATGCTTTTGCAAGCTATTCCAGAAGAATGGAATGGGATATAACTCCACTTCAGCAAGCCCGAACAGGGAACATCTGTGTCAAAAAGGGGTCTGACAACAAGGACATATTCAACAGTTCCTCTGAGCGCCATAGCTCCTTGCTTAGAGGACTAAAGCCTGGCTGTATCCCGCCAGAAGATTCTTTCCTGCTACTACCGGTGAGAACTCCGATATTCGCAAACGAGTTTGCGAAGGTAGAAGGAAGGTATCCAGATCAGGAGTTGCGGCTGACAGGCCTCGTGAACCCGGATAATAAGAGATGGATATGTATAGCCAATTAGATATTAGTCCAATTTGAAGAGCGGCTTAAGGAGATTAACCAATACCAAGCAGTGTATGCCACTGTTTATGGCTTTCCCCCCTATCCTTATCTATTCCTCGCATTGGCCGAGAGATACAACTATAGAACCGGGACTTTCATGACGCCCCACGGAGAGATTGGGTTAGCTTTGCACGAGATGAAGTACATCTCCAGCCTGCCAATGGAGGATATCCCCTATGAAGAGTTTGTTCCGACAAACGATGAATTGGACAGACTCTGCCAAGAGAACGCTGACATGGTGGTTGTATTTGAAGAGCTATTATGTCACTACAAGATCTGTTCTCTCTATTACAAGAGTGGCACGGCCGGCACCTGCTATACCACCAAATGGCTGCCATATCTTTTCCTCAACCATATCATCGAGAAGAAGACCAAGGAGCATAAGAACTGCCATCCTAACTACTTCCGACCACTTAGCGACAACGAAGTGATAGGGCTGATGGAGACACACGATGATATGGATATCAAGATCAAGGATGATCTCCAGTGTCCTCCTTTCAAGGAAGGAGACATTATTGAAAGCTACATGAGGATGGGCTATATGCCTATGTCAAAGGAAGCCCAGTTAGCAGGTTTCCTCACTTATTGGCTCCGACGATACGTCGTCCCTGGGGCCAGTGCAGTCGACCGCTTCTACCGCGGTATACTTTTTGCTGCTGTCCGTCTGGTCTTCGGCTACCGGATGGATCTGCTGTCAGCAATGACATGCAGGGTGAACGTCGGCCTTCGCCTCTTCGTCGATTGAATGATTAAAGGGAAAGGCGAGAAAGGACACTTCCCCCGGCTGGAACTGCCATACACATACTTGTTCGGATGGCTGCTTCTACACCATCCTTCATTAATGAACCCCGACATGGGGGCAGTGGGTGGCAGCTTTCTAAGAAGATTTTTTGGATGTAAGTGGATTTATACCACTTTGAGAGATTGCCGACGCACTCTGAACCTTGGTAGAGGATGAAGCTTCTACTGCGTTACCCCTCTAGTCGATTATGAACATATATCTACAAACCTTGTGGACTCCGGGAGGATGCAGCCTTTGGGCCACACAGGATTCGATTGGCTGAGGACAATCCGACCGTCACACCTGGTATACCGGTTCGAGGATGAATGCTATCTCGAGCCCAATTTCCCCAGCCGTTTTGTACGCCAATTCGGTTATGACCAGTTTCATGTAGGTAATGCTATCTCATGCCTACAAAGAAAAGGGTTTTTAATTGATGGAGCCCAGGCTTGGGCATATTACAATGCCCGGGACACAAGGACGACGTTCTCGATGCCGTCCAGAAATGATCGAGGTCCTCGCATGTTGTATACGTACTCGATCTTCTATACATCAGCAAACACTTTTGCTGAAAACTTTAATCTGGAAGACAGCTTCGCGACTGCGACTCGGTTTAAAAAAGGAGCACCTGTTCTGGTGCTACCTAGAAATGATGAAGAGCATGAGCCAGCCGATGCACCATTAGAAGCTTCGAGGGACGCCAACTTTCCTGAAGAAGTCTATGAGCCGTTGCGCGTCTCTCTAAAAGTTTTTAGGTCTCCGGTCGAGGGGAAGAAGAGGAGGGCATAAGAACCTTCTTCTCCAGTTTCTAAGAAGAAGATTGTTTTAGAATCATCAGAAAGGGTCACTACCCGGTCGCAATCTCGGCAACAGGCTGAGTCAATTCAGAGAGAAGAGGCGACGACCCCGACCTCCATTCAAAGACAAGAACATGCTATAGACGTAGAGAGCCCGGAGAGACCTCTACATAGAAAGAAAATAGCCTTCAAAAAGAGAGTAGTCACTCCTCCAAGACCAATCCTGACATCGGTCCTGACAAGTGCGATCGCCGGAGTTATGATGCCGTCTCCTACACCTGCCCCTGAGCCCAGACAGGAAGCTTCTAATGCAGAGAAGAGGGACGAGGTTGTAGAGACAAAAGAGGAGATTACAGAGACAGAGGATAAAGCTGCAAAAACAAGAGAGGCGACTGCAACTCTGATTCCAATCAACGAGTCAAAAATGTCTCTCGATGTATTGCGATCTCCTACACTTGCACCGGAAACTACCCATCTTCCATCTTCTCCAAGATCACTTCGTGCTGAAGAAGACAAATTAATGATTGAGGCTCTAGAAGGCTGTGACTTTGGCTTCCATGATGATGTAGATCCGGTCGCCGCAAGTGATAGCGAGGAAGCCCAAGAAGACGATGCGGATGATGAAGAGACATCAACAGAGACTATTGATGACACTCCGAATCCGGAAGAGGATGCTGATGCTTATGCATCCCAAGAAAAGAATGCTGTTAATGACATAGCACCGGAGGACGCTACTGTTACTAATCCGAGAGGTATTGAATGATATTGACAATCTTCTTTTATAGATTAAATGACTGACATCTTAACTTTCATTTATGCAGAAATTCAATCTTCTCCAATTCCTCCAATATGCACTGACATAATGCCAACAACAGCGATAGCTAGCAGTAGCCGACATTTTTCAGGCGGCTCTGAAGCAGGAAGTAGTCAGGCAGTGATGTCTGAAGCTACTTCTGCGAGGTTGCAACCCATGTCAACAGACGACAAACTTGTCACTAGACCCAGCAATGGTATGCTTGTCCTTATTTTTGAACTTCTTTGATAGTCGCTAATGACAGCAAACTGATGGTGTTTATTTAGTTTCACAGAGGAACATCTGGGAGGGGCAACTAGCTCCACCATGGCTCCCTTGTCTAGAGAAACCTCAGTTCATGTTCAAGAAGCTGAACGTCCACCTGTACAAGCATCTGCTGTTTCAACTTCCACAGGAGTAGTTGCTACACCTGGCGCAGCAGCTACTAACAGATTTATAATTGGTTCCTTCACCAACCTCATCTTTACTTCATTAGGACCCTTAGTAGAAAGGGTAATGGAGAGAGAGAATATTGGTTTCATCACCGTTAGAACCCTAACTACTTATCTGATAGGTGCTATCCGAAGTCAAGGTGATGAAGCTCAAGCTGCCTATCTTGAACACATACTGGATGAGCTGGATGCATCAATTAAGATTTACAAAGATCTTAATCGGGGGGAGGTAGAACCCCTAGTGAATGCTGAGTTTGAAAGGATGACTCGCGAGGCTAAAGTCACAAAAGCTGCTTTCCAAACTTTTTTGGACACTTATGCCACAAAGGCTTCAGAGTATG
Organism: Iris pallida; assembly: GCA_029216955.1. NCBI lineage: Eukaryota > Viridiplantae > Streptophyta > Magnoliopsida > Asparagales > Iridaceae > Iris > Iris pallida. The sequence continues at coordinate 8,815,454 of JANAVB010024597.1, read as the reverse complement.
ATTCCCGGATGGAGATATTAGCGTCTATTGCTGGGAAGAAAGAAAAGAAGGTTGCTGAACTGAAGGCGGAGTTTGCTCGACTTAAAGAAGAGTTGAGAATCGTTCAGCTTGCTCTTGAGGAAGAGACTACACAGCATGAAGCTGCTGTTCAGCAACTAGACATTCTAACCCACGAGAAGAATGAGTTTGTCACTTCCCATCAAGATGAAGTCGCTCGCCGACTAGTGACTTTGCCATCCTTTGACGATGAATCTGGAATGACGGAAGCTAGAAGGCGGGTGTTGGATTCGCGTGAGGAACGACTTCAAGCATTGAAGCAGCATATAGCTAGTTTGATGACCCCACCGATTGAGTGAAGGAAGACCTTTTGTACTTTTTCCTTCTTTATGATATATCTTTTTGTAATGCCTTTTATTTTGATCAATGAAAAGACATTATTTTTGTGGCTCTATTATTTTTTGCATATCCCATTAAGGATATAAATAATAGCGATGGAAAATATATTCAGAGGTTCAGGACATGATATATTTCTTAATTTTAGAAAATAATTATATTTATTATATCTGCTCAGAGGTAATGTGGACATGGCAGAATATAATTTGTTGAATATCATTATTTCGGTAGACAACTTAATCAGAAATAAATACGTGACAAGTTGCTGATATGGATGAACGGATGACTCGTCAAAATGAATGGAATGAACGGGTGAACCGTCAGATGAAAGGAATGAATGGGTGAAACGTCGAATGAATGTAATAAACGGGTGAACCGTCGAATGGATGGAATGAACGGGTGAACCGTCGAATGTATGGAATGAACGGGTGAACCGTCGGATGGATGTAATAAACGGGTGAACCGTCGAATGAATGTAATAAATGGGTGAACCGTCGGATGAATATAATGAACGGATGAACCGTCAGATGAATGGAATGAACGGGTGAACCGTTGGATGAATATAATGAACGGATGAACCGTCAGATGAATGTAATGAATGTTGTGAAGAACGCGTCGCTTCGATGTTTTAAGAATTTCTGTCTATAAATAGAACAGAAATTGAAATGGAATGATCACTTTCACTCTTCAACACAAAAATGTCGTCTGAAGATGCATCCAAGAAGGCTGAGATCGCCCCGAAGGTTGAAGCGGTTACTGAAGAACGTCCAGTCGAGATGACCCAGCCAAAGCAGACAGAGGCGGGCGAAGGTTCGTCTGCATCCAAGCCACCGCGGGATATCTTGGACTTCCTACTTGAGCCAAGAAAGACTGAAGAAGAAGAGGCGATGAGGATGGCTGCTTGCAAGTTCCTGGTGGGTTCGAGCAAGGATGTTCTCGACTCTTTTGCCGATTACATTTTTTGAAAAGGACGACAGTGGCCCGCGTCCTGATTTTAAGAAGGGTGATAGTGACCCTCGTCCCTGATATCTTGTAACACCATTTATGATGAAATAAAATAAAATTTTATTTATGAACTATTTTTTTGTGTTTAAAAGAAATTTCTTTTACATTCATACATAGTACTTTTTGAGGAATTTGCCATTGATAGGCATCATTGCAACTCGACCGTCGAACTCTGTAAGTTGATAGGCTCTATTTGAGAAGACTTTGCTCATGATATATGGACCTTCCCACTTCGCATCAAATTTGCCCTTGCTCATATGAGTCATGGTCATAGGACATCTGACGGTTAGAACCAGTTCTCCTTTCTGAAAAGCTTTGACTTTAACTTTGCGATTAAAAGCTTTTGAGATTCAGGCTTGATATAACTCAATATGCTGTTGAGCCAATAACTGTTTCTCGTCGAGCGCTTCTAATTCTTGAAGTCGAAGGAGGTCGTTGTTCTCTGTAGTGAGCTCGTTGGCAATGGCAATCCGCAGGGATGGGATCTGAAGTTCCAAAGGTAGAACTGCTTCACAACCATACACAAAAGAAAAAGGCTACAGCCTGTAGGGCTACGGACCGTAGTACGATAGGCCCATAGACATTCTTCGAGTTTCTCACTCCAATTCCGTTTGTTAGTAGATACAAACTTCTTAAGGTGTTTAATAATAGTCTTGTTAAATGCTTCAGCTAAACCATTAGCAGCAGGATTGTAAGCTGTCGAAGCGACATTGTCAATCCGATGATCGTCATAAAACCTGGTAAACTTCTGGCTAATGAACTGTGGTCCATTGTCGTGAATGATCCTTTGAGGTACACCAAATCTATAGATGACATGGTGTTTGACAAAGTTGATGATGCTACTGGTCTTAACTTCAGCCAGAGGTATAGCTTCAGCCCATTTGGAGAAGTAATCGGTTATAGCTAGTATGAACCGATGTCCTTTAGAAGAAGGAGGGTTGATAGGAACTATAATATCCATGCCCCAGGCTTCAAAAGGCCAGGAAGCAGCAGTTGGATGCAGAAATTCTGACGGTTGGTGAATGAAATCTGCATGGATTTGACAAGCTCGACATTTTTTTGCATATTCGATGGCATGTGATACAATAGAGGGCCAGTAGTAACCCATGCGTCGGATACGATCCTGTAGTTTAGGACCGGATTGATGTGCTCCGCAAACACCATCGTGAGCTTCACGTAACACTTGCTTTGCTTCATCAACAGCAAGACAGCGCAAGAGTAGACCGTCATAAGTCTGCCAGTAAAGAGTCTTAGTAGTCTGATTGTAGTAGAATCGCAGAGACCATCGACGAATACTCGTAGCCTCCTTGGGATCTTCAGGGAGTATATCATGAACCACAAAGTCAATGAAAGGAGCTCTCCAATCTTCATTGATAACATTGATTTTAGTGAAGTTACTGAATTCGATGTTACGATTGTTTTCCATACAGAACAATTCCCGATTAGAGACAACCACCACCTGCTGTCTTTTGATAGGGATAGCTAAGACTGCTGCAAGATTGGCTAAGGCATCTGCTTCGGTATTGCAAGCTCGGCGAACATATTCGATGAAGAAGATTTTGAATGATGTAGCCATATTGATTGCCGCTTCATGATAAGGCACTAGATCGTGATGACGAACTTCATAGGTTCCTCTAACCTGGTTAACAACCAGCTTGGAGTCGCCATAGACTTCAAGATATTCGACGTCTAGTTGTTTAGCTAATTGAAGGCCAATGAGTAGAGCATTATATTCTGCTACGTTGTTGGAGTAGGGTTCATCTAGGGAGTAGGCTCTTTAGATAGTTGACCCGTCTGGAGAAACAAGAACAATCCCAACTCCTGCGACAATGGCACCATTCGGCCCGATCCTGGCTGCACCGTCGAAGAATAGATGCCAAGTAGGAAATTCTTCGGAGATCATATTTGATTCCAATGTTTCATCTGGAATTTCATCATAAAGCTTGGATGTCTCCGGAACAGGGTGAGCTGCTAAAAAGTCAGCCAGTGCTTGTCCTTTGACGGACTTTTGTGGAACATATATCATGTCATATTGGGCTAGCAGAATGGCCCATGTAGCTAACCGAGAATTGAGTGTGCTGGGTTTCTTCATTAATACCCGGAGAGGATTAACTCGGGATATGACACGAATAGTTTGTCCAATGATGTAATGCCTTGTCTTTTGAACAGCAACCATAAGAGCTAAGCATTCTTTCTCAACCGGACTATAACGGTGTTCAGCACCAATCATAGTACGACTAAGATAGTAGATGGCTTGTTCATGGCCTTCTTTGTTCTTCTGGACAAGTAAAGCACCCAATGAATGGTCCATAGCACGGACATACATTAAGAATGGTATGCCCGAGATTGGTGGCACCAAGACTGGTGGGTTCATGAAATATTGCTTTATGTTGTCAAATGCTCGTTAACATTCTTCAATCCAAATAAAAGATACACCCTTCTTCATTAACTGGGTAAATGGTCTGCAGCGTCCAGACAGATTCGAAATGAATCTCCTGATGTACGTAAGTCGACCTTGGAATCCTCGTAGCTCTTTTAGGTTGCGTAGAGGACGCATCTCTTGAATGGCTTTGATCTTCTCGGGATCCACGTGTATACCCTTAGAGGTAATGACAAAGCCGAGAAATTTGCCACTAGAGACACCCAAGAATGACTTGGTGGGATTCATTTTGAGTTGATGCTGGCGCATCATATTGAAGATAGTTCTCAAGTCTTGAATATGATCTTCCTTTAGACGACTCTTGACAACAATATCGTCGACATAGCATTCGACAGTCTTGCGCAGATGATCTCGAAAGATGGTACTCATAGCTCGTTGGTAAGTTGCACCAGCGTTCTTGAGACCAAATGGCATCACGGTATAGCAGTAGACTCTGCGAGGAGTGCAGAAAGAAGTGTACTTTTCATCTTCAGGATTTATCCGAATCTGATTGTATCCAGAGAATCCATACATGAAGGATATCCTTTCGAACCCACAAGTGTTGTCGATCATGACGTCTGTGATAGGGAGAGGAAACTCATCTTTTGGACATGCTTCATTAAGATCCCGGAAGTCGATACAAACTCGAACTTTGCCAGTTTTCTTCAAGACTGGGACAACGTTGGCTACCCAATCTGGATGTTGTTCTTCTCGAATAAAGCCACAAGCTATAAGCTTTTTGACTTCATCATCAATCGCATCCATCATTTCTGGCTTGAATCGCCTTTGATGCTGTTTAACTGGCTTTGTATTAGGCAAAATATTCAGTTTATGAGTAGCAACTTTAGGATCTAAACCTGGCATGTCTTCATAACTCCAAGCAAAGACATCAATGTATTCTCGAATAAGAAGAATTAATTCTTGCTAATCCGCCTCTGGAAGGTTCTTGCTGATGAATATTGGACGAGGTGACCCGTTTTCTCCTACATCAATTTGGACCAATTGATCTTCGGTAGGAGGTTCCCGTTGTTCAAATCGGAGTCCTATTGGGTATCCATTCGTTGAACCCAAGGATCTGTTTCGGGATTTTCTTCGATATCTTCGTCATAGCCTTCTGGAAGTTCGGAAGAGACCATATTAGAAGATACGATCAGCCGATGAACCTGACCAATGCTGGTGTCAGAATCCCAAGATCTGGAATCAGAAGAGTTGGAACGCTCCTCACTATCGGATTCTGAGACTTCTGGAGATAAAACTGGAGGTGAAGCATATCCGAGACCTCTTTTCGTCCTGCCGTAGTACATCTCTGATTTTTTCTTTCGGAACAACTGTACGGATAGTAGTTCGTCTACCCTTACCGTAGTTGAGGCCATTCTTGAAGTCATAACCCATCTTTCGGATGATGTCTTTTGATTGTTGACTATAACGATGAAGTTGGAGACGTCCCATATCATTATTTTTGCTATCATCCGTATAGCTGAATTTTTGTTCTGGTCCTTTACTAAAAAGTATTGGACTCTCACCTCTCTTTCGAGAAGGAACAACAAAGTATAAATCATCTGGGTGTTCGAGTAAGATCTCTGTTTGAAGAGACTGTACAACTCCCATTGTAAATGACTGAAAGCTATCTAACATATCCAAATAACACTTAGCATGATAAATAACATCCGTATACTAGAAATGAGATACTTTTTCATTGATTTGTACATCTGTATTTACAACAGGACCTTTAGCCTTAGCAGGCTTGGTCAGATTAATTACAAGAGGGGGAGAAGAAGAACGTGGAGGAGGATTTCTACGACGAAGGTCAATAACAAGTGGCTCAGAAGAGGTGAGCTCCCTTTTATCCTTGTTACGAGATAAATCAATCATAAGTGGCTCAGAAGAGGTGAGCTGCCTTTTATCCTTGTTACGACGTAGGTCGATAACAAGTGGCTCAGAAGAGGGGAGCTCCCTTTGATCTTGACTACCATCGGTTGGTTTCTTCCGGACTGGCAAGTGAATAGCCAGTGGTTTGGAGGACTGAGGATGAGAGACATGCCCTTTAACATGTATAATGAGGGTGTTATTGGGCACTGCTTCTTGTTCTTCTTCAGTGTCCAGATGTAACACCCAGTTTTCTAAAATGAGGGTAATTTTGAAATTTTGTATTTTAATTTACTTAATTATGATATTTAAATAATAATATGATTTTTGGTAATTTTTAATTATTTTTAAACTATTTAAATCATGACTTGTGATTTGGGGTGCAGCTAGTGAAACCGTAGAGACTGTCTGCCCTAGAGTCTAGCCATATGATTTGGATGATTAATTAGTACATTTTAGCGTAGAGGGTATCTTGGTCATTTTAAGATTTATTTGAATTTATTATGATTTATTAGAATTTGTGTGAATTTAATTATTATTTAAATAAGTGCTATGTGCTATGATGGGTTTTAGCCTAGTGAAGCCTAACCTAGAAGCTTAGACTTAACCCATGGGCTAAGTAGGATGGTTAACTTAAGTTGAGGGTAGAAATTATCAAGTTAGAAATCAAATAGGAGTTTTAGTCATGAGAATTGATTTTAGAGAATGGGCCCTTAGAAACTTAGATGTAACTTGACTTAGAGAGGGAGGCCCATGGCCCAACTAACTAAAACCCTAACCCTAGAGTTTTGGACAGCCAACATAGGGAATCCCATCCCTATATAATGCCTCTTCCATTAGGTTAGCCTCCCTTTAGAAAGAGTTGCAAAGTTGGAAATAAAGGTTAGTTCTAAACTTCCTAAAACCCTAGAAATTACATTTTAATTCCTTTTCTTCCCAAACAAATTGCATTAGGTTCTAAATAGCTTTCTCTTACTATTCATGGAGGCTAATCCCAGTTGGAGAGCAATTTGGTGGAGCTAGCTAGCAAGGAGAAACCCCGCTTTTGAAGCTTTTCAAGGAGCTTTGAAACCTATAGGTAAAAATCTCAAAACTCATTCCAAATTTCGATTTCTTTGCATGGATAGGAAGCCCTAGGTGTCCCCTCTCTGTAGGAATAGGTTTTGCTAGATTTTGTGTCCATTTTGTGTCCGTATCGGACACGTATCGTATTGGTATACTAGGTGTTTGTAGAAATGCCACATAGGAAATTATTTTCCATTTTTGTAAATGAAATTACATAGATTTGTAGATCTTGATGAGTGTATCAATTTTTGTGAAGGATGTTAGGTATTTTTGTGTCATTTTGTGTCACTTTTTGGTGTTGGACACGCGTGCACGACACGAGTGCACTGTCCTGCTATTCGGGCACAATATCTCACTGTATATGACACTTCGGGACACGAAAATTTGTGTGGAGCAGGGGAAACATCTGACACCATGCTCCCAAAATTTGGAAGCATGTCGTGGAGTACACGAGGCACAATCGTGCCCGCACTGGCCGCGCGCTGTCGCGCGCAGGCGGCTGAGCACGCACAGACACGCGCAACACGTGGCCTCGTGTCCGCTGTAGACACCACGTGGACACCTCACAGGGTGTTGAACGTGTAGCCTAACACGTAGGCTACACATGGACATGACCATGTGGTCACACGTGTCGTGTGTCGTGTCTACGACCTCTGTGAACGCATGTACGACACTGCAGTGCACTGAGTTTCAGCATGTGTGTCATATGATGGTTTGGACACGATTTGTGTCCAGTTCTGGGACACGAATGACCTGTATAACACGTGTACACATGCTTCATTAATTACCAACCTTTGTTTAGTAATTTTAATGATTATTTTGGGTTCGAACGATCGAATTCCCTATGGGACTGATACACACTGATACGTGTGGGAAATTAAGTTTTCTGAGTTTTATTTTCTGTTTCAATCGATGTAAATTGCCATTTAATTCATGAACATGTGTACTTACATCACTATAATGTTGTTCACTAATTTGTGTTAAGTTTTAAGGTTCAAATTGGATTTTGATATTGGAATGGGTTTTCAAAAATGTGTGGACTGATACTCAAGTCCAGTTTGAGTTCAAATCTTGATTCCCTGTTTTTTAAACCAGTTTGATGATTAAATGGAAACTTTAAATGCTATTTAGTGACTATGATTGGTTCAATTACATATGTATTAGAATGTACAATGTTGGATTATGATTTGTGTTCGAGAACTTGGCTAAGAATGAGGTTTTCCCCATTTTCCTGACACAAGGAACTGTTTCCTGATTTCATTCTTCTTTTCACTATTAGATGCTGATCATGGTAAGTATTAGTTCACTCACATGCAATAGCTACTGCTAGATTAGACTCTTATGATAGATTAGGTTTTTCATTTGTGTAATGGGATTTTGTAGATGGGATGGGTTGTTGAATTCGAATTTAGGATGAGACATAACTGTCAATTTGATTTCGTTTATAAACTGTCACCTGGGTTTCATTTCTGTATTCACATCACCTACCTGAGTTTGTACACAGGTTCTATCACACACATTATACTCTAAATCACACACACATGAGCAAATTGTCACTCAAACACTTGAACTCTAGAAACCTGAGATTTGTGAAACCTGAGATTGCTTTGGTTCACTGAGTTTACTTTGATGTGAAACCTGAGACTCTATTGTACACCCTGTCACACACACATGAGGAAATTTGGGACTTAACCATGTATACACAGGAAATCAATTTATGTTCTTCACCCACACATCTGTGATACACACTCATCAACACCCTCACACCCTCACACATGCCACACTCTCACATGTACACACACACATTACTGATTCCAGGTTTTCCTCACATTCCCTTAACACACACTGTTCACTCATTCACTCTCATGGCTATGCATATACACAGCCTATTGTATAACATTATACAACAATTGTATAACATTGTACATCTATTGTATAATATTGTACATCTATTGTATAACATTGTACACTATTGTGCAAGATAACATAACTGGAGTGGATCCTTGTGTATTGATTGGGGAGGGGGAGTAGAATTGGTTATGTACTCAAATCCTATTGTACAACATTGTATAACTATTGTATATGTCTATTGTACACCCACGTACAATGGAGTTACCATTGTATTGTCCTAGACCGTTTACATAACCAAATTGTACTCTAAATCACAGTTGGCTTACAGTTCTTACTTATCATATATAGATATTTCATGTTATCAAATCTCTACTATTTTTTATATACATTCTTCTTTTAGCGTTTCATGTACCTTATTCTATTGCATGCTTTATATTTTCTAACTTGATATAAACTGCGTGAGATGTTTTGTGCTCGCTCCTGTCCTGACTGGACCTGTTGAAAATATTACAGAGGATGAGGCCCGCGTAGACACCTTCTATGGGACAGCTGTAGATGACTCATGTGACCCAGATTTCCAGCCTGATCCACTAGCTTAGATACTGAGGCTCCTTAGTCTAGGTTTTACTATTTCTGTCTTCTGAGATCTGGATTGTATATATTCTTTCATATTCAGTATTAGAGACTTGTATTGAGTTGGATGTTCTGATTTGTATGGCAGTAGACACTTAGACTCTCTGATTGTATTCTGTGGATCTTTTTAATCCAGTATTTATCTATCTATCTTTTATTTTATCATTCTGCCTTAGATGTGCTTGAGACTGTATATTGCTATGTCACCTCCATTCGGAGTGTATATACTGTACAAGTACCTCTATATTGTTAGATGATTGACCTAAGACAGCGTTCTACCGCCGACACTGCGGCGTAGGCTGGGCGTTGTTACGTTCTCGTACCCTTATAGTGGGTGCGGGTCGTGACACATTTTTAGTGGTGGCCCATGCAGGTCAAGTTTATGTAGTGGTATTCGAACTAGAGTATCACTACAACCTGTAGTAGGATTAGGATGTTTTTGGAGGTACTCAATCACATTAGGAAAAACTCTTATCTAATTCATACCATCTCAGTTCTTGCTGATATTGTTTTCCCTTGAATATAACTGTCCTCCCTTGCTATTCGACTCATTCTCAGCAATTGTTTCTTTGATCTGTCTCCAGGATGGTTGAGACGAGATCACATCGCCAGGGCGAGGAAGACGCCGATGAGAGGTCTGCCACCTCTCATATCCAGCAGCCAGCCCCTAGTACCACAGCCCCAGTCATGCCAGCTGGGGTAGGTATTTCAGCTGCGTTCGGAGGAGTCCCTCCACCAGCAGCAGGGGGTATGCCTCCACCAGTTCGGGGGCAGGACCCAGTCATTCCGAAGGTGCCTTTCCAGCAGCCGCCGCCTCCAGGATGCGTGGATGCGGCACAGATGTTCGTCTACTTTCAGCAGTTCATGGACCAGCAGCAGGCCCGACAGGACAGGGGCATGGAGTTGGCCCTTACGACAGTTGCAGCCCGACCAGTAGTTCAGCAACCGAAGACACCAGAGATAGAGCAGTTCCAGAAGATGAGCCCCAGAGACTTCCTGGGGACGGAGGGGATCTTATATGCTGACGAGTGGATCGAGCATATAGAGGAGATCTTCCGCCTGGCCCGGATACCGGCAGATCTCCAGATAGAGGCAGCAGCTAGCCGGATGCGAGATCTTGCTCGCACCTGATATCAGTCAGACCCCAGGGTGGGGGTAGCCGGACAGACCTGGGAGGAGTTCAAGGGCTTCTTCAAGAAGAAGTTCTTTCCAGATTCAGCGCTTCGAGCCTTGGAGTCGTAGTTCGAGAGCTTAGTTCAGGGGAGCCTGTCAGTGGAGGAGTACACTGGGGAGTTTGGCCGCCTCGACAGATTCGTAGAGGGCTTGAGGTAGACGGCGAAGGCCCAGAGGTTCCGGAAGGGTCTGGTCAAGGAAGTCAAGTCTTTGACCAAGGACAACAGGGATGCCACTTTTGAGGAGATTTTGACGGGAGCCTTATTGGCGGAGGATGATCTTGAGCTTAGGCTCAAGAGGGGACGAGACCCTGTTGGAGGCAGCAGCAGCAGAGGCCAGGCCAAGAGGCCTCATATACAGATTCAACAGCAGTATCAACAGCCGATGGTCCACTTCCAGCAGCAGCAGCAAAGGCCTATTCAGCATCAGGAATGGAGACCGGTACTGTATCAGCAGGCACCCAGGCAGCAGCAGAACATTGTATGCAACTTCTGCAAGAAGCAAGGCTATGGGTTGGACGACTGTAGGAAGAGGCTGGGCATGTGTTTGCTTTGCAGTTCAACGGAGCATCAGTGTAGAGAGTATCCCAAGAACCCGACATCATTGGCTCAGATAGCACCAGGAGATAGGGCTCCGGCAGGGCAGCAGAGGGGACCACCATTGCCGACTCAGCAATAGAGGTTCGAACAGTATCAGCAGCAGGCCAGGAGAGGCCAGCCAGGGCGAGCTTTTGCCATGACAGCCGAGGGTGCTCAGGCCATTGGAGATCTAGTTGCAGGTTTCATTCTTTTGATAACATTTCCGAAATTGCCTCTTACAACTGCCTTGAAATTTTGATTCCCTCTATTCCTTGTGATTGATCAATTTTGTCCTGTTGTTTTTGTGTTATGTTTGATTTTCTTCTGAGATGAATCATATGGGCTAGGTCACCCAGTTATAGAATCCAGAATCTTCGATAGTCGTGTTAGCTGGCATAGTAAAGACATATAGTCAGATTTAGGACGTATTTCTCGGGTATGGAAATTTAAGGTTTTCGCTGCCAAGCATGCGGCAATACGAAAATTTTAAATACCATGATTCTAGAGGTATATGCCTTAGTCGAGGACTCTGTGATTATCGTAGCCTTGCTCACTAGCACGACGAAGATTCTGAGTATCATAATTTTGGACAAACGCATATGATTATCTGACAGTATGATTGAGAATTTGATTGTGGGGGTGTTTAACCTAGAATGACTACTACCCTTTTAATTTCGAGGACAATTTTTCTAACGTGGGTAGACTTGTAACACCCAGTTTTCAAAAATAAGGGTAATTTTGAAATTTTGTGTTTTAATTTACTTAATCATGATATTTAAATAATAATATGATTTTTGGTAATTTTTAATTATTTTTAAACTATTTAAATCATGACTCGTGATTTGGTGTGCAGCTAGTGAAACCGTAGAGACTGTCTGTCCTAGAGTCTAGCCATGTGATTTGGATGATTAATTAGTATATTTTAGCATAGAGGGTATCTTGGTCATTTTAGGATTAATTTGAATTTATTATGATTTATTGGAATTTGTGTGAATTTAATTATTATTTAAATAAGTGCTATGTACTATGATGGGTTTTAGCCTAGTGAAGCCTAACCTAGAAGCTTAGACTTAACCCATGGGCTAAGTAGGATGGTTAACTTAAGTTGAGGGTAGAAATTATCAAGTTAGAAATCAAATAGGAGTTTTAGTCATGAGAATTGATTTTAGAGAATGGGCCCTTAGAAACTTAGATGTAACTTGACTTAGAGAGGGAGGCCCATGGCCCAACTAAATAAAACCCTAACCCTAGAGTTTTGGCCAGCCAACATAGGGAATCCCACCCCTATATAATGCCTCTTCCATTAGGTTAGCCTCCCTTTAGAAAGAGTTGCAAAGTTGGAAAGAAAGGTTAGTTCTAAACTTCCTAAAACCCTAGAAATTCTATTTTAGTTCCTTTTCTTCCCAAACAAATTGCATTACATTCTAATTAGCTTTCTCTTACTGTTCATGGAGGCTAATCCCAGTTGGAGAGCAATTTGGAGGAGCTAGCTAGCAAGGAGAAACCCCTCTTTTGAAGCTTTTCAAGAAGCTTTGAAACCTATAGGTAAAACTCTCAAAACTCAGTCCAAATTTTGATTTCTTTGCATGGATAGGACGCCCTAGGTTTCCCCTCTCTGTAGGAATAGGTTTTGCTAGATTTTGTGTCCATTTCGTGTCCGTATCGGACACGTATCGTATTTGTATACTAGGTGTTTGTAGAAATGCCACATAGGAAATTATTTTTGATTTTTGTAAATGTAATTACATGGATTTGTAGATCTTGATGAGTGTATCAATTTTTGTGAAGGATGTTAGGTATTTTGGTGTCGTTTTGTGTCACTTTTTGGTGTTGGACACGCGTGCACGACACGAGTGCACTGTCCTGCTACTCGGGCACAATATCTTACTGTATAGGACACTTCGGGACACGAAAATTTGTGTGGAACAGGGGGCAACATCTGATACCATGCTCCCAAAATTTGGGAGCATGTCGTGGAGTACACGCGACACAATCGTGCCCGCATTGGCCGCGTGCTGTCGCGCGCAGGCGGCTGAGCACGCACAGACACGCGCAACACGCGGCCTCGTGTCCACTGTAGACACCACATGGACACCTTACAGGGTGTCGAACGTGTAGCCTGACACGTGGGCTACACGTGGACATGACCACGTGGTCACACGTATCGAGTGTCGTGTCCACGACCTCTGTAAACGCGTGCACGATACTGCAGTGCACTGAGTTTCAGTCTGTGTGTCATGTGATGGTTTTGACACGATTCGTGTCCAGTTCTGGGACACGAATGACCTGTATAACACATGTACACATGCTTCATTAATTACCAAACCTTTGTTTAGTAATTTTAATGATTATTTTGGGTTCGAACGATCGAATTCCCTATGGGACTGATACACACTGATACGTATGGGAAATTGAGTTTTCTGAGTTTTATTTTCTGTTTTAATCGATGTAAATTGCCATTTAATTCATGAACATGTGTAATTACATCACTATAATGTTGTTCACTGATTTGTGTTAAGTTTTAAGGTTCAAATTGGATTTTTGATATTGGAATGGGTTTTCGAAAATGTGTGGACTGATACTCAAGTCCAGTTTGAGTTCAAATCTTGATTCCCTGCTTTTTAAACCAGTTTGATGATTAAATGGAAACTTTAAATGCTGTTTAATGACTATGATTGTTTCAATTACATATGTATTAGAATGTACAATGTTGGATTATGATTTGTGTTCGAGAACTTGGCTTCGAATGAGGTTTTCCCTATTTTTCTGACACAAGGAACTGTTTCCTGATTTCATTCTTCTTTTCACTATTAGATGCTGATCATGGTAAGTATTAGTTCACTCACATGTAATAGCTACTGCTAGATTAGACTCTCATAATAGATTAGGTTTTTCATTTGTGTAATGGGATTTTGTAGATGGGATGGGTTGTTGAATTCGAATTTAGGATGAGACATAACTGTCAATTTGATTTCGTTTATAAACTGTCACCTGGGTTTCATTTCTGTATTCACATCACCTACCTGAGTTTGTACACAGGTTCTATCACACACATTGTACTCTAAATCACACACACATGAGCAAATTGTCACTCAAACACTTGAACTCTAGAAACCTGAGATTTGTGAAACCTGAGATTGCTTTGGTTCACTGAGTTTACTTTAATATGAAACCTGAGACTCTATTGTACACCCTGTCACACACACATGAGGAAATCTGGGACTTAACCATGTATACACAGGAAATCAATTTATGTTCTTCACCCACACATCTGTGATACACACTCATCAACACCCTCACACCCTCACACATGCCACACTCTTACATGTACACACACACATTACTGATTCCAGGTTTTCCTCACAATTCCTTAATACACACTGTTCACTCATTCACTCTCATGGCTATGCATACACACAGCCTACATCCTAATCACTCACACATACAATTTACACACACAGGCCATCTTTATGTCCTGCCATTGATTTACAGTCCTGTGAAAACACACTATCACACACACAATCACTCATTCACATTCCTTACATCACACACACTCATGAACCACCCTTCTTTTCTTTCCTTCCCTCTACATGTATATATATATGATGATTATCTAGTACCTATATAGTTTCCCTATATGTATATATATATATATATATATATATATATATATATATATATATATATATATAAATGTGAGTGTAATATATACTAATGTGAAAAAAAATATATATATATATATATATAAATGTGAGTGTAATATATATATACTAATGTGATAATGTAATGTGTCATGAATATTACTTTTGCCTATATAAATGGCATGTATATAGACATGTGGGAAATTGGTATGTAAATATGGAAATTGTTATGTGCAATGCATAACATGTGTGTATGGCTCATGGCCTATGTAGTTAGCCTATAGTATCCTAATGAGGAAGTTTTGTGTATATGGATTGTATCCACATGACTTTACTATATTGTAAACTTGTGTGACTTGAATAGTGTGTGCTTACTAGGATAGTTTTGGTTAGTGACCTAGATGGCCTTGTTAAGCCTAGGTTTGACCAACCTAGACTAGTTTGACCTAGTTTAACCTCGTTTGACCTAGTTGACTAAATTAGACTAGAATTGACCTAGTTTGACTGCTAGGGTTGACTAGAGTTGACCAAGGGTTGACTTTAGTCAAAATTGACCCCAAACTTCATGTAGATGCATTGTAGCAGTCTATTTCCTTATTTTAGACTTGTTGTGACTTGTACTGTTCTATAGGAGACAGACACCACTCCTCGGACAGTATATTCTCTTCAGACACTCAGGAGATCAGGCGAGTACATTCTTTGACTGTTTTATTCTTGTCTGGATTTACATTCTTGCTCTAGATTACTGTACTTGATGCTGACACGATTGTTATCACGGATTGGTACTATATGGATCTTCTTTTGAGATATTTTCCCCTTGTATTCACTAGATACATATTGTGATGTGCGTTTTACTTACATATTGTACTTATTGAATACCCATATCCTTGTATACTCCTTGTGCATATTGTACTCTCAGTATCACATGAGTCCCAGGGATCGACCATTGTACACTATTGTATAACATTATACAACTATTGTATAATATTGTACATCTATTGTATAACATTGTACACTATTGTGCAAGATAACGTAACTGGAGTGGATCCTTGTGTATTGATTGGGAAGGGGGAGTAGAATTGGTTATGTACTCAAATCCTATTGTACAACATTGTATAACTATTGTATATGTCTATTGTACACCCACGTACAATGGAGTTACCATTGCATTGTCCTAGAACGTTTACATAACCATATTGTACTCTAAATCACAGTTGGCTTACAGTTCTTACTTATCATATATAGATATTTCATGTTATCAAATCTCTACTGTTTTTTATATACATTTTTCTTTCATCGTTTTATGTACCTTACTCTATTGCATGCTTTATATTTTCTAACTTGATATGAACTGCGTGAGATGTTTTGTGCTCCCTCCTGTCCTGACTGGACCTGTTGAAAATATTACAGAGGATGAGGCCTGCGTAGATACCTTCTATGGGACAGCTGTAGATGACTCGTGTGACCCAGATTTCTAGCCTGATCCACTAGCTTAGATACTGAGGCTCCTTAGTCTAGGTTTTACTATTTCTGTCTTCTGAGATCTGGATTGTATATATTCTTTCATATTCAGTATTAGAGACTTGTATTGAGTTGGATGTTCTGATTTGTATGGCAGTAGACACTTAGACTCTCTGATTGTATTCTGTGGATCTTTTTATTCCAGTATTTATCTATCTATCTTTTATTTTATCATTCTGCCTTAGATGTGATTGAGACTGTATATTGCTATGTCACCTCCATTCGGAGTGTATATACTGTACAGGTACCTCTATATTGTTAGATGATTGACCTAGGACAGCGTTCTACCGCCGACACTGCGGCTTAGGCTGGGCGTTGTTATGTTCTCGTACCCTTACAGTGGGTGCGGGTCGTGACACCAGAGCCAGTACTACCTTCATGAACTCATCTTTATACATGCGAGCATCATTATAATATGCTTTGACACCTTTGAAAGGGTAGAGATCCGCAACCTCTTTTTGAACCTCTCCATTGTCATCAACGTATTTGAAGCATTGATGAAGAGTTGAAGGAACAATATTGTGTTCGTGAAGGAATGGTCTCCCCAAAAGAGCATTGTAAGAGCAACCATGGTTGTCTATAATGTAGAAGGTCACCTTTGTGCGGAGATTACCTATTTTGGAGTTTTAGGAGAATCTTGCCCAGAGGATCACTCCTTCCCTGGTTGAACCCCAGGATGGTGGTGATTGTGCCGGAAAGACTATGCACTGGGATCTTCAATGCATCTAGTATTATCTTCTGCATGATGCTGAGTGCTGACCCTGGATCTATATGAATACGATCGACCTTCATCGTGTCGACGTATCCTGTATAGTATAGAGGACGGTCATGCCTGTTGTCTTCCATTAACATATCATCCTGTGTGAAGGTGATATTTGGAATTAACTCCAGCACACTGTGACAGTGGAGGCAAGCAACATGCTCTGATTTCGGCTTCTTTAGATGGGTTAAGCATGTTTCCGCCTGCATTAAAGCTTCACTCAGAGTTTCTCGAGTCTCTTTGGAGAGGCGCAAGAGCTCGAAGATCAACAGCCTGGCCGGTATATTGGCTAGTTGGGCCAAAATATCAAAGTTGTATGGTTTCTCAAGTCCAGAAGGAGATGACTTCTTCAAAGGCTTGTCGAAGCGGACTTGTTGTTTGCCTTTGTCGGCTGCTGTCGGCTTAAGGGGAATAGGTTCTACAACCGGTGAGGATGCAGAAGGGATATCCTCAGTAGAGACAGGTTGCACTGGAGCGGACTCAGAAGAAGAAGCAGGGTTTTCAGGATTCTCGGTAAACTCCCGTAGATAGGCTTTTCCCTGACCTGGTACCCAGCAGGATTTCCTCTTCAACTATGGGGTCAAAAGACACCATGTTACAGATCTTTGTTCTGCCCTTGGAGCGGTCTTTTTGCTTAGAAGGAGCCTCGAAGTCTGTAACAAGGTCCGGGTGGATCCACATAATCTCGCCGTTATCAAGAGATAGGGGAACGAGACCTTCACTTCGTGGAGGAGGGAGATTCTCGATCTCAAGGGTGGCCTTGGGGATAAGGATGACACCATGCTGTACCATCTGTGGAGGGAAGTTACCGAACTGTACTGAGACCATGTTCGCGGTAACAGTCTTCTCATCTTGTTGAAGGGTGACAACACCAGCATTGACTAACTCTTAAATTTTGTCTTTGAGCACATAACGTGCTCGAGTGGGATGACCAATGAACCTGTGATAAACACAATATTTGGGATGATCAGTCTTACCGACCTCGTCAGGCTTCTTCGGGTCTGGGAGTTGGAGCTTATTGCTTTTGATCAAGCAATCGAAGATGCTTATGGTATTGTTCTCATCAAAGAAGTACTCTACTTTCAGACGAGGTTCCCTTGGTGGAGGGGCAGAAGGAGTAGAAGTAAACGTAGGTGGAGCCACGTTGACAGCCAGGGATTCTTTGTTCTTTAAATTGATGTTCAAAGTTTCTTTACCCTTGCGATTGTTCTGGCGATTACCGCTACTAGATGTCGGGACATGTGTACCCTCAACTGCTTGAACTTGTCAGCGCTAACTTCAGCTGCTTTAGTATTGACAATGAATGATGGCCAGTCTTGAAATTGAGTTAACCCCGTCCACATGCTGATGATAGGCAAAAGATTTGCCTTACAGGTATCTATAGTGACAGTGGCCGGAGTTCCAGGAGGCATCTTTAATGCTTCTCGACAGAATCTTTCAATGAAACTCTCAGCAGTTTCATTATTTCTTTGTTTGATCTTGTTGAGGGCCGACATGGTCATGTCGTTGATTCCCTCGTAGAATCGCTCCAAGAAGATTTGTTTAAGACCCGAGAAAGAAGTGATACATCCATCAGACAAGCTTCTGTACCAATCGTATGCTACACCGGCTAAACAGCCGACAAATACCCTGGTAAGAAGAGCATCATTTAGCTGAAGTTGAACAGTCATTAGCTCAAAATGGTTAATGAACTGACTCGGAGAAGTGCTGCCGTCAAACAGCAAAATTGTGGGAATCTTGTACTTTGGAGGGAATGGGACTTCCTTCCATTCTACCGGATAGGGATGTTTAATCCCCAATCTCTGTAAATTGTCCTTCTCTTTAAAAGCCTCGAATTGAGTGTGCAAGAGTTTGACAGCTTCATTAGCATCCTCCAATGATGCAGAAGGAGTAGGCTGAATTATAGTGTTAGGGGGAGGAATAGCATGGTAAGTGCTACCCCCAGCTCCTGACTGACTGGGTGTGGGTTGAATTTGTACAGGGGGTATTTGAGGAGATACTACCCCCAGACCTGCATTAACAGGCACCGACGATGCTATAATCTCAGGGTTTGCAGCAGGTGTGGTCGATGGTACCGTATGTTGAGCCACGATGATAGAATGCATACTTGCGACCATTTCAGCCATGGTCTTCAACTTGTCCTCCAGTGCAGCTATTCATTGTTTTTGATTTGCCGAACTAGAAGCATCTGGATCTTCAGTGACAACGTATGCTGACACTTCTCTAGGTACAATAGAAGACACTGTCTGTTCAGAGCTTTTACTGTATGCATCATAATCATTGAAGGAATCATCTCCTGAATAAGAAATTGGGAGATGACCAGAGGGATCTTGGAGAAGATTCCCATGCCCCATTGTGTCTCGACTTCGGGATCGGGTGTGTCGAATAGTCCATCAGAAGATTCTTAGAGTAAATCTAAGTACCGCTGGCTGGGCCTGCGAGGCTTGCCGTGTTTGGAGCACTTTCTACCCCCAGTGTCTCGAGAAGCCATGTTGACGGAAGCATACAACACTTCGCCTTCATCTTCTGACATTGGTTCAGAAGTTGCAAAATTCAGACGATCGAAAACAGATCGTTTTGTTGTCTGGCAACAACACTTGATGACAACCTTGTGATTACAATGATGTTCAAGTAGTTGAACTAGAGGTGTTGAGATGTTGTCCCGTTTTTTCTTGAGGTGCTCTCGGAGGTCAGGAATAATGACGGGACGAGAAGAAGTCTGAGGGATATGTTCATTGACCATATTCGGAACATGGTTCCGGTTCTTCAGATGTTTTGTTCCATGAGTATATAGAGAAGTACTCACTTCGTTAGCATAGGTGTCAGGATTTTTCATCCTGGAAATTCGCTTCTGATGTACGTTCATCTTCAGCTTGGCTGCTTGCATTTCATAGAAGCTGGTATATTGAGATAAGTCCGTAGATCAGCAAACTCGCAAGGGGTTTCTGTCTGAGACACCAGTAATTTTCCCTGTTTTGAGCAGAATATCCGGAGAGTTGGGAGATCTTTTGTCATGCCCTGATTCCGTAAAATCGATAGTCGTCCCCCGGGCGTGATGCCGTGCGAACCTAAGTTGCGATCGCACAAGGCATAGTCATAAGGTTATCCGAAACACAACATCAAGTTAGAGTACGCAGAGAAATTGAATGACACATTTGAAATAGAAATAGACTTTTTCATTGATGATAATAAAACTTTACATAGACTCCTTTACAATCATTGCCGTGCGGGCTACAACATGACTCGACTTACAAAATGCACGCCGATGAGATAGTCGTTCCATACATTACATCCCTTTTTACAAGCAAAAACCATTACACATTTCCACCTGCTATCGAGGCGAGTCGAGTCGTCATCTTCTTTTGGACTGAGTGCGGGTCTTCTTCAAAAGGAAATCCAGAAACAAGCCTTCACACGCGGACGAGGCTTCAAAAGGGTTCACTTCGCCTTGAGTTCAAGTGGACGCCCTTCGTGGTTCTGGGTACCTGCGTGGAGAGCGAGGATCAGTACATTACACTTTGTACTGGTGCGTGGCAAATTAAGTTCCAAGCTCTCATTTGGTTGAAGAGTTTATATGACTTAGTTCATGAATGTTTCTAACCATCCTAATAAATTTCAAGCGAGCAATGACAAGCATAATGTAATTTACGTCGAAACTTACCCCCGACGGACCGTGCCGCGCCTTTTTGAAACTTACCATGTTCTTCCCTGTCAATTGTTATCATTTACATCTCCAAGTGCAATATTACGCGTGTTTGGTCACTGACATCACAAGCCATCCTGGACTATAGCTTTGTTAGCCGGGGCCCTTGCAGCGCAAGTAGCGAGCCCCGCTGCAAGTTCCCGCTTAACTCGTGCTATCATCCAGCACAACTATACCATGTTTCCTCCTAGGCCGAGTCGGTCCCGTGGCCCCGGGTAGTCGCTCAAGAAAAGTCTCTCCTTGTCGACAAGTTGTCCAATGACCGAGTTAAGACAACATTTAGTTATTAAGGCCTAGCCTACTTTCTCTTTGAAACTTGATCATTTTACCGTGTCCGTGCACTTGCTTTCATTCTTTCATCCGCAACAACTCTATCGATTTACTTAAGAAGGGGGTCGAGAGGAGAAGGGTCAGCCACTCACCTTGAGTTTACTTCGGCGAGAGGACTTGTTGGTCGCGCTAGACGTCGCCTACGCGATTACCTGAAATCGTACAAGCAACCGATTAGAACACTGTATTATTCAAGGAGTTCGATAGGAAATGCGAGTTCGAAATGCAAGCCATGAAAACCATCGAAAATATTCACGAAAGCGTATTCAGAAAACAAAGCCAAAACCAACGCAAGCGGCGTGAAAAGCAGAGCAACGGAAGGTCTCTCCCGACTTAGCCGCAGAGTCAGTCCTCGAGACGCAACCCGCTGAATATGGGACTTTGTTCCGAAGAAGACATCCATAACGAGGAATGGATCTTAATTCAACCGTTCCCGTTCGATCGACTCGGTCGATCCCGACCTATCGGTCCCGACCGAATCGATAGCGACAGTGTTCCTTTCTCGCACACCCCGTGGACAAGTACGGGGCACGATGTAGGGACGGGACACTACACCATAACCAACTAAGAAAAAGTTTCGTCCTCGAAACTTAAAATAGAACCTACCTCTACGAGAACAATGAAGGAAACTTTTCCTTCATTTCTGACTCAAGCTCCCACGTCGACTCTTCGACCGAGTGGTTCCTCCAGAGGACGCGGACGAGGGGAATAGCACGGTTACGGAGAAGTTTATCCTTGCGCTCTAAGATTTGCACCGGCTCTTCGACATATGACAAGTCCGTCTTCAGGTCCAGCTTACCCAAATCCACAACGTGGCTCGGACCATGCACGTACTTCCGTAATTGCGATACGTGGAAGACGTCATGTACCTCTGACAACGCAGGCGACAAGGCGATTTGGTAAGCTACCGGGGCGACTCGCTTCAATATTTCGAACGGGCCAACAAATCTTGGGCTCAATTTCCCCTTCGCACCGAACCTGGAAACTTCCCGCATGGGCATCACTTTCAAGAATACATGGTCGCCTTCCGAGAACTCGAGGGGGCATCACTGCGTGTCAGCATAGCTTTTCTGCCAGCTTTGTGCTATATTCAATCTCTCTCGTATCAACTTGACCTTCTGCACAGTCTACTCCACCAGCTCCGGACCAAGTATCTGCCGTTCCCCGACTTTATCCCAGCAAATGGTCGATTTACACTTCCGGCCGTACAAAGCTTCATACGGTGCCATTTGGATGCTGGACTAATAGCTGTTGTTGTATGCAAACTCGGCCAGCGGTAGATGGACGTCCCAACTTGACTTTAAGTCGATCGCACAGAGTCGTAACATGTCTTCGAGAATTTGGTTCACCTGCTCTGTTTGGCCATCAGTCTGAGGATGATAAGCTGAGCTGAACTTCAACTTGGTCACCAGTGCTGAATGAAGACTACTCCAGAAGCGCGCTACGAACCGTCCATCCCGATCCGAGACGATAGAAACTGGGACCCCGTGCAGCCGAACTATTTCATCAAGGTATATCTGAGCAAGGCGGTCGACGCTCCAAGTAACTTTGATGGCGATAAAGTGCGCTGACTTGGTTAGTCGATCGATGATGACCCAGATGACGTCGTTTCCCCGCGGCGTCCTCGGCAAGCCAACAACGAAGTCCATAGTAATGTGATCCCACTTCCACTCTGGAATGGCGAGGTTCTGCATCTCCCCGCCCGGTCGCTGGTGCTCGGCTTTGACTTGCTGACAGGCCGTACATTTTGACACAATGAGCGCTACGTCCCTCTTCATGCCGTGCCACCAAAAGACAACGCGGAGGTCCTTATACATCTTGGTGATGCCATGATGCAAGGAATATTTTGCATAATGCGCCTCCGACATTATCTCCTTTCGAAGTTCTGCGTCGTCTGGTACGCATAGCCGTCCCATCACGTGCAACACTCCCGACTCGTCCTCTGTAAAGTCAGACGCTTTTCCTGTCGATATCAGCTTCCGCATCTTCTCCAGGTATGGGTCGTCCTTCTGTGCAGACTTGATCCTCTCCAGTAGGCTTGGTTCCACCCGTAGTTACGCCAGTTTCACGTCCCTGAAACGAACTCGGAGCTCAATGCCCATTCCTTCCAAGTCACGCAGCAGTCGATCGTTGATGCATAACGAAGCTAAGTACTTTCGGCTCAGCGCATCCGCTACCACATTTCCCTTGCCCGGCGTGTAGTCGATTGATAAGTCATAGTCTTTGATCAGCTCGAGCCATCGCCTCTGCCGCAAATTCAATTCTTTCTGGGTGAAGAGATACTTGAGGCTTTTGTGGTCCGTATAAATCCTGTACGCCACGCCATAGAGATAGTGACGTCACAGCTTCAACGTGAACACAATTGCCGCTAGTTCTAGGTCGTGCGTGGGGTAGTTCTTCTCGTGCGGCTTCAACTGTCGGGAAGCAAAAGAAATCACCTTATCCCGCTGCATGAGCACACACCCCAAGCCCTGGCCAGAAGCATCACTGCAGATTTGAAATCCCTCCGTTCCGTCAGGAAGAGCAAGTATCGAGGCCGAAACGAGCCGTTGTTTGAGCTCCTGGAAGGAAGCTTCACAGTCGTCTGACCACTTGAATGCGACTCCTTTCTGGGTGAGGCGAGTCAACGGCGATGCGATCTTCGCAAAGTCCTTCACGAAGCATCGGTAGTATCCCACCAAGCCTAGGAAGCTTCAAATTTCGCTAATTGATGCGGGTCGTTTCCAATCAGCAACTGCCTGGACTTTCTTCGGATCGACTGCGATACCTGCGACGGAGATGATGTGCCCAAGGAATAAGACGCTGTTTAGCCAGAACTCGCACTTGCTCATCTTCGTGTACAACTGATTCTCTCGAAGGGTTTGGAGTACCGTCCGCAGATGCTCTGCATGTTGCGCTTGATCCTTCGAGTAGACGAGGATGTCGTCAATGAAGACTACTACGAACTTGTCAACGAACGGACGGAACACCCGATTCATTAGATCCATGATGACGGCAGGGGCGTTCGTCAGACCGAACGGCATTACCAAGAACTCGTAGTGGCCGTAACGAGTGCGGAAGGCAGACTTCGGCACGTCATCTGGCTTGACTTTGAGTTGGTGGTAATCCGATCGTAGATCAATTTTCGAAAATACCGTTGCACCTTGGAGCTGGTCGAACAGGTCGTCGATGCAGGACAGGAGGTATTTGTTTCAGACGGTGGCTTTATTCAATTCGCGATAGTCGATACAGAGTCGCATCGATCCATCCTTCTTCTTCACGAATAGCACGGGCGCACCCCACGGTGAGACACTCGGACGGATAAACCCTCTGTCGAGCAATTCCTGAAATTGTGCCTTCAATTCTTTCAATTCTGTAGGGGCCATTCTGTACGGAGCCTTCGAGATCGGCCAGGTGTCAGGGAATGTGTCGATGGTGAACTCTATTTCTCGATCGGGCGGCATGCCGGTTAGCTCGTCCGGGAACACGTCTGGAAATTCTGCCACAACGTCGGTCTGACCCACGTTTGCACCATCCTGTCGCATGTTTCGAACGGAAGCTAGATAGCCTTCGCACCCGGAATGCAGCATCCGTCGAGCAGATATTGCGGAGATCACCATGCAGGTCGGCGATGCCTCACCACACGAGTAGCAGAATTCAGGCACTCCAGGTATGCGAAATGTGACCTTCTTTTCAGCACAGTCTATGGTTGCGTTGCACGGCCCGAGCCAATCCATTCCCAGAATAATGTTAAAGTCCTTCATGTCGAGAACTATCACATCCAGACTGATCTTTTGACCGTCGATACAAATAATCCCGCCGGCGTAAGCTACGTTTGTAAGAATTGGTGTGCCCGAAGGGGTGCTTACGCTAAGGTCGAGATCTAATGATATTACAGGAAATTTATGCTCGACGGCAAAGTCCGCCGATATAAGACTATGTAAAGTGCCTGAATCAAATAACACACGAGCAGGCACATTATTGAATTTTAGTATACCTGACACTACTGTATCTGATGCCAGTGCTTCGTCTCGAGTCATGGCATAGACGCGGCCCTGAGTGTTGGGGCGACGGTCTTGACCATTTTGCGGTGCGGGTTGAGTGGACGGAGGAGGTCGAGGCGCCTGTCCTCGATTCTCTTGACGGTGTTGTTGTGGCGGGGCGTTACGATTCCAATTCTGGGGGCAATCTCGTTTTTGGTGGTTCCCTGCTCCGCAGTTAAAGCACCCTCCTTCGAGGACATGACAATCGTTGGCATGGTGACCGAAGTTTTGATATTTGGCACAAGGAAATGGTGGGGTTCGTCCCTGGTTGCCGCCGTTGTTTGGACGCTTTGACGCGTAATTGTTGTCTCCCGTATAGCTAGGACGTTTGTGATTGGAGTGGCACACAACGTCGTCAGCACCGGAAGGATGCAGGTTCTCAAGGCGGAGGGCATGATTCAGAGCCTCGCCCATGGTCTTGTACTCCGGGACCCCGACATGCGCACCGATAGAGTGTCGCAGACCACTTCGAACCGTCGCACACGTCACTCTTCAGTAGGCAGAAACTGGCCAGCAAACTTAGACAACTTGTTGAATTCTGCGGCGTACTGTTCCACTGTCCTGCTCCCTTGCTTCAATTGCATGAATTTATTCTCCTTCGCTTGACGAACGGCTGATGGAAGGTACTGGACTTCAAAAGCTTTGCAGAACGTGGCCCAAGAGATCGGCACGGTGGTGTTGTCCGATCGGATCGCTCGCTTACGCACGGCCCACCAGTCGTGCGCGTTCAACCGTAGTTGAAGTTGTGCGCAGGCGACTTGCTTCGATTCTTTAATGCCGAGAAGCTCGAAATGATCTTCCAGCTCTTCCAACCAGTGGATTGCCATGGAAGGAACCCTCGGTACCGCTGAAGGAAGTGCGACACACCTTCTTGAATTCGGACACTTCAAAGTTGTACTTTTTCGGTGCCGCTGGTTGACGTTCGGGATCCTCCGTGTCGACTTCAATGGGTTGGATCGCCGGCATGGTGACGGTAGGCGCAGTCGCAGAATTTCCGTTGGTCGCCATTGTCTGGACGATCTGCTGCAGGGTATCTAACTGCTTTTGTTGAAGTTTGGCATGTGCGTCAAAGCGAGCTTCGAACTGGGCCTGTCGTTCCTCTACTTGTTGATGTCGGTTCTCGGACTGGTTCCGCTGTGCCTCCATCATGCGCAGCATCCTTTCGATGGTATCGTTAGAAGGCCCAGCCCGAGGATGATGCGAACTACTAGAGCCGCTTGAAGCGCTCTGTTCTTGCTCGGCCGTGGGTTCCGTCACTTCTGCAATATGAAGGCAAACGCATCAGTCACAAATTATTACGAACTCATTATATGGAACAACTTATCTCATCGATGCGAGGTCAAAGGTTTGGAACTCTAGACGCGAGGCCAAAGGATGTAAAGCCGTGCTCTGATACCATTATGTCACGCCCCGATTCCGTAAAATCGATAGTCGTCCCCCGGGCGTGATGCCGTGCGAACCTAAGTTGCGATCGCACAAGACATAGTCATAAGGTTATCCGAAACACAACATCAAGTTAGAGTACGCAGAGAAATTGAATGACACATTTGAAATAGAAATAGACTTTTTCATTGATGATAATAAAACTTTACATAGACTCCTTTACAATCATTGTCGCACGGGCTACAACATGACTCGACTTACAAAATGAACGCCGATGAGATAGTCGTTCCATACATTACATCCCTTTTTACAAGCAAAAACCATTACACATTTCTACCTGCTATCGAGGCAAGTCGAGTCGTCATCTTCTTTTGGACTGAGTGCGGGTCTTCTTCAAAAGGAAATCCAGAAACAAGCCTTCACACGCGGACGAGGCTTCAAAAGGGTTCTCTTCGCCTTGAGTTCAAGTGGCACGCCCTTCGTGGTTCGGGGTACCTGCGTGGAGAGCGAGGATCAGTACATTACACTTTGTACTGGTGCGTGGCAAATTAAGTTCCAAGCTCTCATTTGGTTGAAGAGTTTATATGACTTAGTTCATGAATGTTTCTAACCATCCTAATGAATTTCAAGCGAGCAATGACAAGCATAATGTAATTTACGTCGAAACTTACCCCCGGCGGACCGTGTCGCTCCTTTTTGAAACTTACCATGTTCTTCCTTGTCAATTGTTATCATTTACATCTCCAAGTGCAATATTATGCGTGTTTGGTCACTGACATCACAAGCCATCCTAAACTATAGCTTTGTTAGCCGGGGCCCTTACAGCGCAAGTAGCGAGCCCCGCTGCAAGTTCCCGCTTAACCCGTGCTATCATCCAGCACAGCTATACCGTGTTTCCTCCTAGGCCGAGTCGGTCCCGTGGCCCCCGGGTAGTCGCTCGAGGAAACTCTCTCCTTGTCGACAAGTTGTCCAATGACCGAGTTAAGACAACATTTAGTTATTAAGGCCTAGCCTACTTTCTCTTTGAAACTTGATCATTTTACCGTGTCCGTGCACTTGCTTTCATTCTTTCATCCGCAACAACACTATCGATTTACTTAAGAAGGGGGTCGAGAGGAGAAGGGTCAGCCACTCACCTTGAGTTTACATCGGCGAGAGGACTTGTTGGCCGCGCTAGACGTCGCCTACGCGATTACCTAAAATCGCACAAGCAACCGATTAGAACACTGTATTATTCAAGGAGTTCGATAGGAAATGCGAGTTCGAAATGCAAGCCATGAAAACCATCGAAAACGTTCACGAAAGCGCATTCAGAAAACAAAGCCAAAACCAACGCAAGCGGCGTGAAAAGCAGAGCAACGGGAGGTCTCTCCCGACTCAGCCGCAGAGTCAATCCTCGAGGCGCAACCCGCTGAATATGGGACTTGGTTCCGAAGAAGACATCCCATAACGAGGAATGGATCTTAATTCAACCGTTCCCGTTCGATCGACTCGGTCGATCCCGACCTATCGGTCCCTACCGAATCGATAGCGACAGTGTTCCTTTCTCGCACACCCCGTGGATAAGTACGGGACATGATGTAGGGACGGGGTACTTCATCTTGGAGTTCCACTACCGGAGTAGGCAGAATACCTCTTTGATCAGTATATTTCCCTTTGGCAGGGAGAGAAGAGCTCTTGTTTGAGAGAGTTCTTGTACTGATTGGTGCCGAGGCACGTTCAGATGGATCTTCTACGATAAAAATCGAAGAAGACTGAGAAAAGACCAAAGGACCTTTTCCCTTGTTTTATGAAGAAGGGTTGGCTAAAAAGCATTTCCCTCTGTTGTCTTCCAAGTCGTGGGACGAGGAAGTGCAAGAAAAGACCAACGGGCCTTTTTCTTTGTTCTGAGGAGGAGGAGGAACAGTCAACAGACTACCACGTACTAAATGCCAGTTATCTTGATGGATTGTACCACTTGAAAAGTGCTAGCATCAGACTGCACTGAGACTCGGGCTTATTCAAACTGCGCTGAAGTGGAGCTGTCATACTGCGCTGGCTGTACAGCTGTCCTCGAGCGCTGTGCTGCACAAGAAACGAAAGGACTCCTCGTTTATCGGGATGTCAGCTGACAGAAGATCTGATTTTTGTCAGGTAATGATGGCATTGCCACGTCACCGTAGCGCGCTTGGGTGGTAGCATAGTTCAGCTCGCGCGTTCGATTTGTAGCACAATCTGCCTCCTGCGCAGTCCATTTGAAGTGTGCACAAATTAGTTTCCTCTGCCTATTTGATGAATGCAACTTGATTTTTAGGACCTACACCAACACCCTCGGGGATTGGCTCGGTAGGGTCCAAATCGTCCTGAGTAGAGACCTCAGCGACGGGAGAAACCTCAGTCGCTGCCGAAAGAACCCCGACAGCAACAATCTCGGTACACATGTCACTAACCAAAGTGGCTATGACCGGATCGACTTCAGGAGCATCAGCCGGTTCTGGGAAGCCCCCTTCTTCTGACGCCTACAGAGAAAAGAAAAATGATTAGGCAACAGCTCAGAAAAAAGAAGAACTAAAGAAAAAAGATGGATGTAATTCAATTCACCTCCGAAATGGCGTCATCACCTTCACCTCTCTCCTTAATGAGCGGCCTATGGTGTATTACCGCAGCCCGTTTCACGGAGTAGGTTCTGCCATCATCAGTGGATTCGCGCCTGCTTCGCTTGCACGAAGAACCAGGCACAACGGGCGGCTGACCCGCCACCACATCATCCGCAGGAGGGAGAGAATTATCAGGAGCATGCTCGTCTTCCTCTTCGTCTGCGTTGGAAGACTCCAAGTCTGACACAGCAATCGTATTCTTCTTCTTCTTTCTCACCTTGGACCCCTCGGGCTTCTCCGCCAAGCCGGTACCAACAATGAAGCTGGTACGCTGGTCAAAGCCAACATGAGGCTTGCTCGCCGTAACATGGTAGAGAGCCGACATATACAAAATCTCTACTGGCGCCTCAGCATCAGGAACCGAAAAACTAGTACGAGTGTGAACCGTATCATAATAATGCCATGCCTTGATGCCGTCGAGGATGCTGCCTTCAAAACCCAGGCAAGGGCTGGGACTCTCCAAGAACAGCTGGCTATACCCAAACTAGCGGGAGAACCTGCTGGGCAAGTAAGGCTCCAGGTAGACGGTATTGCAGTTGCGGTATACTAAGTGCGCAGGACGGATGTTGCGCAACCAGAGGAGCATCTTCTCAGGCAAGAAGTGAGGAGGCCCGGTACCGTCAATATGCACGCCCCTCACCTCCTCATCAGAAAAATGGGGAACGGACGCCAAATAATTGTATCCGTCCACTCTCGCCAACACCCTACGACAGGCTGGCATAGTACTGCACTCCCAGGGCTGATGGCGGTACTGGAAGATAAAAGCATCGTCGGCAGTCACGCCGTCTTCTGGGCCAGGCCTCATCAAAGACCGGCAGTGCATCAATAGCCACCTCATCAAATAATGGTAGGGCAATTCGATGCGTTCAAAATCCATCGCCGTGTCACGGGCGATGATCTTGGACGAGAAGACGCGAAGGCCACGGTGTATGCTGCACACCATGGCCGGGAGCAGAGCCAATCTGACCCTGATGGCCAGCTTCACAGCAGGGAGGATGAAATTACGGCTGATCCTCTCAATGGAACTAGCTCCTCCCGAGACCACACAATTCTGCAGCCATACCATCAGGAATCCTGCCATGAGTGCCTTCTCCGACAGCCGATGAGTATCCTGATAAAATAACTAAAGGAGTCAGTTCGACTCCCAAATGTGTCGCTCGTGGCCCTCGATCTCTTGGCGGTCAACACCAGATCCTGTATTTCCTCCCGGGTCAGAGGATCCCAGGGAGCAACCCGGCCTGAGGCACTTAGCTAAAAAAGATGGAAGAGCCAAGCTTTAGTATGTGGAAGGTTCCCTTTCGAGCTACCATCTTTCTTAATGGTTGTCTGGTGGAAGTAACTGTGGTGACACAGTAGCTCCTGATAGACGGCAACAAAACTCGGATGTCGCTGCTCCAAATCTTCGAACTCTTCGTTCGTTGGAGTGTACACTTCAAACACATTAGCCCTCCAGGGCAGCTTAGAAACTGCGTGCATCTCATGAAGAGCGAGTCCAATCTCCCTGCCAGGCGCAAAGAAAGTTCCCGTCCGCTGGTTGTACATCTCCAAGAGAGCCATGAACAACGCCTTATTGATGGACAGATCGTGACTGGTACCCCGAATGGCGTGATAGAGGCCAGCCTCACGCAGGAAAGTCTCATACTTCCGCAGAATCCACGTAGTCAAATTGGCCTACAAGGGGATGGGGCATATCCAGTTCAATAGCGAGAGCCGGCCAATGGGATAAGACCCCTTCTGAGCAAGTTGATTCAGGAAGGTGTCGGCCTGAGAGAATGAGAAATTTGGACCTTGCACATTTAAGAAGGTACCCGGGGCCAGCCCCATCACGTAGCGGCTGGCCGATTCCCTGCCCGCGTACGCTGACCCAATGTTCTTATTATAATGGATGTTACCCACAAACATCCCTGACCGGCTCGGGGTCAAGGAGTCCAGCATCTTTCTGTCCACCGACAGCATATTGAACCACGCCAATGGAAAATGACGCTCCATCTGGGGGATGTGGATCGCCCTCCTGGCAGAAACAAAACTCCAACTCTCAGATGTCTCTAGGACCTGAGAGTTCTTCACAGTTAGGGCATCCCCGAAGATGAACGTCGGCTTCAGGTATTCTCCCTCCAATTGCCCAGAGTTCATCATGGCACAGAGAAAGAAGAAGGACTGGCTCTTGATAGCACTCAGCCTCTCCTCAGGCTCGTTCTTGGGAAGTCGGCCCGCCACATACTGGACTAATTCGTCAAAACGCACGCCCATAGCAGATTGGGCTCGACCCACCAAAGGTTCTCCTACATGGTTGACTGGCAGATTCACTGGAGAAAGACAAAAGAAACAAGTTAAAAGATGGCTAAACAAAACCACTTAGTGTTTCTAGGCTTATGCGACCCAGTCCACATGAGCTTATGCGGCTCTGATTTGGTGGGGTCCCATGTGGCCCATTTTAGATGAGCTTATGCGTCTTTATGTAAACACGAGCTTATGCGGCTCTGTTTAGCGTGAGCTTATACGGTTCTGTTTAAAAGAGCTTATGTCGCTCTGTTTGAACATGAGCTTATGCGGCACTAATTAGCGTAAGCTTATGCGGATCTGTTTAGCATGAGCTTATGCGGTTCTGATTTGATGGGCCCTCATGCGACACAGTTCGAGGGAGTTTATGCGGTCATGTCTGTTGGAACTTCATGCGGCCCAGTTCTGCGAAGTGCTTATGCGGCCACAGAATGACCCTCATGCGGCTCGGACATGAAGGATACCCCCATGCGGGCCGGACATGAGATGTACATGTAGCACATACAGCACGTTATGTGGATTCATCCCAATGAACTTGAACAGTTCAATGGAGACGAAGAAGGCTCGCGCATAAAAAACATGCGACGTAGCCCTGATGGTTAGGATTTTGAGTTCATGTAACTTCTTCCAAATATCCTTACCCTCAATGGTGGGGTGAACGTCGGGATGAACCATGGCGCCGTAGTCGATGAAGAGGCCGCTCTTTTGCCCTTCGCCGCAGCAGAGGAAGTCTTGGAAGTCTTGGGAGCCAATGATGAGCAAAGAGAAAGAAGACGGCAGCTAGGGCAAGAGAGGTTCGAATAAAAGAAGAAAGTAAAGAGTTTCTCCCTAAAAGTTACTCTTATTTATAGGCGGACAGGGGACTCATAGACCGATGGACACTTCGATCCATGTGCCGCCTAAAGAATAAAATTAACTCTTCGGTCATCGAGGCAAATCTGAATATTTAAAACTGACCCTTGGGATCCTACCCCAAAAGGCGACTTTAAATCCAAAATAAATCAAGGGCAATTAAATGAGACACACACGTGGCAAAAAGAACAACATGCGGTCAGAACAGTCCATGTGGCTAGGAAGTCCATGCGGCTAGGAAGTTCACGCGGCCAGAACAGTCCATGCGGCTAGGAAGTCCATACGGCCAGGCAGTCCATGTGGCCAGGCAGTCCATACGGCTAGAAAGTCCATGCGGCTAGGAAGTCAATGCGGCCAGAACATCCTATGCGGCCAGAGGAGCTTATGTGGACATAGCCATGCTTCTTATTCAAAGTATTTCAATTTTATAAATTGAAAACTTTGAAGGGGGTCTTGTAGAAGCATGGAAAAGAACAGAAAAGTCCATACAACCCAAAACAGAGGGAGTCTCATGCGGTTCAAAGAATCTCTTAGAGCTTCATGCGGCTCAAGAGTCCTTTAGAGCTTTATGCGGCTCAAAAGTCCTTCAGAGCCTCAAGCGGCTCAGAAATCCCCAATAGCCCCATGCGGCTGGGGTAAAAGCCACGTGGCCCTATGCGGTTCGCCTCTACAGCTGGCCATCAAGCAACGGCCTCATTTAATGCTCTGACGTAACACGGCAGCTCTAACATAAAGGTGAATTGACAGCTCTGACATAAAGCTGCAATAATGACTCTGACATAATGGCGCACTGCTAGGGAAACAAAGAAAATCTTTATAGCTGGCACGATCCACCAATTTTGAAGCTCCCTATGCGGCTACCATCCTTCATGCGACAGCCACTCTCATACGGCTGCCACCTTCATGCGGCTGCTTCCCTCATGCGGCAGCCACTCTCATGCGGCTGCCACCTTAATGCGGCTGTCACTCTCATACGGCTGCCACGTTGATACGGTTGTCACTCTCATGCGGCTGCCACCCTCATGCGGCTGCCACCCTCATGCGGCTGCCACCCTCATGCGGCTGCCATCCTCATGCGGTTACCGCCTTCATGCGGCTCGGATTGTGCAGGACTACCCTTATGCGGTTCAGGATGCCCCGTCCATGACAGTTGGGAAATGTAGTGGTCTTATGCCCTTGGAGTTATGGCTGCTAGCAAATCATAATAATGCAGATTTGTTACAATCAACATAAATGCACAAGATCAATTTAAAACAAATAAGGCAGATTTATTGCAATCATCATAACTGCCCAGATTTATTGCAATCAACATAAGCAGGATCAAGGCGAATCTTAATCAAATCCCCAATCGCCCACTTTTCAAGGAGCATTTACTGCACACCCCACTTATCACAAATTTCTATAAATAGCAAGGTGCCATTCCCTTGTAAACCCTAGGCAGAGCTAGACTGGGGAGAGCTAGCGGCTGGAGACACAGAGATAGAGAGATCCAGAGAGCAAGGCGGCGTATCTCCCCCCACACATCCCGGGAGCATTTCTTTATCAGAGCCAAGACTACGTCCGATCGTCTAAGGAGTAAGGCAGAGTTGATAGCACTCTTCCGAGCCTCTACCGTCACCCCCCAGAATCAAAAATAAACAATTGTACTTAGATTGATGTACCTAGGTTTTCATTACTAGGCTTTCTTTGTACGAGCGAGTTTGTATTGTGATTCTAAGTTCAGTCCTCCCATAAAATTATTCTGTACTTTGATAATCAATAGCAAATATCGTTTCAAATGCCAGATCGATGATCTCCGAACGGAGGTTTCCTGCTATGTGATTGATGTCAATGTGTCCTATAACATCTTATTGGGACGTCCATGGATACACGAGAACATGATCATCCCTTCCACACTTCACCAGTGCTTCAAGTACGTCAACAGCGACGGTGTCGTAAAGACGGAGTTTGCTGATGTCGATCCTTTCAAGGGCATCGAAGCTTACTATGGAGATTCGGTACTTTACCAATCTCAACCCCCCAAGGATGACGACAATAAAGCTGACAATGAAGCTGAAGCAAGTCCATCCTCCAATGATGGTCCCCTGATTATCCGAGTCAAAGGATGTACTACTCCAAAAAGTACTCCGAAGCCTCTCACAATCTGGGTGAAAAAGAAGAACCCCGACAAGGTCAAGCCACTGACCATCACTCTCAGCAAGACACCCTGGGAGGAACCTACTGATGCCCGTCCTCCCAATCCTGAAGAATTACCCTACGTGGTGAACTCGGCCAAGACTGTGGCTGTCATCCCCAGTTTTCAGAAACAGGGGTATTTTTGTTATTTTGCATTTTTGAATATTTTTAAAATTTATTTTATTATTTATGATATTATTTTGAGGTTGAAATTTCTTTTATTATTTATGATATTGTTTTGGGGTTATTTGAGTCGGGTTCGAATTTCAACTCAATCCGACTTGAAACGGGGACCCGGGGGGTAGTTTGACTCTAGTGGGACCCACACACTAGTTAGATATGGCCCACATGATATTAATTTTAGTCCACATGATATTAATTTTAGTTGGTAGTTAGACTAATTATTTATGGATAGGTTTAGTTTAATTAGAGACTTAAAACTAGACTAATTTGACCTCAACCTTTAACCCATTCTTAATTTAAATCAAATAGATTAGTGGAGGGCATTTTGGACATTCAAAATGGGACACCTCACCCTTTTTGGGCAGCCACCTATGGAGGGATAAGGAGTGAGTCACCATCTCTTCCATTTCATTTTATCCATCCATTTTCTCTCTTGTTCTTCCCCAAATTTCTAGAGAACAACTCCATTGATTTTATCTCCAAATCTACCATTTCTTCCACCAAATCTTCTTCTCTTCTCCTTTACTCCATAGTTAGAGGGTGCTAGCCAAGTTTGGAAGGATTCGGAGCTCGTTCGTGTCCTTTTGGAATCTCTACGTGTCGGTGTCGAGTCGGAAGGCTTTTTTCTTTGAAACTCTCTCCCGGAAGGTAAAATCTCTTCTCTAATCCATCCCTACATGCATATAAAAATATTTTAAACCCATAGGAATAACCCCCATGGTTGTATCTCCATTTGTGTCCATTTCGTATCCATTTGGAGGTCATAGGAGTGTCCTTTGTGTTGTGGTTGTGTCCTAGTGGGAAAAACCCCTATTTTGGACACTTGTATGCATATATATATTTGTATGAATGATTAATTAGTGTTTTAATCTCAGATTTATATTTTTAGAGAGTGGATTGATCTTATTTAGGATGGTTAGAATATGTTTTATTTAGATAGCTATGTTGGTATCCAAGTATTTTGGCCTACATGTGTTTTTTGTCCAAACAACCTAAATTCGTCATAATTTTTATCCACGTTTTTAGTAGCTAGAGCAACTTAGAAATGTTATAAATTTTAGCTCATAACTCCAATTAACCTCCTATTTTTTTAAAAGAAGCGTATCGAAGTTAGCTTTCCAAATATATATTTTAATAAGCCAAATTCGTTCTATAACTTTCTGTAGAATTATTTGAGTGTCAGCTGTACGAAAGATGAATGCGTTTCGGTGTTTTCGCGATTCCGGGAGCTTCCGGACACGAAAATGCGATCCGTTTGAAGTTTCGGAAAGCTGACACGAAGAGCTATAACATACTTTAATCCTAGAATTTTGTTAAGGCCCAATTGGCATAGTAT
Source organism: Iris pallida (assembly GCA_029216955.1). Classification (NCBI taxonomy): domain Eukaryota; kingdom Viridiplantae; phylum Streptophyta; class Magnoliopsida; order Asparagales; family Iridaceae; genus Iris; species Iris pallida. The sequence continues at coordinate 8,779,649 of JANAVB010024597.1, read as the reverse complement.
TGATTTTAAGTAGAAGAGTGACTATGCGACGTAGGCATTTTGTGTAACCTATAAGCCTAGTATAGATATCATGTGAATGTAGGTATCATAGATTATCAAGAATATGTATGGTATAGTACATATATGTATATATATATATATATATATAGATATATATATTATTATTATGTAATATATGTTAGTATAGTGTGTGTGTTTGAATGAGATAAGGATGTGTGTGGTTAGTGGAGAGAAGTGAGATTGATAGAGGATATGTGCTAGTATGTGTTTGATGTTGTATAGATGGTAGTGTAGTGTGTATGTTGTGAAGATGAGAGAGTTGGGAGGATCATGCCATCCTATTTGACTTAAGGCTAGTGTAGTTTGTTGAGTGATTTGTGTTTTGATTGAGTGGTAGTGTGTTTGTATATAGATGGGTGTAGGTGTGTTAGAAGAGAAGGGTGGTGGATTTGATATATGCGTTTGTGTGTGTGGTTAGAAGGTTAGAGAGTGAGAGAATGAGCAGAAAAGTAGCAAAAAAAAGCAGTAAGCAGTAAGCAGTAAGCAATAAGCAGTAAGCAGGAAAAAACAGTAAGCAGAAGCAGTGCATGATAGTTTTTTGGGGTTTTTGTGGTCTCGAAACATCCCCTTTTGACCCACCTTAGCCCCAAATACCTACCCACACTTATCAACCACATTTAGTACTAAAAAACTTCTAAGTTAGAGAGTATTTTTAGTGTGTTAGGCGGTTAGTAGGGTAGTGTTTATAGTGGTAGAAAATAAGGTTTGTCAATGTTAGAAAGTATGCCATGTTATGTTATCTTGTGGGTAGTGGTAGATGTTTGAGTTAGTTTTTGAGAAGTTATTTTAGAAGTAGCATTCTAAGTTAGATGGGGGTTAGATAGATGATGTTTGTGAGGGAGAGTGAGCGTGGTTTAGAAAAATGAGTTATGTTAGATGTGGTATCTTGATATCTCAATATTACCTTAAGGTAATCTGTAGGAGAGTAACATATTAGAAAAAATAGTTTTGATGCCCAAGAACCCTAGATTTCTTGGTTGGTAAACCCTAGATAGGATAGTATCTAGCTACCCTAAGGAGCCTAGGCTAGTAACTTGAGTATTAGCGGGGTTTCCTTTGTAATGGGCAAGGTATCGGGATTACCTTGGTAAGGGTAAATGTAGGTAATAGGGTATAGTTAAGATATTGAGTTTAACTTCTAAGATATAGTTAGAATTAGGTTCTCTTGGTTGGTAATGGTTAGGATTAGTGTCCTCAGACTAGTTTTGACCTCGGTTGACCATTTTGACCAAAAGTCAACAAAAGTCAACCGAAAGTCAAACTTAACCTATAAGTGACTAGAATTGACCGAAACCAAATCAGAGTTGACTAGTTGACTAAAAGTCAACAGTTAGTCAACATTTGACTAGTTTAACCTAGGGTTGACCTACGGTTGACTAGAGTTGACCAGAGTTGACCAGGGTTGACCAGTTGACCAAAAGTCAACTGTAAGTCAACCTTTGACCCCGTTTGACCTAGTTTGACTTGGATTGACTCCCCGTGACCTAGTATGAACCAGTATGACCCAGTATGACCGAGTTTGACCTAGTACGACTCAGTTTGACCTAGATTGACCTAGTTTTGACTTAGACTTGCATATCATGACTAGATTAGCTTTTCTTTAATTATTAAACCCTGTTTGGACTCATGGCATCTCATCTATAGATCTGTGATTACTCTAAGCATCTGTTCACTTTATCAGCTCAGGACCACAGGCGAGTACATTCACTGATAGTTTTCATTATCTTGATATCTGCTATATCCGATTCAGTTGTAGTGTCTTACTTGATTTCCAGACACGATATTTCACGGACTAGTATATGTCGGATCCTGTCATGAGATGTTATTCCCGGATTACTTGGTATATTGGTACATGACTCGATTTGTTACTTGTACTTGTATAGACATGGACTTGGGAGTGGGCTGATCACCTGCTTTTGAATTTCGTGTCATGACGTGTTATGTCCAGATCCTTTATACTCTTCGGAGATGGGGAGTTATTAGTGGTTGTGTGATCAAAATACCTACTTGTTCTTCACACTTGTACTCGACACTTGTCCATAGCTACTTGTTCACAACTTTCCATGGTGACCGGGCTTATCTTCACACTTGTTGCTTCACACTTGTTATTTGTTCGTAGCCGGTCAGATGGAAAGCCTGAACATGTTTTTCCAAGCCGATCACATAACGCACTAATAATTCAAGGCACCTTTTATATTTATTTATCCTTGGAGGCTAAGTTCTGTTCGGGAGAAGAGTTACAACCCAAGTCCTCGTTTGGTTTAAGGGTTGTAACTCGGCTTCCGAATAGTTCCTAAGCAATCCTATAAATATATTGTCGTCCTATTCAGTACTCACATCTATTATACATTTCCTACTGATTTTATCCTGTATTTCACATATCTTTGTCTTGTATTTCATTACACTGTCTCTTATAGAATTTGTCAATTCATATGGAACTGCTGTTGGTATTTGTACTTGCTTATTTTCCTGACAGGATACCGTTGACATATTACAGATGATTCTGAGGCAGATTGCCCGACCTATTATGGGGTTGAGTCTGATGGAGTAGACCCGGGCTGTGGTTTGTTAGTAGAGCCACTAGACTTTGCTCACCCTGAGTAGTGTAGCTTAGTTAGGTTTGCCTGGCCTACGAGCCAGCTAGTACTTTTTAGACTGTAGTATTATATTATATTCTGTGATGTTATGTTTAGTTTTGGACTTGTGTGGATCTCGAACTTATTTTCTGTTCTCATCATTCGTATTTTCCTTTTTATATTATCTACCTTAGTTTTATATTTGTGATTGAGACTGTATTGCTATGTCACCTCCATTCGGAGTGTATATACTGTACAGGAACATTTATCTGTTTAGTTGTAGTATTTATAGATGACCTAGACAGCGTTCTACCGCCGATGCTGCGGCGTAGGCTGGACGTAACCACGTACTCGTGCCCCTAATCAGGGTGCGGGTCGTGACACGTTTTTGTGGTGGCCCATGCAGGTCAGAGTCGCAATTAGTGCGATCTCGTAATGGTGCTCGACTTAGAGTACTAATTACGAGCCTGCGACTAGGATATAGGATATGAAAGGAGTTACTCAATCATATTTTAGGAAAATTCTGATCTTTTGATTACCATGACAACTCTTCTGGCATTTGAATTCAATTGTCCTCCTTTTATAATATCTTATCTTGTGCCATATTGATCTCTTGGGTTCAATTCGTCTTCAGGATGACAGTGACTTGTTTTCAGGCAGTAGCAGAGCAGATAGCAGGTTCCAATCTTTCGATCTCATTTTTGTATTTGCTTTCTTATAAACTATCTTGAAATTCAATTCCATCTGTTCCTTGATCGTTGGATGAAATTTTGTTCTTGTGATGTAATATTCTTCTGAGATAAGTCGTATGGGCTAGGTTGTCTTGATTATGAGATTTTAGAATCCTCTAGGGTCATGCTAGCAGGCATAGTGAGGACATATAGTCGGATTACGGTCGTATTTCTCAGGTGTGGGAATTTAATATTTTCGCTGCCAAACATGCGGCAATGCGAAAATTTTAAATACCATGATTCTAGAGGTATGTACCGTAGTTGAGGACTCTGTGATTATCGTAGCCATGCTCACTGGCATGACGGAGATTCTGAGTATCATGATTTTGGACAGACGCATACGATTATCGAATTGCATGAATTTTTCTGTGGCTACTTTGTTTTAATTTTTGAGGATGATTTTTTTACGGTGGATAGACTTGTAGCACCTAGTTTCTATTTGAGTATAATTTTAAAATGCTATAATTTTAGTCATTTAATTATTGTCATTTAATTCATGCTATGATTTTGGAGATTTTAATTATTTTAAAATTTTAAGCCATGACTTGCGATTTTGATGTTTTACTAGTGAAACCCTAGGGACTGTTTGACCTGGAGCCTAACCATATGATTAGGATACTTTCAGTGTTATTTCTGGCCCAAGGGTAATTTGGTCATTGGACCTCTTTAATTTATTTTGATATTTTGCATTGGTGATTGCGTGGTTTTAATTTCGAGGACGAAATTTTTTTAAGGTGGATAGATTTGTCACCCCCAATTTTCAGAAACAAGGGTATTTTTGTTATTTTGCATTTTTGAATATTTTTAAAATTTATTTTATTATTTATGATATTATTTTGGGGTTGAAATTTCTTTTATTATTTATGATATTGTTTTGGGATTATTTGAGTCGGGTTCGAATTTCAACTCAATCCGACTTGAAACGGGGACCCGGGGGGTAGTTTGACTCTAGTGGGACCCACACACTAGTTAGGCATGGCCCACATGATATTAATTTTAGTCCACATGATATTAATTTTAGTTAGTAGTTAGACTAATTATTTATGGATAGGTTTAGTTTAATTAGAGACTTAAAACTAGACTAATTTGACCTCAACCTTTAACCCATTCTTAATTTAAATCAAATAGATTAGTGGAGGGCATTTTGGACATTCAAAATGGGGACACCTCACCCTTTTTGGGCAGCCACCTATGGGGGGGATAAGGAGTGAGTCACCATCTCTTCCATTTCATTTTATCTATCCATTTTCTCTCTCTTGTTCTTCCCCAAATTTCTAGACAATAACTCCAATGATTTTATCTCCAAATCCACCATTTCTTCCACCAAATCTTCTTCTCTTCTCCTGTACTCCATAGTTAGAGGGTGCTAGCCAAGTTTGGGAGGATTCGGAGCTCGTTCGTGTCCTTTTGGAATCTCTACGTGTCGGTGTCGAGTCGGAAGGCTTTTTCCTTTGAAACTCTCTCCCGGAAGGTATAATCTCTTCTCTAATCCATCCCTACATGCATATAGGAATATTTTGAACCCATAGGAATGACCCCCATGGTTGTATCTCCATTTGTGTCCATTTCGTGTCCATTTGGAGGTCATAGGAGTGTCCTTTGTGTTGTGGTTGTGTCCTAGTGGGAAAACCCCCTTTTTTGGACACTTTTATGCATATATATATTGTAGGAATGATTAATTAGTGTTTTAATCTCAGATTTATATTTTTAGAGAGTGGATTGATCTTATTTAGGATGGTTAGAATATGTTTTATTTAGATAGCTATGTTGGTATCCAAGTATTTTGGCCTACATGTGTTTTTTGTCCAAACAACCCAAATTCGTCATAATTTTTATCTACGTTTTTAGTAGCTAGAGCAACTTAGAAATGTCATAACTTTTAGCTCATAACTCCAATTAACCTCTCGTTTTTTTAAAAAAAGCGTATCGAAGTTAGCTTTCCAAATATATATTTTAATAAGCCAAATTCGTTCTATAACTTTCTGTAGAATTATTTGAGTGTCAGTTGTACGAAAGATGAACGCGTTTCGGTGTTTTCGAGATTCCGGGAGCTTCCGGACACGAAAATGCGATTTGAAGTTTCGAAAAGCTGACACGAAGAGCTATAACATACTTTAATCCTAGAATTTTGTGAAGGCCCAATTGGTACAGTATTGGTTTTAAGTAGAAGAGTGACTATGCGACGTAGGCATTTTGTGTAACCTATGAGCCTAGTATAGATATCATGTGAATGTAGGTGTCACGACCCGCACCCGTTTTTTTTAAAAGGATACAAGACGTGTCCAAGCCAGCCTACGCTGCAGTGTCGGCGGTAGAACGCTGTCACGACCATTAAGATCAAAATTACAAATAATACTCATTCACATAATTAATTTAATTTACAATGATCACAAGTTTTACATTTTCAGAAAAATATAAACTTGTACAAATAAATGAATGACAACAACTCAACTATCTAGCTAGTCTCTAGGCTTTTGTCTGCAAGTATTCCCGTCACTTCCCAAGCTAAGTGAATCCACGGCTAACCTGAAAATGTTGGTTTCCAGTCAGGAATAGAACGAGCACAATTCACTGAATGCAATTTCAAATAAAGAAAATGACTATAAAACAAAGGTTAGACATCAATCATGAGTTTTGAAAATAAACAGTAAATACGTACTACAACAAAAAATACCTTTTAATGACGGCTAAAAAGCGTCATTAATGACGTACCATGACGCTTTTTTTCCCCACAGCAACCGTCATGAAAACGGGTGTTATAAATATTTTTTAAAAGCGTCATAAAATAACCGTCATGAATACGATGAGTTTCTGCTACACTTATTTTCAGCATAGTTTGAAAGCGTTATGAAAAGATAATCTGTATAGACTCAATATTTCAGCACATTTATAACGCTCAATTCTGCACATTTATATATTACTTTCCAAAAAATTATAGATCAATGCTCAATGTTGCTCAATTCAATTTCAAAACATTCATTTTGAACCATATTCACAAGAAAACATCTAAATGTTATAGTGTACCATTTAATCCATTTACAAATATATACATAACATATATCACCATCTTCATTACATTTTTTCAAAATAAGACATCCAAATACATATATTTACAACTACTACTAGTAAGTAGACCCTCAAAACTATTAGTACATTGGCTTCAACATTGAGCACATCAAAACTGTCGGCATCACGTAGCAAAACCCTGAAAAGTGTCTCCCTCCATCATACACTTTGTGTTAAAGAAGTAGCCAAGATGACTACACAACTCAAACAATTCTCTCAGAGGGGGCAGTTCAAGACTATCAGGTGATACAATGGGAGCAAGTAAGGGTTCAAATACCTCCCAAACCTTATGTAGGTTGAGCCTTGTATCAATTAATATAGCACCTGCTATGCTTTCGACAATGTCTGCAAGAACCTGCGACAGCAAAAATGATACAAAGTAAATAACACCGTAAAAAGCAATGCTAGATACTCTGAAAAATCATCATACATAATGTTTAGATTTCTCAGTCATCATTATATGATGTTTAGGCTTTCATAAAAAACTTTACCTTGTAGCCTTTGGACGAAGCATTTGATACAAGTGGACACTCGACTTCTTGTAATTCCTCCAGTTTTTTGACATATTCTGTTATTTGCTCTACAAGCAACCCTGATGAATGTTGAAGATGGTGTTGAAGCTTATGCTTGACTGCACATTTAGCAAATCTTTCATTGTTAACTGATGCCGACCTCAAGTCAGTCAACACCCCAGGATCTATAGTTGTATGAGTTTGAAAGAGATGCCAAGTGATAAGTAGGTCTAGTACTGCATCACCAAGAAATTCAAGCCTCTGGTTTTGAAAAAATAAAGAAAAAGAAGTCAAATGCATGATTATAAATATGAAAAGTAATTTTGAGTGTCAAACAAAAAATGATAAATATATCAGTATCTAGTATCAACTAGGAAAAAACTTCCAAACTTGCTTACTTGGTAGCAGTAGCTAGTTCCAATTTCAGAAGCATGAGTTATTGCCTCCAATAAAAGGCGTTTAATAGCAAACTCATAGCGTAATTTCTTTTCCAGAAAGAATAAATGTCAAAATTCTTATACTTACTCTCCCTTCAACCGAATCCTGTGTTCCGATATTAACCAAATCCTGAATCATATTCACAAAAAAATGAGACAAAAAAATTGAACCTAGAGCAAGAACTGTTTGTAATATAAGAAACATAGAAACTAAAGTACCTGTTCAAAGTCTTCTTAAACCATCTACATGGCTTAGACTAAATCATACCTACACATTCAAACACATATCATATTGTCTCCAACTCACTGTGAGGAGAACACACAAAATATAAATATTAACCACCTCTCAAATACTCAATACACAGCATCACTTGCAAACATAATGCATCCTAAGCTAAACACAACACTCCATCTATCATTAACCACACCTTGTTTGTTTTGTTTTATTCTTTATTTTATTTTTATACAGCACAAGCTCACAGGTCTACTATAACTAATTGAAATGAGGAACCCACTAGCAATGATCGGTGAAGTATCATACTTCCTATACTTTGACATTTATCATTAAAATTTTATAGAGAAAAGAAATAAGGAACACATATAAGCATGAGCTCAAGTATTTTGAATGAAGGCAAGGAAGCTTGAGATTGTTACCGGAGGGGATGAAGTCATCGTCGTCGGTGAGGTGGAAGCTTGACTGGACGACTGGGACTGCCGGAGCTAGCGCAAACAAGATGGTGACTACGGCGAACTGGCCCGACCGCCCCAAACCGCGCTGAGGAGAAAACTGCAGGTGCTCCCCTCACTCGGTCGAGTCATCGACGCTCGAACTGGCCCGACCACCTGCCCCTGCCCTCCCGCCAGGAACACGGTGAGGCTCGTGGCCCCCGGCGGGGCCGGCGGGGGCAGGAACGAGCCCAAGGCAGACGCTGCGCTGGCGGCGGCGGGCGTAGGCGGCCACGGAGCCGAAGACGTCGCACCCGCCGCCGATCTCCAGCATGTGCGCGCGGTGTTCACCAGCCGGACCTCCGTCACCGGCTTCAGGTCCTCCGACGACCCCTCCGATATGGTCGAGATCGCACCTCGACTAAGATCCATCGATCAAAAACCCTAACCTAACTCTTGAGGAAATTGGGGGAGAAGAGGTTTGGAGAGATGCTGCTCCTTAGAAAATGGATGAGAAATGAATTTTCTCTCTCCCACTTAGCTTTTATACAGTGAAAAAATTACAAGTTTGCCACCACTCTAAAGTATTAATGACGTTTTTTTTATAAACGTTATAAAAAGCCCAAAATTAGTCCAAACCGTCATAGAAAAAAGGTATTTTTTAACTTGATAACGCTTATGTATCAGCCGTCATTAAAACTCCCTGTCGAGCGTCATTAAAAGGGTTTTTTATTGTAGTGACGGAAAACCAATATCAATAAATAGACACAAAATACTATCCCCAACTGTTAGAAGTACCTTTGATATGTGATCGGTCTCGGGACAATTATGCGACACGGTCTACACGGTCTAAAGTTACACGGTCTACAGTTACACGGTCTACAATTACACGGTCTACAGTTACACGGTCTACAGAAAATATTGCAGTAAAGAAACACTGTGTACAAAATAATAATCACGATCTACACAGTTTAAATGCAGTAATAATCACGGTCTACACTGTCTACTTTGCAATAAATAAATCACTGTCTACACTGTCTATAAGAAATAAATAAATCACTGTCTACACTGTCTACACGGTCTAAGGTCAGATCACACATCGTTGGTACTTCTCATTCTCGACTCAACAATTTATAATAGAAAATAATCACATAACCAATGGCCAATCAATGAAATATAGTGAAAATCAAAATCGAAATGCAGACAATAAACTGTACTCGCCTGTGGTCCTATGCTGGTGTAACCGATAAATCTGAACCACTCAGAAAGCCACAATAGTCAAAACCCGTACAACAGTCCCCGGATGCTGAAATAGACAATACCAATGATCACAGAATAGTCAAATTAGCTAGGATTGCCTGTCCTTAAGTCTAATTCTGGACACAGGGGCAAAACGGTAATTTCGGGTCAAAACGGTGTCCGCCGTTGGACCCGATTTGCACCGAAAAGCATGCCAGAGTCAACGGTCTCTAAAGTTGTCAAACTACATGTCTACGAATTCAGTTTTTTTATATGAACCCAACCGTATGTCCAGAGTTGGATTCCGGCAGGCCGTGCACAAAATCGCCCGTTGGGTGGGACCGTGGGGCCCGCAAAACGACGTACGATTCAACTATCTCCGAATTGGACCAAACTTGGCATGCAGGACCAAAAAAATGATACGGTCCTGTTGGCGCAAGTTTTGTCTCGATCTGACGAGCGTGCACAAAGTTATGACTAAATTTGCATTGGACGGATACGGGACGATTCCGACGGATAGGCGTCGAATTCGTCGCACACACGCGACCAATTTGAATTTCGTCAAAGCTCACATGACCACGAAGCCGTTACGCACCTTTCGATGCTTTCGGTTCGTGACTGCGTCGCCCGGAATGGCGGAACGCACGTTGTGTGGATGGTTTTCAATGTTTTTCAAAACAGGTTTTTCTATAACTTTGCAATCAAATTACTCATTACACTGTGAACGAAAAATTAAACTATCTGAAGGGTTTTGTTGTCCTATATGTTGTCTAAATAATTGTTCAATTAGAATTCCTAATATGGTATTAGATCGATCGTAATCAGTCTCTGAACATGGCCATTTGGACTGTCCTACGCTCTGTTTACGAACAGATTTTTGGTCGAGTTCGTATCGATTTCTCGGCCGATATAACGCATATCAATTTGATCTAATTAAAAGGAAATACTCTTGTATAGGTTGGGAACGTACCCGAGGAAACGAATCAAAAAATTATGGAGCGAGTAGATCGCAATCCGGCCGCGAAGTCAGCCCCATTGCTGCAACTGTTGCTGTTGCTGCTAAGTTTCCCTCGCGCACGCTGGTTGCGCGCGCGCCTGGCCGTCGGCGGTGTGCAGCCGTCGGGGGTACGCCGCCCAGGTGGCTGGGGGAGGCATCGGGTTTAGGTTTAGGGTTTCGTAAAGTATTCCTCCTCCGCCGCTCTTCTCTGTTTCTTATATTTGCGCGGAACAAAGGGGGCTCGGGTCTGGTGGGAGTTCGGTTTGGCCTGGGCTTTTGCCTGGGCTCGGGATTGCTGCTCCTTTGTGGGGTTTTATTTCATTGAATCATTGATCAATCAATAGTTTTTGTATAAATGGCTTATATGGTTGGCCATGTTATACGTGACCAACTTGAAGTGAGGTGTGCACGTGAAGCTTATAGCTGATGTCACCCAACTACAACTTTGCCTAAGCTGATGCATGATTGCATCCATGCATATTGTTGTTGCAGCAACTTGCAACTAATATATATATTGAAATGAATTGAATTGAATTTCAATTCAGTTCCAACATTCATTTCCTTTCAATTCAATTCAATTCACTACTATAATATATAATCATAATAATAACAGAGGCCACCACCATTTGCACTTGTTGCTTTAGGCAGTGGTACAAGTCATATTTGAAGGGCAGACTGTTTGTGGTGTACATATTTTTCTTTTCTTTTCCTTGTGAAAGTGACAACACTCCTGTTAGCTGGTAGGATTTGGGCCAACTCAAAGAGATTGCAACCGGGTTCAGCTGTTTAGGGCCGGGTCTGGGCTGGCTGTGTTGGACCAGGCCCTGGTCCAATCTCTTATTCGTATAAGTATATTTATATATATAAATTCCTATATATATCCATATACATATATATATATATATATATATATATATATGTATATATATTTCCACACATATACATTTATACGTAATATATTCGTATATACATGTTTATACGTATATACTCATATACCTCTATCTATATATATATACACACACACACACACATATATATATATATATATATATATATATATATATATATATATATATATATATATATATACTTTATTTTATATTTATTATTAAGAGTATATATATATACAATTATTTATGTATATATATATATATATATATTCCTATATATATAAATACACTTATATAAAAAAAAAATACACTTATATATTAATCTCCATAAATCTAAACAAAACCTCTATGTTCTCTATTCCTAATGTAAGACCCATCCATGTAAATATGTAACATTTACTTGACGAAAATGATATAACCAATAATTATATTATAGACTAATTTCATCTACTAAATAATTATTTATAAAATCAAAAAAATCACCATTAACTCAAACAAATAATAAAAAAATTATTTCAAAATTATTCCGGGAAGGGGAGTTACAGTAGGTATCATAGATTGTCAAAAATATGTATAATATAGTACATATATGTATATATATATATATATATATATATATATATATATATATATATATATATATATAAATATATATATATATATATATATATATATATATATTATTATTATTATGTAATATATGTTAGTATAGTGTGTATGTTTGAATGAGATAAGGATGTGTGTGGTTAGTGGAGAGAAGTGAGATTGATAGAGGATATGTGCTAGTGTGTGTTTGATGTTGTATAGATGGTAGTGTAGTGTGTGTTGTGAAGGTGAGAGAGTTGGGAGAATCATGCCATCCTATTTGACTTGAGGCTAGTGTAGTTTGTTGAGTGATTTGTGTTTTGATTGAGTGGTAGTGTGTTTGTATATAGATGGGTGTAGGTGTGTTAGAAGAGAAGGGTGGTGGATTTGATATATGTGTTTGTGTGTGTGGTTAGATGGTTAGAGAGTAAGAGAATGAGCAGGAAAGCAGCAGGAAAAAGCAGTAAGCAGTAAGCAGTAAGCAATAAGCAGTAAGCAGGAAAAAACAGTAAGCAGAAGCAGTGCATGATAGTTTTTTGGGGTTTTTGTGGTCTCGAAACATCCCCTTTTGACCCACCTTAGCCCCAAATACCTACCCACACTTATCAACCACATTTAGTACTACAAAACCCCTAAGTTAGAGAGTATTTTTAGTGTGTTAGGCGGTTAGTAGGGTAGTGTTTATAGTGGTAGAAAATAAGGTTTGTCAATGTTAGAAAGTATGCCATGTTATGTTATCTTGAGGGTAGTGGTAGATGTTTGAGTTAGTTTTTGAGAAGTTATTTTAGAAGTAGCATTCTAAGTTAGATGGGGGTTAGATAGATGATGTTTGTGAGGGAGAGTGAGTGTGGTTTAGAAGAATGAGTTATGTTAGATGTGGTATCTTGATATCTCAATATTACCTTAAGGTAATGTGTAGGAGAGTAACATATTAAAAAAATAGTTTTGATGCCCAAGAACCCTAGATTTCTTGGTTGGTAAACCCTAGATAGGATAGTATCTAGCTACCCTAAGGAGCCTAGGCTAGTATCTTGAGTATTAGCGGGGTTTCCTTTGTAATGGACAAGGTATCGGAATTACCTTGGTAAGGGTAAATGTAGGTAATAGGGTATAGTTAAGATATTGAGTTTAACTTCTAAGATATAGTTAGAATTAGGTTCTCTTGGTTGGTAATGATTAGGATTAGTGTCCTCAGAATAGTTTTGACCTCGGTTGACCATTTTGACCAAAAGTCAACAAAAGTCAACCGAAAGTCAAACTTAGCCTATAAGTGACTAGAATTGACCGAAACCAAAATAGAGTTGACCAGTAGACTAAAAGTCAACAGTTAGTCAACATTTGACTAGTTTAACCTAGGGTTGACCCACGGTTGACTAGAGTTGACCAGAGTTGACCAGGGTTGACCAGTTGACCAAAGGTCAACTAGAAGTCAACCTTTGACCCCGTTTGACCTAGTTTGACTTGGATTGACTCCCCGTGACCTGGTATGACCTAGTATGAACCAGTATGACCCATTATGACCTAGTTTGACCTAGTACGACTTAGTTTGACCTAGATTGACCTAGTTTTGACTTAGACTTGCATATCATGACTAGATTAGCTTTTCTTTCATTATTAAACCCTGTTTGGACTCATGGCATCTCATCTATAGGTCTGTGATTACTCTGAGCGTCTGTTCACTTTATCAGCTCAGGACCACAGGCGAGTACATTTACTGATAGTTTTCATTGTCTTGATATCTGCTATATCCGATTCAGTTGTAGTGTCTTACTTGATTTCCAGACACAATATTTCACGGACTAGTATATGTCAGATCCTGTCATGAGATGTTGTTCCCGGATTACTTGGTATATTGGTACATGACTCAATTTGTTACTTGTACTTGTATAGACATGGACTTGGGAGTGGGATGATCACCTGCTTTTGAATCCCGTATCATGACGTGTTATGTCCGGATCCTTTATACTATTCAGGGTTGGAGAGTTATTAGTGGTTGTGTGATCAAAATACCCACTTGTTCTTCACACTTGTACTCGACACTTGTCCATAGCTACTTGTTCACAACTTTCCATGGTGACCGGGCTTATCTTCACACTTGTTGCTTCACACTTGTTATTTGTTCCTAGCCGGTCAGATGGAAAGCCTGAACATGTTTTCCCAAGCCGATCACATAACGCACTAATAATTCAAGGCACCTTTTATATTTATTTATCCTAGGAGGCTAAGTTCTGTTCGGGAGAAGAGTTACAACCCCGGTCTTCGTTTGGTTTAAGGGTTGTAACTCGGCTTCCGAATAGTTTCTAAGCAATCCTACAAATATATTGTCGTCCTATTCAGTACTCACATCTATTATACATTTCCTGCTGATTTTACCCTATATTTCACATATCTTTGTCTTGTATTTCATTACACTGTCTCTTATAGAATTTGTTAATTCATATGGAACTGCTGTTGGTGTTTGTACTTGCTCATTTTCCTGACAGGATACCGTTGATATATTACAGATGATTCTGAGGCAGATTGCCCGACCTATTATGGGGTCGAGTCTGATGGAGTAGTCCCGGGCTGTGGTTTGTTAGTAGAGCCACTAGACTTTGCTCACCCTGAGTAGTGTAGCTTAGTTAGGTTTACCTGGCCTACGAGCCAGCTAGTACTTTTTAGACTATAGTATTATATTATATTCTGGATGTTATGTTTAGTTTTAGACTTGTGTGGATCTCGAACTTATTTTCTGTTCTCATCATTCGTATTTTTCTTTCCATACTATCTACCTTAGTTTTACATTTGTGATTGAGACTGTATTGCTATGTCACCTCCATTCGGAGTGTATACACTGTACAGGTACATTTATCTGTTTAGTTGTAGTATTTATAGATGACCTAGACAGCGTTCTACCGCCGATGCTGCGGCGTAGGCTGGACGTAACCACGTACTCGTGTCCCTAATCAGGGTGCGGGTCGGGACAGTGGCTCCTCTTCCAGATGATGATCCTCTCAATGAGTATATAAATACTCATAATAATGTACCTTCAGCGAAAGATGTTATCCCTGAAGAACTTGCATCTTTTCTTAGTAAAGGTTTATCTTATGTCTATCAATCTGTAAACCACTACATAGATACGATATACGCCATAGAGAACGGCATAGGACCACACCTCTGCATGCCGGTCACAATACCTCACATGCGGGAAAAAGTTTACCCTGAAGATATCTTCTACTTCATCGTTCCAGCCAGAAAGAAAGATGAAGAGCTAATCATCTTCGTTCGTATAATTGGCGAAAGAAAGCTCGTTCCAGACTCTACTCCTTCCAAGTTCAACACAGAAGCTGACTATGACTCTGGAAAAATGCAACTTTTCCAGTATAGTTGGCAGGTCAAGAATATCATCCAGAATATGGGATATGACATCAAAAGCGACAAAGGGCTAAATTACGACCGAGTGTTTACAAAAACAAAAGTTGTTCTTTATTTCACAAACTTTGTAAGAAGATTACAATAGAATTCTGGAAAAGTACAACTATAGGAATCCGATCTGAAGACGATCGCTTTATCCCTTAGACGATGTGAACTTTGAAGACGGTAGCCTCTGAAGAATGTAGCAGCACTTTGGCAAAAACTCCTGATCTCTGGTGATGATCTGATGTGGATTCTGATTTTTCTCTGATCTCCTCTATGAAGGACTTGAAAATCTATTTATAGAGTTCTGAAAATAACTAATTTTTAGTTATTCTGGATTACGTATGATGGATTGCACAGACATTGGACTGCGCAAGCAGCAAACTGCGCTGGCAGTTACTCGATCGTGGGCCAACTGTATGAGACTCGTGGCATTATTTGATTGAAATGCGCTTGGTCGTGTACAGACGGTTGCCACGTGGTGAGCAATTGATGGCATGTAGGCCACGTGTAAATTGTCAGTTATCTTGATGGATTGTGCCACATGAACTACGCTGGCTTCAGACTGCGCTGAGATTGAACTACGCTGCAGGGAATCTGGCAGACTGCGCTTCGATTGGGCTGGTAGCTTGCGCTGCCTGTACAGCTGTCCTCGAGTGCTGTGCTGCACGAGAAACGAACAGTTTCTTCGTTCTTCGGGCTGTCAGTTGTCAGAAGATCTGATTTTCTGTCAGATAATGATGACGCGGCCACGTCAGCTAGCGCGCTTGGATGGGTGCGCAGTTCAGCTTGCGCAGTTGAGTTGTTGCGCAATATATTTCCTGCATAGTTCATTTGAAAGATGCATAATTTGATTTTCATTGCTTCTTTGATGGGTGCAACTTGATTTTTAGGACCTACAAGACCCCCTTCAAAGTTTTCGAAATTTGAAAATATTCAAAGTTTCGAAATACTTTGAATTTCGACTTTAAAATCAAGTTGCGCAAGTGATGCCTTGACTGCGCGTTTGGAGGAATCAACTCCTAATTTCTCGGCGCAATCTGAGGTGACTGTTACTTTAAAAAAACTATAAATAGTTTCCGTTCTTCTTTCTTTCATTCTTTACTTGTTTCCAACTGTTCAAAAGAGAAAAGCTTCTGTGCCAACTCCGACCACTTCTTTTCTTCTCCGTCGACGTCAATGGCCCCAAACGTTTAGCCACCGAGAAGGACAAAGCCCCTGTTGAGTCTTCGACTCAGGTTGCGCCCCGAATTTCTCGTCATGAAGTCGGTCATCCCGTACTACAAGGTAGATGATGAACTCGATCAAAAAACCCTTTTTAGGGTTCTTTGACATTGTCGAACCTTCATACCTCTCTCTTTTTAGAGATTTGATGGTATTGCACCGCCCTGTTTAGGGTTTTGGTTGCACACACACAATAGTTTTCATTTTTATGAAAACTATATTCTTGCGCAATCGGTTGGAAAGCGCTGGCAAATGTTCAGCGCAATCTATCGATTTGCGCAAGTTTGTCCAGCGCAAACTGATGCCTTGCGCAAGTGAGTTAGCGCAATCTGATGACTTGTGCAAGTGGATGTGTTGGCGCAACTAGATATTTTGCACATGTAGGCTACATTAGCGCAATCTGATGCTATGCACATAGCGCAACCTGACACCTGCGCAATTTACTAATCTATTGAACAGATTTTTTTGGTTTTGTATGTACTGAATTCTGTCTCTTTGTTTGATGCAGTTAACCTCAGGGAAGACCCAAATTATGAGATCTTTGCAGGGACTTTGGCTGAGCCTGAGTTTAAAGAAGATCTTTCCCATGTAACATTTCCTCAGTATGCCCTGCCATCATCTCGACAAGCTATCCTAGCAGCACAAGACAATAAAATATTGCTGAGTCTGATGAACGGGCAGCCTCTGCAAACTGCTGACGCCATTATTCATAAGAAGCCTCTGTTTCTGTTTGGTGAGGCTCTTGATAATAGTTCTCAACCCAGACCTCGAGTTGAATAGAGACTCTTTCAGAGAGGCGAGAAAAGGATACTGTTACCGGAAATTTCCAGGTGCCTTCCCGTATCTCGCTATGCATTTGCGAGCTATCCCAGGAGAATGGACTGGGATATAACTCCTCTTCAACAAGCCAGAACAGGGAACATTTTTGTGATGAAATGACCAAATAACAAGGACATGTTTTACAGTTCCTCGGAGCGTCATAGCTCCCTACTCCGAGGACTGAAACCTGGGTGCATCCCACCAGAGAACTCCTCTCTGCTGCTGCCGGTAGGACACCGATATTCGCAACAAATTTGCGAAAGTTGAAGGAAGATATCCAGATCAAGACATCCGATTGACAGGTCTTGTTAATCCGGATAACAAGAGATAGAATTGTATAGCCAATTGGATATTGGCTCAATTCGAAGAGAAGCTCAAGGAGATTGAGCTGTACCAGCCGGTATATTCTACCGTTTACGGCTTTCAACCCAATCCTCACCTATTCCTTGCATTGGCAGAGAGGTACAACTTCAGAACAGGGACTTTTAGGATGCCCTGTGGGGAGATTGGACTGGCTCTTCACGAGATGAAGTACATCTCGAGTCTACCAATGGGGAATATCCCTTATGAGGAATTTGTCCCAACCAATGACGAGTTGGACAAACTTCGTCAGGAGAACGCTCATATGGTGGCCGTCTTCGAGGAGCTCTTGTGCTACTACAAAATCTGTTCTGTGTATTACAAGAGCGGTTCATCAGGCACCTGCTACTCGACGAAATAGTTACCATATCTCTTTCTTAACCACATTAAGGAGAAAAAACCAAGGAACACGACAATTATAAACCCAACTTCTTCAAACCACTCAGCAGCAGTGAGGTGATTGGATTGATGGAGGAGAATAAGGAGATGGATATCAAGATCGATGATGATCTTCAATATCCTCCTTTCAAGACAGGAGATAGTATTAAAAGTTTCATGAGGTTGGGCTAGAGGCCCATGTCAAAGGAAGCCCAGCTGGCGGATTTCCTCACCTACTGGCTTCGACGATTCGTCGTCCCTGGAGATAGCATCGTGGATCGCTTCCATCAAGGTATACTTTTTGCTGCCGTCCGCTTAGTCTTTGGCTATCGGATGGATCTTTTGTCGACAATGACCTGCCGAGTGAACGCAGGCCTCTGCCTGTTTGTAGATTCGATGCTCAAAGGGAAAGGCGAGAAAGGTAGCTTTCCGCGGCTAGAGCTGCCATATACATACCTATTCGGATGGCTGCTGCTGCACTATCCTACTCTGATGAATCCCGATATGGGAGCGGTAAGTGGCAGCTTCATAAGGAGATTCTCCAGAAGCAAATGGATATACACCAGTTTAAGAGATTACAGACGTGCTCTGAATCTCGGGAAGGGGTGGAACTTCTATTGTGTTCCCCCTCCGGCTGGCTACGAGCACATGTCTTCAAATCTGGTTGACTTAGGAAGGCAGCCTTTGGGTCATGCAGTTTTTGATTGGCTGAGGACAATCAGGCCGTCACACCTGGTCTACAGATTTGAAGACGAATGTTATTTGGAGCCCTATCTGCCCAGCCGTTTTGCGTGTCAATTCGGCTATGACCAGTTTCATATAGGCAACGCCATCACGTGCCTACAAGGAAAAGGTTATTTGATCGATGGAGCCCGGGACTGGGCCTACTATAAAGCTCGAGATACAAGAACAACATTCTCGATGCCGACGAAGAGCGACCATGGTCCTCGGATACTGTACACATATTCACTCTTCTATACATCAACAAATACCTTTGCCGAGAACTTCAGTCTCGCCGACAACTTTGGGACAGCGGCCCGATTAAAGAAGGGAGCATATGTTGTGTTAGCTCCTGTCAATGATGAAGAGCGTGAGCCGGCCGATGCACCGTTGGAAGCTTCGAGGGAAGCTAACTTCCCCGAAGAAGTCAACGAACCACTGCGTGTCTCATGAAAGGTTGTCAGATCTCCAGCCAAGGAGAGGAAGAGGAGGATAGAGGAACCTTCTTCTCCAGTTGCTAAGAAGAAGCTTATCTTGGAACCTTCGAAAAAGGTCACCACTCGGTCGCAATCTAGGCAGCTGGCCGAGTCAATTCAGAGAGAAGAAGCGACCACCCCAACTTCTATTCAAAGACAAGAAAATGTCATAGATGTAGAGAGTCCAGAGAGACCTCTACACAGAAAGAAAATGGTCTTCAGAAGAAAGAAGGTAGTCACTCCTCTGAGACAAATCCTGTCATCGGTCGTAGCTAGTGCTATCACCGGAGTTACAATGTCATCTTCTACACCGGCCCCTGAACCCGAAACTTTCAGTCCAGAGAGGAGGGATGAGGCTGTAGAGACCATGGAGGAAGCCGTGGAGAAAGAGGATGAAGTGTTACGATCTCCTTCACTTGCAGTGGAAACTACCCAGCTTCCAGCTACACCGAGAACACTTCGTGATGAAGAAGATCGATTAATGATCGATGCTCTGAATGATTGCGACTTCGGCCTCCCGGATGATATGGAGCACGAGAGCAGAGCACAAGTGATGAAGTTTCATCAGCAGAGGCTGTTGATGATACTCTGAATCCAGAGGAGGACGCTGTTGTCCATATATCCCCAGAAGCTATTGATGACACATTGAATCCAGAAAAGGATGTTGATGTGCATGTATCTCCAGAAAAGAATGTGGGTGAAGAAGTAGCTCATGAGGAAATTACTACTGCTGATCCCAAAGGTATTGAATGATATTATCAATCTTCTTTTCATAGATTAAATGGCTGACATCTACATTTTTATCGATGCAGAAGTTGAATCTTCTCCAGTTCCTCCAACATGCACTGATATAGTGCCAATAAAGGAGATAGCCAGCGGTAGCAGACATTTTTCGGGCGGCTCTGAAGCAGGTAGTAGCCAGGCAGTAATGTCTGAAGCTACTTCTGCGAGGTTGCAACTCGTGTCAGCAGAGGACAAACTTGTCTCTGGACCCAGCAATGGTAAGATTGCTCTTACTTTTGATCTTTCTCGATAGATGCTAATGACAACCAACTGATGGTATTTGTTTGATTTTGCAGAGGAACATCTGGGAGGGGCGACTAGCTCTACCATGGCTCCTTTGTCCAGAGAGCCCTCCACTCATATGCAAGAAGCTGAACGTCCATCTGTACAGGCACCTGCTGCTTCGACGTCCATAGGAGTAGTTGCTACTCCTGGTGCCATTGCCACTAACAGATTCATAATCGGTTCCTTCACCAACCTTTTCTTCAATTTACTAGGACCCTTAGTAGAGAGGGTAATGGATAAAGAAGTGGTTGGCTTCATAACTGTTAGGGGTCCAACCTCTTACCTGATAGCTGCCATCCGGAGTCAAGGTGATAAAGCGCAAGCTGCTTACCTTGAACACATCCTGGATGAGCTAGAGGAATCGGTTAAGATCTACAAAGATCTGAATCGGGGGGAAGTGGAGTCCTTGGTACAGGCCGAGTTTGAGAGGATGTCGCAAGAAGCTGCAGTTGCGAAGGTTGATTTCCAGATTATCTTGGACACTTTCACTGCCAAATCTTTAGAATATAACTCTCAAATAGAGATAATAGCATCTGCTGCCGAGGAGAAGGAGAAGAAAGTTGCTGAACTAAAAGCAGAATCTGCCCGTCTTCAAGAAGAGTTGAGACTTGTTCAGCTTGCTCTAGAAGATGAGGCCACACAACATCAAGCTACAGTTCAGCAACTGGACGCCCTGACCCAAGAATGAAATGAGTATGTCACAACTCATCAAGCTGAAATCTCTCTCAGACTAGTAACCATGCCGACTTTCGATGATAAGTCTGGAATGGAAGAAGCTAGGAGGCGAGTGATGGATTCTCGTGAGGAGCGACTGCAAACTTTAAAGCAGCAGATGACTAGCTTGATGAGCCCGCCAGCGGAATAGAAAGACTTTTTGAATCTTTTGTTTTGTAACATGTAATGCCTTTTGATTTTGATCAATAAAAAGACATTTTCTTTGTGGCTCTATTATTTATTGTATATCTTATTCAGATATAAATAATAGCGATAGAAAATATATTCAGAGGTCTGGGACATGATATATTTCTTGATTTAGAAAATAATTATATTCATTATATCTGCTCAGAGGTAATATGGACGTGGCAGAATATAATTTGTTGAATATCATTATTTCAGTAGACAACTTAATCAAATATAACAAATAGATGACAAGTTGCTGATGTGAACGAAATGGATGAATCGTCAAAATATGTGAACAAAATGAATCGTCAGGATGAACAGATGGACCATCAAATGAATGGAATGAACGGATGAACCGTCAGATATATGGTATGAACGGATGAACCGTCGGATGAATGTAATGAACGGACGAACCGTCAAGCGAATGTAATGAACGGACGAACCGTCGGATGAATGTAATGAACGGGCAAACCGTCAGATAAATGTAATGAACGGGCGAACCGTCTGATGAATGTAATGAACGAGCAAACCGTCTGATGAATGTAATGAACGGACAAACCGTCAGATGAATGTAATGAACGGGTGAACCGTCGGATGAATGTGATGAATGAACGAACCGTCAGATGAATGTGTCGCTTCATTGTCTTATGAATCTCTGTCTATAAATAGAACAAAAAATCAGATAGAATGATCACTTTCACTTTTCACCATAAAGATGTCGTCTGGAGATACATCTAAGAAGGCTGAGATCGTCCCGAAGGTTGAAGCGGTTACTGAAGAACATCCAGTCGAGCCGGCCCAGCCAAAGCAGACAGAAGCGGGCGAAGGTTCGTCTGCACCTAAGCCGCCAAGGAACATCTTGGACTTCCTTCTTGAGCCATGGACGACAGAGGAAGAAGAGGCCATGGGGATGGATGCTTGCAAGTTCCTGGTAGGTTCGAGCAAGGATATTCTCGACTCTTTTGCCGATCATGTTTTTGAGAAGGACGGTAGTGGTCCTCGTCCCAATTTTGAGAAGGATGATAGTGACCTTCCTTGATATTATGTACTATCATTCATTATGAAATAAAATCAAATTTTATTTATGAACTTGTCTGATGATTACAAGCAATATCTTTTACATTTATACATAATACTTTTTGAGGAACTTGCCATTGATAGGCATCATTGCAACTCGACCATCCAGTTCTGTGAGTTGATAGGCTCCTATTGAAAAGACTTTGCTCACAATGTAAGGCCCTTCCCACATTGCATCGAACTTGCCCTTGCTCATGTGAGTCATAGGCATAGGACGTCTGATGGTTAGAACGAGCTCCCCTTTCTGAAAGGCTCTGACTTTAACTTTGCGATTGAAGGTCTTGGGACGCGGGCTTGGTATAGCTAAATATGCTATTGAGCCAATAGCCGTTTCTCGTCAAGCGCTTCTAATTCTTGAAGTCGAAGGAGGTCATTGTTCTCTGTAGTGAGTTCGTTGGTGATGGCGATCCTTAAGGATGGTATTTAAAGTTCCAGGGGTAGAACTGCTTCACAGCCGTACACCAAAGAGAAGGGTGTACACCCTGTAGGGTTGCGGACCGTAGTACGGTAGGCCCATAGACATTCGACAAGCTTTTCACTCCAGTTCCGTTTGTTAGTATATACAAACTTCTTGAGGAGCTTGATGATAGTTTTGTTGAAGGCTTCGGCCAAGCCATTAGCAGCAGGATTGTAAGCTGTCGAAGCGATATTGTCAATCCGATGATCATCACAGAACCTTGTGAACTTTTGACTGATGAATTGTGGTCCATTGTCATGAATGATTCGTCGAGGTACACCAAATCTATAGATGACATGATGTTTGACGAAGTTGATGACACTGCTGGTCTTGACTTCAGCCAAGGGTATAGCTTCAGGCCATTTAGAGAAGTAGTCGGTTATTGACAGTATGAACCGATGTCCTCTAGAGGAAGGAGGGTTGATGGGACCTATAAAGTCCATATCCCAAGCTTCAAAAGGCCAGGAAGCAGCAGTCGGATAAAGGAATTCTGATGGTTGATGAATAAAATCTGCATAGATTTGATAAGCTCGACATTTCCTTGCATATTCGATGGCATCAGATAACATAGAGGGCCAGTGGTAACCCATGCGTCGAATACGATCCTGTAGCTTAGGACCAGGTTGATGTGCTCCGCAGACACCGTCGTGAGCTTCACGCAATACTTGCTTTGCTTCATCACCAGCAAGACAGCGCAAGAGTAGGCCGTCATAAGTCCGTCGGTAAAGAGTTTTGGTAGTCTAGTTGTAGTAGAATCACAGAAACCACTGACGAATACTCGTACCCTCTTTGGGATCTTCAGGAAGTACGTCATGAACTACGAAATCGATGAAGGGAGCTCTCCAATCTTCACTGATAACATTGACTTTAGTAAAATTACTGAACTTAATACTACGATTATTTTTAATGCAGAACAATTTCCGATTAGAGATAACCACCACCTGCTGTCTTTTGATAGGGATGGTTAAGACTGCTGCAAGATTAGCCAAAGCATCAGCTTCAGTATTGCAAGCTCGACGGACATATTCGATAAAGAAGGCTTTGAATGATGTAGCCATGTTGATTGCTGCTTCATAATAAAGCACTAGATCTTGATGGTGAACTTCATAGGTTCCTCTAACCTGCTTAACAACCAGCTTGGAGCCACCATAAACTTCAAGATATTCGACGTCCAGTTGTTTAGCTAATTGAAGGCCAATGAGTAAAGCATTGTATTCTGCCACGTTGTTGGAGCAAGGTTCATCTAAGGAGTAGGCTCTTTGAACAGTTGACCCGTCTAGAGAAACAAGGACAACTCCAACTCCTGCGATAATGGCACCATTAGGTCCAATCCTGGATGTACCGTCAAAGAATAGACGCCAAGTAGGAAATTCTTCGGAGATCATATTTGATTCCAATGTCTCGTCTGGAATTTTATCATAAAGTTTGGATGTCTCTGGAACAGGATGAGCTGCCAAGAAATTCGTCAGTGCTTGACCTTTAATAGATTTTTGAGGAACATATACCATATCATATTGGGCTAGCAGAATGGCCCATGTAGCCAGCCGAGAATTGAGTGTGCTAGGCTTCTTCATCAGTACCCGAAGAGGATTAACTCGGGATATGACATGAATAGTTTGGCCAATGATGTAATGCCTCGTCTTTTGAACAACAAACATAAGAGCTAGGCATTCTTTTTCGACCGGACTATAACGGTGCTCGGCACCAATCATAGTACGACTGAGATAGTAGATGGCTTGTTCATGACCTTCTTTGTTCTTTTCGGCAAGTAAAGCACCCAATGAATGATCCATAGCATGGACATACATTAGGAACGGTATGCCTGAGATTGGTGGTACTAAGACTGGTGGGTTCATGAGATATCGTTTTATGTCGTCAAATGCTCGTTGACATTCTTCGGTCCAAATGAAAGATACACCCTTCTTCATTAGCTGAGTAAATGGTCTGCAGCGTCCAGACAGATTCGAAATGAACCTCCTGATATACGCAAGTCGAGCTTGGAATCCTCGTAGCTCTTTTAGGTTGCGTGGAGGACGTATCTCTTGAATGGCTTTGATCTTCTCGGGATCCACGTGTATACCCTTAGAGGTAATGACGAAGCCGAGAAATTTACCACTAGAGACACCCAAGAATGACTTGGTGGGATTCATTTTGAGTTGATGGTGGCGCATTAGATTGAAGATAGTTCTCAAGTCTTGGATGTGATCTTCCTTTAGACGGCTTTTGACAGCAATATCGTCGACGTAGCATTCGACAGTCTTGTGCAGATGATCTCGAAAGATGGTACTCATGGTTCGTTGGTAAGTTGCACCAGCATTCTTGAGACCAAATGGCATTACGATATAGCAGTAGACTCTGCGAGGAGTACGGAAAGAAGTATGTTTTTCATCTTCAGGATTCATTCGAATCTGATTGTATTCGGAGAATCCATCCATGAATGATATTCGCTCGAACCCACAGGTGTTGTCAATCATGACGTCCGTGATAGGGAGAGGAAATTTATCTTTTGGACAGGCTTCATTAAGATCCTGAAAGTCCATGCAAACTCGAACTTTTTCGGTTTTCTTCAAGACTGGGACGACATTGGCTACCCAATCTGGATGTTGTTCTTCTCGGATAAAGCCACAAGCGATGAGCTTTTTGATTCATCGTCGATTGCGTCCATCATTTCTGGTTTGAATTGCCTTTGTTGTTGTTTGCAGGTTTTGCGTTAGATAAGATATTCAATTTGTGAGTAGCAACTTTGGGATCTAGACCTGGCATGTCTTCATAACTCCAGGCAAAGACATCAATGTATTCTTGAATAAGAAGAATTAATTCTTGCTTATCTGCCTCTGGAAGATTCTTGCTGATAAAAATTGGACGAGGTGACCCGCTCTCTCCTACATCAATTTGAACCAATTGATCTTCGGTAGGAGGTTCTTGTTGTTCGAATCGGAGTTCCCATTGGGTATCCATTCGTTGAGCCCAAGGATCTGTTTCGGGATTTTCTTAAATATCCTAGTCATAGCCTTCTAGAAGTTCAACGGAGACCATGTTAGAAGATACGACCAATCGATGAACTTGACTGATGCTGGTGTCAGAATCCCAAGATCTGGAATCAGAAGAGTTAGAGCGCTCTTCACTATCGGATTCGGAGACTGCTGGGGATAATACCGGAGGTGAAGCATATCCGAGACCTCTTTTTGTCCTGCTGTAGTACATCTCTGACTTTCCTTTCGGAACAGCCGTACGGATAGGAGTTCGTCTACCCTTACCGTAGTTGAGGCCATTCTTGAAGTCATAATCCATCTTCCGGATGATATCTTTTGATTGTTGACTGTAACGACGAAGTTGAAGATGTCCCATATCGTTACTTTTGCTATCATCCGTATATCTAAATTTTTGTTCTGGTCCTTTACTAAAAAGTATTAGACTTTCGCCTCTCTTTCGAGAAGGGACAACAAAGTATGAATCATCTGGGTGTTCGAGTGAGACTTCTGTTTGAAAAGACTGTACAACTCCCATTGTAAATAACTGAAAGCTATCTAATATATCCAAATGGCACTTAGCATGATAAATGATATCAGTATACTGGAAAGGAGATGCTTTTTCATTGATTTGTACATCTGTATTTACAACAGGACCTTCAGCCTTAGCAGGCTTGGTCAGATTGATTACAAGAGGGGGAGAAGGAGAACATAGAGGAGGATTGGACTTGTTACGATGGAGGTCGATAACAAGCGGCTCAGAAGAGGTGAGCTCCCTTTTATCCTTGTTATAAGATAAATCAATAACAAGTGGCTCAGAAGAGGTGAGCTGCTTTTTATCCTTATTACGACGTAGGTCGATAACAAGTGGCTCAGAAGAGGTGAGCTCCCTTTGATCTTGACCACCATCAGTTGGTTGCTTCTGGACTGGCAAGTGAATATCCAATGGTTTGGAGGATTGAGGACGAGAAACACGCCCTTTGACAGGTATTATGAGGGTGTCATTAGGCACTGCTTCTTGTTCTTCTTCAGTCTCCAGAGATAGTACTACTTTTATGAACTCATCCTTATGTATGCGAGCATCGTTGCAATATGCTTCGACACCTTTGAAAGGATAGAGATCCGCCTTTTGAACCTCTCCCTTGTCATCAACATATTTGAAACATTCATGGAGAGTCGAAGGAACAATGTTGTGTTCATGTAAGAATGGTCTTCCCAACAGAGCATTGTAAGAGCAACCATGGTTGTCTATGATGTTGAAAGTCACCTTTGTGCGAATATTGCCTATTTGGAGGTTCAGGCGAATCTTGCCCAGAGGTTCACTTCTCCCTTGGTTGAACCCCAAGATGGTGGTGATTGTGCCAGAAAGACTATGTACTGGAATCTTCAGTGCATCTAGCATTGTCTTTGGCATGATGCTGAGTGCTGACCCTGGATCTATCAGAATACGATCGACTTTCATCGAGTCGACATATCCTGTATAGTATAAATGACGGTCATGCCTATTGTCTTCCATCAGCATATCATCCTGTGTTAAGATAATATTTGGAATTAACTCCAACACACTATAATAATGGAGGCAAGAGACAGGCTCTGCTTTTGGCTTCTTTAGAACGGTTAGACAGGTTTCTGCCTACATTAGAGCCTCACTCAGAGTTTCTCGAGTCTCTTTGGAGAGGCGCAAGAGCTCGAAGATTGTCAGCCTGGCCGGTGTGTTGGCTAGTTGAGCCAAAATATCAAAGTTGTAAGGCTTTTCAAGTCCAGAAGGAGATGACTTCTTTAAAGGTTTGTCGAAGCGGACTTGTTTGCCTTTGTCAGCGACCGTCGGCTTGGGAGGAATAGGTTCTACAACCGGTGAGGATGCAGAAGGGATGTCTTCAGTGGAAACAGGCTGCACTGGAGCGGGCTCAGAAGAAGAAGCAGGGTTTTCTTGATTTTCAGGAACTTCTCGTAGGTAGGCTTTTCCTGATCTGGTGCCCAGCAGGATTTTCTCTTCAAGTATGGGGTCAAAAGACACCATATTGTAAGCCTTTGTCTTGCCCTTGGAACGTTCTTTCTTCTTAGAGGAAGAGGGAACTTCGAACTCTGAAGCAAGATTAGGGTGAATCAACATAATCTCGCCATTGTCAAGAGATAAGGGGACGAGACCTTCACTTCGTGGAGGAGGGAGATTTACGATCTCAAGAGTGGCCTTGGGGATATGGATGACACCGTGCTGTACCATCTGCGGAGGGATGTTACCGAACTAAACTGAGACCATGTTCGCGGTAACCGTCTTCTCGTCTTGCTGCAGAGTGAAAACACCAGCGTTGACTAGCTCTTAAATTTTGCCTTTGAGCACATAACATGCTCGAGTGGGATGGCCAATGAACCTGTGATAGACATAATATTTGGGATGATCAGTCTTACCGACCTCATCAGGCTTTTTCGGGTCTGGGAGTTGGAGCTTATTGCTTTTGATCAAGCAATCAAAGATGCTCATGGTGTCATTCTCATCAAAGGAATACTCTACTTTCGACGAGGTTCCCTTGGTGGAGGGGCAGAAGGAGTAGAAGTAGACGTAGGTGGAGCTACGTTGACCGCCATAGATTCTTTGTTCTTTAAGTTGATATTCAAAGTTTCTTTTCCCTTGCGGTTGTTCTGGCGATTACCACCACCCGATGTTTGATGTTCGTCCCGGTCGGCGTTAGACATATGTACCCCTAGTTGCTTGAACTTGTCAGCACTAACTTCAGCTGCTTTAGCATTGATAAAGAAGGATGGCCAGTCTTGGAACTGAGTTGACCCCATCCACATGCTGATGATAGGCAAAAGACTTTTTTTGCAGGTGTCTATAGTCACAACGGTCGGAGTCCCAGGAGGTATTTTTAAAGCTTCTCGGCGGAACCTTTCAATGAAACTCTCAGCAGTTCCATTATGTCTTTATTTGATTTTATTAAGGGCTGACATGGTCATGTCATTGATCCCCTCATAAAATTATTCCAAGAAGATCTGTTTGAAGCCCGAGAAAGAGGTGATACAACCATCAGGCAAGCTTCTGTACCAATCGTAAGCCACACCGGCTAAACAGCCGATGAATACCCTGGTAAGAAGAGCATCATTTGGCTGAAGTTGGACAGTCATTACCTCAAAGTTGTTAATGAACTGACTAGGAGAAGTGCTGCCATCAAACAGAGAGATTGTTGGAATCTTGTACTTAGGAGGAAATGAAACTTTCTTCCATTCAATAGGATACGGCTGCTTGATTCCCAATCTCTGTAAGTTGTCCTTCTCTTTGAAAGCCTCGAACTGCGTACGCAAGAGTTTGACCGCTTCATTAGCATCCTTCGATGATGAAGAAGGAGCAGGCTGAATAAGAGTGTTAGGGGGAGGAACAGCGTGATAAGCACTACCCCCAGCACTTGACTGACTGGGTGTAGGTTGAATTATTACAAGGGGTACTTGAGGAGATACTACCCCCAGCCCTGCATTGACAGACACCGACGATGCTATGATCTCAGGATTTGCAGCAGGTACAGTCGGTGGTACTGTATGTTGGGCCATGATGATAGAATATATACTTGCAACCATTTCAGCCATGGTCTTCAGTTTGTCTTCTAGTGCAGCTATTCGTTGTTCTTGACCAGCCGAACTAGAAGCATTTGGGTCTTCAGTGACAACATAAGATGTCACTTCTCTAGGTACAGTGGAGGACACTGTCTGTTCAGAACTTTTGCTGTATGTATCATAATCAGAGAAAGAATCATCTCCTGAGTGAGAAAGAGGGAGATGACCGGAAGGATCTTGGAGAAGATTCCTTTGACCGATTGTATCTCCGCTTCGGGATCGGGTATGTCGAAACACTCCTTCAGAAGATTCTTGGAGTAGATCTAAATATCGTTGGCTGGGCTTGCGAGGCTTGTCGTGCTTGGAGCACTTTCTACCCCCAGTGTCTCGAGAAGTCACGTTGACGGAAGCATACAACACTTCGTCTTCATCTTCTGACATTGGTTCAGACGTTGCAAAATTCAAACGATCGAAGACAGATCGTTTTGTTGTCTGACAACAACACTTATTGACAACCTTGTGATTACAATAGTGTCCAAGTGGTTGCACTGGAGGTGTTGAGATGTTGTCCCATTTTTGTTTGAGGTGTTCTCGGAGATCAGAAACAATGACGGGACGAGAAGAAGTCTGAAGGATATGTTCTTTAACAACATTCGGAACATGGTTCCGGTTCTTCAAATGTTTTGTCCCATGAGTATATAGAGAAGTACTCATTTCATTAGCATAGGTGTCAGGATTCTTCATCTTGGAAGTTTGCCTCTGATGCTGGTTGATCTTCGGCATTGGCTGTTTGCGTTTCATAGAAACTAATCTATTGAGATAAGTCCTTATATCAGCAAATTCACCCCCAGGGGTTTCTGTCTGAGATACCAATAATTTTCCCTGTTTTGAGCGGGATATCTTGAGAGTTGGGAGATCTTGAAATTCTGCTACCGGAGTAGGCAGAATACCTCTTTGATCAGTACACTTCCCTTTGGCAAGGAGGGAAGGAGAACTTTTGTTTAAGAGAGTTCTTGTACTGATTGGTGCCGAGGCACGTTCAGATTAATCTTCCAAGGTAAAAACCGAGAAAGACTGAGAAAAGACCAAAGGACCTTTTCCCTTGTTTTGTAAGGAAGGGTTAGCTAAAAAGCGTTTCCCTTTGTTGTCTTCCAAGTCGTGGAACGAGGAAGTTTGAGAAAAGACCAACGGGCCTTTTCCTTTGTTCTGAGGCGGAGGAGGAATCGTCAACAGACTACCTCCAGTGGATTGCACTGGAACAACATGGTGCTTGGGAAAAGGAGCATAGTTTTTCCCCTTGCTGTAAGAAGAAGGGAGATTAGCCAAAGGGCTGTCCCTCTTAGACTGCGCTGGCACAGTTTGCGCAGGGGTTGAAGTGGCTGTTGGCGCATTGGCTGGTTGCACATGATGAGCTTTGACAGATGGCCTTTTGGCCACAGACACTGTTGCTTGCACAGCAAGAGTCTTGACTTCAGAGTGCTTGAGTTGTACTCTGGTTGCTGGAGTGGTGGACTGCGCAGGAAGAGTTGCAGCCAACTGCGCCAGGAGAAGAGGAGTCTTGCACTTTGCCAGGGCAGCATAGGAAGTTGTTTATGCACTGGCAAGAGGAGCAGTATACTGCGCATGGGCAGTAGAGGCAGCAGATTGCGCAGCAGTTTTGGGAGCAGAGACAGCAGACTGCGCAGAGGATTGCACAGAGTACTGTGTAGAGGACTTTGGAGTCCACACTGAACGAACCTCGCTCTTGGCAGAAGTTGCAGTACGACAAGTAGTCCCGGAGTTGATCATCGCCTCGTAGGCCGTCTGGTTGACCTTTACAACCAGCATCTTCTGCATCTTTTCGATAGACGCAACGTCGCATTGAGTTGTCACTTCCTCGTCGGAGGAGGAAGTCGTCCCCAACAGAGTCGTCATTTTGTTTGCAAAAACAAAAGTTGTTCTTTATTTCACAAACTTTGTAAGAAGATTACAATAGAATTTTGGGAAAGTACAACTATAGGAATCCGATCTGAAGACGATCGCTTTATTCCTTGGACGATGTGAACTTTGAAGACGGTAGCCTCTGAAGAATGCAGCAGCACTTTGGCAAGAACTCCTGATCTCTGGTGATGATCTGATATGGATTCTAATTTTTCTCTGATCTCCTCTATGAAGGACTTGAAACTCTATTTATAAAGTTCTGGAAATAACTAATTTTTAGTTATTCTGGATTGTGCATGAAGGATTGTACAGATATTGGACTGCGCAAGCAGCGAACTGCGCTGGCAGTTACTCGATCGTGGGCCAACTGTATGAGACGCGTGGCATTGTTTGATTGAAATACGCTTGGTCGTGTACAGACGGTTGCCACGTGGTGAGCAATTGATGGCATGTAGGCCACGTGTAAATTGTCAGTTATTTTGATGGATTGTGCCACATGAATGTGCTGGCTTCAGACTGCGCTGAGATTGAACTGCGCTGTAGGGAATCTGGCAGACTGCGCTTCGATTGGGCTGGTAGCTTGTGCTGCCTGTACAGCTGTCCTCGAGCGCTGTGCTGCACGAGAAACGAACAGTTTCCTCGTTCTTCGGGCTGTCAACTGTCAGAAGATCTGATTTTCTGTCAGATAATGATGACGCGGCCACGTCAGCTAGCGCGCTTGGATGGGTGCCCAATTCAGCTTGCGCAGTTGAGTTGTTGTGCAATCTGTTTCCTGCGCAGTTCATTTGAAGGATGCACAATTTGATTTTCATTTCTTCTTTGATGGGTGTAACTTGATTTTTAGGACCTACACCGAGGACGATGGTTGCCAATACGATACTTTGCTCCCCCCGGCAAACTCGAGAACTACTACCAACGAAGCGGTGTTGGTTTGGGCTATGTCTCTCCTCCAACAACTCCCGAAAGATCAGATGATGAAGCTGATCGTTGTTCTCATTCTTATGATTCCTCCCTCTGGGACTCAGACTCCAACATCGGCAACATGTTCAAAGCAACTCTGTCCGTCAACATGGTTTTCGCTGACCAAATTACAGACGATTTCCAATCAATCGAACTCGAACAATGGGCTCAAAAGATGGACACCAGGTGGGAGCTGCGCTTCGAACAACGGGAACCACCTACCGAAGACTAAGTTATCCAAGTCAATCTAGAAGATGAAACATCCTCCAAACCAATCTTCATCAGCAAAAGCCTATCTGGCGATGAACGCCAATCTCTTATACAGCTTATAAGAGAATACATCGACGTCTTCGCATGGAGCTATGAAGACATGCCAGGCTTGGACCCTAAAATTGCCATACATCGCCTGAACATTTCGTCTAAAGCTAAGCCAGTGAAGCAGCAACAATGACGATTCCGACCAAACGTCAAGGAAGCCATCGAGAATGAAGTCAAGAAGCTCATTGCCCGTGGATTCATTCGCGAGGAACAACACCCAGACTGGGTCGCTAACATCGTTCAAGTCATGAAAAAGAACGGTAAAGTTCGAGTCTGTATCGACTACCATGATTTGAACTCTGCATGCCCGAAGGACGAGTTCCCTCTACCGATCACCGACGTAATGATCAACAATACTTGCGGCTTTGAGCGGATGTCCTTCATGGATGGGTTTTTAGGCTACAACTAGATCAAGATGTTCCCCGACGATGAGAAGCACACATCTTTTCGAACACCGTTGGAGGTATACTGCAATACGGTGATGCCCTTCGGATTAAAGAATGTAGGGGTAATATACCAGCGAGCCATGAACACAACTTTTTATGACCATTTGTGCAAAACTGTAGAGTGCTACATAGACGATATCGCAGTCAAAAGTCGTCTCAAGGGCAACTACCTCCAAGACTTGAGAACGGTGTTCGAACTAATGTGTGCACACCAACTCAAGATGAATCCAACCAAGTCTTTTCTGGGAGTCTCCAGCGGCAAGTTCCTTGGTTTCTTCATCACTTCAAAGGGAATACATCTGGACCCGGAGAAAGTGAAGGCTATTCTCGACATGCATCCTCCAAGAAACCTCAAAGAGCTACGCGGACTACAAGGAAGGCTAGCCTACATCAGACGATTCATTTCGAACCTCTCTGGAAGGTGTCAACCATTCACTCAGCTCATGAAAAAAGGCGCATCTTTCGTCTGGACTGAACAATGTCAACGCACATTCGACGACATCAAGGCGTATCTTACAAGCCCTCCAGTATTGGTAGCTCCAATAATGGAGAAGCCCTTCTTACTATATGTCCGTGCTATGGATCATTCCCTTGGCGCCCTCTTAGCTCAGAAGAACGAAGGCGACCATGAATAGGCAATCTACTACCTCAGCCGTACGATGGTGGGTACCGAGCACAGATACACACCAGTAGAGAAGGGATGCCTTGTACTAGTATTTTCTATCCAGAAGACACGCCACTATGTGTCTGGGCAGACTATCCACATCATATCTAAAGTAAACCCTCTCAGAATAGTCATGACTAAACCGGGTTCTCTCAATTCCTGTTTAGCTACATAGGTAATGTTGTTGACTCTATACGATATGATCTTCGTTCCTTAGAAGGCAATAAAAGGCCAAGCATTAGCTGATTTCCTAGCAGCTCATCTGGTGCCGGAGTCGTCCAAACTCTACGATGAAATCCCCAACGAAGTGGTAGAGTCTAATATTGCAACTGAAGAAATCCCCATTTGGCGAATGTTCTTCGACGGTGCATCAAGAACAGGACCCAAATGGAATATCGTGGCTGGAGTAGGTGTCATGCTCGTGTCACCTGATCATCTGGTTATACACTGTGCATATTCTCTCGTAGAACCATGTACCAACAACGTGGCCAAATATAATGCTCTATTAATCGGCCTACAACTGGCAAAGCAACTGGAAGTTAACAATCTAGAAGCTTACGGTGATTCCAAGCTAATAGTTAGTCAAGTCCGAGGGGATTATGAAGTTCGCCACGAAGATCTCTTCTCCTACCACAGAGCAACAATTGAGTTGGCGTCTACTTTCGTAAGATTCTTTATCGAGCACGTACCTCGACTACAAAATATAGAAGCAGATGCTCTAGCCGGTCTCGCTACTTCCTTGACCGTTTCTATCAATACCCAGCAGTCGATCACAGTGTCTGGTCGAGAACTATTCTGTGTGAAAGATGCCTTGCATATTCATCACAGTTATATGGCGGAAACAAACGTCGATGCTAAAGACTGAAGATTTGCCTTCATAGACTATGCTGTCTATGGAATCCTTCCCGAGGACCCGAAGGAAGCAGTATCCATCCAAAGGCGATCCCTCAGATTTTACTACGACACAGCTACCAAGATGTTGTACCGACGCTCTTACGACGGGCTACTGTTACGATGCTTATCAGACACAGAAGCCAACATGCACTCCGGGAGGCACACGATAGAGTTCGTGGTGTACATCAACCAGGCCCCAAATTACACGATCGTCTCAAACAAATGGGTTATTACTGGCCCACAATGATAGCAGATGCTGTTGAATATGCAAAGAAGTGTAGAGCTTGTCAGTTCCACGCCGATTTCATTCATCAACCTTCGGAGTTTCTACACCCGACGGCAGCATCTTGGCTATTTGAAGCCTGGGGCATGGACGTCATAGGACCAATCAGCCCGCCATCTTCTAAAGGACATCGATTCATCCTAGCCATAACCGATAACTTCTCTAAATGGACGGAAGTTATACCGCTCACCGAAGTGAAGACGTCAAACGTGATCAGTTTTATCAAATATCACGTCATCTACCGCTTCGACCTACCTCGCAGGATCATCCATGATAATGGTCCACAGTTCGCAAGCCATGCGTTCTATCGGTTCTGCGATAAGAATCGAATCCAAAACGTAGCCTCTACTGCCTACCGTCCAGTGGCTAACGGGCTAACAGAAGCCTTCAACAAAACCATCATAAAACTTCTGAAGAAGTTCGTGTCTTCAAATAGACGCGATTGGAATGAGAAGCTCGGTGAATGTCTATGGGCTTATCGTACAACGGTCCGGACTCCAACAGGCAGTACGCCATTTGTAAAAGCATGGAAAAGAATAAAAGAAAGGTTCATACGGCCGAGGATCCCCATGCGGCTCAGGGATCTATGCGGTTCAAGCGTCTATGCGGCTCGAATAACTCCATACAGCCCAGAGATGAGCCACGTGGCCTTCAACAGTTTCTTTCCTTCGTCTTTTGCCTCATTTAATGCCCTGACGGCTGACAACTCTGACAAAATGACAGCTCTGACAAAAAAGCGCAATAATGACTGACGTAATGGTGCGTCCCTAGGAAAGAGAGAGAATCTCCCCACAGCTGGCAGAATCCATCTTTCCGAGGCATGCGGCTGCTACATTTATGCGGCCGCCCATCAGCATGCGGCCGCCCACTCCCATGCGGCCGACCATCAGCATGCGGCTGCATCTCTTATGCGGCCGCCCATCAGCATACGGCCGCCCACTCCCATGCGGCTGCCCATCTTCATGCGGCTGTTCATCCCCATGCGGCTGCTCATCTTCATGCGGCCATTTAGCCTCATGTGGCCCACTCATCTGCGGCTCTGCCAAGATGACTGAGACACGTGGCAGTCTTATCTTCCTGGGATTATGGGTGTTAACAAATCTTAATCAGATTTGGTGCAATAAATGCCCAGATCAAATCAAATCGAGCAAATTAGACACGTGGCAGGCCATTACAAGTCACAAATATTCATGGCAATCAGCATTTATTTCCTATAAAGATTTAATGCAATCACATTAATTGCTCAAATCTACCATATGTAAGATGGACGGCCCAGATTAACTTTCAGACCGCCGACTTTTGAGAATGGGCAATCATTGCAAAACCCTAATGATGCCCCCCTACTCTTATAAATAGCAAGGTGTCATTCCCTTGCAGAGAAGAGCAGACACGCAGAGACGGACAGACATACATAGAGAGAGAGCACACCCCCCTCGGATCCAGAGAGTCAGAGAGAAATTGAAAGAAGAACATTTCTTCATCAACGCCAAGCAGTTCTTCTACAGAGCCAAGGCTGCACCCGATCGTCCAAGGAGTAAGGCAGAGCTGTTGTCGCTTTTCCGAGCCTCTATCGTCACCTCCCAGAATCTAAAATAAACAATTGTACTTAGATTGTTGTACCTAGGTTTTCGTCCCTAGGCTTTCTTTGTACAAGCGAGTTTGTATTGTGAGTCTAAGTTCAGTCCTCCGATAATTGTTCTGTTATTTTATAATCAATGGCAAACACGATGGCGACCATGCTGGGGACAAACTTCTCCACGGCTGAGGAGTTGGTGACGCAATCGGATGCAGCCAAGCTTGGCTCCACGCAACAGAAGATGGTCATCCGCTTCGACCAACAGGCGTTTGAAGAAATGCTCACTGAGGGAAGCGCTGGCCCGGTCCAGAAGCGAACCCGCACAAAGAAAGCTCACAGCGAGTGGAGGCCAAAGTCATTTGCTCCTCCCCAAGCTCTGGACGGAGTACTCTCTGCTGCCCAAGACGGCGAAGGCGACTCTCGTGCGGCCCCACTTCAAGCCATAGAAGACTCTGCTATCCCTAAGTCCGGCAGAAGAAAGCACAACGATGCTGGAGTTACAGGGGCAAAGAGCGATTCTTTGTGCTCCAGGAAGAAATCGAACAAGGGCACTAGCCGCAAAACGAAGACTCATGCGGCCAAGATTGCCAGCCGCATGAATGATGACCATGCGGCTGAAACTGCTAGCCAAATGCATAATACTCATACGGCCAGGATTTCCAGCCGCATGGAGAACACTCATGCGGCCAGGATTTCCAACCGCATGGAGAAGACCTATGCGGCTACGACCGCCAGTCGCATGAAGATTATTGATTCCAGCCGCATGACGCCTACTCCACGCGGCTCTGTCTTCGACCGTCTCTCCTATGGTCCTGATCTCTTGTGCTCCCAAGAAGACATGTCTGATTCTCTCCAGCACCACTTGGACTCTTCCTACTATGTGCCCTCACGTACTAGAGTGAAGAAGTCTATGGCAGCACGAGCTTGGCAAGCTCGGTCCGCTGATCCGACCTCTGACCATCCGAGCGTCCTACATACTGTTATGCGGGCCTCTGATGGGAAGTTGTACAGAACCACTTGAGTCCAGCCCCCAGCGGCAAATGGACAGAGAGGTTTCCAAAAGTCTTCCAAAATCCAGGGAGCAAACATGGTCGATCTGGACCCATCTGACTTGCGTGAGGCCATCCTCCACAAATGCAAGGAAAGAGAAGGTGCCTCAGGGAGCAAAGAGTCCTCCCACAGACGTCACTGCACCCAAGTCATCGTCAACTGCTATTGCAATAACGCGACGGTATGAGAAGACCGGCAGTCCGTCTTCCAAAGACTACAACAACCATGTTCAGAGGATGAGGCACCTCCCGTCGTCTCCTGCAATTCTGCTCCGAAAATCTCCTGGGAGAGGGAAGAAGACCAATGTTCCCAGCCCGAAGATTTCAACCACTATGACTAAGAGACTATCGTCTAAGCGGGTGCCCACCACCGGAGTTTTCCAAGGTACCCGTTCAAAGACGAAATCTGCTACAGTGGGAGATTCATCGTCCACACCACTGGGGGTTGCTGGGACTGGGGGTAGCACTCCTCTGAACCTCCACGATAATTCGAAGTTCCAAGAAGACGAGCTTGGGGGAACAACTCTCCCATCAGATGCAGCAAATCCCGACGTCCCCGAGGACGTCCACAATTCCCAAGATGAGGCAAACTCGGAAACTGGGGGTACTGTTCCTTCTGAGTCCGAACCAGAGGAAGACATTCCCACATACCCCGATGACTTCTCATTACAGGGGTATGATTCAGAGTGTACGTCATCCACCGTCCCTTCCACTTCTACTCATGTCAGGACGGCATTCATGACAAACGACGAACAGGACGGTCCCAGTGATCGCCAACGCATCGACACTCTGGAGGCCATATTGCGCTCTTTGGTCAAGTCCGTGGACGAGATCAAAGCAGCCCTCCCTACTCTGCAAGGAGGGACGCCTGGCCAGACAAACTTGGGCCCCACGGTCAATACAGACTCAAACTCAGCGGCACCAAACCCGGGCAATATTCCTCCTGAGATGTCGGCTCCTACCGCTGCAGACAAAGCCAGGAAGGCAAGAAGAGAGGTCCAGGAGCTCCGGGCCATGTTCTACGCCCGAGAAAACTGCCAAGACCTCAGGATACGACAATCGTATCCCGCTGCGTGGAGAGATGTTCCCTTCCCCCCAAAGTATAAACCATTCCACATCAATCCATATGATAGAAAGACCTCCGCAAGTCGGTATATCACGTACTTCGAGGTCACCACCGACCATCTGCCCCATGATGATGACATCCTTACACGATTATTCATTGGGGCATTGGAAGGAGTCGCCTTCGACTGGTACCGTAACCTGCCAGACAACTGCATCCACTCGTTCGCCAGCTTCAAGCGCATGTTCTTGGAGAGATTCTACGAAGTAGGACAGGACGTCATAATGTCCACCCTCATGGACGTCGTTCAAGGGGAAAAAGAGCTGACAAGGAACTATATTAAGCGGTTCCGCCAAACCGCCATGAAGTTGCCGTCCGGTAATCCGGATTCCTCCTTAATTGAAATTTGCCAAAAGAGACTGCTTCCAATAATCAGCCTCTGGATGGGCGAAAGTTAATGCAAGGACTGGAAGACGTTTATCATCAGTGCCACTAGCGCCGAAGAACGGTTGAAGAAGGCTCGCCAACTGGGATTGCACATCTCAGAGGGAGAGGACAAGGGCAAGCGTCCTAATACCAACAACGACAATGGGGGTAGCCCCTCCAACAATCGGGACAACAGGGGTAAACAGGTTATGGT
Source organism: Iris pallida (assembly GCA_029216955.1). Taxonomy (NCBI): domain Eukaryota; kingdom Viridiplantae; phylum Streptophyta; class Magnoliopsida; order Asparagales; family Iridaceae; genus Iris; species Iris pallida. The sequence continues at coordinate 8,740,687 of JANAVB010024597.1, read as the reverse complement.
GGCCGACACAGCCCAGAAACCTGAGTCAAAACCGGCAGACAAATAATGGCCGCAAATGACCTACTCCTTCGAAGACGGCCACGTCAAGCCCATCTTAGACATGCTCATACAAGGAGACAGAATTCAGCTCCCTCCACCAAGACGGGAACCTTGGCCGGCAGATATGAAGAGCCCAAAGTACTGCCATTACCACCGCTACGTCCACCATGCTACACACGACTGCTACCAACTAAAACGATACATCCAACATCTCATCGATTCGAACGCTCTGGCCATTGATTTTGAAGAGGTAACTGTGGTAGCCAATATGGTGTCAGTACAATTTGGCAGCTTCCCTCCAACAGAAACTCAAGACGGTGTAGTATCCATCCCTCTGGCGACAATAGAGATTGCTAATCTTCCACCTCCTCGGGATCAGGCTGCTGGTCTAGTGCCCCTCACCACATCACGAGGGGAGGTCATGTGGGTCCATCCAGACTTGGTACTCGAGGTGACTCAATCCACACCACCTTCAATTTGTAAGAAGAAGAGTGGAAAAGTCAGGTCCTATCGCACAATCTCGGTAGATATCGAAGAAGCCACAGCTGTCGTCACTCGGTCTGGGGCACAATCCCAACCTGCGACTGATAACTCGGCTGAAGATCATCAGCCAGCTACTGCTGACGCTCCAGGACCTTCTCAGCCTCCGACGACTGACAAACCTAGGCCGAAGGAGACTCGCTTTGACAAATCCCTCCGAAAAGAGGCACCTCAGGGGCTGGAGAGGCCCTACAACTTCGACATCTTGGCGCAATTGGCCAACACATCGGCCAAATTATCATTATACGAGCTTCTGAGACTCTCAAAGGATGTTCGCACGGCTTTGAGCGATGCACTCCACAATGCCGACGGGTACCTGGCTCAGGTCAACCTCACAGGAGAGAGCCCGCCTGCAAATCTCCAAGACAGCGCTTGCACAGGAGCGATGCCCAATATTGTCTTCACTCCGCAGGATATGCTCATCAAAACCAATCTACACGATCGTCCGTTATACTACACCGGATACATCGGGGACGTAAAGGTGGACCGGATGCACATTGATCCTGGTTCTTCCATAAGTATCATCCCGAAGGGTCTGTTACATCATCTCCACATTCCTATGCATCGTCTGACGCCAACAAGCACCGCCATCAGCGGTTTCAATTCAGGCAGGAGCTACCCAATTGAGAAGATTTGCCTGAAGTGCCAAATTGGCGATCTCCAGTCGGAAGTCACCTGTTACGTCATAGATACGGACACTTCTTACAACATCCTCTTGGGGCGCCCTTGGATACACGATTATATGATCGTGCTTTCCACGCTGCACAAATGCTTCAAGTATGTCGACAAATACGGCTTTGTGAGGACAGAATTTGCCGACATCGATCCCTTCAAAGGAGTCGAATCCTACTACTCGGATTCCTGCTTATACGAGAAGTCAAAGAGGCACCTGGATGAAGACGTACAAACTCGAACTGAGACGGCCTCAGGATCAGAAGAACCTCTGACGATCCACCTTCAAGCTCGCAAACCTTGCAAGTCCGCACCCCTTACGGTCGCTCTGCGTAAGGACGCAATCAGCCTCTCGGCACAAGAAGAGCAAATGATAATCCGGCTGCCAAGGTCTGGCCAAGTGCCAAGACCCACAACAGAGCCACTAACAATCAGACTGCCTAGAGTTGGCCAGCCACAAATGGAGAAGCTCAATCCCTCCGACAAGCCAATGATGATATGTCTTCCCAAGAAGAATCGTCACCCCGATATAAAGTTTGGGGCTTCTAGCGAGCCAACAACTCTCCGCCCAGCATCAGGTACCAAACTGGGGGTCGCTAGTTTGCCAACAACTCCATGCTCGGCTCTACCTGCTGAACCCCTGACGATCAAGCTGCCCAGGTCGTCCTCTCAGTCTTCATTTATACAGGGGGTAGCCGAAGAAGAACCGGAGCTAGCCAAGTATGTGGCTGCCCACACTGATGTTCCCTCCGTCGATAATGTAATCCCACTAGAAAAGATACCTTACTTCATCAATAAAGGGCTATCTTTGAACTACCTCGAGCTTAATAAGCCTTGTATAATGTATGTTATGGAACATGGTATAGGTACTCACCTACACACACAGGTGACGAATGTTTATACCGCAAACCAGCTTACCCCAGTAGAAGACGCTTACCGCATAATCGAGGGAGGGGACCATCCAATCATCTTCGGCCGGAAGGACGACCCACAGCCCTTCACTATAGAGAAGGTCGATCTCGAATCAGATACCGGAAGACTGCCTCTTTACCTATATAGCCCCCAATCCAAATATCTCATGCAAAAACAGGGGTATGATCTGGAAACTAAGCCAGGTTTGAACTACGGCACTGGTCGACGATTACCTTTGAAGCTGCCAGTCCCGACTGGGAAACCACGAGACTACTACAACAAAACCAGATGTGGGCTAGGTTATGTCACACCCGCGACAACCCCTGAAAGCTTAGACGAGGAATACGACTGGCATTCACATTCAACCGAGTCACCAACTTTTGATTCGGATACCAGCATCAGAGACGTATTAAGACAAGTTCTGTCGGTCAATATGGCAATCGCCGACGCTTACAAAGAAGACGAAGACATTCCTGAAATTCTTGAATTAGAGCCGTGGGCCCAACAGCTGGATGCACAATGGGAACAACGGTTCGAACAGAGAGATCCTCCTACTGAAGATGAGATTATGCAGGTCGACCTCGACAGCGAATCTTCTCCAAAACCAATCTTCGTCAGTAAAGGCCTGACAGACGAAGAGCGAGAATCGCTACTGGAACTTGTCAAAGAATATATTGATGTATTCGCCTGGAGTTACGAAGACATGCCAGGACTAAACACCGAAGTTGCCCTTCACAAGCTCAACATTCGGCCAGAAGCAAAGCCGGTCAAACAACAACAGCGACGCTTCTGCCCGGGCATCATGGATGCGATCGAAGCCGAAGTCAACAAACTAATAGCCAGGGGCTTCATTCGTGAGGAACAACATCCAGACTGGGTCGCTAACATAGTACCAGTCCTCAAAAAGAAAGGCAAAATTTGAATATGCATAGACTTCCGGAATCTGAACAAGATATGTCCCAAAGATGAATTCCCCCTCCCTATCACAGACATCATGATCGACAACACATGCGGCTTCGAACACATGTCATTTATGGATGGTTTCTCGGGGTATAACCAAATCAAGATGTCTCCTAACGATGAAAAGCATACATCTTTCCGAACACCGATTGGCACATACTGCTATACTGTCATGCCTTTCGGTTTAAAGAATGTTGGCGCCACATATCAAAGAGCCATGAGTATCATCTTCAGAGGCCACTTACGCAAGACTGTGGAGTGCCATGTTGATGACATCGCCGTCAAGAGTCGCTATAAGGGAGACCATCTGCAGGATCTGAGGACGGTATTCGACCTAATACGGGCACATAACCTGAAAATGAATCCTACAAAATCCTTCTTGGGCGTATCCAGCGAAAAATTCCTAGGTTTTATTATTACTGCCCAGGGAATCCACGTAGATCCAGAGAAGACGAAGGCAATTATGGAGATGGGTCCCCCGAAAAATCTCCGCAAACTCAGAGGCCTTCAAAGGAGGCTAGCTTACATCAGGAGGTTCATTTCTAACCTCTCCGGGCATTGTCAGCCATTCACCCATCTCATGAAGAAGGGTGTCTCATTCGTATGGGACGAAGAATGTCAGCGTGCCTTCGACAGCATCAAAGAATATTTGTCGAACCCTCCAGTCCTGGTGGCCCCGGTTGCTGGAAAACCATTCATGCTCTATGTACGAGCAATGGAGCATTCCCTCGGTGCTCTGCTAGCACAAAACAACGATACAGGCCATGAACAAGCTATATATTACCTCAGCCGAATGATGATTGGGCCAGAGCACCGATACACTGCCGTGGAGAAGGAATGCCTCGCCCTGGTGTTCGCCATTCAAAAGATGCGGCACTATGTCACAGGACAAACCATACATGTGATCTCACGAGTCAACCCTCTCAGGGTTCTCATGACTAAACCAGGGGTACTCAGCTCCCGCCTCGCCACATGGGCAATATTGTTATCCCCTTATCATATGATCTTCGTCCCGCAAAAGGCTGCTAAAGGTCAAGCTCTGGCTGACTTTTTAGCAGCCCACCCAGGCTCGAAGTTATCCAAAATATATGAAGAAATCCCAGATGAGGTCGCCGATTCGCATGCAACCTCTCACGATGATATATAGCGAATGTTCCTTGATGGCGCCTCAAGGACCGGACCTAAGGGCAACATCGTCGTCGGAGTCGGGGTGGTGTTGGTTTCTCCTTCCAGATTGGTGATCAATCGCGCTTACTCCCTCACGGAACCCTGCTCTAACAATGTGGCCGAGTACAATGCTTTGGTCATTGGCCTCCAACTTGCAAGAGAGCTGGGGGTAGAATATCTTGAAGCATACGACGATTCACAGTTAATCGTCAATCAAATCCGGGGTTCATAAGAAGTCCGCCATGAAGACATGATCCCCTATCACCAAATAGCGATCAACATTATTTCGTCATTTGAGGGATTCTTCATCGAACACGTTCCCAGACTCCAAAACATCAAAGCTGATGCCCTTGTAGGAACGAAATCGTAAAGCACAATACTCTAGAGAGGGGGTGAATAGAGTAGGCAGCGGAATATTGCTAATTAAAAAATGTTAGCAGCAAGATCACAGAATAATAATCACAACTAAGTAAAGTAAAGGCAGAGATAAGAATGCAAATGCAAAGACAGCGATGTATACTGGTTTCCCTCTGTTGAGGACTAATCCAGTCGGTAGAACTCTTGCTACCAGTTGAATCCACTATTGGTAAACCGCAAGTTTTCTTACGAAGTCCTTGAAACTTCTACAACGCGATCTTTGATACGAAGAACTTATCCAACTTCAAATGTGAAGAGGTATTCTTCAATCAAGCCTTCTGATTACAATCTCTCAGAAACTTCTAGACCATACCGCACTGGCAAATCGACTAGAGGATTGTAATTGGCTTGGGATCTGAAATTTAAAGCTCAAGAAAAACTCTTTGGAAGACTGAATGCTTTAGATAGAGAGAAGATTAAAAGTGAATGAGTGAGTTGAAAAGATCGAAATCCTTTCCTATTTATAGGAGTTCCAAAGACAGAATTCTGGCAGAATTCGGGCAGAATTCGGACAGAACTCTTTGAGAAAATCTCGGTCAAATCCGCAACTGCAGGAGGACCAAGTTTAAAAGAATTCAAAAATCAAACGGCCACCAACCGAACTCCGGCCGAGTTCTGTCAGGGTTAGGTCAGGTTTTAAAAAATATTTTTTGATGATTTTTGAAAACCTTTTTGAAAACCCTTTTAAAAGCTTTTGTTTAAATGAATGTTTTTCAAAACAAAGGATATTTTTAAAAGTATTTTGAAAATATTTTGGAATAGCCTATTTGCCAGTACGACTCGGTGTACAACGTATTCCTAGACTCAATAAAATGAAAAATACATTGCTCAAAGGAAATACAGACTCGAACAGGCAAACATAGCTTCGGTCTTGAACTGTGTAGATAGCTGTTCTTGTTCATGTCCAAGAGTCCGATACATCCTGACTAGCTTCATATATCGAGACAGAGTTTGATCAATTATTAAACTCAGGTTGACCATATGACCAATGGGCCAACAATCTCCCCCATTTTGATAATTGACAAACTACGAATGATATAACATTTAAGCTTGAAATAAAATCAAAAATTGTTCATGTCCTGCATGCATTTTCTCAAAAGAAATGTTAGATCTTTTATTTTTCTCCCCCATTGTCACTTAGCAAAATAATTGCAAAAGAGTAAAAAAACTCCCCCGCAATCAATGTATAAATAACAAACAGTAAAGAAATACAAGAAAATAATCATGATAAATGATGGAAATAGTAAAAAAAATTTGCATAACATCACAGACATGTATTTGTATTCAGACAGTTTATAATAAACAAAAAATTATATCACAGGCAGTTTATAGTTGAGAAGCAGATAAATAAATGCTAAGTAAATAAACTGATGTGAATCATAAACCAATAAAGATGCAGATAAATATGTTCAGATGACATCAAATAAATCAAATCCAGTACAAGTCCTCAAAAAAATACTGATAATAAAGTCTGAAAATAGATATAGAAAAACTTGGAATATCGGAGCATTTCCAAGTGTACAGTAGATAATGTCTAAGTCTCAAAAAGAAACATATCACAACTCCTCCTCATCATCATCATCGTCATCATCAGCATGACGACCAGTATGTCCAGAAGGACCAGCACCAGAGGTACCCGTGCCAGAAGGGTGAGGAGAAGCGCCAGTATAAAACTCATCGACATAATCACGAGGAGGAGCACGGTCAGAACGGTACCAATCATATGCGTTACCGGGCTGGAAGTAGGCATGAACAGCCTCATCCTCACAGCGGTAACCAGAGAAAGCTGGATCTCTAGGGATGGAACCGGCTGAATATCCAGTCTGGGCGAAACGAAGATCAGCTAAGGAATTTACAATCGCCTGATAACGAGTGACGTCGTGGAACTCACGTTCGCGAGCCATGTCCGTCATCGAGACGTGCAAATCTGAAAGGTGCTGATGTATGCCCTCAAATGTCATAGCATACTGCTGAGGAGGTGGAGCAGTAGCATGAGCAGGTGCAGTCATACTGTGACGAGATAACTTGAGAACCTTGGGCTCAGGGTCTTGAGCACAAGTAGATAAATCAATGTCAAAACGCTGAAAGATGCGTGGGAGAATCATCGCATAAGAGAGATTTCTATCTCTTGCACGACAACGTCCCATCATCTGAATAATGGTCTTAGGGGCAGAAAATAGAATCCCCTTAAGAATGTGATACATAGCAGATAATTCAAGAGACGTGACATCATCCTTCGAAGTAGACTTTAGAAGGAGAGTGGAATAAATGATACGGTGCAATTCATAATTAAACAAGTTCAAGTTGTTTGCCTTGAACTTTCTAGAGCAAACTCTATCAGGTGCACAGAGTTCCGCTTTGAAACTAGTAAGTGTCGTGCCTTCGGGGAAATCAAACTCAGTGATGTCAACAAGCGGTTCACCTTCGTTGGGAATACCAAGGATCTCCGCTAAGAGAACATCATTGAAATTGATATCTAATCCTCCAACACGTGTGCTTACATCAAAAGTGTTTAATATGATATTGCAGTAAAACAGTCTAATGGCATTAGTTGCTACGAGAAAACAGAGTTTAACAAAATGTTGTAACCCTAATGCCTCAAAGAAATAGCGATGATCAGGAAATACAGTCTACTTGATGGATGCGCCTGTGCATATGGATCTCATGGAGAAGTCTCTATACCACAGTAAGGCTTGGTCTAGGGTTTGAAAGCAAAACCCGTCGAATGCGCCGTCGCTAGATTGGACTGGCGAAAATAGGAAATTAGTGGGTGGATCCGAAGATGAACCTTCCTCACTTGGGTTGGTTGTCTTCTTCCTCTTAAAGGGGTTGAATTCCTTGGGTGCCATTTGTGCAAATAAAATAAAATAGCACAAAATTGAATGGAGAGGAAACAAGGAGTTATACCTCCCGAGATTGGAGTATGTTGTAGAGAATAAAGAACTCCATACGAATCCAAAGTTTGGATTGATTTCACCACTTGGATTGGAAGAAAATGGGTGGTAAAGAACTAGGGTTTGGGGTTCTCCTCGTGCGGTTGCTTGCTGCTGTGATGTGGTTTGGAAGCAATGAGGAAAAAAGGCTCTCGGGTTCTTGTTATATAACCTGACACCCTTAACCGAACTCGGGCCGAATTCGCCTGGGTTTGGTTTGGAACACTTTCTTTTTCATTGGCTCATTTCAAATATTTAATTCAAAGATTAGTAATTTCAACATTCAATTAACATAATTAATATTATTTTATAGATTAAATATCATTACACAGCGACTGTTTCAGATTAACTGTAGGAGTACTGTCCCAGCTGGCGGAGGTTCACCGGGGAACTCTTAAGTACCGCTTCGCTTCAACCATAGTTGTGGTGACAGACAGACTCTTTATTGGCTTGTCTCTAACACAGTTTTTGCATATTTAAAATATAATCATAAAACAAAATTAATTAATATTATTGACGTCCAAAATTCCTAATTTTCGACGTAAATAATTGAAACGATCTTCCGCTAGAGGTTTTATGAAAATGTCAGCTAATTGATTCTCAGTATCTATGTATACAAGGTCAATATCTCCATTTTGATGATGATCTCTAAGAAAATAATGTCTAATCTCGATATGTTTAGTACGAGAATGACATACAGGATTCTTAGTCAAATTAATAGTGCTCGTGTTATCACAGAAAATGGGAATATGTGTATAAAATAAATCATAGTCTTCCAAGGTTTGTTTGATCCACAAAATCTGAGCACAATAACGTCCTGCGGCGATATACTCAGCCTCTGTTGTTGATAGGGCTACAGAAGTTTGCTTTTTACTAAACCACGAGACTAAAGCCTTGCCTAAGAAATGACATGTGCCACTGGTACTTTTTCTATCAACTTTGCATCCGGCAAAATCTGCATCCGAATAACCAATAAGGTCAAAGGACTTAGTTTTGGGATACCACAAGCCAAGAGAAGAAGTGCCCTTAAGGTATCGAAAGATACGCTTAACTGCGCACAAGTGTGATTCCTTTGGATTAGCTTGAAAACGTGCACACAGGCAAACACTAAACATTATATCTGGACGACTAGCAGTTAAATAAAGTAAACTACCGATCATACCTCGATACTTACGTGTGTCGACCGGCTTTCCTTGTTCATCAATATCAAGCTTTGTTGAAGTTACCATCGGAGTGCCAATAGGTTTGACATTGTCCAGATCAAACTTCTTTAGCAAATCTTTTGTATACTTGGCTTAATTTATGAACGTCCCATTGACAGTTTGTTTGATTTGCAGTCCGAGAAAGTATTTCAGCTCTCCCATCATGCTCATCTCAAACTCATTCTGCATACACTTAGAAAATTCTTGACACAGAGATTCATCAGTAGATCCAAATATGATATCTACATAGACTTGTATTAAAAGAAGCTTACCATTAAAGGACTTAATGAAAAGTGTAGTGTCAACCTTGCCTTTTGAAAAACCGTCGTCAAGTAGGAAAGAGCTTAGACGATCATACCAAGCACGAGGGGCTTGTTTCAAACCGTACAAAGCTTTCTTCAACTTGAAAACATGATCAGGGTTTTTAAAATCTGTGAAACCTGGAGGTTGTGCTACAAAAACTTTTTCTTTAATAAAACCATTTAAAAATGCACTCTTGACATCCATTTAAAATAGTTTGAAATTATGAAAATATACAAATGCACATAACATGCGAATGGATTCTAATCTCGCAACTGGGGCATAAGTCTCATCGTAGTCGATACCTTCTTCTTGATTGTATCCTTGAGCTACGAGTCGAGCCTTATTACGAGTCACTAAACCATTCTTATTAAGTTTATTTCGGAATACCCAACGGGTGCCAATGACCGGATGATCAATAGGCTTGGGAACAAGTTCCCAAACTTGATACCGTTCAAATTGGTTTAATTCCTCTTGCATAGCATCTATCCAAAAGTTATCACTACATGCTTCATCAATAGTTTTTGGTTCAAGCTTTGAAATAAATGCAACGCTAGAAACAATATCTCTACTGGATGTACGAGTACTTATACCTTTGGTAATGTCACCAATTACCAAATCCTTTCGATGATCAGCCATAAATTTTAATCTTTTCGGCAGACTCTGAAGGTAGCTGGTTCCTGGATCTTCTCTAGGAGGATCAGCTAGTGCTGAGCTGGGTTGAGAATCAGCTGGAGTTGAGCATGGTACAGATGTATCTTCGTCATTGTCAACGATAGTCATTTGATTCAATTCATCAAAGGTGATATTGATTGATTCTTCGATGATCATGGTTCGTTTGTTGAAGACTCTGTATCCTTTGCTCTTGGCCGCATAACCTAAAAATATACCTTCATCGGCCTTTTCGTCAAACTTTTCCAAATTGTCTTTTGTATTAAGAATAAAATATTTACAGCCAAATATTCTAAAATAAAAAACTGATGGAATTCTATCAAACCATAACTCAAATGGAGTCTTCTTCGATTTGGGGCGAATTAGAACTCTATTGAGAACAAAGTAAGCTGTATTGACAGCTTCAGCCCAGAAATATTTGGGTAGACTAAACTGGTTTAACATTACTCTGGCCATTTCGGATAGAGTTCTGTTCTTACGTTCCACAACTCTATTTTGTTATGGAGTCCTAGGGCAGGAGAACTCGTGTACAAAATCGTGTGTGTCACAAAATTGCTCAAACTCTGCATTCTCGAATTCGCCACCATGATCGCTTCTAATACGAGTGATCATGTAACCTTTTTCATTCTGTACTTTCTTGCAAAAGACAAAAAATTCGGATAATGCATCATTCTTGTGTGTCAAGAAGTATACCCACGTATATCTAGAGAAATTATCTACAATTACAAAAGCATAAAGTTTACCTCCGAGGCTAGCAACTCTGCTAGGACCAAATAAGTCCATATAAAGCAATTGTAGAGGTCTAGTAGTACATACTGCGTTTACTAATTTGAATGTGGATCTGGTAGCTTTGTTCTTTTCACATTGACTGCATATCGAATCCTTCTTAAATTTAATGTCCGGTAAACCGCGTACTAGCTTCTTTGTGGATAATCTTGATATTGTGTCCATATTTGCGTGACCGAGTCTCATATGCCACAGATGACTCTCATCGCTTTTAGCTATTAAGCATCTACCTGAAATGTTAGTTTCTTCCAACAATTAGAAAACATATATGTTGTCTTCCCTGATACCTTCAAAGATAGTATTACCAGTTGAGCTATCAACTATAATACATTTATCTTTGCCAAAGTTGATGCCATAACCATGATCAGCCAAATGACTTATGCTGAGTAGATTATGTTTCAACTCGGTAACCAGACAGACATCTTTAATAACAGGATAGGGAGACTTACCAACATCACCGATACCAATAATATACCCTTTCAAATTATTATCGAAGGAGACATAACCTTTCTCCTTCTTCTTCGACAGTGTTGCAAATAATGTAGCGTCACCGGTCATTTGCCGTGAACAACCGCTGTCGAGGATCCATTTGCTTTTAGCATGTGAAGGGTGTTCCACCTACAAAACAGTTTGCAGATAAAACTTTTGGTACCCATTTCTGGTAGGGTCCTGAAATGTTAGCTTTTGGTATCCAAGCATAAATATTTAAATCAACAAGCTTTCTGATTCTACATGCAGATGAAATATGACCAATGAGGCCACAATAATGACATTGTGCATGTCGAGTGTTGAAAGCTGAGTGGTGTGCATGGTTGGTAGGTTTAGGTTTTCTAGTATAGAAGAAAGCATACCTATGATCCTATTTGGGCTTAACCTTTTGGGGTAAAGGTTTGATAGGGTTAGTTCTGACAGTGTTTGGCTTGGGAATGTTCCGATTTTTCGGTAAGTGACACGTGTTAGGATAGGAAGCAGCAGGCTCAGGCTGTTTTCCTAACCTAATTTCTAATCTTTTGGAAGTGTCATACAACTTAGTATAATCAGAGGTAAGTGTTTCCATTCTGATTTGTGCACATCGAAGACTTTTCTTCTCTATAGAAAGTTCTTCCTTGAGTTGGTCAATAATTTTGTCTTTCTCTTCAGATGACTTGGTAGTCTCGTGTAATAAGAGCTTTATAGAAGAAAGCTCACCAGACTCACTAACATTATTTCTAACCCCAGCTAGTAGGTCGATAAGTCTACCTATTTCATCTTTGTACTCTTTGAGTACCTTCTTAGAGGTCTGATACTTGCTACGCAGTTTTCTGTAATCAGTCATCAGTTCACTAAAGGCATCTCCTAATTGCTCAAAGGTGAAGTCATCATAAGTATCAACTACAGGTTCAGTAGGTACCTTATCGGATGCCATAAAGCATTCGTCTTCTGAGTCGCTGGCTTCACTTTCATGCCATATGCTGGTGTTGGCATACTTCCGTGAGGTTGATCTTTTCAGGTTCCCTTTTTCATACCTGTTGCTCTTCTTGCTTGATGATGAGTTTGTAGGATAATCCTTCTTCATGTGTCCCTTCTTCTTGCAGCCGTAGAAGACAGCATCATCTTGATACCAGTTGTTGCTGCTGTTGTTTTCTTTGGCTCTCTTCTCATATCTCATGAATCTTTTGAATTTCCTTGCTAGGAGTGCTTGATCTTCAGCATCAGATTCACTGCTGTCTGAGTCACCTTCAGCAGCTTTTCTGTGATGAGCCTTGAAAGCGATCGTCTTCTTCTTTGGTGCAGGCTCTTCAAAATCTTGTAGCTCTAGTTCATGAGTGAGTAGCTTACCCATGAGTACTTCGAGGGACATAGTTGTGAGGTCGTTTCCTTCAATGATTGCAGTAGCCTTTGGAATCCAATTCTTTGTAAGTGCTCGCAGGAGTTTGCGAATCTTTTCATGGTTACTGTATTTTTTGCCTAGGGAGGACAAAGGATTTACAATATCCAGGAATCTTTCGAACATCTGAGTAACTGTTTCGTTGGGATTCATCTTGAACACCTCATACTCTTGAGTAAGTCTGCTGACCTTTGATTCTTTGACTTGAGTTATGCCTTCATGTGTGACTTCAAGTAGCTTCCACACTTCATTAGCCGTTGTGCAGATTGACACCCTGTTAAATTCAGTTCTGTCAAAAGCACAAAATATAGCGTTAATAGCACGTGCGTCAAGACTGGCCCTTTTTTTTCTTCCTCTGTATATCTGCTATGGGGTTTTTCAACTAAAACTCCATCAACATTTATACGAGGTGGCTTTTGATAGCCATCAAGAACAATAGACCATAAATCAAAGTCAAGTGATTTCAAGAAGAAACTCATCCGTGTTTTCCAATAGGTATAGTTTGTACCATCAAACAGTGGAGGTCTGTTTGTGGCCTGGCCTTCACTTGTGAATTTCACAGTTGCCATGTGTTATGCTGTGATCTATATAACAGTTAATTAAAATGAATAAATAATTGCACTGTTACCTTTGCTTTACCTGTAATACCCGCTCTGATACCAATTGTAGGAACGAAATCGTAAAGCACAATACTCTAGAGGGGGGTGAATAGAGTAGGCAGCGAAATATTGCTAATTAAAAAATGTTAGCAGCAAGATCACAGAATAATAATCACAACTAAGTAAAGTAAAGGCAGAGATAAGAATGCAAACGCAAAGACAACGATGTATATTGGTTTTCCTCTGTTGAGGACTAATCCAGTCGGTAGAACTCTTGCTACCAGTTGAATCCACTATTGGTAAACCGCAAGTTTTCTTACGAAGTCCTTGCAACTTCTACAACGCGAGCTTTGATACGAAGAACTCGTCCAACTTCAAATGTGAAAAGGTATTCTTCAATCAAGCCTTCTGATTACAATCTCTCAGAAACTTCTAGACCGTACCGCACTAGCAAATCGACTAGAGGATTGTAATTGGCTTGGAATCTGAAATTTAAAGCTCAAGAAAAACTCTTTGAAAGACTGAATGTTTTAGATAGAGAGAAGATTGAAAGTGAATGAGTGAGTTGAAAAGATCGAAATCCTTCTCTATTTATAGGAGTTCCAAAGACAGAATTCGGGCAGAATTTGGACAGAACTCTTTGAGAAAATCTCGGTCAAATCCGCAACTGCAGGAGGACCAAGTTTAAAAGAATTCAAAAATCAAACGGCCACCAACCGAACTCTGGCCGAACTCTGGCCGAGTTCTGTTAGGGTTAGGTCAGGTTTTAAAAATTAGTTTTTTGATGATTTTTGAAAACCTTTTTGAAAACCCTTTTAAAAGCTTTTGTTTAAATGAATGTTTTTCAAAACAAAGGATATTTTTAAAAGTATTTTGAAAACATTTTGGAATAGCCTATTTGCCAGTACGACTCGGTGTACAACGTATTCCTAGACTCAATAAAATGAAAAATACATTGCTCAAAGAAAATACAGACTCGAATAGGCAAACATAGCTTCGGTCTTGAACTGTGTAGATAGCTGTTCTTGTTCATGTCCAAGAGTCCGATACATCCTGACTAGATTCATATATCGAGACAGAGTTTGATCAATTATTAAAATCAGGTTGACCATATGACCAATGGGCCAACAGCCCTAGCAGGCCTTGCCGCTTCCCTAGCAGTCCCAAACTATGCTCATCAATCGGTGGATGTGATAGGCCACGAACTGGTCTATCCCAAGAACAACGTTCAATTTGTGGAGAGTTATTCCGCTCAGACGATCGACAAAGTACCAGACTGGAGACAACCATTCATAGACTTCGTAGTCTACGACATCCTGCCAGAGAACCCAAAGGAAGCCACTTCCATCAGAAGGCGTTCTCTCAGATTCTTCTACGATACAGAGACAAAAATTCTGTATTGGCGATCCTACGATGGGTTATTACTTCGGTGTCTATCAAACACAGAAGCGAAAGAAGCCGTACACGAAGTTCATGACGGTGTCTGCGGGGCCCATCAGCCTGGCCCTAAATTACAAGATCGTCTTCGCCGAATGGGCTACTACTGGCCCACGATGGTAGCAGATGCGATAGACTATACAAGAAAGTATAAATCCTGCCAAGTCCACGCGAACTTCATCCACCAACCATCCCAATTTCTACATCCGACAGTGGCGTCCTGGCCATTTGAAGCATGGAAAATGGATATCATCGGTCTGATCGCTCCACCTTCTTCCCGAGGACATCGCTTCATACTCGCAATCACGATTACTTCTCCAAATGGGCGGAAGCTGTCCCGCTCGCAGAAGTAAAGACTCCAAACGTGATCAGCTTCCTCAAGCATCACGTCATCTATCGCTTCGGACTGCCCCGAAGGATCATCCACGATAATGGTCCGCAGTTTGCAAGCCATGCCTTCTATCGGTTTTGTGACAAGCACCGCATCCAGAATATTGCTTCAACGCCATAGAATCCAGCAGCGAATGGGTTGGCAGAAGCATTCAACAAAACAATCATCAAACTTCTCAAGAAGTTCGTATCGTCCAACAAACGTGACTGGAACGAGAAGCTTGGTGAATGCTTATGTGCGTACCGTACTACAGTCCGAACAGCCACTGGAAATACACCGTTTTCCCTGGTGTACGGGAGTGAGGCAGTCCTCCCATTGGAAACTCAAATACCCTCACTCCGCGTCGCCCTTACTTACCAATTGACGACGGATGATAACTACCGTTGTCGACTACAAGAGTTGGAGGCCTTAGATGAAAAGCGCCTCCTGGCTCAGCAACGGATCGAGCTATACCATGCACGCATCTCCGGAGCCTTCAACAAGAAGGTTAAAATTAGAACATTCCAAGTGGGCGATCTCGTTCTGGCAGTCCGGAGGCCGATGGTCATGACTCACAAAAACTTCGACAAATTCCAGCCAAAATGGGAAGGTACGTTTATCATTGAGGCCGTATTCTACAACGGTGCTTACCGCCTCGCAAAACAAAATAGAGACTTGCTCATGTTGCCCGTCAACGGCAAGTTCCTGAAGAAATATTATGTCTAAACGATATTTTCCAGAACATCGAGTCATGTACCCGCCGGTACCGCTGAACTCATATCACAAAATCCTAGATTATTGATTCATGTACCCTCCAGTACCGCTGAACTCACATCCCCCAAATTCTAGATTATTGATTCATGTACCCGCTGGTATCGCTGAACTCACATTCATACTTTTCCAGATTATTGAGTCATGTACCCGTTGGTACCACTGAACTCACATTCCCAAAATTCCAGATTATCAAGTCATGTACCCGTTGGTACCGCTGAACTCACATTCACAATCCCAGATTACTGAGTCATGTACCCGTTGATACCGCTGAACTCATATCCACAAAATTCCAGATTATTGAGTCATGTACCCTTCCGTACCGCTGAACTCACAATCTCCCAGATTATCGAGTTATGTACCCGCAGGTGCCTCTGAACTCACATTCCGGTCACTCTTTCAGAAAGTAAGTCATGTATGACCATACCTCTGAACTTTCTTCCTGAAAGAGCTTCTTCCTCATGACCCACTACCCGCACTCCCAGTGCACAAAAAGGGTAACAGATCTACAAATTTCCAAAACGACCATATCGATGTTACCTTTGAGTCATTTTCCTTCCGCCAGAAACAAATCACCCCTTTACATAGAACTTCCATGTCCTCATTACCTCTGAGTCGTTCTATGTACCCCTTCATGAAGCACACTCCTGCCATGTCCTCATTACCTCTGAGTGGGAAGGCTCCATCGAAGAAACCCTCATATTTTCCATGTCCTCATTACCTCTGAGTAAATGTGTCGGTCCTCCCTCGACTTATTATCTGTACCAAAAAACCCCAGGGTACGCCAAGGATAATAGGTCCACAAATATCCTCCGTTGGGTCCACCCCTGTCATGTCCTCATTACCTCTGAGTAGGAAGACTCCACGGTAAAACCCTCATACTTGCCATGTCCTCATTACCTCTGAGTAAGTATGTTGGTTCTCTCTCGTCTTATTATCCGTATCCTGAACCAAGGTACACCGAGGATAATAGGTCCACAAATGTCCTCTGCTGATCACAAACACCCTCCGTTGAGTCCACTCCTGCCATGTCCTCATTACCTCTGAGTAGGAAGACTCCGCGGTAAAACCCCCATACTTGCCATGTCCTCATTACCTCTGAGTAAGTATGTGGGTTCCATTTCATCCTATTATCCGTATCCTGAGTCAGGGTACGCCAAGGATAATAGGCCCACAAATGACCTTTGCTAAGTTTCTTAGTACAGGCCCATCATTCCTCATCATGCCCCGGGAGCCCAGCTGCTCCATGGCATTCTCTCTCCCGATACCCGGAACGTCCATGATCACCTTACCGTAGAATTGTTCTAGGTATCCCCATTAAACTTGTTATCCCTACCTAAAACCAAGGTATGCCAAGGGTAACAGGTCCACAAATAAGTCCCCCATTCGGGGCAAACGCCACCATAACACCACAAGCACAACAAGCAGTACAGATAAAGGGTAGAATAAAGCATACTCTTTATTTGGAAGCAAAAAAAAAACATTACGGGTGCGTTTGATTGCAAGGTGGAAAATATGTGGAAAAGAAATTAATTCCATGGAATTATTTTCCTAGGAAAAAAATTTCATGGAATTTTAAAAAATTTCCATGGAAAACTTAATTTAGGTGTTTGATTGCCATTATTTTCCACGAAAAATAGTTATTTTCCATGGAAAATGACATTTTCCTATGGGTTGGACAAGTTTTATTTTCCACCATTTTAGATAAAAATATGGAAAATGATAGTTTTTTGGAAAATAATTCCATGGAAAATTTAAGCTATCAAACACTACAATTGGTAGAAAATTTGTGATGGAAATATTTTCCATAGAAAAAAAGCCCAATCAAACACAGCCTACATGTTTTGGGACCATGTCCCCCTCAAAAAGAACATAACAAAAGAAGAAAATGCCGACTATGGTTCGACATTACACAATTCCAGGAGGCGGTTCTTCACCAAGGTGGTCCCCCGTTCAAGCCGCTGCTTAGCTCGGCGCTCCGCTTCCTGGGACAACCGTTCCGCATCATCAAAATACATGTGTGCCCACCAGCCATCTTCTATCTTCTTCAGGGCAAGCTCCAGATTGGCAGAAGCTCGACTAAGTCTGTCAGCCTCCTGCATAATAAGTCCCTTTTCGGCACGGGCGGCTTCGAACTCAGCTTCCAGAAAGGCCAGCTTTCTCTGGAGTTCGAGGATCTGTTCCTTGGTGTCGATTACCCCGCGGGAGGCGGTCGCTTCTCGAGCCGTACAATCTTCATTTCTACGACTCAATTGATCGTATAATTGGGACAGATCACGGCGGTCCTTCAGTATAGTCGGCTTAAGCGATTCCCGAGCAAGCCTCACCTTCTCCACCGCGGTTATAAGGAAAGTGCGCTCCTGATCTATTGCCGCAAACAAATCAGCTTGCCGCAGCACGTGAAACTGGGCCATAAGTCGATCAGCCTCTAGCAGTTTGGGCTCCAGAAGCGCAGCTAACCCCGCCCCGCCAGGGAGTGTTCTAAGGATGTCGATTTGGCCACCGGCGCACTGACAGGCCATAGCAAAGGGAGTCCCCCTCTCCACAACAGCCTCGACCCCTCTCTTCAGGTGGCGGTAAAAGCTGTCAACCACATCCTGTGACACTTTATCCAAAACTTCTGTAGAGGACAGCGTCAAAAGAATTGTGGCAGGCAGTGTCGAAGGGGTAGCATCGGAACTTGCCATCCCTGCCACCAAGGAAACAAATTCTGTACGAAAAGACGCATGAATAGCGGCCATCTCCTCTTCCGCCGCCCGAAGATCTTGGATACTCGGCAAAGCGGAAAGGTTAACCCCCGAAACCATATTCGCAGAGGAGGACGCAGGAAGCATTGTTCCCGGCCCCAGTTGTGCCACCACTTGGGCCCCCGAACTTGACCTAGCCGGAGGCCCGTCAATATAGGTTGGAAGAGAAGGAGGCACACGTGCTTCCATCAGAGCCCCTCCGGTAGAGTCCGTCCCGACAATGTCCGTCATCGCAATAAAGGGGCAGGACCTGTACGTCGAAAGCAACCATCAATCGACGTAACCCGAAGGATGTGATAATATAGCAGATAGGCCTCCTCACAAGTTAAGATTCGACTTATCTTACCAGGGGAGGAGCAGGGAGGCCGCAGCTCGCTCGCAGCTGACGTAGTCTCCTCGTGCGCGACCTACAAGCTGAACTCAACTGGTTTCTCTGTCCCAGCCACCCCTGAAAGGGAGCCAGCCAGTTCAGCATTACCCTGTTGAAATTCAGCTGTCTCAGGGACAGGTGCAGTAGAGCCTCCGTCCCCATGGGCTGAGGTCTCAGCAAGGTGGGACTCCTCGGCCGCCTCCGGAAGAACCCCAGCAGAAATGATATCGGTGCACATATCATTGACCAAAGTGGTCAGGGCCGGATCGACCTCAGCGGTCGGATCCCGAGAAACCGACTCCTCTGACGCCTACAAAGAGTAAAAGAAGGTGTTAGGCCATAGTTTAGAAAAAAGAAGGAAAAGTTAGTTGAAATTCAAATCACCTCAGAAACAGCGCCAACATCATCAATAAATAGCCTGCGGCGTCTTACCGCAGCTCGCTTCGTGGAGTAGGTTATGCTATTATCAGTAGACATACGCCTGCTTCGCTTGCACGAAGGACTAGGCACAGCAGGCGGCTGCCCCGCAACCATGTCATCCGGCACGATAGGTGGCCGATCCCCCGCCTCCTCGTCTGAGGGATGGGACGAATGATCGGCATCCTGCCTATCATCTTCTTCGCCCGTCGTCGTGGACTCCGAGTCCGGCACAGGAACCACATTCGCCTTTTTCTTCCTCTTCTTTGACCCCACGGGCTTCTCTGCCAAGCCAGTCCCGACAACAAAGCTGGTGCTCATGTCAAAATTCATGGGAGGTTTGCTCGCCGCAACATGATAAAGGGCCGCCATGTACAAAATCTTCCCTTGCATATTAGCGTCGAGGACCGAGAAGCTAGCTCGGGTATGAACCGCATTGTAATAATGCCACGCCCTGATACCGTCAAGGACACTGCCCTCATAGCCTAGGCAAGTAGTGGGACAATCATGGAACAGTTGGCTGTACCCGAACTGGCGGAAGAACCTACTAGGCAAGTTGGGCTCCAGGTACACGTTATTGCTGTAATGATATACCAGGTGCGCCGGACGAATATTGTGCAGCCAGAGAAGCATCTTTTCAGATAAGAGCAGGGGAGGTTCAATGCCGTCAATGTGTACACCCCTCACTTCTCTAGCAATAAATTGAGGGACAGACACAAAGAAGTCGGGCCCATCTACTCTTGCCAACGCCCTCTGACAGGCTGGCATGGTATCGAATTCCCAAGGCTGACGACGGTATCGGAAAAGGAAAGCGTCATCATCGGTAACGCCATCGTCTGCTCCGGGCCTCATCAACGACCGATAATGCATCAATAGCCAACCCAATAAATAATGGTAGGGTAGTTCTATTCATTCAAAGTCCAGTGTCGTCTTGCGAGCAATGACTTTGGACAAAAAGGCGCGGAGGCCGTGGTGTATGCTACATACCATAGCCGAAAGAAGGGCCAGCCTTGTTGACACAAAGTCACTGTCAACCAAATATTGATAACATTGACTAAATAATACTTGTAATAATTCAATACGACACACGACGACTACATCCAGCTCAAGTCAGACGACAGCTCAGTTTTGCAATTGCAAGTCATTATTGAGTCTGTATTTTTATATTTATTGAGTTTAGACTGATGTAAGCTGAGTTGTGCTGAGCTCTTGGGACTTAACCTATAACCTACCCAAAATCCATAAGCTCCACACATCCAAATAAGCCCATTGGACCTTAAGACCCATTCTGTGCTCTGGAGACAGAGTTCGGGCCGAACTCTGCCTCCACACAGAGTTCGGGCCGAACTCTGTCCCCTAAAAATTAGCACCCTAATTTTTAGGGTTGGCTGGTTGCTAGTTGTCTAACGGCCAAATATTTGAAAAATTCTACCAGAATTCTGGCCGAATTCTGTCTGTTAATATCCTATAAATAGGCCATGAATTCTCTCATTTTCATTCATCCAATCTTCTATTCTCTTCTCTCTAAAGCTTAATACAAGCCATACCCTTTTTCATCTACTAGCCACAAGCTCCCTAAGCCTCACGTGCTCAGCATTTTCCAGTTAGGAGTTTTGTGCAAGAGTTCAAGAAGTCGCTTGGAAAATTCCAAGCATCACCACTGCGATCCTTTGTAAGAAGTTGACATGCTCTTCTGAAGAAAAGGCACGGGGTGTAACTACTATTTCACAAATAGTAGATTTAATCCTGAGCTAGAGTTCTCAGGCCTGGACTAGTCCTCCACGAGGGAAACCAGGTTAAAATCGGCTGTGTTTGCGTATGCTTTCTTGCTCTTTATTTATTTCCGCATTTACTCTGATTAATTTTAGCTTGTGAAAGAGTTTAATTTTTAATTGGCTATTATCGCTATAAACTCTATTCACCCCCCCTCTAGAGTTGCCATCTGTTCTTCAATTGGTATCAGAGCTCTGTTCTCTCAACAAGGACTAACATCCTAGAGCTGATCCATGGCAACCACACAATCTTTGATTTCCAATCACGGTGAAGGGCAGTCCACTCATAGGCTTCCCCTATTTGATGGAACTAACTACACATATTGGAAAACAAGGATGAGCTTTTATCTCAAGTCGCTAGACTTTGACCTGTGGACTATCGTCACTGACGGTTACAAAAAGCCCGCCAGAATAGTTGTCAATGGTGATCTCGTTGAAAAATCACTTGACAAATATTCTGACGAGGAGAAGAAAAAGGCAAGTCTAGACACAAGAGCTATTAATGCTTTATTCTGTGCTATAGACAGGAATGAGTTCAACAGGGTATCTACATGCACCACATCTCACGAAGTATGGAGAATTCTAGAAGTGACGCATGAAAGAACCACCCAAGTCAAGGAATCAAAGATAAGCCGTCTCACTCAAGAATATGAGGCTTTCAAGATGAAGCCAAATGAGACGATCATGCAAATGTTCACAAGATTCCTCGACATCATCAATCCCCTGTCTTCGCTCGGCAAACAATATTCAAATCACGAGAAGATTCGAAAGCTACTTAGGGGACTCCCAAAGATTTGGAACCCTAAGGTGACAGCCATCATAGAAGGAAATGATCTCACAACCATGTCCATGGAGACCTTGATGGGAAAGCTGATGACTCATGAGCTTGACCTCAAGGACTTCGAAGAGCCTGCTCCTAAGGCTAAGGAGATCGCACTTAAAGTTTATCGACGGAGGGCTGACCCCGAAGAGACGGATGACAAGAACTCAGAAGGTGATGATCAAGCTCTCTTTGTCCGCAACTTCAAGAAATTTCTTCACTTCAACCGAAGAAAGAAGGAACCTTACAAGAAGACTTCCTCAAAGAAATATGCCAACATGAGCATTTGGCATGAAAGTGAAGCTAGTGACTCCGAGGAAGAAAAGGATTCTCCTCAAGATACTGCAAATGTGTGCCTAATGGCAACATCCGACAAGGTATCAAACGAAACTCTTGATGACTTCACTTTTGATGAACTTGGCGATGCTTTTACCGATTTACTTGATGATCATAAAAAGGTCATTGGTAAATATAAACATGCCAAGGAAAAGATCAAAAGTCATGAAGTCGAAATTCAAAGACTTTCTTTATTGCTTGATAATATTAGAGACACTTCACCCACGGATGTAAAGATGAGGTATCTAAGCTTAAAATAAGCTTACATGATGCTGAAACACACACTGAACAACAAGCACAAGAAATCACAGCACTCAACACGGAGCTTGCAGAAGAAAAGAGTAGACACAAGATTTCTATTACTAAGATGCATGGTTTGAATGCTAAGGTTACTGAACTGCAAGCTGTCTCTAAGAAACTAGAGACTAAATTGGGAAAACAGGTTGCTCAACCACAAACCCAAGAGACACACACAAAGCATGATACTTCTCATATCAGTCATCCACGTCATCCACCTGCAACACGTAATCATGCTTACATATACACACACTTTCATAAAGTACACAAACCATATGCACGTAGAAATAACTATCATATGTCACAAAATTATCATGCTACACATAGATACAATCATCACCATGTTGCACAAAAACAACACTACCATCACTCTACATATAGACATCATCACCATGCTACTTCATATAGACAATATCACCATGCCACTCCATATCACTCTACACATAGTCATCATCACCATGCTAATTCTAAATATCATCATACTTCTCCTCATCACTCTACTTATAGACATCATCAGCATGCTCCTAATATAAATAGGAATGCTACATGTACTTATTGTGGTTTACATGGACACATTTCACCACAATGTAGAATTAGAAGATTAGTAGATAGAAAGATATATGCATGGTTTCCAAAAACTAACTTTTCAGGACCCTCAAGAACTTGGGTACCAAAGGTCACATCTACTCTTGATGTAGGTGGACCTTCCCTCCTCAACTAAGAGTAAGCGAATTCTCGATAGTGGATGCTCGCGGCATATGACTGGAGACGCAAATCTTTTCGTATCACTATCGATGAAGAGAGAAGGATATGTATCCTTCGACAACAACCTAAAAGGTTATATTATAGGTAATGGTATTATTGGCTATCCTCCCTCTCCCGTAATAAAGGATGTCTGCCTAGTGACCGAGTTAAAGCATAACCTGCTCAGCATTAGTCAACTTGCTGACCATGGATATGACATTAACTTTGGACAAAACAAATACCTTATTTATGATAGGTCAACGGGAGACATTATTTTTGAAGGGGTAAGAGAGGATAATATTTATATTTTTTATTTATCTATAGATACTAGCAATGCAGGTAGATGCCTATATGCTCATAAGGATGAAAGATTATTATGGCACCAGCGTCTTGGTCATGCCAACATGGATACTATATCCAGGCTATCGACTAAGAAGCTAGTTAGAGGCTTACCCGATATCACATTCAAAAAGGTCACGGTATGTGTCGAATGTGAATTGAATAAGGCAACTAAGTCTTCATTTTATTCTATATACTCTGTAAGTACTTCTAGACCTTTGCAACTTCTCCATATGGATTTATTTGGCCCTAGAAGAGTAGCCAGTCTTGGTGGAAAACTCTACGCCTTTGTTATTGTTGATAATTTTTCTAGATTTACTTGGATTTTCTTTCTTACAAATAAAAGTGATGCTATTTTAGTTTTCAAGATTTTTGCAAAGAAAGTTCAAAACGAAAAAGGTTACATGATTACTCGAATCCGAAGTGATCATGGAGGCGAATTCGAAAATTATGATTTTGAAAAGTTTTGTGAATTTAATGGCTTTGATTATGAATTTTCTTGTCCAAGAACTCTTCAACAAAATGGTGTTGTGGAGCGGAAGAATAGGACTCTTGGCGATATGGCTAGAGTCATGTTGAACAAATTTTCTCTTCCGAAATACTTTTGGGCTGAAGCTGTCAGTATAGCATGCCACATCTTAAATAGGGTGCTTATTCGTCCTATTACAAAGAAAACACCCTATGAGCTTTGGTTTGGGAGAACCCCAAATGTTTCTTATTTTAGAGGTTTTGGTTGTAGCTGCTTTATCCTTAACACCAAAGACAACTTAGGTAAATTTGATGCCAAAGCTGACGATGGTATTTTCCTTTGCTATGCTGCCAAGAGCAAGGGATATAGAGTTTTTAACAAACGCTCATTAATTGTGGAAGAGTCTACAAATATGACTTTTGATGAAGATAACAGTGCAGCAGGTACTCTTGATGATGATTTTGAGCCATCAACTTCTACTCCAATGAATACCACAACCGAAACCAATTCTCTGGAGGGCTTGCCAAAGAAATTCTCTTTCAAGCCGTTACATCCAGAAATTTTGGTAATAGGTGAGGTTTTACGAGGAGTAACTACTAGATCATCATTAAGAGACTCTATTGCTAGCACTGCCTTTATTTCCCAAATTGAGCCAAAAAACATTTTAGAAGCTTTTAATGATCAATTTTGGATTTCTGCTATGCAAGAGGAACTCAACCAATTCGAGAGGAGCCAAGTATGGGAACTCGTTCCCAGACCGGCTAATCACTCGATCATTGGCACTAAATGGGTTTTTAGAAACAAAGTAAATGAAGATGGTTCAGTCACACGTAACAAAGCTCGTCTAGTAGCCCAAGGATACAACCAAGAGGAAGGTATCAACTACGATGAGACGTATGCTCCTGTTGCTAGATTGGAATCCATTCGGATGCTTTGTACATTTGCAAATTTTCAAAATTTTAAATTATTTCAAATGGATGTTAAAAATGCTTTCTTGAATGGATTTATTAAGGAAGAAGTTTATGTGAAATAACCTCCTGGCTTTAAAAATCACAAATTTCTCGACCACGTGTTCAAGCTAAAGAAAGCGTTGTATGGCCTCAAACAAGCCCCTAGAGCTTGGTATGAACGGCTAAGCAATTTTTTGCTTGAGAAAGGTTTTTCAAAAGGGAAAATTGACACCACACTTTTTATAAAATCCTTTAAAGACACTATTCTTTTAGTACAAATATACGTAGATGATATTATATTTGGTTCTACTGATGAAACCCTTTGTCAAGATTTTGCCAAGTGTATGCAGACCGAGTTTAGATGAGCATGATGGGGGAGCTCAACTACTTTCTTGGGCTGCAAGTCAAACAAATGTCAAATGGAACCTTCATCTGTCAGTCGAAGTATAAAAAGGACATGCTGAAGAAATTCGACCTTGAAAACGTCAAACCAATCAGCACTCAAATGGCTACTTCAACCAAACTTGAACCAGATGATAGCGACAAACCCGTGGACCAACGTAAGTATCGAGGTATGATAGGCAGTCTACTCTATTTAACTGCTAGTCGCCCTGATATTATGTTTAGCGTTTGCTTGTGTGCTAGATATCAAGCAAATCCTAAGGAATCACACATGACCGCTGTTAAGCGTATCTTTCGATACCTTAAGGGTACGGTTACAGTGGGCCTATGGTATCCCAAGTCAACATCATTTGACCTCATTGGTTACTCTGATGCTGACTTCGTCGGATGCAAGGTCAACCGTAAAAGTATGAGCGGTACGTGTCATTTATTAGGAAAGACTTTAGTCTCTTGGTTTAGCAAGAAGCAGAATTTTGTCGCACAATCCACAACAGAAGCTAAATACATCACAGCTGGGCGTTGTGCACAAATTATATGGATGAAGCAAACTCTTGAAGACTACAACTTATCTTTCATGCATATTCCAATCTTTTGGGACAACACTAGTGCTATAAATCTTACTAAGAATCCCATTTGTCACTCACGCACGAAGTACATTGAAATTCGTCATCACTTTTTACGTGATCATCAGCAAAATGGTACGATTAACTTAGAATTTATTGACACTGATCATCAGTTAGCAGATTTCTTTACAAAACCATTATCCGAAGAGCGCTTCAATTTTCTTTGTCGTGAACTTGGAAGTTTATATGAAGTTGTTGTAAATTAAAATAAACCTGCGTAAATATCGAGTATATCTTGATTCTCTTATCATGAACTTGCTATGGGTACAAGCCGAAAGGGTCCTTCTGACAACAAGGCATAAAAGCCTAAGCGACACGGTGTACTAGTCCTCAGGACTACCGCTAGCTGGGATCCGGCCCCTGCAGCTAACCTATGGCAGCTTCAAAATATTGAATTATGATACAATTCCTTGTTTATTATACGGTTTATTTTTCTTTATCACATGCTGAAATACTATTTTTTCAACTTCATATTGCTGCTTAGAGCTCACCTTCTGTTATTCATTTGTTTACTTCTTGGATCTTTTCTTGTATTTATACTCTTGTCTTATTTTGGTCTTTCTTACTTAACCATTTTTCATATCAGCCTGATTCCTATTCTGTGACCAGGATCCGAAATTCGGGCCGAACTCTGCCCTTACTAGAGTTCGGGCCAAATTCGGCCTGACGGTTCCAGAACCGGGAACAGTCTCAGCCGTTGATCAAAATTTAGGTCCAATGGCCATTATTTGCTCCGACCACTTGAAACTCTTCCCATATTTTTGGGTTCTCCTCCCTCTTCTTCTTTATTACCACCTCTTCCACTTCTCAAATACCTTTCTCTTAAAACCCTAACCCTAATTTCTTCCTTCTAGAGCTCATTTCTTCCCCAAACTCAAAGAGAATGCCTCTTTTTCAATTCTCCTTCATTGTTCATCACTAGTTTGAGGTATAATTTCATACTTTTCTATATCTCAAATTTCCTTTATTGTCTTTATTATGTTATGGCTCCACTTTTGTTTAACCGCGAGAAGAGACTTCGGACCGAGGGAGCATCCTCGTCGAATGCTCCTCCTCGCGTTGAACCGCCCGTTGTACCACCCGTTGTACCGGCCGTTGAACAACAACCACCAATCCATCCGTTGTTCAATCCTCCACGTCCGCATGATCCAAATACTTTGGACGACCGAATTTTTGTATCACTAGACGTATCAAATGATTGGTTTAGTGATTTTCGGATACGTCCGGTGTTTGCGGGACACCCTATCAACTTTACTATATTCTCACAATATGATGCACTTTTTCATGACCTTTGCCTTGATGAACTTGTTACCACAAATTCGGTCATTTATCGTAGTGCTATTCAAATGTTCTACTGCAACCTAACCCATGATGATATACATATTTATTCACGGGTTGCGGGAATTGATGTCTCTTTTGACGATTTCGAATTGGCCAAATATCTTGAACTTCAAGAGCCTAACTCATGGGAAAAGCTTGTTGAAGCTCGATCTTTTCAATTTCTCGAAGGGATTTTACTTGAAAGCTTCAAGGACGACTTGTGTAGCCCTAACACACATCCTCGTAAGCTTTTGGCTAAATTTCTCAATCCCTATTTCTATGAACTTCATCGGATCATTTTCAACACCATTCTACCCAAAGCGGGTTCCACCGATGAAGTCACTTATTTTGAAATCTCGGCATTGTATCATCTCCACTTTCATGTTCCTTTTAATCTTCCACGCACAATGATGGATTGGATGATTAATTGTAGGAAGAAACCAAGATCTTTGGTTTATGCATTATACCTTCCTATAATCTTTCGTGCGTTTCATGTACCCCTTGATGAGTGTCCATTCTTACCTGCCCCTGCCTTCCTCTCTAAGGCAAGGAGGCTTTAGGCGGCCGTTGGCTCACCAGTCGTGTCTGAGGATTCTGATGATGAGCCAGATGCCCCTCCTTTGGGACAGGATCATCCTCCTCCTCCTGCCACTCTCGAGTCTCTTCAGACCATGCTCCGCGATCGCTTTACCTTGAAGGATGATCGTTGGACTCAGCTGGATTACCGGACTACCTTACAGATGAGTGCTATCAGCAACTCGCTGCACGACATTCGGTACTCCATGTCTCGCCATCCTTCCATGCCTATCCCTATGGAGCGGGACCCCGGTCGTGAGGGCTATCGTATCGATGACCCTTGGGTCATTCGTTACTTGGATCCAGATGCAGCCTTCGTGGACCCTCGTCGTTCCTTTACTGATCTATCAGACGACGCTGGGCCTTCACGAGCTCGATGATGGATATGGACTGCTATTTGCTGCTGCTACTGAGGATCATAGATTATGGTTTATGTATTTTGCTTTTAGTTGCTTTTCTGTACTTGGTTTGTATTAGACTTATTATGGGTTGTGACTTTTGAGACGTTGGTAGTTCTATCAGTTTATGTCATTTCTTCTATTATGACTCTTGAGATATTTGGTCGTTATATCAATTTATATACAGTTTCTTCTCATATCTTTTGGTGTGTTTTCCAGTTATTACTTGTTTGTCTTAAATTGCTAAATGCCAAAAGGGGGAGATATGTATATTCTATCTATATGTGCTTTTGGAAGAATGTTCTTATCAGGCCAACAAGATGCATTGTTTACGGAAGAGCTATTCTTAAGCTCGGTACTGATTATGGGGGAGCTATGCTTTTTGTCTTTACATGTGTCCAGGTATGAATATTGAATATACAATTATTATTTTGTCAATTATCAATATGGGGGAGATTGTTGACACAAAGTCACTGTCAACCAAATATTGATAACATTGACTAAATAATACTTGTAATAATTTAATATGACACACGACGACAACATCCAGCTCAAGTCAGACGACAGCTCAGTTTTGCAATTGCAAGTCATTGTTGAGTCTGTATTTTTATATTTATTGAGTCTAGACTGATGTAAGCTGAGTTGTGCTGAGCTCTTGAGACTTAACCTATAACCTACCCAAAATCTATAAGCTCCACACATCCAAATAAGCCCATTGGACCTTAAGATCCATTCTGTGCTCTGGAGACAGAGTTCGAGCCGAACTCTGCCTCCACACAGAGTTAGGGCCGAACTCTGTCCCCTAAAAATCAGTACCCTAATTTTTAGGGTTGGCTGGTTGCTAGTTGTCCAACGGCCAAATATTTGAAAAATCCTACCAGAATTCTGGCCGAATTCTGCCTGTTAATATCCTATAAATAGGCCATGAATTCTCTCATTTTCATTCATCCAATCTTCTCTTCTCTTCTCTCTAAAGCTCAATACAAGCCAAACCCTTCTTCATCTACTAGCCACAAGCTCCCTAAGCCTCAAGTGCTCAGCATTTTTCAGTTAGGATTTTTGTGCAAGAGTTCAAGAAGTCGCTTGGAAAATTTCAAGCATCGCCACTGCGATCCTTTGTAAGAAGTTGACGTGCTCTTCTGAAGAAAAGGCACGGGGTGTAACTACTATTTCACAAATAGTAGATTTAATCCTGAGCTAGAGTTCTCAGGCCTGGACTAGTCCTCCACGAGGAAAACCAGGTTAAAATTGGCTGTGTTTGCGTATGCTTTCTTGCTCTTTATTTATTTCCGCATTTACTCTGATTAATTTTAGCTTGTGAAAGAGTTTAATTTTTAATTGGCTATTATCGCTATAAACTCAATTCACCCCCCCTCTAGAGTTGCCATCTGTTCTTCAAGCCTGACTCTGAAGACCAGCTTCACGGCCGGAAGGTTGAAGTGGCGGCTGATCCTCTTTCAGTAGAACCGGCCCCTCCCGAGACTACGCATTTTTGTAGCCATACCATCAAGAATTTGGCCAAGAGTGCCTTCTCAGACATTTGCCGAGTACCGTGGTAGAAATAGCTAAAGGAGTCGGTACGACTCCCAAACTTGTCACCGGTGGACCTCGACCTCTTGGCATTCGACATCAGGTTGTTTATCTCCTCCTGGGTCAGAGGACCTCGAGAAGAAACCCGGCCAGAGGGACTGAATTTGAAAAGATAAGAGACCCAAGACGTAGTATGGGGAGCGTTCCCTTCTGAGCTATTGTTCTTCTTGATAGCCGTTTGGTGACAAATACTGTGGTGGCATAGCAGTTCCCGGTACACGGCAATGAAACCCGGGAATCGTCGATCCAGATCCTCTAATTCCTCATTGGTTGGGGTATATACTTCGAAGGCCTCAACCCCCATGGCAGTTTAGAAACAGCATACATTTCATGGAGAGCAAGTCCCAACTCCCCTCCGGGCGCGAAGAAAGTTCATGTCCTCCGGTTATACATTTCCAAAAGGGCCATGAACAACGGCTTGTTGATGGGTAACCCGTAACAGGTGCCCCGGATGGCATAATAGAGGTTAATCTCCTGAAGGAATTCCTCGTATTTCCTCAGAATCCATAAGGTCAGGTTGGCCCACGTAGGGATGGGGTTTATCCAGTTCAACAGCGACAACCTGCCAACAGGATAAGACCCCTTGCGAGCAAGCTGATTCAGGAAGGTATCAGCTATAGTAAACGTGAAGTTGGGACCATATACGTTTATGAAGGTACCCAGAATTAGCCCCATCACACTCCGACTGACCGAGTCCCTGCTCGCACATGCTGACCTAATATTCTTATTATAATGGATGTTGCCCACGAACATCCCCGGTTGGGTTGGGGTTAGGGAGCCCACCATCCGCCTGCTCAACGGTACCATATTGAACCACGAGAGAGGAAAATGACGTTCCATTTTAGGAATATAGATCTCCACCCCGTCCACAGTAAAGTCCCAGCTCTCAGAAATGTCCAATACTCGAGGGTTCTTTATGGATAGAGCATCCCCGAAGAGAAAGGCTGGTTTCAGATACTCTCCTTCCAGCCTTCCCGAGTTCATCATAGTACAAAGAAAGTGGAAATGCTGGTTATTGATGACGTTTACCCTCTCCAAAGGCTCATTGGCGGGAAGCTGAACTGACACACGTCGAACCAAGTTGTCGAGCTGCACACCCATGGCATATTGGGCTGAACCTACCAGGGGTTCTCCGGCAACATTGACTGGCAGATTTACTGAAGAAAGAACAAAAGAAACAGGATTAAAAGATGGTTAAAAATGAGAACACTTGGAGCTTCTTAAAAGGATCCCATGAGCTTATGCGGCTCGATTCAACGCAGCCTTATGCGGCCCAAATTCAGTTGGGTCTCATGCGGTACTGCTTTGATGAAGCTTATGCGGATCGGTTGAGCTTATGCGATTCTATTTAGCTGATGAGCTTATGCGACACGTCTTAGCGAAGCTTTATGCAGTCCAGATTCATCAGGAGCTCATGCGGTCCTGTTCAAAAGGACTTCACGCGGTTTAAATCTAGAAATGCTCCTGCGGTTCAAATCCTTCTCATGCGGCTCAAACACGGGGTATGCCCTATGCAGCTCAGATATGAGAAGGTCATGCGGCCCATGCAATATATGCGGCTTCATCATGTTGAACTTGGGCAGTTCAAAAAAGACGAAGGATGAAGGCTTGTGCATAAATTATGCAACAGAGCCATAGTTTTTAGGGTTCAAAGCATTCAATATTCCATCCAATCCTTACCCTTAAAAGCAGGATGGACGTCGGGGTGCACGTTAGGTGTCGTAGCCGACGAAGAAGCCACCTTCTTGCCCTTTGCAGCGGCAGCTTTGGAAGACTTGGGGGCCATGGTCGTCCGACGGTCGGAGAAGAAAGACAGAGACAGATAATCAGGGCAGCAAAAGTTGAAGACGAGATGGAGAGTAAAGAAATCACTCCGACTGAACACTCTCATATTTATAGGCAAAAATGAGGGCGCTTCGATCCATGTGTGGCATGAAAATCGACTCTTCGGTTATCAAGACGAACTGAGTAAAGGCCAAAACTCTTGGGATCCTGTCCCAAAAAACGGCCTTGAATCTGACAGCAAATCAAAGGCAATCAATACAAAAGATTTACACACATGGCACGTGGCAAGGAGGCCATGCGGTTCAGATGGCCATGTGGCTGGAACAACCATGCGGCTCAGATGGCCATGCGGCTGAGGGGGCTATGCGGCTGAGACACCCATGCGGCCAGAACATCTTATGCGGCCAGAGGAGTTTATACATGGCTATGCTTCTTATTCAAAGTATTTCAATTTTGCAAATTGAAAACTTTGAAGGGGGTCTTGTAGAAGCATGGAAAAGAATAAAAGAAAGGTTCATGCGGCCGAGGATCCCCATACGGCTCAGGGATCCATGCGGTTCAAGCGTCTATGCGGCTCGAATAACTCCATACGGCCCAGAGATAAGCCACGTGGCCTTCAACAGCTTCTTCCCTTCGTCTTTTGTCGTATTTAATATCCTGACGGCTGACAACTCTGACAAAATGACAGCTCTGACAAAAAGACGCAATAATGATTAATGTAATGGCGCGTCCCTAGGGAAGAGGAGAGAATCTCCTCACAGTTGGCAGAATCCATCATCCCGAGGCATACGGCTGCTACATTTATGCGGCCGTCCATCAGCATGCGGCCGACCATCAGCATGCGACTGCATCTCTTATACGGCCGCCCATCAGCATACGGCCGCCCACTCCCATGTGTTTGCCATTAAAATCTTTTGATGGAAATTTCAATACAAACAGAACAGTGTTACAATGTAGGACTTAGACGTAGTCCTAGGAGTACACTTTTGTTTATCTGGGTCTCTTGTGCCGATGGAGCGAGTGGTAATACGTTGACTCCGTTGACGATCTGACGATGGTTATCAGTTCTCTGAAGGTCTGAGTTGCTCTGGGAGCTGGAGCTTGCGGAGAGAAAGAAGATGTTGAGTGCCTGTATCTGCCTTGGTGGTTGTGCGATGTATCTGTCTGTCTATGTATATTCGTGTGGAAGAAGGAGATGATCCCTCTATTTATAGTCTGCAGGCTGGCTGCTCAAGTGCGCATATGTAGGATGTGCCTGGACGTGGGGACGCCACGTGGTGATTGCTGATGGAGGCGCATAGATGATGCGCCCTGATTGAGGAGTTGAATTCTTTATGCTACTGTTGTGGGCTGGCACGTAGCACGGGGAAGAATCTTTTTTGTTGCTGAGATCTTGGGTGAATCGACTCAAAGGACACGTGTTATAGGCCCATGGCTCAGAGATCTCGAATTTGACGGAGAATGATCTTGTAGGATGCGCCTGGGATTGGGTGCATGAGGAGACTTTGGCTCGTAACCTTTGGGAGTCACAAACAATTTGGGAAGCATAGCTTTTGAGGCGCATACGAGGCTTCAGTAGTGACTTTACTTCTGTCTTTAGGGATCAGAAAAAAGTCTGAGGCGCATGGCTTTTGAGGCACATGCAGAGCTTTGGACGCACGGCTGCGGAGGCGCATGCGAGATGGTTGGACGGCCACGTAGTTGTAACGTCTGAGAGAAGTAATGATGATGCTGACATCGGTGACCCTTCGTCTTCTAAAAAAGCTGCCAACTGTTCAGTCCTCGAGAGACGTGCTACCAACTCTGTCAGACTTCAGCATTTAATGTTTTTGACAGGTAATGGTCGGTTGAGTGGGCGCATCGATCGGCGTTCTACTAAGCGCATGGGGTCGCATGGGGGCGCATGCTTGTGAAATGCTTGGTGCTGAGGCACGTCTATGTGATACGCGGTCTGATCGGCACATCTGCTCTGCTTGGCACGTCTTTATTGGTGCGACTGTTACTTTCTTCGAGTGCTTTAAATAGCCGTTTTTAACTTGGCTGAATTCAAAGTGTCAGGTTCATCCATTTAATGCAAATTCATTGTACGGGACTCGGAGAGCCATCCACTTGGCGCATGGGTTTGATTTGCCCGGCCTATAAATAGTGGCATGAAGAGAGTTTGCTTCTCGTTCTCTCACATCCTTCCGAAATGAACTTGTTTACTCGAGTGCATTTTGTCGATGAGTTGCACCCTAAGGTGAAGATGCGACGCATTGTCCTCATTGATGCACTTGAAGGTAACTATTACATCCAAAAGTCGGAGTCGAGGGCTTCTGAGACATGCGGAAGGTGCATGTCGCATCCAAAGATCGGGATGCTCGAGCCTCATCTCCGTTATGTGGAAAGAGCCGCAGATCGGAATTGCGGTGCTGCAGCTTTGGGGGCTCTTTCTTCTGTCAGAGTGGGTGTTGCCCATTCTGGTTGTGTTGAAAGCTGCTCCTTTAGCCGCGGTTTCGATTGCGGTCTTCCTTGGTCTTTGGAGGCTCTTTCGAAGCCTCCCCTGGCCACAGGTTGACTTGAGGTGCTCTTCGCTTCCTCGATTTGGGGAGCTCTTCCTCCAGCTAGAGGGTTGATTGCCACCCTCGTTCTGCTCAATAAATGCTTCATTAGTCGAAGCATTAGATGACGCATGAGCTTGGCTGGAAGGATGGCACATAACTGAGCTGCTGAAAGGATGCGCCCGGCTGGGAGCGCATGGTAGAATACACCTAACTGAGAGCGCATGGTTAGATGCACCTGTTCAAAAGCGCATGATGACTGCTGTGCCTAGCTGTAGACTTAGGGTCTTTTCTTTTTGTAGAAGTTCTCCTTTGTACAGCCCTTTTTAAGACATGTAATAGACTTTTATATGAAATAAAAATCTTCTTTTAATGTCTATATTCTTGTTTTGCTGTGTCAAGTACTTTGTCTGAACTCCCTGGCGCATGTAGTGTTTGGCGCATAGGATCTCTGATCGTGAAATTCCATGCTTCTATAAGACCCCCTTCAAAGTTTTCAAAACTTTTTTGTCAAGTTTTGGAATACTTTGAATAAGAAGCATGGTGGTTGGGGCGCATGACTGTTTGGGCGCATGGATACTCCGTGCATCAGTGATAGGGCGTATGCTCCTCACAGTTAATGCAAATGATAACGCCTCGATAACCAAGAAGATTAATGATGATCTTTTTGGATTTATTTGCAGTTATCTTCTCGCAGAACCCGAGGCGGCGGTTGAGGTCACACTTCATCGGTTCACGCGTCCGACTGAGCCTATAAATAGGCATAAGGAGAAGAGAGAGTTCTAGCCAAGATTTGATTCCTCTCTTTGCTTTTGTCTTTTAGAGTTCTTCTTCGAAAAAACCCTAACTTTCTCCTTTCAAAGAATGGCTCCCAAGACTCCTCGCGACGGTGCTGGCAAGGGAAAGAAGCCTGTGGAGTTCGCCGAGGAAGACGCTCATGTCGCCATTGTGACTCCGGTCGACGTTCGGCCTGCGGTGACGGGTGGGTATCGTCTTTTTCACTATTTTTTTGTTCCGACGAGTTTTGGATCACACGGCTGAGTTGGTGTGCCCTAACTCTTTGTTGCCGACGCGCATGGACCTCTGTCCTGATGATGCGTCGAGGTTTTATTCTACCGACGTACATGGGTTTAGGCCCTGATTATGCGCCGAGGTTTAACTGCTAATGCGCATGGGTTTACACCCTGATGATGTGCCGAAGCTTCACTACTAACGCGCATGGGTTTAGACCCAAATGATGCGCCAGGCTGCTTGACACACTTTGTCTTCTTAGAGCTTCCTGCCTGACTTTTGTTTTTGTTGTGTCTGTGTTTATGACTATCCCTTTGCTGAATGAAGTCCTTCTGGATGCTTCTCTTTGTCAAATGGGAGTTGATTTTGACGAGGAGGTTATCAACCCCATGAAGGATGCTATCCTGCTGAATCAACCTCCTAAGCGAATGCTGCGAATCCAGAATCAGTCGTCGGTTTTCCTCCAGAGTATGATGGAGAGCGGTAAAGTGGAATCTACTAAATCCGAGGATGTGACCTTCTTAAAACCTGTCTTTATGTTCGGTGACCGATTGATCTCCACCGAGGCGAAGATACTGAAGATCAAAGAAGATTGGTTCTTCTCTGCGAAGGGCATGGTTCTATATATATCACGCCCGATCCCGGAGGATCGAAAACAAGCCACTGGGCGTGATGCCGTACAAGTCTAGATTGCACTTGTACAAGGCAAAACCATTACAGTTCCTGGTAATTCTCAGAAAACATCGACAAGGCAGCGGAACCAAGCAGATAAATTGAAGTCACACAATTTATGAAGAATGTATCTCTTTATTGATATTCAAAATGGATTACAAGACTTGCAGCGGAATACAGAGTTTACAACTGAATACAAGACTCTTGAGTAGCCAACTGAATGTATACACTTGCCCTTTAGGCTACAAATGAATATAACGACTTCTTTACAATGACTTGCCAATTTGGCTACAATCTCACTGGTACA
This sequence comes from Iris pallida, assembly GCA_029216955.1. Lineage (NCBI taxonomy): Eukaryota > Viridiplantae > Streptophyta > Magnoliopsida > Asparagales > Iridaceae > Iris > Iris pallida. The sequence continues at coordinate 8,704,558 of JANAVB010024597.1, read as the reverse complement.
TCTGAGTTCCACTGTTCCATACATTATGTCCCGTATAGCAGAAGACATCGTCTTGAAAGAAGAGCTTATGCACACCCATCCGATTCATCGATGCCAAGCACTGATTCACAGGATTTCCCCCAAGCAAACACCTGTAATATTGCCCACAACGTGGGTCAGTACATCATCAATGTACTGGCGAGCGGTGCTGGCCCAACTCACCTAAGAAGACAGCACTAAGTAATCATGTTACAGAACATTATTATCAATGGTCTTTCTCGTTGCCTTAGGGTCAATTTCATGTTATAGCCGACAAGAAGTAAAGCATGCAAATCTCATAGCCAACATAATTTAAAGCATGCAGTTATCACCCTTTGGTGATTCTTACCCACGGTCGTGTAGCCATCCCTGTACATTTATAATACTTACTCTGCCTGCACAAGACATTGTTAGAAACAATATCATGATTCAATATGAATATCACCGTTCAGGTGATTCTTATCAACAGCCGACATCCTTCCCTGTATTTGAGTAATAACTTACTCTGCCTGCATAAGACATTATTAGCACCTGACCTATCTATATGAAGGTCACTGGCGATACGCCATCCTGGACCGTCTTACAGGTATACAGCGCCCTTGCTAGTGCAGGTAGCTAGCCCCACTGCAAGTCCTGTATACCGTGCTACTACTTCAGCACTGCCACTACTTCGGCATTGGTTTCCCCTAGGACGAACCGGGTTCCATGGCCCAGGAATACCGTTCGAGAAACCACCTTGTCGACAAGTTGTCCATGACCATGCAACTATATGCAACTTATCTAAGAAGAAAACATATAATTCATGATAAGGAAAACTAAGCAAAACCATCATTCTCATTCGTATTGCCATCTTGCCATCTAGCCATCTTGTCTTGAGCTAATGCTCACATTATCATCTGCCCCATCCAGGGTCTTTGCGTAATCAACATTCTACATCAGCGACAGGATAATAGAATGTTGTTACCCAATGCCTTGCCACATCTTTGATACCAAACATCTTTCCAACCAAACTCAATGTACTCACCGCCCAATTCCTGGGACTTAGCATCTGTTTAGCATTCATTCATTTGAATGCAATTCAAGCATACTCACTGCCCAGTTCTTGGGTCTTAGTATCTGTTTTACCATTTATTCATTGAGCCAAAGCTCAATATACTCACCGCCCAAGTATTTGGGACTTTGCCATCACCTGTCATGCAATTCATCGCAACAGTGTACAAGCATATAATTTATCTAGCCACACTAGTTTACGTTCAGGTGATTATTATCTTTCATTATCTTTCCAAATTCCATGCAAGGTGTTATTGAACAAACTCAACTAGAAACATAGCATACTCATCCTTATTTTAAGCGTGAAGCTAAAGGATCTTTGAAGGGTTCAACACTACTCACATTCATAGAACGATTCCGCCACGATCGCATAGTCTTCCAAGCGATCCTTCGCATAATCCCAAGTCCAACAAGGCTTCATCGAACCAACCATCCATCATAAGGCATCTTGCGGGTCGGGGTACTACAATATATACCACCCAGAAAAAGTTTCGTCCTCGAAACTTAAAACAAAACTCATCCCCAAAACTTCAACCAAGCTTTTATGAAACTTCTCTACAATCAACTTGCACCATCTAATATTTCTTCGCAATCTCTCGATTGATTTCAAGTAATGTACCGTCTCGATACAGCATCCCAAATTTGATTCAACATAGTTTACTATCTTTGATCTTTCCTCCGACACTCATGCAAATCCTTAGCACATGATAATTCTCTCCGTGGCTTCGTTTGAATTCAGCATACCACTCAGTTGGAATCATACACATATTTTAGGCGTCCCCGAAATACATGCACTTCAGCCAAGTTCAGTGATAGAGAAAACGAACGAGCTACGGTGTACCTTCCTTTCCGAACATCAGTAATTCTTTTTAAGCATCTCGTATAATCCCACTTTGTTTATTCAATATTCCAACCAATTACTAAGACGATAGATGTCGCCAATTCCAATTCGATAAATTTTCCTCAACCGATCCAACATTTCAAAATATTCAAACTTAGATGTATCAAGTATTCCTTTCAAGTTCATTGTCATCCATGCCACCAAAATTGATAAATCCCATAGCAACATTTTATTTCGATACCCCGATTCTCATCGGTCAAATCTTGTACTCATCATCGTTCGCATCCATATACTTTGTTTGCAACTTGTAAATTTCCCAATCATGATCCATCTTCCAAATCGTACCATCCTTCAAATTGTACCACAATTTCACTCTAGCAACATTAATTCTGAGGGTCATTCATATTCACATTCGCCGATCTCGGCTACATGCACTATCCAATTCCGTCATTACACTTATCCTCAATCATGATCCGGTCAATGAAATTATTTCAACTATCTCAAAGTACTACCAACAATTTTCGTAGCTCAATATCAATCAACCAATCCAACCAGTTCTAATAATTCCCAACATTCCAACCAAGGCAACTCAATTTCCGAAACCAACATGATCCGTCATCCCATCCAACATTATAACATCAAAATTTCCCAAATATCTATTCCATTCCAAAGCCCACCTTCCAACACATCTTATTCAATCCAACTATACTCACGCAACACCAATAGGGACATCCTACGATTTTCCAATAGTCAACTTAGCATCCAATCAAGTCTCTACGGTCAGCTAATCTAAGCTAAACCAAACATTCAGCTAACCCATATGAGATGAGTAGCTATCAGGGACATACTTATCTCTTATCTTAGAGGCAACCAATTCTCAACATAGGGCAACTCTATGGTCTGACCAACTTAGGGACATGGGACGCCACCCCAATCTTATGAACTTATACTCAACACGGACAACTGAAGAACATAGCCAACCAACCGATAATCTAGGCAACTAGCCAACAATCTAGGCAACCAACCGACAATCTAGGGTCAAGTCTTTCTACCCATACTCATACTCGGGTCATACCCAACGAAGTCTCATTCTAGACTTACCCGCAACCGACAAAAATCTATCCGACAATTCTATCCAACAATTCTATGGGTCAATCTCGAAGCTATCATATAAAACTCCTCAATCGAATATCCAACTTTCAATTTCCACTTGCATAGACATAGCATCACTTGTTCAATCCGACTTGCATCCTCATATCATACTCAAATTGTCTATTCAATCTGGTCAACTATTTTGAGTCATCATCCGACATTGCTATTTCAATAGTTTATCACTTATGATCTCTTTCCTACGGTCTCTTCGCGACATATTCGTTTCCCATATTTTTAGATCATCGATACGGTCCGTACACTTTTAACCAACAAAATAAGGCAACTACATAATCATATTTCTTCCGAGACATCCTTTATAAATTTTCTAACACCAACACGGTCATCTCTTAGCAATTCACGTTAACCACCAATATTAGTTTTGTATCATCTCCTTCTGATTCCATAGGAAGATTTACTATTCATGCACCAATCCAATCTCTATAGCACCAATCATCTCGCATCATATATCGATCATCTTAGTGGACATGACATAACTCATCGGCTAAGTCATAATCCAACAATCTATATTCCACCCAACTTGTTATTCATGTGACAACATCATCTACCGACAGGGTCTATTACATATCGCTGCACCTCGATACTTATTTGTATTCTAGCCATTCGACTCTCATAAGGGACATTTACTCTTTCATGCATCAAGGGACAAGTACTCATTCTCTGTGCCTCAAAATATTCAAGGGTCATAACATGTTAATTCGGGACATCAATTTCCTTCAAGCACACTGCACCACGTGCTAAGATCATCTATTCCACAAGCCCATTCTCTAACTTTTCGGTCGTCGATGCAACTCTCTGCATCTTCTAAATCATTCGCAACATCCCGATAAGCGTCTAACATTACCATCAGTTCTATCGATATCCAACATGTAATTTCTTTAACTCAATTCCAACATCGTTCAATATTCGGTCCATAGTTATTCTCGCAAAATCTTTCAATAGCAACACCACACTATCGTTATCAAGCCTACCATCCTTTTATCCAACTGATTCAAGTACTCGCTTGAATCTGAAACTCATTTCATTCCCAACCAAGGCATCATTTCATATTCTCAATTCTCTTATTACCCAACTTAATGCTAACCGACAAGGTCTAGCGATGGTTCATCTGAACACATCAAAATCTCACAACGGGTCATCCAACTTAACAATCAAGGAACACGCCTAGCCAACATGTATCAATCGTAAGCTCAGCTACGATTCGATACCACCCACTACCTTATAGGTAAAGCAATCACAAAATCATAGACACATCAAGGGTCAAGGGACATCTTATCACGAGAAGGGTATATGTAATATACCACCCAGAGCTCAAGCCATTCCCAACACAATATTCTCTCTCATCAAACCAACGTCCAACATGGACAATCCATCCTGCAGTGGTTATGCTGACCACAAATATCGACTAAAAATTCTGTCGATTCCCATTTACTGAAATCCATGCACATTTTGTTCCAACATACCAAGCCATCACCCACGGTCGATTGCTGCATAACAATCGACTCAAAGAATCCCACACATACGTCATCCAGCATACATCACAAACTTATTATCACATCGCATCATTGTTATTCTTTTTGGTATCTTTTTAGAAATTCAACAAAGCACACATATCACAGCCCACATATTTAGACTTATTGTATGGAACACCCAGTGAGAGGTCAGAATGATCAACGGACTTTCAGTCAAGGGTACAACATAGAATAGTTTGGAAGCAACACAGAGTAATCGCAGAAGCACTATGAATCATCATAGAGGCAACTTTGATTTCATCACGGAAGCAACTTTGAGTATTCGCGGAAGCAACTTTGATTCACCGCGGAAGCAACTTTGAATAATCTCGGAAGCAATCTTTGAATCATCGCGGAAGCAGCTTAGAATCATCTTAGTAGCAACGTTGATTCGAAACAAATCGAATAGGAATCCAAGGACGTAAAGCCGTGCTCTGATACCATTATGTCACGCTCCGATCCCGGAGGATCGAAAACAAGCCACTGGGCGTGATGCCGTACAAGTCTAGATTGCACTTGTACAAGGCAAAACCATTACAGTTCCTGGTAATTCTCAGAAAACATCGACAAGGCAGCGGAACCAAGCAGATAAATTGAAGTCACACAATTTATGAACAATGTATCTCTTTATTGATATTCAAAATGGATTACAAGAACTGCAGCGGAATACAGAGTTTACAACTGAATACAAGACTCTTGAGTAGCCAACTGAATGTATACACTTGCCCTTTAGGCTACAAATGAATATAACGACTTCTTTACAATGACTTGCCAATTTGGCTACAATCTCACTGGTACATCTGAGTTCCACTGTTCCATACATTATGTCCCGTATAGCAGAAGACATCGTCTTGAAAGAAGAGCTTCTGCACACCCATCCGATTCATCGATGCCAAGCACTGATTCACAGGATTTCCCCCAAGCAAACACCTGTAATATTGCCCACAACGTGGGTCAGTACATCATCAATGTACTGGCGAGCGGTGCTGGCCCAACTCACCTAAGAAGACAGCACTAAGTAATCATGTTACAGAACATTATTATCAATGGTCTTTCTCGTTGCCTTAGGGTCAATTTCATGTTATAGCCGACAAGAAGTAAAGCATGCAAATCTCATAGCCAACATAATTTAAAGCATGCAGTTATCACCCTTTGGTGATTCTTACCCACGGTCGTGTAGCCATCCCTGTACATTTATAATACTTACTCTGCCTGCACAAGACATTGTTAGAAACAATATCATGATTCAATATGAATATCACTGTTCAGGTGATTCTTACCAACAGCCGACATCCTTCCCTGTATTTGAGTAATAACTTACTCTGCCTGCATAAGACATTATTAGCACCTGACCTATCTATATGAAGGTCACTGGCGACACGCCATCCTGGACCGTCTTACAGGTATACAGCGCCCTTGCTAGTGCAGGTAGCTAGCCCCACTGCAAGTCCTGTATACCGTGCTACTACTTCAGCACTGCCACTACTTCGGCATTGGTTTCCCCTAGAACGAACCGGGTTCCATGGCCCAGGAATACCGTTCGAGAAACCACCTTGTCGACAAGTTGTCCATGACCATGCAACTATATGCAACTTATCTAAGAAGAAAACATATAATGCATGATAAGGAAAACTAAGCAAAACCATCATTCTCATTCGTATTGCCATCTTGCCATCTAGCCATCTTGTCTTGAGCTAATGCTCACATTATCATCTGCCCCATCCAGGGTCTTTGCGTAATCAACATTCTACATCAGCGACAGGATAATAGAATGTTGTTACCCAATGCCTTGCCACATCTTTGATACCAAACATCTTTCCAACCAAACTTAATGTACTTACCGCCCAATTCCTGGGACTTAGCATCTGTTTAGCATTCATTCATTTGAATGCAATTCAAGCATACTCACTGCCCAGTTCTTGGGTCTTAGCATCTGTTTTACCATTTATTCATTGAGCCAAAGCTCAATATACTCACCGCCCAAGTATTTGGGACTTTGCCATCACCTGTCATGCAATTCATCGCAACAGTGTACAAGCATACAATTTATCTAGCCACACTAGTTTACGTTCAGGTGATTATTATCTTTCATTATCTTTCCAAATTCCATGCAAGGTGTTATTGAACAAACTCAACTAGAAATATAGCATACTCATCCTTATTTTAAGCGTGAAGCTAAAGGATCTTTGAAGGGTTCAACACTACTCACATTCATAGAACGATTCCGCCACGATCGCATAGTCTTCCAAGCGATCCTTCGCATAATCCCAAGTCCAACAAGGCTTCATCGAACCAACCATCCATCATAAGGCATCTTGCGGGTCGGGGCACTACAATATATGCGACAACTTGAACGCCAGTTTCTACTGACGGCCTTCTACCGTTTAGCTTCCAAGAGGAGGATGCCCTGGGAACTTACTCCTTCTCAAGAAGGGGCAGTGGAGGGTACTCTTTTGATTGATGCTACTTCGAATCAAAGGGATACCTTGGCCGCTTCGCGAGCCGGACCCTCGTTCAGTTGCCGAACTTTACACCCTGGGAGCCTTTATAGTGAGGTCCCTAATGACACCTTTGCCTTCAGTGCTTCGACCTTTGCAAATCGAATGCTAACATTGAGGGTCATGTATCCGAAAGGTAGCTTTAGGGTTGAAGGTTGGTGTCACCACATGCCGAAGTGGGACGAGTTGACCCCTTGGGTGTTGTCAAAGTTCAAGGCTGAGCTTAAAGAAATTGGGCTGACGGCCGCTATCCGTGCCACACAGGCTGGCGTGGATCTCAATAAGCATATGTTCTTTGCGCTCTTGGAAATGTTCAATGCCCAGACTGGCACTTTCTTTACTCCAGTGGGAGAGTTGGGATTGGCTCTCCATGAAATGTACGAGGTATCCAGGCTTCCCTGGGGCTCGGAACCGTACGAGGAATATTTCCCGTCAAACGAAGAGATCCTTGTCTTGGAAAAGAAGGACCCGGAGATGATGGCTGTTTTCAAAGAGGTAGCGAGCCATCATTATCTGATGCAATGGAGGGACAAAGGCAAGTCTCAACCTCACGTGACTGCTTGGAGGGATTACATCTTTAAGCAGGACTTGGTGGATTCCTCGAAGATCCGGTTTATGACTCCGCAAGGGCTGAAACTTGTGGAAGTGACTTCTGAAATGAGCCGATTGGACGAGAGGGCTCCCCGTTCGAATGAGAGTGGCGAAGATGCGTATAGCTGCTTCTGGCACTGTGTGCACCGGATGTCATCTAAGGCAGTATTGGCTGCATGTTTGATGATATGGCTCCGGGATTGTGTGTTCGGGGGTAGATCAGGTTCTGTGGAGAGGGTACACCGGAACCTCATTTTGCCAGCAGTGAAATTGGCTTTTGGTCGCCCTTTGGCCCTTCTCCCCACGATGGTGTGTAACCTGTTGCGGGGCTTGAGGACCTTTGCTGAGGATGTGATCCAAGGGAGAGGTAGGAATGACAACTTTTCCCGGGCCGAACTACCATTCCATTATCTGATGGGATGGTTGATTATGCATCATCCGAACGTGATGAGTCTAGGCCCGGAGGAGGATCACGTTGAAGGTGACGCCTTTATCCGCCGCTTCTACAAGAGGAAGTGGTTGTACACTGGCGTCCCCGTCTGTAGGAGAGTTTTGTCCTATCTTCAAAGGGGGAGATTGTCAAGGTCGGTCCCATCTTCAAAGATTTCGAGGCCGACCAAGATTTAGACGACTCTGGTGAAGATGCGATTACTCTGCCGAAATGGTGTTTTCGTTGGTTGTAAAGTATTCGGCCTTCCCACTTGGTCTACCGCAACCAAAATAGGTGTTATCTGGAGCCATATCTGCCAAGACGGTTTGCTCGCCAGTTCGGCTACACCCAGTTAATGTTACGGAATCCCAGTAACAGTTTGGGGTTTGCTGGGAGTTTACTGGACGGAGTCCGTGGCTGGCAATATTATAATGTCGGGTGCACTGGTGTTCGTTTTACTACGCCAGTTCGCAACCCTCGGCCACAGATCCTATATTCGGCCGTTAAGCTGTATTGCACCATGAATACTGTGTCTCCTGATTATGATAGGGAGACCAGTTTCATCATTGGGACTCAGCTAGAGGCTACGACGAATATGTTGGTGGCAGCCCGGTCATATTGTCACCCCCATTTTCTGTATTTCGTATTTATACTCGTGATTTGATTTCGTCACGTATTTTATTTTCTCGACTTGTGGATTCGGGTTCTCGTAAATGGGTTTTGGACCATGGCTTGGTTTTATTTTGTGTAGTTGGTTTGGTTTGGTTTGGTTCGTCATGAGTGGAACACCTTAGCCTATTCTCCACCTCCATTCTATCACAACCACCCTCATTAAAACCCACCAACTTCTTCTCTCTCCTCCATAACTCCATTAATTTCTTTCAACTTCTTCTTCTTCCACACAACTCTCCAACCCATAGGCAAGTGCACCTTGCCATCAAATAAGCACCACTTTTTATTTGTCCATTAACTAGATTAGGCCATGGAGAACAACTTTAGAACTTGACATTTTGTGATTTGGAGCTTTCATTTTTCTAGATCTAGGTTTTAACCATTTTCGAAAATCCTTGGTTTTGATCTATTAAACTTTGATTTTTGCATGTTTTGATGCTTCCATATGGAAGAGAATTAAATTTTACTCAAGTTAGAACTTTGAAAATCTAGATTTGATTTTGATTTGGCTAAGTTATGAAGTTTTGAACCTTAGAGTTCTTGGAGTCTTCTTCTCGGCCTGGAGAAGAAGACAGCAGCCTGCGCTCTTTAGCGCAGGGCTGGATTGCGCATTCTCCCTCGGCCAGCGCTCCTTAGCGCAGCGCCGACCGCGCAGCTTGCCCCTTGGCGAACTGCGCTCAACCCGAGTGCGCCTGGATTCATGCCCAGTCTGCTCATGCGCAGTCTACTCATGCGCAGTCTGCCCATGCGCCATCTATCCCTGCGCACTCCACTCATGCACAATCTGACCCTGCGCCATCCATTCCTGCGCAACTTGATCCAGCGCAATCCATCTGCTGCGCTACTCACCCTGCGCAGTTGGTACCTTGCGCAGTTCACCCTGCGCAATTGACCCATGCGCACTTGGCACCCTGCGCAGTACATACCCTGCGCAGCCCAACCCCTGAACCCCTTGCACAACCTACTTGTCTATGATGAATTTGTTTATTTCTTGATCTTGGCTCTTCCATAGTCCTATTTATATTAGTATTTTATTAGATATTTTACGTCCATTTTATATTCTTACGCCTTTTGTCATGAACTTGATTTACTTAATATGTTTGGAATGACTATTGTACATGGCATGGCATGACAAGGAACTAACATAACACGACAGTGACCCGTAGTGGTGCACTCCTGACATGATCAACCTGACATGATAGTGGCCCGTGGCGGCGCACTCCTGACTTGACTTGACTTGTAACTTGTAACTTGACTCGTATAATCAACTTGACACCGTGGGTGCTCCTGCTTGCTTGCTTGTACAATCCACTTGTCTTGTCTTGCATCATGTCTAGGACGTGACTTCCTGGGTACCACGGCCAGGGACTCGCGCTAAATTGGATTAGGCTAATTATTAGATCAAACTAGAACATGGAGAATTCCCAGTCACAGGCAATCTCGTTATCTGGGCACTTTAATGGACTTGTAGCTTGCCGACGAGTAGAGCACATTTCCAGCACACTGTCATGTGTTGCACCCTCTAAGTCACCTAAGGGTACATTTGTCTTCCGGGTAATGTACCCACCTATAACTCTCAACCCGCAGAAGGATAACTGGATGGTCTGCAGGGCTTGGGACTGGAAATTCTCACTTGCATCTTGTTAGTAATTAGGCTTGTGATAACCCTAGTTAGTTAAAGTAGTAAGCCGTAGTACTTGCTTGGCCGATTGCGAATGAATGGTGTCCAGCTCTGTCTAAGTCTTGTCTAGCTCCTGTACCTGGAACTCTTGATCATGATTGTTTTACTTATCTCTAACGATAAATGGATAGAGACAGTGAGCTATTCAGGCGAAGGGGTACAATCCCGGTCCTTGTTTGGTTTAAGAATTGTAACCTGGCTCCCGGAATGGTTCCACGTCCCTAGGCGTTTATCGCCCTGTGTACTTTACTACTTGTACTTTCTTTTATTCTTTATGTTCTGATATGCTGGCTTTTGTTCTTATTTGTGGCCTCCTTGTGGCACTTGCTCTTTCTGGGGTTTGACCCAGCTGGTTTTGTGTGGCCAGATTTTGGAGCAGCTCCCGAGGATCTACCAAGCTTCCAGCCCAATGGTGACAACTAGACGGAACCCGGGCCAACAGTGGATTTTCCTTTTGTTTCACCCACTTATATGTAAATTTATTCTTTTGAGACGTTTAGCCGACGAGCACCTGTTAGCTCGATGCACATTTACTTACTGTCTGCCTACAGGCTGTAAACATGATTAACAAATCCTAGGGTTGATCATGTATGACTGAACTCTTGCTAGTCCCATCATTTTGTACGACTAGCTTCATGATCATCCAATATGTAATATTTGGGACGCCTTATATATATATATTTGATGCTCTAATATCTTATAACTCTGTTAATTGCTTGAGATTGAGACAATAGGCTTGACCTTAAGAGACTGCTGGCTTGTAGTAAACCCTCATATCTAGACAGTCGTGACCGTATAGTTGAGATGTATTCTATTTTAATATACGTAGCTGGCTATGTCTGCCCCCGCTCTCCAGTATTCTGGTTCTGGGGCGTGACATGGTTTAAGTGGTGGCCCATGCTGGCCTTGTCAATCAAGAAATGTGAGGGTTTACCGAATAGATGTCTCAATCAATATTCGCCCTTGATCTCTGCTCGTATTTTCAAATCCCTGAGATTCTTGACCTGATCACATGCTTGTATCATTGATCTGTCCTGGTCCTTTTCTTACTGTTCCCTATGTCGTCTTCTTCAGCGGCATTGCTCCCGGACCTGCCAACCAGCCAGAGGAAGCTCGACAAGCACCCCAGCGCCAGAAAGATCAAGCTCAGCACTCTGGAGTAGCCTCCCGAGTTATGCTTTCCGGAGGCTCGGAACCTTCAGTTCAGGCAGCTCCGCCCGTTAAACCAGCTAGACAGGATGAGGGACCTTTGGTAGGGCTTATCAGAGAACTGCTTGCATCCCAAGATCGTCGAGGCGACGCCTTGCACCAGGAAGTTCATGATACACTAAACCGAGGAGGTCCCCAAGGGAATCAGGCGGCCAACAGTTTCAAGCGCTTGAACCCTCCCTTCTTTGACGGCAGTGAAGATGCGATTGCCGCGGACGCTTGGCTTCAGGATACCGAGGTGGTTCTAGAAGCAGCTAGGACTCCTGAAAATGAGAAGGTGGCGGTGGTACGCCTTCAGTTGTTAGACTTGGCTCGCGATTGGTGGGCAGCTCAGGCCATAGGATTAGCGGCACCAGTCACTTGGGCGACGTTCAGAGAGAGATTCCAGACAAAGTACTTCGATGCGGTGGCACGGTATGACCTGCAGACCCGGTTCACCAACTTGAAGCAAGGAGGCAGGACGGTCGATGGCTATATGACCGAGTTTTCCAGGCTGAGTAGGTTCACCCCCACTTTGGTGGCGACCGCGTTCGATAGGGCTCAGCAGTTCCAGCAAGGGCTGCACTTAGAGATATTATTGGCTGTGGAGCAGTTCGAGCACCAGACGTTCGATGCAGTGTTGAAGGCAGCAAGGAGGCATGAGTATACCTCCCGGAGAATTGTGGAAAGGACCGGAGGCAGAAAGCGGTCCCACAACCAGATGCACCAATCTTCAGCTCCAGCCCCGGCAGCTAGGGGTATAACCATTGGAACTCCGAGGCGGGCGGCCTCAGTGACGTCGGTTCAGCATTCGACCCCGACGTACCCGTAGCAGCAGAAGCAGAAGCAGTCTTCCGCGGTGGGATGTTCTCATTGCGGGAAGCCGGGCCATGTAGTGGCAGAGTGTCGTAGGGCACAGGGATTGTGCCTGGCTTGTGGAGGAGCAGACCACCAGATAGGGACCTGCCCGAATAGGGGAGGTCCATCATCATCCAACCTTTCTAGTTCTTCGGTGAGAGGACCAGCCCCAGTTCCAGTCTAGTAGCAGCATCAGCAGCAGTACCCGAGGCCATTGTTGCCTCAGGCCCAGGCCTTTCAGTAGCAGAACCAGCAGCAGTTCACCCAGGCTCCAGCATAGAATCGACAGAGGGGTTTCCAGCAGAGAGGACCGGCAGCTAGAGGTCAGGCTATGATGATGACCATGGAAGAAGAAGTTGCACCAGGTGAGGTAGAGGCAGGTACTATTCTCGTCAACACCTTTCCAGCATCTGTATTATTTGATTCTGGTGCATCGCATTCATTCATGTCTGTACGATTCGCGACACGGATAGGATTGGAGCCCGAGTCATTATCAGTGAGGCTCAATATACTTACTGGTAATGGTCTTGTGGGAGTAGATCGAGTGTTTTCCTCGTGTCGGATCGTAGTTAGCGGTAGAGAGTTCCCCGCTAGGCTCATAGAGTTCCCTATGGCAGACTATGATGTAGTCCTAGGCATGGATTGGTTGAGGAACCATTATGCTAGGATAGACTGCCATGTTGGCAGAGTTATCTTTAGTATTCCCGGAGAGCCAGAGTTTTCATTTTCCAGAGGCGCCGTAGAGCCATCTCCTCAAGTATTGCGGATGGCAGTAGCAGCAGTGCAGTTGCCCCGGATAGTTGAAGAGTTTCCAGATGTCTTCCCAGAGGAACTTCCAGGGATGCCACCAGAGCGGGAGATCGAGTTCACCATTGACTTGATTCCCGGGACAGCACCAGTATCAGAGCGAGTCTACAGAATGGCGCCTTCAGAGTTGGAGATTTTGTACAAGATGATTGAAGAACTTAGAACCAAGGGATTCATTCGTGCTAGTGGATCGCCTTTGTAGCTCCCCTTCCCAAAAATTTAGAAATAGTTTATTTTTAATTATTTTATTCGAATGGTAATTTTTAGATTTCTGTAAATAAATATTGTTTCGTGTACACAATGTTACGTGAAAGACCTACTTTGGAAATTATGATTTTATTAAGTTCATTGAGAAGTTACAGACAGAAATATTTATAGGTTTATATATATTCGTATATATATATATATATATACATATTGGATTATATATATATATATATATACAGATGTGGGAACATAGCAGTCTCACCCATGAATTTATTATGTCCACTATTGGTTATTTTAGCATTAATATTATTGTTGTTATCAAATAAAACCAATTATTATTGGTAAATATATATATATATATATATATATATTATTTTAGAAATATTTAGAAGTGATTTATTATTATTAGTTTATTAGAATTTTGGTGGTGTGTAAATAAAGGAACATATGTTGGATTTTGGAATTTATATAGATTATATATATATACGTATATAAGTGAACTTTAGGCTTTTATCTATGTATATAGATGACAGTTAATTCGTTTGTATAAATTTTTGTATACAAAAAAACAAGAATTATATATTACAAATATTGATCCTTCTTAGATATTTCGTTGTTGGTATTTCGAATTTATGGCATGGAGGTATATAACTAATTATATTGCATTAATAGAATAATATACATGTTATTATATAAGTATACATATAAGTATTACCTATATCTAATTGAGGAAGACCAGTCAGGCCAAGCCTGATCAGCCGGCCCAACCGAGCCCCACATATCAATACCCCCCCTGTTCAACAGAATACTTATTCCTCCACCCGATCCCTGTGTACACAGGAAACCGTATATATATAAGTATGTTAGAGAACAGAACGAGCAAAAGAGAGAAAAGATTAGTTCAAGCCAACCAATGGCTCGATCCAACCCTTTGAGCTAGGGCCGCTAGTACCATTCTTGAACCAACAACTACAGCAAACCAAGAGAAAGAACTTCCCCAACCCATAGCAGCTGAGCCCCCACACCCGCGTGTAAGCCCACAGACCGAGCTAAGTCCCATACCCGAGAGTCCACGCCGCTCCTTTATATACGCGCACGAGAGAAGAACATAACGACGAAGCTAAAACCCTAATTATCGCGAGCGCCACCACATCCCAGGGGCACGTCGGGGCTGGGCGACCCCCCTTGGCCCCGCACGCCGCCAAGAGCAGCCGCCGGAGCCGGCCAAACAGCGCCGAACTCCGGTTGTGCGCGCAAAATAGGGAGCAGCAGCGTGCATCGAAGGTCCAACTTCGTCGTGCAAATACTTCGCGCTCGATCGATCATTCGTCGAGCCATCTTCCCCGGTATGTTCACAACCTATAGGGCTTCCATCCCCTTTAGATAGATTCATTTTTCATGCGCTAGATTTCCCGAAAGATCGACACAAAGTCGATCAATTAACTGTCCAAAACAGGACAGTACTTTGGTCCCAAACATCCAACTTCACATCGAAATTCCCACCAACCTATCCTTCGAATCAGGAAACTTGCTGAAAGGAAGTTAACCACAACATATAGGACTAGAAAAGTCCAGTAGGAAGTTTGTAAAGAATTGCTTTGTACAGAGAATTATTCACATGTAAACTTCAGGAAAAACCTGTTTTCAAAAACTAGAAATCGCTCCACACGACGTCCGTCCCGCCATTCCGGGCGACGTAGTCGCGCACCATAAGCATCGAAAGCTGCGTAATAGTTTCGTAGTCATGTGGGCTTTGACAGAATTCAAATTGGTCGCGTGTGCGCGACGAATTCGACGCATATCCGTCGGAATCGCCTCGTATCCGTCCCATACAAATTTAGTCATAACTTCGTGCACGCTAGTCAGATCGAGACGAAACTTGCGCCAACAGAACCGTATCATTTTTCTGGTCCTGTATGCCAAGTTTGGTCCGATTCTGAAACCGTTGATAAAATCGTCGTTTTGCGGGCCCCACGGTCCCACTCAACTGGCGATTTTGTGCACGGCCTGTCGGAATCCAACTCTGGACATACAGTTGGTTTCGTATCGAAAAACTGGATCCGTAGACATATAGTTTGACGACTTTAGAGACCATTGACTCTGGCACGCTTTTCGGTGCAAAACGGGTCCAACGGCGGACATCGTTTTTGCCCGAAATTACCGTTTTGCCCCTGTGTCCAGAATTGGACGTAAGGACAGGCAATCCTAGCTAATTGGACTATTCTGAGATCATTGGTATTGTTTATTTTAGCTTCCGGGGACGGTTGTATGGGTTTTGACTATAGTGGCACATTGAGTAGTTCAGATTGTCGGTTTCACCAGGAAAGGACCACAGGCGAGTACAGTTTATTGTCTGCATTTCGATATTGATTTTCACTATATTTCATTGGTTGGCCATTGGTTGTGTGATTATTTTTTATTATAAATTGTTGAGTCGGGAATGAAAAGTACCAAGGATGTGTGATATGACCTTAGACCGTGTAGACCGTGTTGCATTTATTTCTTGTAGACCGTGTTGCATTTATTTCTTGTAGACAGTGTAGACAGTGATTTATTTATTATAAAGTAGACCGTGTAGACAGTGATTTATTTATTGCATTTAAACTGTGTAGTTCGTGATTATTATTCTGTAGACAATGTTTCTTTACTGTAATATTTTCTGTAGACCGTGTAACTGTAGACCGTGTAACTGTAGACCGTGTAACTTTAGACTGTGTAGACCGTGTCGCATAATTGTTCCGAGACCGATCACATATCAAAGGTACTTCTAACAGTTGGGGGAAGTCTGTGGTGTCTAATTTATTTACTATTGGTTTTCTGTCTTTCCTGTTTATTTTCAAAACTCATAATTGATGTCTAACCTTTGTTTTATAGTCATCTTTTTTATTTAAAATTGCATTCAGTGAATTGTGCTCGTTCCATTCCTGACTGGAAACCAACATTTTCAGGTTAGCCGCGGATTCACTTAGCTTGGGGAGTGACAGGAATACTTACAGACAAAGCCTAGAGACTAGATAGATAGTTGAGTTGTAGTCATTCATTTATTTGTACAAGTTTATATTTTTCTACAAATGTAAAACTTGTGATCATTGTAAGTTAAATTAATTATATGAATGAGCATTATTTGTGATTTTGATCTTCATGGCCGTGACAGCGTTCTACCGCCGATACTGCGGCGTAGGCTGGCTTGGACACGTCTCGTATCTATTTAAAAAAAAATGGGTGCGGGTCGTGACAAGTTTTTGTGGTGGCCCATGCAGGTCTGTCTTCACGAATCTTGTGAACTCGTGATAGTACTTAAGTTAGCCGTACTATTGCGAGCCTGCGACTAGAAATGCTCATTCATGAATTAGAAATTAATTTACGAGAATGACTAGGACTAGGAGTCCCTTATACAAATTTACTGATGGGTAGTTTAGGCCATGGAATTTAGATAAGGAGTTATTAATTTTGATAGTTTGTCAGATCCTCATAGGTACACTATTACCTCTTGATTGGAAGATATGGTCCAATGTGGATAGATTATTCACTTGGAGAGGCAGAGCTTCCTGGAATTGATGATCTCGCCTAGATAAATTATTCAATTCCTTCTCCTTGCCTTTAGATATCATCCTCATATCTTAGTCCGAATTGCCTATTTAGTTCCTAATTTGCCTAAGAATTATTATTATTTTTATAAAATTTCTGATTATGTTACCCATGTAGGAACCTCAAGTTAGTTCGATTCAAGTTTTTCCTCAAAGGTTGAATACATATAGAATAGATACTAGAATGCTTGTAATCTTTTTGTTTTCAGTTACTTCCTCCATGATTTAATCTTATTTTAAAGATTATGACAGATAGGACAATTATTTATGCCTTATTACATAGTCGACTTGTTTGAATCTCTAGAAGCCAGGATTTGTTTACAGATTTTAGTTAAAGGAATGTTAGTTATCTTATAATGGCAGGACAGCAGCGCACTGTCACCATTCATTTGAATTATAGAGACTATGAATTCACTGCAGCCAGCAGCGCACTGGCAAGGCACGACACCTAGAGTTGAAGTCAGTCTAAGAAAATATAGGTTATAGGACATTGCTAAAACTACGGTTAGTGGTCCTCTTGATCGTAGTTACCCTTGGAGCAATATTGGATAGAGTTAGGAGATGTTCGATTTGTATCATAATTGAGTTATGAAACCAAGGGTTACCGCAGTCCGAGTATACGGGCGAGGCCTAACTTTCGGTGAAATGATTCAGGCGTGAAACACAAGTTTAGGATGTTATGGAGGATAGGACAATGTCATGTATGTCTCATAAGACCCGAAGCCAAAATTAGTGGAAGTTTTGTAAGTGGGGTAGCACATCTCCCGATCTAGCATTCTGTGGTCCTAATGACCTATTGACGAAAAAATTGATGGACGCAAATAGGTTTACCTAGAATATAGAATTTTGAGATCCATAACCCATTGGTTGACCAAGGTCTTACGATTAAGAAGATAGAAGGATGACCGATAGCAGGAATATCGGGTAAGTTTTGATTCTCACCAAACTTGAACTACTTGTGCCTCTTTTCAAAAATCTTGCGTACTTGTATTTTGATTATCTTGACCAAATACTGCTATTACAGCCTAGTTTTGCAAGCTTACTCTTTTATCGAGCTTGGTTCAAGATATGTGTTTATTGGGGACGCCCACTAACATATTGTCTAATCAGAATCGATGTATTACGGTCTGATCAACCGTAGTGCACTCGGTTCGCTCTCCCTCTGATTAACCTACGTGGATTGAGATGTAGATATCTCTAGGATCTCATCCACGACTGCATTGACAAATCCTCTTAAATTATATGTTCGCCCTTGAATCACGAAATTAAATTCAGTAACATCTCCCTTGAATTCTTTATTGCTTTTATCTTTCACCGATTTGGAAAGACGAAAGCTCGTGATGGTAGAGAGATACAGAGTATTCCCATGGCTATGATAATGGTAGGCACAAGTGTAGCTACCAATAGCCAGTCCTGTGATTGAGTTATTGGTTCTTCCATCGACCCACAAACTACTATTGAGATTTTCGAGCCATCTGAATTTGAGAATGATTAGGGTTTTACCCTTGGTCAGAATGCCAACCTAGGAGACTACCTATTCTTTAGAGACCAAAGGTTGCGAGTCTCTAATTAATTGCTGGAAGCTTGCCTTAACTAGCAATCCTTAAGCCTTAACCCAACCTTTCCTCGACCAAAGTCCACAGTTTAGTCATGAGATGAATAGACAAGAGTAAGGACAATCATTTACCATGATTATGGTAGACACTCAACCCGAGATTGGTTGCCCCGTCGATAACTCTTGTATACGGTGGACGAGTATGTTATTTACTTTATCGACCATGTGCCATTGTATACGCTCATTGAGGAACGATCCTTGATTTGACTTATATACTGTATCCCGTATGCCGTGCCTTATTCTTCATTTATAAGAGTCGGGGTACAATATCCGGACTTTGGAATTTTTCTGACCTTATCATTCCTGAAACCATAACCTAGCTTCTAAGGTGGGTAGACTGTAAGCCTTCTAAAATTTTAGGATATACCAGGATTACCGAATGATTAGAACAACTTCCATTAGGATGATAATTAGAGCCCATGGACTCCCACTTTTCATTTAGATCATTTTGTGTCCCCAGCCGTGTCATTAATATTCAGAGCACGAGACCAGCTGTTACCTTCTAACAAATTTTATATGTAAGATCTAGACGAGTTTACCTTCACCTAGGTATATCATGTCCCACTCAAACCCGTCTCCTTGTACTCTATTTTTGGGGTACGACTTTCAGGTTAGAAGGACTAGTTATAACCTTTACCATAGTACCGGTATACTTTCCAACCTCCATTAGAGCCTTAACCACGACCCCCTTTTCCTTTGACCCAATATATGGTTGTGATCTACTCGAAGCCCACTATGCACATGCCACTAGTGTCCACCCAATTGAGGCCTCATGTGCTACTTAAACAGAAAAGTCACTCAAGGCACACTTTGAGCTTTAGGGACCTAGCTAACCAACCTGACTAGCAACTAGCTCAATCCCCTGGGTAGAAACCTATTCTAAGATACCGTAATCTAGTAGGAATAGTTTTATCATTGAAATCTTGTCCAGTCCATATAGATTGCAATCCAAGGTTTCCCCAACCAACGAGGGATGTCCAAACAGGAAGCCCATTAAGACTCAGTAAAACCACCCATGCGTACCACCATTTTTGGACTGTAAACCGAATTATTTGAAATAGGTCCCTATACCTACTATGTAGTCTCCACCTCTTAGAATGCGATGTCATTCGTAACCCTTATTCCATCTACCTGGAAGTTGCGATACGAACTTGTATTGCACTTTATTTCTTGCTCGCATGGTTAAATAACCACAAAAAAGATCATAATCTTGATTTCTCCTATTTTCGTTCTATTATGGAATTTAATTTAGAATTTTGAGAACGGAACTCCTGTATTGCACGGGTGGCAAGCTCCTCTAAGAACGAATGGTTCTTTGATCTAGCAAGTGACTGGGCTAGAGTAGCCCACTCTAGCAAATAAGCCAATGGTTCGTAGACTCCCATCCTATCTGCATCATTGGATACCTTCTACCATTCTTGAAACTCATAATTGCCTTCGATTATTCATATTTTCCTCCTGTCCTTCCTATTTTAGAGCAACGTATGGTCATTAGAATTTACCAATAATTCTTAGCTACTTGTGTAAATTGTTGCTTGTTAGGTTTTGGGCTGGTTGATAGATAGAGAAGGATTATAGAGACCATAAACAGTAGATATCTATGGGTAGAAATTTGTTTTTAGCAATTAGTTGGAAGATTATAAAGTTTTTAGTGACATAGCTATGAGGGAGTAGTGTGTCCAAAGGTGGGTAGAAGTCCTCGGAGATTCATTGTTACAAAATGGCTAAAGATGGTTATAAAATATTTTTGAGGAATTAAATTCAGGAGATTAGGGAAATGATAGGAATAGTTATGAATTAGAATTTCGAGGACGAAATTATTTTAAGGTGGGTAGATTTGTAGCTCCCCTTCCCAAAAATTTAGAAATAGTTTATTTTTAATTATTTTATTCGAATGGTAATTTTTAGATTTCTGTAAATAAATATTGTTTCGTGTACACAATGTTACGTGAAAGACCTACTTTGGAAATTATGATTTTATTAAGTTCATTGAGAAGTTACAGACAGAAATGTTTATAGGTTTATATATATTCGTATATATATATATATATATATATATATATATATATATATATATATATATATATATATATATATATATATATATATATATATATATACATATTGGATTATATATATATATGCAGATGCGGGAACATAGCAGTCTCACCCATGAATTTATTATGTCCACTATTGGTTATTTTAGTATTAATATTATTGTTGTTATCAAATAAAACCAATTATTATTGGTAAATATATATATAGATATTATTTTAGAAATATTTAGAAGTGATTTATTATTATTAGTTTATTAGAATTTTGGTGGTGTGTAAATAAAGGAACATATGTTGGATTTTGGAATTTATATAGATTATATATATACGTATATAAGTGAACTTTAGGCTTTTATCTATGTATATAGATGACAGTTAATTCGTTTGTATAAATTTTTGTATACAAAAAAACAAGAATTATATATTACAAATATTGATCCTTCTTAGATATTTCGTTGTTGGTATTTCGAATTTATGGCATGGAGGTATATAACTAATTATATTGCATTAATAGAATAATATACATGTTATTATATAAGTATACATATAAGTATTACCTATATCTAATTGAGGAAGACCAGCCAGGCCAAGCCTGACCAGCCGGCCCAACCGAGCCCCACATATCAATACCCCCCTGTTCAACAGAACACTTATTCCTCCACCCGATCCCTGTGTACACAGGAAACCGTATATATATAAGTATGTTAGAGAACAGAACGAGCAAAAGAGAGAAAAGATTAGTTCAAGCCAACCAATGGCTCGATCCAACCCTTTGAGCTAGGGCCGCTAGTACCATTCTTGAACCAACAACTACAGCAAACCAAGAGAAAGAACTTCCCCAACCCATAGCAGCTGAGCCCCCACACTCGCGTGTAAGCCCACAGACCGAGCTAAGTCCCATACCTGAGAGTCCACGCCGCTCCTTTATATACGCGCACGAGAGAAGAACATAACGACGAAGCTAAAACCCTAATTATCGCGAGCACCACCACATCCCAGGGGCACGTCGGGGATGGGCGACCCCCCTTGGCCTCGCATGCCACCAAGAGCAGCCGTCGGAGACGGCCAAATAGCGCCGAACTCCGGTTGTGCGCGCAAAACAGGGAGCAGCAGCGTGCATCGAAGGTCCAACTTTGTCGTGCAAATACTTCGCGCTCGATCGATCATTCATCGAGCCATCTTCCCCGGTATGTTCATAACCTATAGGGCTTCCATCCCCTTTAGATAGATTCATTTTTCATGCGCTAGATTTCCCGAAAGATCGACACAAAGTCGATCAATTAACTGTCCAAAACAGGACAGTACTTTGGTCCCAAACACCCAACTTCACATCGAAATTCCCACCAACCTATCCTTCGAATCAGGAAACTTGCTGAAAGGAAGTTAACCACAACATATAGGACTAGAAAAGTCCAGTAGGAAGTTTGTAAAGAATTGCTTTGTACAGAGAATTATTCACATGTAAACTTCTGGAAAAACCTGTTTTCAAAAACTAGAAATCGCTCCACAAGACGTCCGTTCCGTCATTCCGGGCGACGTGGTCGCGCACCGTAAGCATCGAAAGCTGCGTAACGGTTTCGTGGTCATGTGGCCTTTGACATAATTCAAATTGGTCGCGTGTGCGCGACGAATTCGACGCGTATCCGTCGGAATCGCCTCGTATCCGTCCCATGCAAATTCAGTCATAACTTCGTGCACGCTCGTCAGATCGAGACGAAACTTGCGCCAACAGAACCGTATCATTTTTTTGGTCCTGTATGCCAAGCTTGGTCCGATTTTGAGACCGTTGATAAAATCGTCGTTTTGCGGGCCCTACGGTCCCACTCAACGGGCGATTTTGTGCACGGCCCGTCGGAATCCAACTCTGGATATACGGTTGGTTTTGTATCGAAAAACTGAATCCGTAGACATATAGTTTGATGACTTTAGAGACCATTGACTCTGGCACGCTTTTCGGTGCAAAACGGGTCCAATGGCGGACATCATTTTTGCCCGAAATTACCGTTTTGCCCCTGTGTCCAGAATTGGACGTAAGGACAGGCAATCCTAGCTAATTGGACTATTCTGAGATCATTGGTATTATTTATTTCAGCTTCCGGGGACGGTTGTACGGGTTTTGACTATAGTGGCACATTGAGTAGTTCAGATTGTCGATTTTACCAGCAAAGGACCACAGGCGAGTACAGTTTATTGTCTGCATTTCGATATTGATTTTCACTATATTTCATTGGTTGGCCATTGGTTGTGTGATTATTTTCTATTATAAATTGTTGAGCCGGGAATGAGAAGTACCAAGGATGTGTGATCTGACCTTAGACCGTGTAGACCGTGTAGACCGTGTTGCATTTATTTCTTGTAGACCGTGTAGACCGTGTTGCATTTATTTCTTGTAGACAGTTTAGATAGTGATTTATTTATTGCAAAGTAGACCATGTAGACAGTGATTTATTTATTGCATTTAAACTGTGTAGTTCGTGATTATTATTCTGTAGACAATGTTTCTTTACTGCAATATTTTCTATAGACCGTGCAACTGTAGACCATGTAACTGTAGACCGTGTAACTGTAGACCGTGTAGCTGTAGACCGTGTAGACCGTGTCGCATAATTGTCCCGAGACCGATCACATATCAAAGGTACTTCTAACAGTTGGGGGAAGTCTGTGGTGTCTAATTTATTTACTATTGGTTTTCTGTATTTCCTGTTTATTTTCAAAACTCATAATTGATGTCTAACCTTTGTTTTATAGTCATCTTTTTTATTTGAAATTGTATTCAGTAAATTGTGCTTATTCCATTCCTGACTGGAAACCAATATTTTCAGGTTAGCCGCGGATTCACTTAGCTTGGGGAGTGACGGGAATACTTGCAGACAAAGCCTAGAGACTAGATAGATAGTTGAGTTGTAATCATTCATTTATTTGTACAAGTTTATATCTTTCTACAAATGTAAAACTTGTGATCATTGTAAGTTAAATTAATTATGTGAATGAGCATTATTTGTGATTTTGATCTTCATGGCCGTGACAGCGTTATACCGCCGACACTGCGGCGTAGGCTGGCTTGGACACATCTTGTATCTGTTTAAAAAAAAGGGTGCGGTTCGTGACAGCCTTGGGGAGCCCCGATGCTTCTTGTGAAAAAGAAAGATGGTAAGTCTAGGCTATGTGTAGATTATCGTACCTTGAACTCAGTGACAATCAAGAACAGATACCCTCTCCCGAGGATAGATGACTTGTTTGATCAACTCAAGGGGGCTTCAGTTTTTTCGAAGATAGACTTATGGTCAGGATACCACCAGATCAGAGTCAGAGAGCAGGACATCCCGAAGACGGCGTTCAGATCTAGGTACGGGCATTGGGAGTTTCTAGTTATGCCCTTTGGAGCGACCAATGCGCCGGCCGTATTTATGGACCTCATGAACCGTATTTTCATGCCTTACTTGGATCTATTTGTGATAGTGTTCCTTGATGACATCCTGGTCTACAGCAAGAGTGAAGCAGAGCATGAGGAGCATCTCAGGATCGTCCTTCAGACGCTTAGGGAGCACCAGTTGTATGCCAAGTTCAGTAAATGCGAGTTCTGGCTCGATCGTATTTCGTACTTGGGTCACATCATTACCCGAGGAGGAATGGAAGTGGATCCCCAGAAGATTGTGGCCATCGAGTCTTGGCCAGTACCCAACTCAGTGGCAGAAGTTCGCAGCTTTCTTGGATTGGCCGGCTACTACCGGCGGTTCGTCTCTGATTTTGCAAGGATTTCAGCGCCGATGTCCCAGTTGACCCGCAAGGATGTGCCGTTCGTTTGGACAGCAGAATGTCAGGAATCATTTGAGAAGTTGAAGCAAGGTTTGATAACGGCTCCCATTTTTACCCTTCCAGATGGGACCGGAGGATTCACAGTTTATTGCGACGCTTCAGGCAGAGGATTGGGATGTGTTTTGATGCAGCATGGAAAGGTAATTGCTTATACATCACGTCAACTCTGTGATCATGAGAAGAATTACCCGACCCACGACTTGGAGCTAGCAGCAGTAGTGTTTGCACTTAAGTTGTGGAGGCACTACTTGTACGGAGACAGAGTGGAGATATTTACTGATCATAAGAGCCTGAAGTATGTTTTCACCCAGAAGGATCTTAATATGCGGCAGAGAAGATGGCTCGAGCTACTGGTGGACTACGATGTTGATTTGCAGTATCATCCAGGAAAGGCCAACGTTGTAGCAGATGCGTTGAGCCGGAGAGCCGGAGTTTATTTCCTGACGGCGCAACCAGAGCTATTGGCAGATTTTCAGAAGATGGGTATAGAAGTTGTCCTCCCTTCCTATGTGGCCTTGATGGCCAGCCTACAGATTCAGTCCACCATAGTTGAGAGGATCCGAACCGCACAGTTAACAGATTCTAAGATTCAGCGGCTCAGAGCAGAGTGCGAGGCAGGGAAAAGGCCAGAGTTATATATTCATGAGGATGGTACACTTCGACACGGCACGCATCTTTGTGTACCCAGTAGAGATATCAGACAGAAAGTCATGGCAGAGGCTCACAGTTCGCAGTATTCCATCCACCCAGGCAGCACGAAGATGTACAAAGATATTCGTCAACACTTTTGGTGGAATGGTATAAAGAGGAAGATAGCCCGGTATGTCTCTCGATGTTTGGTTTGCCAACAAGTCAAGGCTGAACATCAGAGGCCAGCTGGACTTCTTCAACCTTTACCGATCCCAGAATGGAAATGGGAACACATAACCATGGATTTCGTGACTGGGTTACCCAGATCTCCGGCAGGCAGAGATGCTATTTGGGTCATTGTAGACAGGCTTACCAAGGTGGCACACTTTCTTCCATTTAGAGTTGGACAGTCGACGGCACAGCTAGCAGAGATGTATCTCAGGCAGATCGTCAGACTTCACGGAGTGCCAGTCAGCATAGTATCAGACAGGGATACGAGATTCACATCGCACTTCTGGCGCAGTCTTCATCAAAGTTTGAGGACTCGTCTTAAGTTTAGCTCAGCGTATCATCCACAGACAGATAGGCAGTCAGAGCATACTATATAAACTCTCGAAGATATGTTGCGGTCGTGTACCCTTGACTTCGGTGGTTCGTGGGAGGATCACCTGCACCTGGTGGAATTCTCGTACAACAATAGTTTCCAGGCCAGTATCCAGATGGCACCCATCGAGGCTCTGTATGGAAGGAAGTACAGATCCCCGTTAGCATGGGACGATGTCGGAGAGAGGCAGATGCTCGGTCCAGAACTGATTTCTCAGACGGTTGAAGTGGTAAGGAAAGTCAGAGATCACCTTCGAGTTGCTCAGGATCGCCAGCGCCATTGGGCCGATGCTCATCGACGTCCCTTAGAATTTGCCGTCGGTGGCCATGTATTCCTTAGGATCTCGCCTACCCGCGGTGTCATTCGTTTTGGCGTACGGGGAAAGCTTAGTCCTAGATATATAGGGCCGTTCGATATCCTGGAGCGAGTAGGCGATGTGTCCTATCGTCTCGCTCTTCCGTCGTCGCTAAGTGAGGTACATGATGTATTCCATGTATCCCAATTAAGATGGTACATCCCGGTCCCGAGCCATATCCTAGATCATTCGGAATTGGTTGTTGGTACCAACCTTACGTATGAGGAGAGGCCCGTGTCTATTTTGGACCGGAGGGAAAAGACGCTCAAGAACAAGACTATTAACTTAGTCCGTGTTGCTTGGGGTCATCACTCTCTAGGTGAGTCAACATGGAAGCGTGAGGACGACATCCGATCGTGATACCCCTACCTGTTTGACTCGTGAGGTATAATGTCTTTCTTATGCCTTACGCTTTCCCTTTCCTTGCTTGTATTGTATGATTGTATGATTGAACTGCTTAGTGTAGCTTGCCTGTGCTTAGTATAGCTTGTCGTGGCAATCTCTAGCTCCTTGATTAAATTCCGAGGACGGAATCCTTTGAAGGTGGATAGAGTTGTCACCCCCATTTCCTGTATTTCGTATTTATACTCGTGATTTGATTTCGTCACGTATTTTATTTTCTCGACTTGTGGATTCGGGTTCTCGTAAATGGGTTTTGGACCATGGCTTGGTTTTATTTTGTGTAGTTGGTTTGGTTTGGTTTGGTTCGTCATGAGTGGAACACCTTAGCCTATTCTCCACCTCCATTCCATCACAACCATCCTCATTAAAACCCACCAACTTCTCCTCTTTCCTCCATAACTCCATTAATTTCTTTTAACTTCTTCCTTCTTCCACACAACTCCCCAACCCATAGGCAAGTGCACCTTGCCATCAAATAAGCACCACTTTTTATTTATCCATTAACTAGATTAGGCCATGGAGAACAACTTTAGAACTTGACATTTTGTGATTTGGAGCTTTCATTTTTCTAGATCTAGGTTTTAACCATTTTCGAAAATCCTTGGTTTTGATCTATTAAACATAGATTTTTGCATGTTTTGATGCTTCCATGTGGAAAAGAATTAAATTTTACTCAAGTTAGAACTTTGAAAATCTAGATTTGGTTTTGATTTGGCTAAGTTATGAAGTTTTGAACCTTAGAGTTCTTAGAGTCTTCTTCTCGGCCTGGAGAAGAAGACAGCAGCCTGCGCTCTTTAGCGCAGGGCTGGATTGCGCATTCCCCCTCTGCCAGCGCTCCTTAGCGCAGCGTCGACCGTGCAGCTTGCCCCTTGGCAAACTTCGCTCAACCCGAGTGCGCATGGATTCTTGCACAGTCTGCTCATGCGCAGTCTGCTCAAGCGCAGTCTGCTCATACGCAGTCTGCCCATGCGCCATCTATCCCTGCGCACTCCACTCATGCGCAATCTGACCCTGCGCCATCCATTCCTACGTAACTTGATCCAGCGCAATCCATCTGCTGCGCTGCTCACCCTGCGCAGTTGGTACCTTGCGCAGTTCACCCTGCGCAATTGACCCCTGCGCACTTGGCACCCTGCGCAGTACATACCCTGCGCAGCCCAACCCCTGAACCCCTTGCACAACCTACTTGTCTATGATGAATTTGTTTATTTCTTGATCTTGGCTCTTCCATAGTCCTATTTATATTAGTATTTTATTAGATATTTTACTTAATATGTTTGGAATGACTATTGTACATGGCATGGCATGACAAGGAACTAGCATAACACGACAGTGACCCGTAGTGGTGTACTCCTGACATGATCAACCTGACATGATAGTGGCCCGTGGCGGCGCACTCCTGACTTGACTTGACTTGTAACTTGTAACTTGACTCGTATAATCAACTTGACACCGTGGGTGCTCCTACTTACTTGCTTGTACAATCCACTTGTCTTGTCTTGCATCATGTCTAGGACGTGACTTCCTGGGTACCACGGCCAGGGACTCGCGCTAAATTGGATTAGCCTATTATTAGATCAAACTAGAACATGGAGAATTCCCAGTCACAGGCAATCTCGTTATCTGGGCGCTTTAATGGACTTGTAGCTTGCCGACGAGTAGAGCACATTTCCAGCACACTGTCATGTGTTGCACCCTCTAAGTCACCTAAGGGTACATTTGTCTCCCGGGCAATGTACCCACCTATAACTCTCAACCCGCGGAAGGATAACTGGATGGTCTGCAGGGCTTGGGACTGGAAATTCTCACTTGCATCTTGTTAGTAATTAGGCTTGTGATAACCCTAGTTAGTTAAAGTAGTAAGCCGTAGTACTTGCTTGGCCGATTGTGAATGAATGGTGTCCAGCTCTGTCTAAGTCTTGTCTAGCCCCTGTACCTGGAACTCTTGATCATGATTGTTTTACTTATCTCTAACGATAAATGGATAGAGACAGTGAGCTATTCAGGCGAAGGGGTACAATCCCGGTCCTTGTTTAGTTTAAGGATTGTAACCTGGCTCCCGGAATGGTTCCACGTCCCTAGGCATTTATCGCCCTGTGTACTTTACTTCTTGTACTTTCTTTTATTCTTTATGTTCTGATATGCTGGCTTTTGTTCTTATTTGTGGCCTCCTTGTGGCACTTGCTCTTTCTGGGGTTTGACCCAGCTGGTTTTGTGTGGCCAGATTTCGGAGCAGCTCCCGAGGATCTACCAAGCTTCCAGCCCAATGGTGACAACTAGACGGAACCCGGGCCAAGAGTGGGTTTTCCTTTTGTTTTACCCACTTATATATAAATTTATTCTTTTGAGACGTTTAGCCGACGAGCACCAGTTAGCTCGATGCACATTTACTTACTGTCTGCCTACGGGCTGTAAACATGATTAACAAATTCTAGGGTTGATCATGTATGACTGAACTCTTGCTAGTCCCATCATTTTGTACGACTAGCTTCATGATCATCCAATATGTAATATTTGGGATGCCTTATATATATATATTTGATGCTCTAATATCTTGTAACTCTGTTAATTACTTGAGATTGAGACAATAGGCTTGACCTTAAGAGACTGCTGGCTTGTAGTAAACCCTCATATCTAGACAGCCGTGACCGTATAGTTGAGATGTTTTCTATTTCAATATACGTAGCTGGCTATGTCTGCCCCCGCTCTCCAGTATTCTGGTTCTGGGGTGTGACACATATCGTCCACCAGAATTGGCGGGATATCGGGCTGCTGCTGTAGCATCAGTGAGAGATCCCCCTGCTGGGAAGAGACGGGCTGACGCAGAAGCCGGTTCGTCTATACCAAAAAGGCCAAGGAAAGTGATGACTCCAAAGGCTGCGTCATTTTTGTGACATGTGCTTTTCTTCTTATAGGGATCGTCGAAGAAGAAAACTCGTGTTTCAAAACCCGACGTCAGTAAACCGAAGGAGGTGGCAAGCTCTTCTGATGAGCGCATTCCTCCGATGGTGACGTCTCCAATGGAGGAGAATCCTGAAGATGTTATTCCTGCGAAGATTTTAGTATCTCCAGACTTTGTCGGAAGAGACACTGAGGTTACAGCAACTTCCGGGATGGTGCAAGCCGCCGTGGGGGTCTTGGGCGTTGAGGGTCCCGCGTACACGGGGATTCCAGATGAGGAAGTGGAGTGGAGTTCGTCGTCTTCAGATGACGTTCCTCCAGAAATGCATGAGCCTGTTGCGGGGGCAACAGACGTGATTGAAACCAAAGAGAGGGTTGATTCCCCTCCTTATCATGATGAGGGGAGGTCGGCTGCAGCGTTGCCGAGCCCTACCCCAGACTCAGCAGCGGAGGCTGAGGTGGCTGCCGATCGGGAGGTGGCGACAGATCCCGTCCCTGTAGAGTGATTTGATGGTGACAATGAGACTCGTCCACCGATCCTGACTTCGAGGGGGTCGAGTCAGGAGACAAGTGTTGATCTCACTGTTCTGCCGGGGGGGAACGTCCCGTACTGCCTGCTGATAGTGCATTGGGGACTGATGAGGTAGCCGCTGACGTCGGTGGTTCCTCCGAGCTTGAGAAGGGTAAGGGTTTGGTGGAACCCTCTGTTGCTCCTTCTACTTGGGGTACTATATCGACACCTCTCTCGGCTCCTTCTGCTCTTTTGGCTCCTCGGGCTAGTAGTCAAGCCCCTGTTGATGAAGAGCATGTTGTTGCCGAGGTTCCAGCCTCGTAGGATGAGACAGGCGGGCCTTCTTCCAGTCCGTTGTCTAGAGTAGCTCCTCCGACTCCTGCTATAACGCCGCAGGTATTGGCGGATGCAGATGAATATGTGAAGTTCATCATCGAGGCGGTGTATAAGATGCTGCAGAGGGGCGTATCGGCGGTGATGGATGCCAATGGGAGCTTTACAACGGAAAAAACTCTGGCACTGCCTCACATCAACCTGATCCGTCTCCACCAGGACCATGATCATATGGCCGACATTCTGGAGGCCTCGGTGGCCGAGCTAGACCAGCGGCTTTCTGAGTTTCAGTGTGTCCAGCAAAACGATCTCTCCGTCCTGATAGACGCGGAAAAGGAAAAGTTGATCGTTAAGACTGAGTCCTCTTATCAGGCCACCGTGAACATCTGGGAATACGAAGTGGCTGAGACTGAAGCTGCAGTGGAGCGGTTGTCTCAGTCCACGCAGAAGAAGGTGGAGTTTCGAGCTGCGTTGGACGCTAGTATCGTGGAGGTTGATGCCCAGATTCGCCGCCTTGAGGACCAGCGGGCTCGACTCCTATTAGATGCCGAGCGTGTCCAGGCTGAACATGTAGCATTCAAGAAGGAGGAAGCAGCTTTCACCCACCGGGCTCTTACTCTGGCTCAGCAGCGGCAGCAGCTGGATGAGAAGCATGAGGATGACACTTCTCCTGAGGCCATAGAGGCGATGCATCAAGAAGCTGAACGCCGGGTCCTGGCGACTGTGGAGACTCGGGCGACAGACTTGAGGCGCCGGATTG
Source organism: Iris pallida (assembly GCA_029216955.1). Taxonomy (NCBI): domain Eukaryota; kingdom Viridiplantae; phylum Streptophyta; class Magnoliopsida; order Asparagales; family Iridaceae; genus Iris; species Iris pallida. Next base: position 8,673,468 of record JANAVB010024597.1, on the reverse strand, counting down.
AAGAGCTTTCGGCTAACCCCGGGGATGTTTAGGGATTGTAGTCTCTTCTTTTTGTGTTTTTGCAACTCTTTGCTGGGGGTGTAATCCTTTACTCTCTTTTTTTTAAAATAAAGAATACAAAGTTTTTGTGGTGTGTTTATTTTTTTTGTCATGAACTTGATGATTTGTGTGGACCTATTATCTTTTGTGTACCTTGGTTTTTAGGTACAGATAATAAGTTTGAGAGAACCAACATGTTTGCTCAGAGGTGATGTGGACGTGGCAAATATGTGATTCAAATGATGGAATCTTCCTACTCAGAGGTGTTATGGACGTTGTAGGAATGACTCTGGAGGATACGCGATACTACTCAGAGTTAATGTGGACGTGGAAGTTCTGCGATTAATGTACGGCAACGCAGGGGTTGTCTGTACGGAATGTTTACTCAGAGGTAATATGGACGTGGTAAACATGATGGGTAGCGTAGTCTTACGGAGTGTAAGATTCCGCTTTATAGGGCATAGTGGGACAACTCAGAGGTGATGATGATGTGGTTGTCCTTCTACTGGAGGAAGCCACGGAACAGCTGGGTTCCGAAAGCGTATGATTTTGTGGAAGGGAATTGTATGTGAGCCCTGATGATTGGGTCCACTGATCCTTTGTGGAAGTACATGTCTGAAAGATGTCAAGAGTAGTACTTCTTTAGGAACTTGCCGTTGATGGGCATCATGAACAAGTCCCTATTGGGTTTAGCGAGGCGGTAAGTACCGTTTGAGTATACCGTCTCTATGATGAAAGGTCCTTCCCACTTGGGCTCGAACTTTTCTGGTGTCTTGTGAGTCAACACCGTCGGCCTCCTGACTGCCAGAACCAGGTCGCCTACTTGGAAAGTCCTTTGCTTGACCTTCTTATTGAAAGCGTGTGATATACGGGCTTGGTAGAGTTCAATGCGTTGTTGAGCTAGGAGACGCTTTTCGTCAAGTGCCTCCAGTTCTCGCAGACGACGACGTTGATTGTCCTCTTCTGTGAGTTGGTTTATGATTGCTACACGGAGTGAGGGTATCTGGATCTCGAGAGATAGTACCGCTTCGCTTCATAGACCAGGAAGAATGGTGTGTTTCCTTCGGGGTCCGTACCGTTGTGCGGTAGGCCCAAAGGCATTCGCCGAGCTTTTCGTCCCAGTCGCATTTATTGGATGAGATGACTTTTTTGAGTAGCCTGACGATAGTCTTGTTGAACGCCTCGGCCAATCCGTTTGCTGCCGAATTGTAGGCGGTTGAGGCCACATTTTGAATGCGATTCTTGTCACAGAATCTGCTGAAAACATGGCTGATGAACTGAGGACCGTTATCGTGAATAATCCTCCGGGGTACCCCGAAACGGTAGATGATATGGTGCTTGATGAAGCTGATCACCCTAGAGATCTTCACTTTCGCCAGTGGAACTGCTTCTGTCTATTTGGAGAAGTAGTCGGTGATGGCTCGGATAAAGCGGTATTCCCTCGATGACGGAGGGGTGATCGGTCCTACAATGTCCATGCCCCAAGCTTCGAAGGGCCAAGAGGCGACTGTAGGATGTAGTGGTTCTGACGGTGTATGGATGAAGTCTGCGTGAAGCTGGCACGTATGGCACTTTTTAGCATAGTCGACAGCGTCAGCGGCCATGGTTGGCCAGTAGTAGCCGATGCGTCGCAGTCGATCCTTCAACTTAGGGCCAGGTTGATGGGCTCCGCAGGTTCCATCGTGAGCTTCTCGAAGGGCTTCAGCTGCTTCTTCGTTGGACAAACATCGCAGAAGAAGTCCATCGTAGGAGCGTCGGTACAGTATTTTAGTAGCTGTATTGTAGTAGAATCGAAGGGAGCACCTCCTGACTGAGACGGCTTCTTTCGAGTCTTTTGGGAGAATTTCGCAGACAGCGAAGTCGGTGAACGGGAATCTCCAGTCTCGGATATTAACACCAGCACTTGTTAACATGGCATGGGCCACTCATGAGCACAGGTTGTTTTTAGGACAGACCAAGTCTCGACCAACTATCGTGACGTAGTGTTGAGTCCCGAAGGGTGCTGCTAACGAGGCTGCGAGTCCAGCCAGAGCGTCAGCCTCTAAATTTTGTAAATGAGGTACATGTTCGATGAAGAACTCGACGAAGGTTGAAATAATGTTCAACGCAACTTCATGGTAAGGGAACATGTCTTCATGGCGAACCTCGTATTGCCCTCTGATCTGGTTTATGACGAGTTTTGAGTCGCCGTAGGCTTCCAGATGATTCACCCCCAGTTGTTGTGCCAGCTGGAGTCCCATGATGAGCGCATTGTACTCGACAACATTATTGGAGCACGACTTCGAAAGGGAGTAGGCACGCTGTATGACCAGCTGATCGGGGGAGACTAAGACTACCCCCTCCTGCGATAATTTGGCCTTTGGGGCCTGTTCTTGAAGCGCCATCGAAAAACATCCGCTAGACGGAGCTTTCTTCAGTGACGTTTGATTCTTGGACCTCATCCGGGATGTCTTCATAGAGTCTTGAGGACTCTGGGATAGGGTGTGCAGCTAAAAAGTCGGCCAGGGCCTGACCCTTGACGACTTTTTGCGGAACGAACACCATCTTGTATGGCGTTAGCAGGTTCGCCCATGTAGCTAGCCGGGAGTTCAATGACCCTGGATTCGTCATGAGAACTCTGAGTGGATTGACTCGGGAGATGACATGAATTGTCTGGCCCGAGACATAATGGCGAGTCTTCTGGATGGCAAATACCAACGCCAAGCACTCCTTTTCAACAGGGTTGTACCGGTGTTCGTCACCGATCAGTGTTCTACTGAGGTAGTAGGTAGCTTGCTCATAGCCTGTATCGCTGTTCTGAGCCAACAGAGCGTCAAGGGAATGATCCATGGCACGGACATAGAGGAGAAATGGTTTGCCGACGACGGGTGCCACCAGGACTGGCGGGCTCGTCAAGTAAGCCTTGATGTCATCAAAGGCTTTTTGGCATTCCTCTGTCCAGACGTAAGAGACTCCTTTCTTCATGAGCTGAGTAAAGGGTTGACACTTTCCGGAGAGGTTTGCTATAAACCTCTGAATATATGCCAGACGTCCCTGTAGGCCTCGAAGTTTTCGGAGGTTCTTCGGAGGATCCATGTCCAGGATGGCTTTGGTCTTCTCGGGATCGACATGAATGCCTTTCGCCGTGATAATGAAGCCCAAGAACTTTCCGCTAGAAACCCCTAAGAAGGATTTAGCGGGGTTCATCTTGAGTTGATGTGCCCGCATGAGATCGAAGACTGTCTTCAGGTCTTGTAGGTGATCTCCTTTGAGACGGCTCTTGACTGCGATGTCGTCAACATAGCATTCGACTGTCTTGTGAAGATGCTGACGGAAAATGGTGCTCATAGCTTGTTGGTATGTCGTACCAGCGTTCTTCAAGCCGAAGGGCATCATTGTGTAGCAGAAAACGCCCTTTGGAGTCCTGAATGATAGATGTTTTGCGTCATTCAGGGAACATCTTGATCTGGTTGTAGCCCGAATACCCGTCCATGAAAGACATGCATTCGAAGCTACATGTGTTGTCGATCATCACGTCGGTGATTGGAAGCGGGAATTCGTCCGTCGGGCAAGCAGAGTTGAGATCCCTGAAGTCGATGCAGACTCGTATCTTTCCATTCTTCTTGGAGACAGAGACAACGTTGGCCACCCAATCCGGGTGTTGTTCTTCACAGATAAAGCCGCTGGTCAAGAGTTTGTCCACCTCCTGGTCGATGGCGTTCATGATGTCAGGACGAAAGCGTCGTTGTTGTTGTTTGATAGGCTTGGCATCAGGTAAGATGTTAAGCCTATACATTGCGATCTGGGGATCAAGTCCCGACATATCTTCGTAGCTCCAGGCGAAGACATCGATATACTCTTTAGCCAGCTGGATTAAAGATTCTCGGTCTTCTCATTCTAGACTTTTCCTGATGAAGATGGGTTTGGAAGAAGATCCATCCCCAAGGTCGATCTGTTCGACTTCGTCTTCGGTAGGGGGTTTGCGTAATTCAAAACGAGACTCCCACTATTCTCCTAGGCGTTGAGCCCAGGGTTCTTCTTCGAAGAATTCTGGCGTTTGGTTTTCGCCTTTATCTTCTTGAAATTGTGCAGATGTCATGTTGGCTGATAGCACTCTCTTGAAGACTGAGCCGATACTGGTATCGGAATCCCAGGTTGATGCTTCGGATGAGTGAGAATGTTCTGCTTATTCTGCCTCCGAATTCTCTAGAGTTGACGGCGGCGTGACATAGCCCACCCCCCGTCGAGTTCGATTATAGTAGTCCTGCGGCTTTCCTTTGGGTGTTGAAAGCCGGAGAGGAAGACGTCGACCCTTACCATAGTTCAGGCCTTTGTTGCTTTTTAGGTCATAACCCATCTTTTGGATGAGTTACTTTGCCTTATCCGTGTACCGATAGACTTGTATTCTGCCGGTATCTGGTTCTGGCTCGAGTGGTGGGAGGTCTTGATGACGCTCAACTTTGTCGAAGATGATGGATTCTTCGTCTCGACTCCGCGGTGGGACTACAGAACAGACCCCTTGGAATGGGACTACTCGATTTACATGATGGACGGTCGTTATTTGTGTTTGTAACGACCGTAGAGTGTTATCTAATGTATACATGGCATTCTAATGTGGAAGACTAGAATAATTAAAAGACACTCTATTATTGATGAAACACGAGATTTTATCCCATGGGATTACATTTTTCAGAAAGGGTGCATCTACATCAGCAGAGATATATTCCCCTAGCTCTTCATCTGTGAGTACTGGGATTGGATCGGGAGAGTCCACCACAGCTCTGGTCTTGGGGTCCGAGAGGACTGTGTGAGCTTTTTCTGGCAGCTTGGATTGTGGCGGCTTGCCTTTAAGACGTACCTTCAGAGGTGCCTCTACTGTGCCTCCGATGATTGGTGCCTTCCCCTGTAGTTTTGCCCCAAGGGGAGCCGATGTTTGAGGCGGCTTTCCCTTGAGCCGTATCTTCAAGGGAGCTTCAGGAGCAGTTGGTGCTTTCCCGGGCAGCTTGATGTTCATAGGAGGCAACTTCTGAGGCGGTTTGCCTTTGAGTCGGATCTTTAGAGGAGCGACAGGAATCGTCTCTGGCTCCATGTCGGGCTCTACTGCCGTTTCAGCTTCATCGTCAGCATCATTGGCTTCCTCCTCGTCAGGTAATTTGTACAAGTTGGAATCAGTGAAGTAGGCTTCAACCCCTTTGAAAGGGTCAATGTTCGCGAACTCCATCCGGATGACGTCGTTGGTGGACACGTACTTCATACATTGGTGGAGTGTGGATGGCACCACCATGTATTCATGCAGCCATGGACGACCCAACAGGAGGTTGTAGTTGACGTCGGCGTCCACAACATAGCAGGTCACCTCGGTTCTGAGGTTACCGATATGGCACTTTAGCCGTATCTTGCCCACTGGCTCGCTTTTGCTAGCATTGAAGCCACTGATTGTTGTGTTGCAATTGGTACATTGGGATCCCCAGTGTTGAGAGCAGCGTCTTCGGAATGATGCTGAGGAAAGACCCTGGATCGATCTGAATTCGCTTCACCTTGACAGAACCGATATACCCGGTATAATACAGCGGCCTGTTGTGTCGGTTATGCTTGAGCAGCATGTCTTGTTGGGTGAAGGTTATATTGGGGATAACCTCATCCACACAATGACAGTGCGCACATGTAGTTGGGAGATCTTCAGGCTGCTTGACATGACTGATGAAGGACCCAGTATCCTTCAGGGCTTTACAGAGAGCTTCGCGAGTGTCCTTGGAAAGACGAAGGAGCTCAAACAGAGAAAGGCGGGCAGGAGTACTGGCAAGTTGTGCCAGTATGTCGAAGTTGTGGGGCTTGGCTAGCCCCGAAGCATTCCCCTTTCGCAGAGGCTTGTCGAAACGAGCCTCTACATTCTTTTGCTTATTGGCTGCAGGGGGCTTAGATGGGCCATCTTCCTGGGCAGCAGGGACGGTGCAAGGAGGCACCACCTCGATGGCAGCTTCATCAGGTTGGGCATTCTGTTGTGAACGTGTCTGCACAGGAAGTGCCTCTTCCACAGAGGAAGAGACCATACGGCAAGACTTGATCTTCCTGCCTTTAGTTTTAGTTCTGGAGACAGAGCGTACCTCCGGTTGAGTAACCTCGAAAACATGATCAGGATGAACCCATAAGATCTCTCCCCGAGATGTGGTGAGTGGGATGAGTCCACTCACGTTGTCACGAGTAGGTGGTAAGTTAATCACCTCCATTGTCGCCTTAGGGATGGGGACGAAGCCATCTTGTGTTGTAGTTGGCGGCAAGGTGCCGAACTGGAGTGAAGTTTTTAAGGACGTAGCAGTCCTTGGTTGGATGTCCGACAAACTGATAGTAGTGACAATACCTCTGATTGTCCACTTTCCCAACCTCATCGGGATGCTTCGGGTCCGGCAACTTGATCTTGTCACCCTGCTTCATTATCTCGAAGAGTTACAGGGTGTCTTCATCGTTGAAAGAATACACCTCCTTTGGCCTTGGTGCAAGTGGAGGCTTCTGAGTAGGCGCTGATGCACCTTTTGAGGCATTGACAGTCAATGCCGGTTTCCTCTTCGTCTCTCGTCCGGGTCTGTTGGCTGCAGGCCGCTTCCCCTTGTCCTCAAAGGCAGGGAAACTAACTCCCAGAAGGCGAGCATTGGACGCCTTCTTTTCTGCTGCTTCAGCTTCGATGATCAAGGAACTCCAGTCGGGAGGAGGAGTAGAATTGAGCCAGAGTTTGACTGCGGATAGCATGTTCATGCTGCAAGAGAAGAGGAGTGCATGTTCTGGCATGCCCGGGGGCAGTCTGAAGCAGGCCTGTCGGAAGCGTTCGATGAATACCCGAATTGTTTCCTTCTTCTTCTGGCGTATCTCGATGAGGGATGCCATTGTCATGTCCTTCCCGCCGTCGTAGAAACGGTCGAGGAAAAGGCACGTCAAATCGTCGAAGGAAGATATGGAATTGTCGGGGAGGCTGCAGTACCAGTCGTACGCCACTCCTTTCAGTGCCCCGACAAATATGCTGGTGAGTTGCGCGTCTTCCTTCGGAAGATGTCCCATTTGGGACTGGAAGTACGTCAAATAGCGACATGGAGAGTCCTTCCCGTCGTATGGTGTCAATGTTTGTGGTTTATATTTGGGAGGATAAACCACTTTGTTCCATTCGAGGGGATAAGGTTGGGGGATGCCCATCTTTTGGCGCTCCTCTTGTCTATTCTTGGACTCAAAGCGTTCGCGCAGGTCCCTGATCATCTCGACCACGTCTTCGGTGGAGCTGGGAGTCGAGAAATGTGGAACTACCTGGAGTTGAGCATTTGAGGGCTCCGACGTCCGAGGGGCTTCGTGGCGATCCGTATCCATGGATACCTATTGAGGGGGTATACTTGACTCTCCATTGGCCCCTGGGTCGGGACCGTTAGAATGTGTCCTGGCCAAAGCTGACCGTATCTCAAACACTGCTTGAGTCAGTATTTGCATGGAGGCAGAGAGGGTTTTGAGTCCTTCCTCCAAGGTATCCATGCGCTGGACGAGGTCTGCTGGTAGCGCATCCGACTCGGTGTCACCCCCAGTCATGTAGACTGTCATGATACGGCTGGAGTCGGATGGCTCGGTTGAGGCTTCGCTTTCAGCCTCACTCTCCTGTAGAGGAGTTGTTGTTCCCGAAACTTCGTCTTGGCTACCCCCAGCTATGTTGCTGAGGACTTCTTCGTCTTCGAGACTCGGATCCGCAGGGGCTAGACTACCTCCAGCTAAGTTTTGGAGGACGCCTTCGTCTTCGAAAGAAGTATCCGTAAGGGCCTGATTACCCCCAGTCCTGTCTTGAAGGACTTCTTCATCTTCGAGATGCAGGTCCACAGGGGCTAGACGACCCCCAGCTATATCGGGGAGGCTGACTTCGTCTTGAGGATGAAGATCCACCCCAGCTGTGCTTTGGAGGACACCCTCATTTTCGGAAGGAGGATCAACAAGGGCTTGACTACCCCCAGCTTCCTTCAAGATCTTCTTCCTCCCCCGAGTACCTTCGAACACTCCGGAGGATGAGACGGTTGTCTTGGTTTTCCTCGGCTAGCTCTTGGACGAGGAATTGCCAGTCGCCTTTCGGACTGACAAGGAGTTAGAAATTACATTGCATGAAGCAACCTTTAGTTCTGGCTCCTCTTTTGTTGACACTTTCTTCCCGATACGACATCGGAGGGGTGTCAATGATTGCAGCCGCTGGAACAGCGACTGTCTTGGTGGGACTGCTGACTTGCAACAGCAGTTGATGGTGACTACAGCACAAGTGTGCCCTATGGGAGGCGCATCATGCTTGTCAGTCGACTCTCCTGACCGGCGTTTGTGAGTGATCACGTTACGCAGATCGTTGGAGGAGAGTGCCACCTTCGCATCCCCTTCAGGCGCATGACAAGGCCAAGCGCCAGGGTGGTCAAGTGAATGCTGTGCCCCCTGATCCAACACCAAACAGGCGCTCAGATCAGTAGTGGGGGAACAACATTTAGTGTGACTTGAACAAACCTCAAACGCACAACCAGAGGAGGCACGGGAGTTCAAGACTGTCACGACCCGCTAACAGGGGCTGACAAAGACCACTGGGTTTACCCTGCTCGACTTGGTTGCAAACGCAACAGGTGCGCCCAAGTGAGATCAGGACTGAAGGTCGGCTCGTTTCTGGCACAGAAGCACCTGAGTTGACCTTATACAGCTTACCATCAGCAGCACGCATGATTGTGAGTGCATGCTTCTGGTTTGCTGTTGGCATAGCACGTTTGGGGCGCATGGCCCGTGCTACCTTGGACTTCTTCGTACTAGGCCGCTGGGGTGCATAGTACTCAGAATCCAAATTCTTCTCGCCACTACAGCGAGTGAGTCTGTCAAAGACAGAGGCCTTCTGTGGTGCATCGGAGGTGATGCACGGGGCATTAGCTGCACCCCTGCTCCGTCGACGCATCTTCCTCGCCTGAGAGGGAGATGGCTGGAGAATGAGGTCAGCCGTACGTTTCTCTGAGAGATGCGCTGTACCGATGGGCGCATCTTGGTTGCTGAGGACGTCAGCAGGAAGGGAAGGCTGGATCGGCGTATCCCCTTCAGTAGTGGTGCCAGAGGCGTCGTCCTTGCGCACCCAGATTTGGTGAGTCTTCTTCGACTTCGACAGCCGCTTCGAAGGGCTCGCACTGCCTTCAGAGATGAACTCCTCATACGCCTGTTGATTGAGGTGTACGACCAGCATCTTGTGGGAGGAGCCCACCTTCACTTCGTCGGATTACGACACAGCTTTCTCAGTGGAGGAGAAAGAGGTCCCCAGCAGAGTCGCCAGCTTGTTTGCCATTAAAATCTTTTGATGGAAATTTCAATACAAACAGAATAGTGTTACAATGTAGGACTTAGACGTAGTCCTAGGAGTACACTTTTGTTTATCTAGGTCCCTTGTGCCGATGGAGCGAGTGGTAATACGTTGACTCCGTTGACGATCTGACGACGGTTATCGGTTCTCTGAAGGTCTGAGTTGCTCTGGGTGCTGGAGCTTGCGGAGAGAAAGAAGACGATGAGTGTCTGTATCTGCCTCGGTTGTTGTGCGATGTCTCTGTCTGTCTATGTATGTTCGTGTGGAAGAAGGAGATGATCCCTCTATTTATAGTCTGCAGGCTGACTGCTCAAGCGCGCATATGTAGGATGCGCCTGGACGTGGGGACACCACGTGGTGATTGCTGATGGAGGCGCATAGACGATGCTCCCTGATTGAGGAGTTAAATTCTTCATGCTACTGTTGTGGGCTGGCACGTAGCAGGGGGAAAAATCTTTTCTGTTGCTGAGATCTTGGGTGAATCGAGTCAAAGGACACGTGTTGTAGGCCCATGGCTCGGAGATCTCGGATTTGACGGGGAATGATCTGGTAGGATGCGCCTGGGATTGGACGCATGAGGAGACTTTGGCTCGTAACCTTTGGCAGTCACGAACAATTTGGGGCGCATGGCTTTTGAGGCGCATGCGAGGCTTCAGTAGTGACTTTACTTCTATCTTTAGGGATCAGAGAAAAGTCTGAGGCGCATGGCTTTTGAGGCGCATGCAGTGCTTTGGGCGCACGGCTGCGGAGGCGCATGTGAGATGGTTGGACGTCCACGTGGTAATAACCGTCGGAGGGAAGTAATGATGATGCTGACGTCGGCGACCCTTCATCTTCTGAAAAAGCTGCCAACTGTTCAGTCCTCGAGAGACGTGCTGCCAACTCTGTCAGACTTCAGTATTTAATGTTTTTGACAGGTGATGGTCGGTTGAGTGGGTGCATCGATCGGCGTTCCACTAGGCGCATGGGGCCGCATGGGGGCGCATGCTTGTGAAGCGCTTGGTGCTGAGGCGCGTCTATGTGATACGCGGTCTGACCGACGCATCTGCTCCGCTTGGCACGTCTTTATTGGTACGACTGTTACGTTCTTCGAGTGCTTTAAATAGTCGTTTTTGACTTGGCTGAATTCAAAGCGTCAGGTTCATCCATTTAATGCAAATTCATTGTACGGGATTCGGAGAGCCATCCACTTGGCGCATGGGTTTGATTTGCCCGGCCTATAAATAGTGGCATGGAGAGAGTTTGCTTCTCGTTCTCTTACGTCCTTCCGAAATGAACTTGTTTACTCGAGTGCATTCTGTTGATGAGATGCCCCCGAAGGTGAAGATGTGATGCATTGTCCTTATTGATGCACTTGAAGGTGACTGTTACATCCAAAAGTCAGAGTCGAGGGCTTTTGAGGCAGGCGGAAGGTGCCTGTTGCATCCAAAGATCGGGATGCTCGAGCCTCGTCTCCGTTATGTGGGAAGAGCCGCAGATCGGAATTAAGGTGCTGCGGCTTTGGGGGCTCTTTCTTCTGTCAGAGTGGGTGTTGCCCATTCTGGTTGTGTTGAAAGATGCTCCTTTAGCCGCGGTTTCGATTGCGGTCTTCCTTGGTCTTTGGAGGCTCTTTCGAAGCCTCCCCTGGCCACAGGTTGACTTGCGGTGCTCTTCTCTTCCTCGATTTGGGGAGCTCTTCCTCCAGCTAGAGGGCTGATTGCCACCCTCGTTCTGCTCAATAAATGCTTCATTAGTCGAAGCATTAGATGGCGCATAAGCCTGGCTGGAAGGGTGGCACATAATTGAGCTGCTGAAAGGATAAGCCCGGCTGGGAGCGCATGGTGGGATGCCCCTGACTGAGAGCGCATGGTGAGATGCACCTGTTCAAGAGCGCATGATGACTGCTGTGCCTGGCTGTAGACTTAGGGTCTTTTCTTTTTTTAGAAGTTCTCCTTTGTACAGCCCTTTTTAAGACATATAATAGACTTTTATATGAAATAAAAATCTTCTTTTAATGTCTATATTCTTGTTTTGCTGTGTTAAGTACTTTGTCTGAACTCCCTAGCGCATGTAGTGTTTGGCGTATAGGATCTCTGATCGTGAAATTACATGCTTCTACACCATGCGGCTGCCCATCTTCATGCGGCTGTTCATCCCCATGCGGCTGCTCATCTTCATGCGACCATTTAGCCTCATGCGGCCCACTCATCTACGGCTCTGCCAAGATGACTGAGACACGTGGCAGTCTTATCTTCCTGAGATTATGGGTGTTAACAAATCTTAATCAGATTTGTTGCAATAAATGTCCAGATCAAATCAAATCGAGCAAATTAGACACGTGGCAGGCTATTACAAGTCACAATATTCATGGCAATCAGTATTTATTTCCTACAGAGATTTAATGCAATCACATTAATTGCTCAAATCTATCATATGCAAGATGGATGGCCCATATTAACTTTCAGACCGCCGACTTTTGAGAATGGGCAATCATTGCAAAACCCTAATGATGCCCCCCTTACTCTTACAAATAGCAAGGTGCCATTCCTTTGCAGAGAAGAGCAGACACGCAGAGACGGACAAACATACATAGAGAGAGAGAGCACACCCCCCTCGGATCCAGTGAGTCAGAGAGAAATTGAAAGGAGAACATTTCTTCATCAACGCCAAGCAGTTCTTCTACAGAGCCAAGGCTGCACCGATCGTCCAAGGAGTAAGGCAGAGCTGCTGTCGCTTTTTCGAGCCTCTATCGTCACCCCCAGAATCTAAAATAAACAATTGTACTTAGATTGCTGTACCTAGGTTTTCGTCCCTAGGCTTTCTTTGTACAAGCGAGTTTGTATTGTGAGTCTAAGTTCAGTCCTCCGATAATTGTTCTGTTCTCCTACAATCAATGGCAAACACCATTCTCTCTGGTTTACGGGAGCGAAGCAGTTCTTCTCCTAGAAATCCAGATTCCTTCTCTTAGAGTAGCCTTAGCCAGTGAGCTGACTACTGAAAAAAGCTATCGTCTGCGACTCCAGGAGCTCGAAGCACTAGACGAAAAATGCTTGTTAGCTCAGCAGCGCATTGAACTATACCAAGCATGCCTTTCTAGAACCTTCAATAAAAAAGTGAAGGAAAGGATCTTCCAAGTCGACGATCTGGTCCTAGCAGTGAGAAGACCGATGGTCATGACGCACAAAACAAAAGAAAAATTCCAGCCTAAATGGGAAGGTCCTTTCGTCATAGAATCGGTGTATTCTAAAGGTGCGTACCGGCTGACCAAGCCTGATGGTGACTTGCTCATGATGCCTATCAATGGCAAGTTCCTGAAGAAATAATATGTGTAACCTCTTTCACATAATATTCATATATGTTCAGTCATGTAAATGTACAGTACGATGTTTATATGATTAAAAAAACTATTTAACTATTATCCGTATTTCAAGAGTCTTGAATACGCCCTGGATAATGGGTCCTCTAAATATTTCCCCAGTGGAATCATTTCCGTTTTTGATTCCGTTTGACGAAAGCAACTCACGTCCCTATTACCTCTGAATTGTTTTCTGATAATTATTTCCCTAGTGTAATGATCAAATGTGTTGCCACATCCATATAACCTTCGAGCAAAGCATTCATCAAAGATAGTCATGTCCGCACTACCTCTGAACTATCCACTCCTACCTAATATTATATATCTTTCCACGTCCATATTACCTCTGGTCAGATATAGAACATCCTCTGCTATTACGTCCATATTACCTCTACTAGCAGCTTCATTCAACTTATTATCTATGTTTGAATCATTCGACTATAAAACAGATAATAGGTCCACATAAAAATTCTCCAGCGGGATACCCTTTACATAAATTCGGTATTTGGCTCTCTAAATACAAGCACCATTGATATCACAAGCAAAGAATGGAGCGAATGTACTCTGTTTATTCAAAATCAGTTACATTTATAGGACTACTTCTCATGAGCAAAACAAAAAAGTTCTTCATTTCTTCATCCGGGCAAGAAATAGGGGATTACATCGGATGTCCAAAAGAAGTGAAACATAAAGCTAAGAACAGACAGAAATACTGAGACAGAATACGAACACTTATGGAAACCTACGAAACCTAGTTGTGGTGAGGCATATACCATTCCCTCAACCATTTCGCATATGAAGGATCCATTTGATCAAGATCCTCGGCTGGGGCAGGAAGGTTAGGACTCTTAGTACTACTACTCTCAGGCTTGTTCTCTTCCTTTATAGTAGCTTCAATCTTGGGAGTAATCCCCTCCCCGATGGGCGCCAGCTCTTCTTCTTCCTCAATTTTTGGCACCACCTCCGCCTTGATGAACGGCGACTCTTGTTTGATGAAAGAAGGCAGCATCTCCTCCTTCACCACAGTCTCAGCCTTCGGCACGGATGCTGCAAGAGCCAAAGGAACAGAAAAAAAAAGTCAGATTGAGGAAACTGTAGAAAAAACTAAGTCCTGAAGACTCCTATGCGCCCAAAAGGCTATACGCCCAAAGGGATATGCGCCCAAACAAGACATGCAAGCGCATAACATACGAACAGTACATAGGCGCATAACATGCCACAGCTTAAAAGTACGTATAACATGGCAATACGTGGGCGCATAGCATACCATAGTGTTGGCACATGACTTCTGTAGGCGCATAGGTAATACTCACAGAAGTATGTTGCCTTAGGCGCAAGCGCCCTAGGCATAAAAGAAGTCAGAGTGTCACAAATTAACGCTCGAGACTTTATTTTTCGAAGCATGCCCTCACCCAGAATCGGGTCCTGGACTGCCAAAGATGCTGCCGCAGGAGGAGAATCACTCGGCACAACCCCCTTACCCTTCGCGAATCTCTTGGCGACCTTGGAAGACATAGTTCCCAAAGAAAGAAGAAGAAGAGTTTTCTGAAAAATTCGAAGAGAAAGGAATAATAAACTTTCTCTCTCCTCCAAGGCCTATTTATAGGCACGGGCCACACCCTATGTGCCCACTTGCTGTATGCGCCCATTGTGCAGTATGCGGCCACAGTGGCCTTTGCACCCACGTGAAGAACCAGCTCCTTGCATACTATGTGACTGCCACTTGCTGACGTGGACAACGTACAAAGGATGGACCATTTCAAATTCTACCCCGATGAATCTGTCAGTTCAGATTTCAAGGAAGATCTCAACAGTCGTATCTCCCTGACAGGCTGGCCAAATACTATACGCCCAATGAGAGAAAACGTGCTATGCGCCCATTGTATCACAAGAAGACAGTCCATGCTTCTTTCAAAGTATTTTGAACTTGTTCAAGTATCGAAAACTTTGAAGGGGGTCTTGTAGAAGCATAAAATTTTCAGCAAATCAAGCCTTATGTGTCCAAAGCCCGAGGAGGATATATGCGCCCATCATCCTGTGAAGCTATATGCGCCCATCACCCTGTGAAGCTATATGTGCCCCGCATCCTGTGAAGCTATATGCGCCCATCATCCTGTGAAGGAAGGAGCATAGCCTGAGACATGGCTATGCGCCCAAGCCTGACTCAGACAAAGCCATGATCAAAATGTGCACCGAAGCGCACGACCACGTCAGTCTCCACGAGCAGTCGTCCATCAAAGCATGCGGCCACGTCAACACCACGACCAATCCACGATCTTGTAGCCTGTATGCGCCTACGTCCTATGCGCCCAAAGCAGGACTATGTGCCCACATAGAAACCAGTGTGTTTCCTCATGTGGACGTATAACATCATTCCAGTTCAAGAACAACTATAAAAGGGGGGCTTCATCCCTCTTCAAAGGACAGAACGGAGGGCATTTTCAAGAGCCAAATTGCTGTACTTCTTGTCAGTGAGCCGAGAGTTAGCAATTTTCTTAGGTTTTCTCCCACTTTTGTAATCGGAGTGTCAACAGAGTAAAGGAGCAACTGCCACTCGATCTCCATCGTCCCATTCCCCAGAATTCTTTTTCGTACTCGGAGATCCTCAGCGTAGGATCTCTCAGGCGTACTCGATTTGTGGTACCTTGTGCTAATAAAAGAAAAGACAGTATTTTCTTCTTCTTTTTTATGTGTGTTCACAATGGCCAGTATGCAAGTTTAGTCCAGTATAGTTGAGAGAATCAAGATAGCTCAATCGACGAATTCTAAGCTTGAACGGCTTAAAGCAGAATGCGAAGCAGGACGAAGAGCAGAGTTATGCATTCACGAAGATGGCACACTCCGACATGGAAGGCGTCTTTGTATACCCAGTAGAGACGTTAGGCAAGAGATCATAGTAGAGGCTCATAATTCACAGTATTTAATTCATACCGATGGTATGAAGATATATCGTGATATCCGTCAACATTTATGATGGAATGACATGAAGAGGCAGATAGCTCGTTTTGTCTCTCGTTGTTTAGTTTGCCAACAAGTCAAGGCTGAACATCAGAGACTAACTGGACTTTTTCAACCTTTACCGATCCCATAATGGAAATGGAAACATATTACCATAGATTTTGTAATTGGGTTACCTAAATCCCCAGTTAGAAGAGATGCTATATGTGTTATATTTAACCGACTCAGCAAGATAGCTCATTTTCTTTCTTTCAAAATTGGTCAGTCGACGGATCAGCTAGCAGAGATGTTCCTCAGGCAGATAGTCAGATTGCATGGAGTGCCAGTCAATATCATATCAGACATAGATTCAAGATTTATATCGCAGTTTTGGCGGAGTCTTTAAGAGAGTTTAGGAACTCATCTTAAGTTTAGTTCAGCTTATTATCCGCAGACAGATGGTCAGTTAGAGCGCACGATTCAAACTCTTGAGGATATGTTACGATCCTGTACACTTGACTTCGGTGGTTCGTGGGAAGATCACCTGCATCTAGTAGAGTTCTCCTACAATAATAGTTTCCAGGCCAGTATCCAAATGGTACCATTTGAGGTACTGTATGGCAGGAAGTACAGATCACCTTTAGCCCGGGATGAAGTCGACGAGAGGCAGATACTTGGTCCAGAAATGGTTACTCAGACTATCAAGGTGGTCAAACAAGTTAGAGATCATCTTCGGGTTGCACAAGATCGTCAATGCCATTGGGCCAATTCTCATCGGTATCCTCTGGAGTTTTCTATCAGCAATCACCTATTTCTTAGGATCTCGCCTACCAGTGGCGTCATTCAATTCGACGTATAGAAAAAGCTTAGTCCTAGGTATATTGGGCTGTCTCGAACGAGTAGTGATGTGTCCTATCATCTCGCTCTTCCACCATCATTAAGTGAGGTACATAACATATTCCATATATCCCAATTATGATAGTATATCCTAGATCTGAGCCATATCCTTGAATATTCGAAACTGGTTGTTGGTACCAACCTTTCGTACGAGGAAAGTCCCGTATCCATATTAGACCGTAGAAAGAAGGTACTCAAGAACAAGACTATTAGTTTAGTCCGTGTTGCATGGGGTCATCACCCTTTGGGTGAGTCAACCTGGAAACGTGAGAATAATATCCGATCACAATATCCACATCTGTTTGACTCGTAAGGTATAATGTCTTTCTTATGCTTTTAATTCCTTGCATCCATAAATGATTGCTTAATTAACTACTAGTCGTAGGTGGCCTGCAGTTAGTATATCTTGTCCCGACACCTCTAGCCTCTTGATTAAATTTTGAGGACAAAATTCTTTTAAGGTGAGTAGAGTTGTCACTCTCGTTTTTCGTTATACGTATTTTCAGTATACATGTACAGAATTCTGACATCTGTCAGGTGACCCATATTTTGACTTGTCTTGTATAGCCGTGTCTTCGTTTAATCATGACTTGGTTTAATTTGGTTTGGTTCAACTTGGCATGGTTCGTTTTGGGTTGAGATGAATGAGCTTTGTATTTAAACCAACTCATCTCTCTCTCCTCCATTATTATCATTTACTTCGTTATCTTCTTCTTCATTTACTCCTTCCACCTACCAAACCCTAGATAAGTGCAACTTGGTTCATGATGGATATCAAATTTTATTGTTCCATTTTCTTCCTTGCTTCATTCTAAGCCTCTTTAGAACTTGGAGTTTTTGGTTTTGATGTTTACATTTTTTTCTAGATCTAAGTTTGCAGTTTTTTAGTTTTTCTTGGTTTTGATCTATTAAACTTTATTATTTCCAAAATTAAAGGGTTCCATGTTGTGGGAAATTTTATCTACCCAATTTTGGCTTTTGAACCGCTTAATTTTGACTTATTTTGAAGAAGTTATGACATTTTTGGTGTTCATGGGTTCTCGCACATCTTCGGTACTGCAGGGACGATGAACAGTGCCATGCACGCGATTCGTTCGCCGTGAGCCTGTGCGCCATGCTCTCGTGCTCTATGCCGTGCATCCGCACGCTGTGCGTTTCGTGTGTCGTACGCCTACGCGATTCGTTTGCCGCGCGCCTGCGAGCCGTGCTCTCGCGCACCATGTATCCGCACGCTGCGCCTTTTGCGTGTCGCTCCTTGTGCCGTGCTCTCGTGTCCCGCACATCGTGCAACCGCATGTTGCATGTTTCGTACGCCACACGCCTGTGCAATTTGTTTGCCACGCGCGTGCGTACCGTGCTCTCATGCCCCGCGTGCCTGTGCGATTCGTTTGTCGCGCGCCTGTGCACCATGCTCTCGTACTCCATGCGTCGTGCATCTGCACATTGCATGTTTTGCGGCCGTATGCCTGTGCGATTCGTTTGCCGTGCACCGTGGCCAGTTTTGTTCGCGTGTGTGCACAAATGACTGTTTTTGCCTGTTTAAGCTATTTTGTAGCTAGAATCTTGTAAAACTCAAAGCATAAAAGTTGTAGATCTTCGTCTTGGCTTCAAGAATATTCTTGTTTCATTTAATTGGAGTTCATATGCGACTGATAGTTTCAATCACAGTTTTTTATCTTCTTTGTATGTTTTTTGTACTTGGCCTAAATTAGGACGACCCGACTTGAACATGATAATATGATCCCGTCTTGATAATCTTGATAGTGGCCAGTTGAGGTGCACTCCTAACAAGTGACAAGTAAACCTGACATGACATGTGTAATCTTGCTCGCTGTTGCGATAACCAATCATGACTTGCTAAATGGAACTCTTATCTTGACTCTGTGGTTGTTTTTCTGATTGTGCCTGTACAAGCTACATGTCATGCCTTACATTATTATAGGACATGGATTCCTGGTTACCACGGTCAGGGATTCATAATGAATTTGGCTAGGTTAACGAGTAGTAGTTCATATAGAGAAATTTCCCAGTTACAATCGATCCCGTTATCCCGGTCACACCTGTGGACTTGTAGCCTACCGTCGAGTAGGGCGCATTTCGAGCACACTGTCATGTGTTGTACTCTAAGTCACCTAATAATTCTCTTAATTCTTGATAAACTTTTGTAACCTCGCCTGGATAACCTGGATAGTCTGTAGGGCTTGTGACTGCGGGAATATCTCAACTGCATCTTGTTAGTAACTAGGCTTGTCATAACCCTAGTTAGCTAATAATAGCAAGCCGTAGGACTTGATTGGCCGTGCTTGAATGATTGTCTCATGATTAACATGGGAACTATATTCCACCTCTTATTTTCCTAATGCAAGCTAGTGTGTTCTTTTAAGTGGAGCCTCCTTTGTGACACTTGCTCTTTCTAGATTTTGACCCAACTGGTTTTGTGTGGCCAGATTTCGGAGTAGCACCCGAGGATCTACCTACCTTCTAGTCAGATGGTGAACACTAGAAGTAACCATGGCAACAAGTAGTTTTTTTTATTTTGCTCTCTCACTCTATTATAAATTATTCTTTTGAGGCGTTTAGCCATCGAACAAGTGTTAGATCATGTTGGAAACTTTAATTTCTGTCAGCCTAAGGGTTGTTACATGATTAGAAAATCTTAGGGTTGATCATGTATGACTTAACTCTTGCTAGTTTTCGTATTTTGTATGACTAGCTTCATGATCATTTGAATATGTAATGTTTGGGATGCCTTACCTTATATGTCTGATGATCTAACATCTAAACAGTCGTGACCGTATTGCGAGGTAGGTTGCACTTCAATATACGTAGCTGGCTGTGTCTGTCCCTCGCTCTCCGGTATTCTGATTCTGGGGCATGACACTTCGTCTCCAAATCCCCGTGGGGGATACTATGTCATATCCCATAACCAGAATACTAGAGAACGGAGGACAGACACAGCCAGCTACGTACATTAAAGTACAATCCACCTCGCAATACGGTCACGGCTGTCTAAATACATGAGGGTTAAACTACAATCCATCAGTCTCTATGGTCAAGAACAAGCCTAGTGTCTCAATCTCAAGTAAGCAAATAATGTACAAGATGTTAGATCATCAGACATACAAAGTAAGGCATCCCAAACATTACGTATTCAGATGATCATGAATCTAGTCATACAAAATACGAGACTAGCAAGAGTTAAGTAATACATGATCAATCCTAGGATTTGCCAATTATGTAACAGCCCTTAGGTAGACAGAAAGTAAGTTCCAACATGAGCTAACACTTGTTCGGCGGCTAAATACCTCAAAAGAATAATTTACAATAGAGTGGGAGGACAAAATAAAAAAACCTACTCGTTGTCAGGATTACGTCTGGTGTTCACCATCTGGCTGGAAGGCAGGCAGATCCTCGGGTGCTACTTGTTTGCCATTAAAATCTTTTGATTGCAATTTCAACTACAAACAGAACAGTGTTACAATGTAGGACTTAGATATAGTCCTAGGAGTACACGTTTGTTTATCTGGGTCCCTATGTCGATGGAGCGAGTGGTAATACGTTGACTCCGTTGACCATCTGACGACGGTTCTCGGTTCTCTGAAGGTCTGAGTTGCTCTGGGTACTGGAGTTTGCGAAGAGGAAGAAGACGTTGAGTGTCTCCGTATATGTCTGTCTCACTGTGTGTGTATCCCCCGTATGTCTCTGTATATGGAAGAAGGAGATGATCCCTCTATTTATAAGCAGCAGGTTGGGCTGCTCATGCACGCATATGTAGGATGCGCCTGTACGTGGGGACGCCACGTGGTTGGAGCTGCGGGAGGCGCATGGATGATGCACCATCATTTGTGGGTTGAATCCTTCATGCTGTATTTATGGGATGGCACATAGCAGGGGAGAGGATCTTTCAGTTGCTGAGATCTTGGGTGATTAGCATCCCTTCAAAGGCTGAACTAAGTCAAAGGACATGTGGCGTATGTCCGTAGCTCAAAGATCTCGGACTTGGTAGAGAGTAATCTGATAGAATACGACCGGGATTGGGAGCATGAGAAGACTTTGGGTCGCAACCTTCAGGAGTCATGAACCAGTTTGGGCACATGGCTTTTGAGGCGTATGCGAGGCTTCAGTAGCGACTTGACCTCTGTCTTTAGGGATCAGAGGAATGTCTACGGCGTATGGCTCTTGAAGTGCATACAGAGGTCTGGGTGCATGGCTGCGGAGCTGCATGCGAATGGTTGGGCGGCCACGTGGCTTGTAACCACCGAAAGAGAGTAATGATGACGCTGACATCAGCGGTGCTTCATTTTCTGCCAAAAGATGTTGCTGCTCTGTCATCGAGGCATGGCTGTTGTCGTGTCAGACTTCAGTATTGAATATTCTTTGAAGTGTGATAGGCTTTTGAGTGGGCACATTAATCCGCGCTCCACTAGGCGCATGGGGATGCGTGGGGCGCATCCTTATGAGGTGCTTGGTGCTGATGGGCGCGTCTGTATGATGTGCGGTCTGACCGATGCATCCGTTTGCATGACGCATCTTCATTGGTCCGACTGTTGAGTTCTTCGAGGAATTGATGGCTCTCTGACTTAGATGAGTTCAAAGGGGCAAATTCATCATCATAAATACAAGTTTATTGTACTAACTTCGGAATGGTTGCCACTTGGCACATGGGTTTGATTTGCCCTGGCCTATAAATAGCAACAATTTGAGAGGGTTTTGTTGTCTCTCCCTTGACTTCTCGACGAAGATGGATTCGACGGATCCTCCTCCTTGGCCAGACGTTGTACTGTGGGTGATGGTTCTCCTTGTTCGAAGAAGCTTTGACGGTGAACTCCTTCAGAAGACTAAGATTCGTCGAGTTGGAATGGACATAGCAGTTTATGTTCGAGCTGCCTGCTGGTAGTATTCTTCTACAAGACAACATCGAGTGCCAAGTTGAATGCATGGTTTGGGTTTGATGTGCCTAAGCCTCATTATGATGGAAGAGCCCTAGGCTGGCAGATGCGCCTGTACGTTGACGAGGAAAGTGATTCACTCTAACGAAGCGGAGTGATGCGCTGGGAGAGTAATACGCCGGACTGAGATGACGCGGCTAGCTGAGATGACACGGCTAGCTGAGACATCTGAGTGTTGGGCCTAGTTGAGAGTAGGCTATTACAAAGTCTTCAATTAGCATCATATTTCTGAGATGATGTCGGATAGGCACAGCATGTTGCAACTGCTGGAACACAGACTGCCTTGGTGGTGGAGCCACTGTCTTACGGCAGCAGCAGTTGATGGCGACCGTAGCACAAGTATGTCCCATGAGGGGCGAGTTGTGCATGATGGTCGTCTCTTCCAATCTACGTCTGTGAGTGATCATAGTACGTAAATCATGTGAGGAGATGTTGACACTCGTACCCTCTTCAGGCGCATGGCAAAGCCAAGCGTCAGGGTGAGTGTATGAGTGACACTCGTACCCTCTTCAGGCGTATGACAAAGCCAAGTGTCAGGGTGAGTGTATGAGTGATGTGCCACCTTTACACCCCCATCAGGCGCATGGCAAGGCCAAGCGTCGGGGTGACCAAGTGAATGTTGCGCCCCCTGATCCAGCGCATAAGACGCGCCCAGATCAATAGTGGGGGAACCACATTTATAGTGACTTGAACCAGCCTCAGACGCACAACCAATATAGGCACGGGGTTCAAGACCACAGAATTTGCCTTGTACGACTTGGTTGCGAACGCAGCAGACGCGCCCAAGTGAGACAAGGACTTTGAGGGTCGACTTATTTGTGGCACAGAAGCACCCAAGTCAACTTTGTACAGCTTACCATAAACAGCGCGCATGATTGAGCGCATGCTTCTGGTTTGTCGTTGGCATAGCACGTTTGAGGCGCATGGCCCTTGCCGCCTTGGAGTTCTTCGTACTAGCCCGCGAAGGTGCATAATACCCAGAATACAACTTTTTCTCGCCTTGACAGCGAGTGAAGAAATTGCAGCCAACCCTGAAGAAGAGAAGAACTACTGCAACTTTTTGTGGCTCGAACGGGCTCCCTTTTCTTTATTTATTTTGGTCCCTTTTTCAAAGGAGGCAAGAGGGCTCTATATATATAGTGGAATGAGACCTCTCTTCTTCTCCTTTCCGATGTAGGATTAAAAGCAATATTCCTCTTTTTTTATGCTTCTATAAGACCCTCTTCAAAGTTTTTAAAACTTTTGGACAAGTTTTGAAATACTTTGAACAAGAAGTATGGTTAGTATAGCTGTTTA
The DNA here is from genome assembly GCA_029216955.1 of Iris pallida. NCBI lineage: Eukaryota > Viridiplantae > Streptophyta > Magnoliopsida > Asparagales > Iridaceae > Iris > Iris pallida. Next base: position 8,650,706 of record JANAVB010024597.1, on the reverse strand, counting down.
GGTGTGACAATCCTATCAGAGGTAGTATGGACGTGATAGGTTTGGGTGCTTCCACCGGGGCCATGATCATATGGCTGTGATTCTGGAGGCGTCGGTGGCTGAGCTCGACCAGCATCTTTCCGAACTTCAGAGTATTCGACGGGAATGACTTTTCTGCTCTGATAGATACAAAAAAGAAGAAATTGATAGCTGATGTTGAGTCGTCTTATCAGGCCACGGTAGCCATCTGGGACAGCAAGGTGGCGGTTGATGAGGCTGCAGCAGAGATACTATCTCAGTCCACGCAGGAGAAGGTGGAGCTGCGGGCCTCATTGGAGGCTATTATAGCGGAGGTTACTGCCAGGATTTGCCTCCTTGAAGACCAGAGAGCCCAACTTTTGTTAGATGCTGAGCGGACCCAGGCTGAGCATGTAGCATAAGAAGCAGCTGTTACTCGCCATATTCTTTCTCTGACTCACCAACGACAAGAGTTGGACGCTAAGCATGAGAACGATACTGCTCCTGAGGCTGTGGAAGCGATGCATCAAGAAGCTGAACGCCGAGTCCTGGCGACTGTGTGGACTCGGGCTGAAGACTTGAAGCATCGGGTCGAAGAGCTTTCTGCCAATCCCAATGATGCTTAGGGATTGTAGTCTCTTTTTTTTGTTATTTTGTAGTTTACAACTTATGCTGGGGATGTAATCCTTTACTTTTAAATAAAAAAATAAAGAATTTTGTGGTGTGTTCATTTTTGCTATCATGAACTAGTAATTTGTGTGGACCTATTATATTTTACACACCTTAGTTTTTAGGTACAGATAATAAGTTTGAGAGAACCGACATGTTTGCTCAGAGGTAATATAGACGTGGCAAATATGGGGTTCAAATGATGAAGTCCTCCTACTTAGAGGTGTTATGGATGTGGTAGGAGTGACTCTGGGGGGATACGCGGAACTACTCAGAGGTAATATGGACATGGAAGTTCTGCGATCGATGTACGGCAACACTGGGGTTGTTTGTACGGGATGTTTACTCAGAGGTAATGTGGACGTAGTAAACATGATAAGTAGCACAATCTTATGTAGTGTAAGATTCTACTTTGCATGGCGTAGAGGAGCAACTCAGAGGTAATATGGATGTGGTTGTTCTTCTACTGAGGATAGAATGCCACAGAAAAACTGGGTTCCGAAAGCATAGGATTTTGTGAAGGGGAGATGTACGTGAGCTCTGATGATCAGGTCCACTGACTCCCTTGTTGGATAGAGATGGAAGTACATGTCTGAAAGATGTCATGAGTAGTACTTCTTTAGGAACTTGTCGTTGATGGGCATCATGAACAAGTCCCCGTTCGGTCGAGTGAGGCGGTAAGCACCATTTGAGTATACCGTCTCTATGATGAAAGGTCCCTCCCACTTGGGCTCGAACTTTCTTGGTATTTTATGAGTCAACACCATCGGCCTTCTGACTGCTAGGACCAGGTCGCCAACTTGGAAAGTCCTCTGCTTGACCTTTTTGTTGAAAGCCTGTGATATACGGGCTTAATAGTTTTCAATGCGCTGCTGAGCTAGGAGACTTTTTTTGTCCAGTGCTTCCAATTCTTACCGACGGCGACGTTGATTGTCTTCTTCTGTTAATTGGTTTGTGATTGCTACACGGAGTGAGGGTATCTGAATCTCGAGAGGCAGTACCGCTTCGCTCCCGTAGACTAAGGAGAACGGGGTGTTGCCCGTCGGAGTTCGTACCGTTGTACGGTAGGCCCAAAGGCATTCGTCGAGCTTTTTGTCCCAGTCACGTTTGTTGGATGACACGACCTTTTTGAGTAGCTTGACGATAGTCTTGTTAAATGCCTCGGCCAATCCGTTTGCTGTCGGATTGTAGGCGGTTGATGCCACGTTATGAATGCGGTTCTTGTCACTGAATCTGCTGAAAACATGGCTGATGAACTGAGGACCATTGTCATGGATAATCCTGCGGGGTACCCTGAAACGGTAGATGACATGATGCTTGATGAAGCTGATTACCCTAGAACTTTTTACTTCCGTCAGTGGCACTGCTTCTGCCCATTTGGAGAAGTAATCGGTGATGGCTAGGATGAAGCGGTGTCCCCTCGATGAAGGAAGGGTGATAGATCCTACAATGTCCATGCCCCAAGCTTCAAAGGGCCAGGAGGCGACCGTAGGATGTAATGGTTCCGATGGTGTATGGATAAAGTCGGCATGAAGTTGGCAAGCATGGCACTTTTTAACATAGTCGACTGCGTAGGCTGCCATGGTTGGCCAGTAGTAACCCATACGTCGCAGTCGAACCTATAACTTAGGGCCAGGTTGATGAGCCCCGCAAGTCCCATCATGAGCTTCCCGAAGGGCTTCGGCTGCTTCTTCGTTGGATAGACATCGAAGGAGAAGTCCATCGTAGGAACGTCGGTACAGCATTTTAGTAGCTGTATCATAGTAAAATCGAAGGGAACGACTTCTGACAGAGATAGCTTCCTTCGGGTCTTCTGGAAGAATTCCATAGACAGCGAAGTCGATGAACGGGAACCTCCAATCTCGGACATTAAGGCATGGGCCATTTGTGTGCATAGGTTGTTTTTAGGACAGACTAAGTCTCGTCCTACTACCGTGACATAGTATTGAGTCCCGAGGAGGGCTGCCAAAGAAGCTGCGAGGCCAGCCAGAGCGTCAGCCTCCAGGTTTTATAACCGAGGTACGTGTTCTATGAAGAACTTGGTGAAGGTTGAAATAATATTCAATACAGCTTCATGGTAAGGAACCAGATCTTTATGGCGAACTTCGTACTGCCCTCGGATTTGATTAACGACGAGTTTTGAGTCGCCGTAAGCTTCCAGATGATCCACCCCCAGCTGTTGCACCAGCTGGAGTTCCATGATGAGAGCGTTGTACTCGGCAACATTGTTGGAGCACGGCTTCGAAAGGGAGTAAGCACGCTGGATGACCAGCTGATCTGGGGAGACTAAGTTTACCCCCACTCTGGCGATGATTTGGCCTTTGGGGTCTATTCTTGAAGCGCCATCGAAAACACCCGTCAGACGGAGTCTTCCTAGGTGACCGATAGCAAGTCACCTCGGTTTGGAGGTTACCGATATGATATTTCAGCCGTATTTTGCCCAGCGGTTCACTTTTGCTAGCATTGAAACCGCTGATTGTAGTGTTGGAAGGCACCAGACGGTACATTGGGATCCCCACTGTTGACAGCAAAGTCCTAGGGATGATACTGAGGGAAGATCCTGGATCAATCTGAATTTGCTTCACCTTGACGGAACCCACATACCCTGTGTAATACAGTGGCCTGTTGTGCCGGTTGTGCTTGAGTAGCATGTCTTGTTGGGTGAAGGTTATGTTGGGGATGACCTCATCCGCATAATGGCAGTGCGCACATGTGGTCGGAAGATCCTCAGGCTGCTTGACCTGACTGATGAAGGACTCCGCATCCTTCAAGGCTTCACAGAGAGCTTTGCAGGTGTCTATGGAAAGATGAAGAAGCTCGTACAGAGATAAACGGGCAGGAGTATCGGCAAGTTGTGCCAGTATGTCAAAGTTGTGGGGCTTGGCCAGCCCCGAAGCATTTTCCCTTCGCCAAGGCTTGTCAAAACGGGCCTCTACGTGCTTCTGTTTATTGGCTGCTGGAGGTCTGGATGGGCCCTCTTCCTGGGCAGCAGAAGCAGTGCAGGGAGGCACTACCTCGACGGCAGCTTCGTCGGGTTGGGCGTTCTGCTGTGAATGCATTTGTACAGCAAGTACCTCTTCCACGGAGGAAGAGACCATACGGCAAGACTTGATCTTCTTGCCCTTAGCTTTGGAGGTAGAGCGTACCCCTGGTTGAGTAACTTCGGAGACAAGATCGGGGTGAACCCATAAGATCTCTCCCCGAGATGTGGTGAGTGGGATGAGTCCACTCACGTTGTCACGGGTAGGCGGTAGATTGACCACCTCGATTGTCGCCTTTGGGATGGGAACGATGCCATCTTGTGCTATGGTTGGCGGCAAGGTGCTGAATTGGAGTGACACCAGGTTGGCCGAGACTGTCTTCTCCTCGTAATCGACGGAGATGACATTCGCATTGATCATGCGTTGGATGTAGTTTTTGAGGACATAGCAGTCCTGAGTTGGATGTCCGACAAACCGATGGTAGTGACAGTACCTCGGATTGTCCACTCTCCCAACCTCATCGGGATGCTTTGGGTCCGGCAATTTGATCTTATCACCCTACTTCAGCATCTCGAAAAGTTGTAAGGTATCTTCATCGTTGAAGGAATAGACCTCCTTCGGCCTCGGTGCAAGTGGAGGCTTCTGAGTAGGTGCTTGTGTGCCTTTGGAGGCATTGACAGTCAACGCCTGCTTCCCCTTCGTCTCGCGTCCAGGGTTGTTGGCAGCAGGACATTTTCTCTTGTCTTCGAAAGCAGGGAAAATGACTCCCAGAAGGCGAGCATTGGATGCCTTCTTTTCAGCTGCTTCAGCCTCAATAATCAATGAGCTCCAATCGGGAGGAGGAGTGGAGTTGAGCCAGAGCTTGATCGCAGGCAGCATGTTCATGCTGCAGGAGGAGAGGAGTGCATGCTCTGGCATGCCCGGGGGCAGTCTGAAGCAGGCTTGTCGGAAACGTTCGATGAATGTTCAAACCATCTCCTTCTCCTTCTGACGCACCTCTATCAGAGACGCCAATGTCATATCTTTCTTGCCGTCGTAGAAACGATCGAGGAAGAGACGTGTCAGGTCGTCGAAGGAATATATGGAGTTGTCAGGGAGACTGCAGTACCAGTCGTGAGCCATTCCTTTCAGTGCCCCGACAAACAGGCTGTTGAGTAGCACGTCTTCCTTCGGAAGATGTCCCGTTTGAGACTGGAAGTACGTCAGATAACGGCATGGAGAGTCCTTTCCGTCGTATAGCGTCAATATTTACGGTTTATACTTGGGAGGATAAACCACTTTGTTCCATTCGAGGGGGTATGGTTGTGGGATCCCCATCTTCTGGCGCTCCTCCTGTCTATTCTTCGATTTGAAGCGCTCACGCAAGTCCCTGATCATCTCCACCACGTCTTCCGTGGAGCTGGGAGTCGGAGAAGGTGGTACAGTCTGGAGCTGTACATTCGAAGGTTCCGATACACGCGATGCTTCGCGGCAATCGGTATTCAAGGATGCCCGTTGAAGGGGCACACTTGATTCCCCGTTGACTCCTGGGTCAGGATTAGTGGAAGGTACCCTGGCCAAAGCTGACCGTATCTCGAACACTGCTTGAGTTAGTGTCTGCATGGAGGCAGAGAGGGTTTTGAGTCCTCCCTCCAAGGTATCCATGCGCTGAACGAGGTCTGCTGGCGGCACATCTGACTCCGCCTCACCCCCTCCCGTCATGTATACTGTCATGACATGACTGGAAGTGGATGGATCGGTTGAAGCTTTGCTTTCAGCCTCGCTTTCTTGTAGAAGAGGAACTTCCTCCGGAGCTTCGTCTTGGCTTCCCCCAGGTATGCTCTGGAGGACATCTTCGTCTTCGGGAGGAGCATCATCGAGGGCCTGACCACCCCCAGCTTTGTTCTTGAGGATGTCTTCGTTTTTGGGTTGAAGATCCACAAGGGCTTGACTACCCCCAGCTACGTTCAGGAGGCCAACTTCGTCTTCGGAATGAAGATCCACAGGGGCTTAACTACCTCCAACTACCTCTGAGATCTTCTTTCTCTCCCGGGTGCCCTCAAACACTCCTGAGGATGGGACGGTCGTCTTGGTCTTCCTCGGCTGGCTCTTGGATGAGGACGAGGATGAGGTCGAGGAACTGCCAGTCGCCTTTCGAATTGATGGAGAGTTAGAGACTACGTTGCAAGAAGCAACCTTTAGCTCTGGCTCCTCTTCAGTTGACACCTTCTTCCCGAGGCGACGTTGGAGGGGCGTTGATGATTGCAGCCGCTGGAACACGGACTGTCTTGGCGGGACTGTTGTCTTGCAACAACAGTTGATAGTGACTACAGCACAGGTGTGCCCTGTGAGGGGCGCGTTGTGCTTGTCATTCGACTCTCCTGATCGGCGTCTGTGAGTGATCACGTTACGCAAATCGTTGGAGGAGAGTACCACCTTCACACCCCCATCAGGCACATGGCAAGGCCAAGCGTCGGAGTGGTCAAGTGAATGATGTACCCCCTGATCCGACGCAAAAGATGTGCCCAGAACAATAGTGGGGGAGCAACATTTAAAGTGGCTTGAACCAGCCTCAGACGTACAACCAATGTAGACGCGGGGGTTCAAGACCACTGAGTTTGCCTTGTACGACTTGGTTGTGAATGCAGCAGATGCGCCCAAGTGTGACAAGGACTTTGAAGGTCGGCTCGTTTCTGGCATAGCACGTTCGAGGCGCATGGCCCGTGCTGCCTTGGACTTCTTCATACCAGCCCGCTGGGGCGCATAGTACTCAGAGTCCAAATTCTCCTTACTACGACAGCGAGTGAGTCTATCAAAAACAGATGCCTTCTGTGGCGCATCAGAGTTAATGCGCAGGATGTTAGCTGCGCCCCTGTTCCGTCGATGCATCTTCTTTGTCTGAGAAGAAGAAGGTTAGGGAATGTGGTCGGCCCCACGCTTCCCCGAGGGATGTGCTTCACCCGTAGGCGCATCTTGGCTGCTGAGGACGTCAGCAGGAAGGGTAGGCTGTATTGGCGCATCCCTTTCAGTGGTGGTGCCAGGGGTCTCGACCTTGCACACCCAGGCTTGGCGAGTCTTCTTCGGCTTTGGCAGCCACTTCGAAGGACTTGCGCTGCCTTCAGCGATGAACTCCTCATACGCATGTTGATTGAGGCGTACGACCAGCGTCTGGTGGGAGGATTCCACCTTCACGTTGTCAGATTACGACACAGCTTTCTCAGCAGAGGAGAAAGAGGTCCCCAGCAGAGTCTTCAGCTCGTTTGCCATTAAAATCTTTTGATTGCAATTTCAACTACAAACAAAACAATGTTACAATGTAGGACTTAGATGTAGTCCTAGTAGTACACTTTTATTTATCTGGGTCCCTATATCGATGGAGCGAATGGTAATGCATTGACTCCGTTGACGATCTGACGACGGTTCTCGGTTCTCTGAAGGTCTGAGTTGCTCTGGGTGCTGGAGTTTACGGAAAGAAAGAAGATGTTGAGTGTCTCCGTATATGTCCGTCTCACTATGTGTGTGTCCCCCGTATGTCTCTGTGTGTGGAAGAAGGAGATGATCCCTCTATTTATAAGCAGCAGGTTGGGCTGCTCATACGCGCATATATAGGATGCGCCTGTACGTGGGGATGCCACGTGGTTGGAGCTGCGGGAGGCGCATGGATGATGCACCATCATTTGTGGGTTGAATCCTTCATGCTGCATTTGTGGGCTGGCACGTAGTAGGGGAGAGGATCTTTTAGTTGCTGAGATCTTGGGTGATTAGCACCCCTTCATAGGCTGAACTGAGTCAAAGGACACGTGGCGCATGTCCGTAGCTCAAAGATCTCGGACTTGGTAGAGAGTAATCTGATAGGATGCGCCCGGGATTGGGCACCTGAGAAGACTTTGGCTCGCATCCTTCAGGAGTCACGAAGCAGTCTGGACGCATGGCTTTTGAGGCGCATGCGGGGCTTCAGTAGCGACTTGACCTCTGTCTTTAGGGATCAGAGGAAGGTCTGCGGCGCATGGCTCTTGAAGCGCATGCAGAGGTCTGGGTATATGGCTGCGGAGGCGCATGCGAATGGTTGGGCGGCCTCGTGGCTTGTAACCGCCGAAAAAGAGTAATGATGATGCTGACGTCAGCGGCACTTCATTTTCTGCCAAAATCTGTTGCTGCTCTGTCATCGAGGCATGGCTGCTGTCGTATCAGACTTCAGCATTTAATGTTCTTTGACTGGTGATAGGTTTTTGAGTGGGCGCATTGATCCATGTTCCACTAGGTGCATGGGGACGCGGGGGGTACATCCTTATGAGGCACTTGGTGCTGATGGGCGCGTCTGTATGATGTACGGTCTGACCGGCGCATCCGTTTGCATGACGCATCTTCATTGGTCCGACTGTTGAGTTCTTCGAGGCATTGATGGCTCTCTAACTTAGCTGAGTTCGAAGGGGAAAATTCATCATCATAAATACAAGTTCATTGCACTAACTTCGGGAAGGTTGCCACTTGGTGCATGGGTTTGATTTACCTTGGCCTATAAATAGCAACAGTTGGAGAGAGTTTTGTTGTCTCTCCCTTGACTTCTCGACGAAGATGGATTCGATTGATTCTCCTCCTTGGCAAGACGTTGTACTGTGGGTGATGGTTCTCCTTGTTCGAAGAAGCTTTGACGGTGAACTCCTTCAAAAGACTAAGATTCGTCGAGTTGGAATGGACATAGCAGTTTATGTTCGAGCCGCCTGCTGGTAGTATTCTTCTACAAGACGACATCGAGTGCCAAGTTGAATGCATGGTTTGGGTTTGATGTGCCTAAGCCTCATTATAATGGAAGAGCCCTAGGCTGGCAGATGCGCATGTACGTTAACGAGGAAGTGATTCACTCTGACGGGGCGGAGTGATGCGCTGGGAGAGTAATACGCCGGGCTGAGATGACGCGGCTAGCTGAGACGACCCGGCTAGCTGAGACATCTGAGTTATGGGCCTAGTTGAGAGTAGGCTATTACAAAGTCTTCAATTAGCATCATGTTTCTGAGACGATGTCGGACAGGCACAGCATGTTGCAACTGCTGGAACACAGACTGCCTTGGTGGTGGAGCCACTGTCCTGCGGCAGCAGCAGTTGATGGCGACCGTAGCACAAGTATGTCCCATGAGGGCGAGTTGTGCATGATGGTCGTCTCTTCCGATCTACGTCTGTGAGTGATCATAGTACGTAAATTATGTGAGGAGATGTTGACACTCGTACCCTCTTCAGGCGCATGGCAAAGCCAAGCGTCAGGGTGAGTGTATGAGTGATGCGCCACCTTTACACCCCCATCAGGCGCATGGCAAGGCCAAGCGTCGGGGTGATCAAGTGAATGTTGCGCCCCCTGATCTAGCACATAAGACGCGCCCAGATCAATAGTGGGGGAACCACATTTGTAGTGACTTGAACCAGCCTCAGACGCACAACTAATGTAGGCATGGGGGTTCAAGACCACAGAATTTGCCTTGCACGACTTGGTTGCGAATGCAGCAGACGCGTCCAAGTGAGACAAGGACTTTGAGGTTCAGCTCGTTTCTGGCACAGAAGCACCCGAGTCAACTTTGTACAACTTACCATAAGCAGCGCGCATGATTGAGCGCGTGCTTCTAGTTTGTCGTTGGCATAGCACGTTTGAGGCGCATGGCCCGTGCCGCCTTGGAGTTCTTTGTACTAGCCCGCGAAGGCGCATAGTACTCAGAATCTAACTTTTTCTTGCCTTGACAGTGAGTGAAGAACTTGCAGCCAACCCAGAAGAAGAGAAGAACTACTGCAACTTTTTGTGGCTCGAACGGGCTCCCTGGATAACAGGCTCCCTTTTCTTTATTTATTTTGGTCCCCTTTTCAAAGGAGGCAAGAGGGCTCTATATATAGAGTGGAATGAGACCTCTCTTCTTCTCCTTTCCAATATGAGATTAAAAGCAATATCCCTCTTTTTTTTATGCTTCTACACTACTCCGAAATCTGGCCATAGAAAACCAGCTGCGTCAGAACCCAGAAGAGCAAGTGCCACAAGGGAGACTTCATTAAGGAACTAAAACCAGCAAATAATTAAATAGAAAAATACATAACTGAACATGATTAAGTAACATGAAGACAGGATTATAATATAATGCTAGCTTGTATTAGGAAAACAAGAGGCAGAATATGATTTCCATGCTAATCACGAGACAGGCATTCAGGCACGGCCAATCAAGTCCTACGGCTTGCGATCATTAGCTAACTAGGGTTATCACATGCCTAGTTACTAGCAAAATGCAGTTGAGATGTTCCCACAGCCACAAGTCCTGCAACTATCCAGGTTATCCAGGCGAGGTGATTTACAAGAGTTACAAGTATTATCAAGAGTTATCAAGATTACTGGTGTACTTTTAGTACTCATGTTTTTCAAGAAGTGCCCCACATGACAGTGTGCTGAAAATGTGCCCTACTCGTCGGCAGGCTACAAGTCCCTCGGGTGTGGCCGGGATAACGAGATCGCCTGTAAACGGAAAAATCTCTCTATATGAACTACTTGATCAATCTAGTCATTAACCTAGTCAGATTCATTATGAATTTTTGACTGTGGTAACCAGGAATCCATATCCTAGACATGATGCAAGACGAGACAGGTAGTTTGTATAGGCACAATTAAGAGAATCAACCACGGTGTTATGATAAGAGTTACTTAGCAAGTTAGGGTAGCTGTCGCAGCAGCACTTTCAAGATTTTATATGTCATGTCAGGTTACTTGTCAGGAGTGCGCTTCGACAGGCCACTATCAAGCTTATACATGTCATATCAAGTTTACTTGTTACTTATCAAGAGTGTGCCTCGACGAGCCACTATCAAGATTTTTAAGAAGGGTTCATGTGCAAGTCAAGTTCGTGCTACAGCCAAGTCAGGTCATGCTCAGGTCGGGTCAAAGCTCAAGGTACATGCATATAACAACACATATAAACGACTGCAAGAACAAGAAAGGGCATGGAGGCAGGCGCATCACAACAGGCGCCTAACAATGGATGGGTACCTAGGACACCAAGAGGGCGCCTAGGCGAGCATGGGTGCCTGGGCATGAATGGACACCAGGGCATGAATGGACACCAGGGTCAAGATGGTGCCCAAGGTCAAGATGGCACCCAAGACTCGTAGGGGCGCTTAGACACCAATCGACACCAGAGCCAAAATGGCGCATGACCGAGTTTAGGCACATAACCAGACTGGGCGCATGGCCAGGGGGTGCTGGATTATCGTGGATGCCAAGGCCAATATGGGGGCCTGGGCCTTGATGACCAGAGGGGAGAGGCGCATCACACTTGGCGCCTAAGCACCAGTGAGAGCAAGGGGCAGGGGCGCCAGGGAGCGCAGGGCGCCTGGGCCAGACTGGGCACATCACATTGGCGCCTAAGCACCATGAGCGCAAGGGACAGGGGTGCGCCAGGGCGCACAGGACGCCTGGACCAGACTGGGTGCATCACATTGGCGCCTAAGCACCGTGAGCGCAAGGGACAAGGGCGCCAGGGCACGCAGGGCGCCTGGGCCAGACTGGGTGTCACTCCCCGTTCCCGGAATGCGTATTTTTTTTATATGTACAACTCATGTGTATTTATTTAGTATTTATCATGTATTATTCTATATTTAAATTCTTTTAAATTTTTATGTTAATTAATTATCTGCTCTTTAAATTCCATGTTAATTTATTTCCTGCAATTTTATTTCTGCAATTATATTTCTGTAATTTTATTACCTGTATTTTATCTGTTGCTTTAGTCTTAGTGGGTTTCGGCTTGGATGGATCTGTGCAACCCGGCCCACTAACTCCCACCTACCACCACCCTTCCTATTTAAAGCTTCCTGCTTCTTCTCTCTCCTCATTACTTCATTCTCACCATTATTTCTTCTTCTTCCTCTCATTACTCTCCACCACCTACCAGCAGCAGGAGGAGGCAAGTGCAAACTTGCTTCTACTTGAGAACCATGTTTTTATGGTTCATTTAACTTCTCCTTGTGATTCTAAGAGAGTTTACTACTTAGTATTTTGGATTTCGTTGGCTTGTTTCTTCTAGATCTAAGTTTTTGTATTCGGCTGTTCATGGGTTTTTGATTTCCCAACTTAGCGTGTATTTTGGCACTGGAGCGAAGGGTCCATAGGACTTGGAGTTCGGGAGATGTTGTACGCACACGTTCTTACATGCTCACGTAAAACATCAGCCCAGTCACGCACACGTCTTTACGTGTTTGCGTGTATTTTTAGTCACGCTAACGTTCTCATGAGCGTGCGTGTATTTTTAGTCACGCTCATGTCTGTGCGTGTCTGCGTGACTTTTGAGTTACGCTCACTCTGTGCGTGTCTGCGTGTATTTTTAGTCACGCTCATGTCTGTGCGTGTCTGCGTGACTTTTGAGTTATGCTCACTCTGTGCGTGTCTGCGTGTATTTTTAGTCACGCTCATGTCTGTGCGTGTCTGCGTGACTTTTGAGTTACGCTCACTCTGTGCTTGTCTGCGTGTATTTTTAGTCACGCTTATGTCTGTGTGTGTCTGCGTGACTTTTGAGTTACGCTCACTCTGTGCTTGTCTGCGCGACTTTTGAGTTACGCTCGCTCTGTGCTTGTCTGCGTGACTTTTGAGTTACGCTCGATCTGTGCTTGTCTGCGTGACTTTTGAGTTACGTTCACGCTGTGCGTGCGTGCGTGTATTTTTAGTCACGCTAACGTTCTCATGAGCGTGCGTGTATTTTAGTCACGCTAACGTTCTCATGAACGTGCGTGGATTTCTTGTCACGCACACATCCATGACTGCGTGGATTTCTTGTCACGCACACATCCATGAGTGCGTGAATTTCTCATCACTGTTCACGCCCATTTTCCACGCTCACTCCAGCTAGACTTGTTAGCATGACTTCCTGACTTGGGGGTTTTATTTGTTCTATATTTTATTCATTTAATGTTGGCATGATAATTCCCTATTATATCCTTACGCCTTTTGCATGAACTTGATAATCATAGCATGTTAAATGATTGTGTATTAGTGCCCAGTGTCTTGATTGGTCTATGGATATCCAGTAAGACTGGAACTTGACCCTTGAGAGTTATAGACTCGACCCTATTTAATGCTAATTGACTTTCATGCCTTGTCACCATTTATAACGATGGTTATCTTGACAAAATTGATCATGCGTTCCTAGTTGGAACTAAGAGACTGGCTAGTCGTCTTATTGAAAGGAATGAATGAGACACGTTCATGTTATGAACTATTGTAATCGACTGGCTGATCCCGAATATTGACATACATGCACATGCAGGCTTCAATCTATTTATTTATTTATTTATTTATTTATTTTCTACAAAAGAAGCATGTGTACTTTATGGTCAAGGCATGATTACCGTGGTTAGATTTGATTGCTGCATTACGCTATGTAACACCTACAACCTAACCGTACTGGTATCATTGTAGAGTTGTGCATATCGTACCCCGTACGAAAGTACTCATTTGAATGACCATGATCCACGGCATGGAATTTCACTCAACGTAGGGACTATTAAGTTAAATAAAATAATGATTGCATTGAGAGAATGGATTCCCGAGTTCTTACATGGCAGCCCCCTTGGGACGAGTAGTATCCGACGGGCCGGCTGGTTCCCACAGATACTGTAAATCTGCCACACGGACAGGGAACAGTATCTGCTTTTATTATTATTGTATATTGTATATTGACGGGCGTCCTGCTAGGACTCGTCTAATTCATGCATGGCGCACATGATTGACTGGATAGACTAGCCTTGCTTGCACATAGTAAGAACTACGGAATCCCTAATTGCATAATTCCAGGATAACTTGGGACTCACAATAGCAAGCCGTAGGAGTTGATTGGCCGTTCAAGATGATTTGTTTGTGTACTGTACTACTCTGTTACCTAACTGGGATGATCAGAATGTCAGGACATGACGGGCCAACTTCTGTCCTTGTTTGGTTGGGAGGTTGGTTCGAAGTGTCGTGATGTTATGTGAATCCTAGTAGCAAGCAGAGATCTATTATTATATTCTTTTACTTACTGGTTTATGTCCTTCATATCGTCCTTCCTTGTGGTACTTGCTATTAGAGGTCTAACCTCTCTGGTTTTGCATGGCCAGATTTAGAGCCGGTTCCCGAGGATCCAGCGTACTTCTACCTCCAAGATGGTCAATACTAGAGAAATGATCGCAGGAGGACTCGAGTGGGTTCCTTACTTCACCGCTCGTTTTGCTATTTACTTTATACTTAGCCGTTTGGCACCGACATGTTAGTCGGATTGTCTTGTACTTACTTTTACATAATTGTAATTAAGTCAGACTGCAGCTGATAACAATTGTGTATACTTGCTATACCATCTAGCTATGTTTTATAAAGCCAGATCTCAAGAACATTTTGACTGAGCGTTTGGGACGCCTTACTGCTTTATCTTACATGTTCTCTATTACTGTTTCTTACTTGAATAATTGAGACAATAGATGTGTAATGACCATAGCAAGACTTTTATGTAGTATGCACCCCCTCGTCTGGTTAGACAGCATTGATCGTATTATACGGTATTCATCTACCCGTAATACGTAGCTGGCTGAGTCATTCCCCCGCTCTCCAGTATTCTGGTTCTGGAGCGTGACACTGGGCGCATCACATTGGCACCTAAGCACCGTGAGCGTAAGGGGCAGAGGGCGCCAGCACTGTTCTTCTTCCCCAAACAGCAAAGAAGAACCCATGGGAAACCAAAACTTCAAATGAGCATAACTTGCTCAAAACAAGTCCAAATTGAGACTTCCAAGAGTCTAAACTGTACAGAACAAGATTTCCTATAGCTTGGGACGATTGTTTTAGGAAATATCAAGCTTTACTAGATCAAAACCAAGAAAAATAATAAAAACTCATAACTTAGATCTACACAAATCCATCCACCAAAATTAAAAATGCTAAGCTCTAAAGAGGCTTAGAATCTAGTAGAGAAGAAATGGAACAATAAAATGGGAGATCCATCATGAAGCAAGATTATACTTGCCTAAGGGAGGAGTTATGAGGAAGAAGAAGAAGAAAGAAACAAATAAATGAGAAGAGTTATGAAGAGAGAGAAAGGGGTTGCTTATATAGCAACCCTTCTCTTCTCAAACCATAATAAACCAAGCCAAGCCAAGAGTTCCAAGATGAACCAAACCAAAATAAACCAAGATAAACCAAGTCAAGCTAAGACTAAACCAGGGTTAGGCTAAACAGGACAAGTCAAAACATGGGTCACCTGATAAACGTCAGAAATCCGTAAATGTATACTGAAAACACGTATAACGGAAAACGGGAGTGATATACTGCCCCCTCGACCTCCATCCGCTAATCGAGTGCAAGGTACGGGAGATGTCGTAGGTGGTTCAAAGAAATATTATGTTATAACACTGTCTTTGTTCCGTCATGATTTATTTATTGCATATGTCTATGTTCGATCTTGCTTTTATGAAATAACATGTTAGACGAACAAAGCAACATGCATTGTAGCATGTATGAAGAATTTTATGTACATCAGGACAATGATAATATTAAGTATCAACATTATAGTGATTGCATGAATATTAGTAATATCATAATGTTAAACTTAATCAATTAGCCATATTCAAAAATAAGTTACATCATTGAGATAACACATAGTGCTCAAGAATTGATGATTTTGTTGCCTTGGCAGTACCAAAATTAAGATTTTTATAGACAATTCGCATTGTATCAACTAATTGTTGAAATTTCGAGCAAAATATGCAAATCTGTACTGCTTCACTCATTTTCGCACAGAATGTACTGGAGCTAAAATTTGATGCCTCCACTGAGCATAGATTCCAAAATATGAATCGTTTAACGTAAGGGGGTGTTTGGCAAATAAGAAGTGTGTGTGGATTTCGGCATTTCATGGGAAGAGAGGGTTGGAAGTGCAAAGTTAGTGTTTGGTTGGGAGAGGGAAGAGGGAAAAGAACTGGCAGATGTGACTGCTGCCAGTTCCTGTCGGCGGAAGAGGCTGGGAAGAGGATGGGTTATTTGTTTTCCTCCACATCCGAAGTTGGCAGCCGGATGTGGGTGGGAGTTTTTTTTTCAGTTTTTTTTACTTTTCTTTCAAAAAAAAAATCTTAATTAGTTGTAGATTTTATTTTTTGGTTACAACCACACTAATTTCTTGCTAATTAATATAATTAATGTAATTAATAGATTTTTTATTAGTAATTTTAATATTTTTTGCTAACAGTCGCATTATTGACAAGTTTAATAGTAGTATAATTAATGTAATTAATAGTTTTTTGCTAACATGCGCACTAATTTTTTTGCTAACAGCTGCACTAAGTTTTTTTAAAATGGAAAGAATAGTTAGATCATTAATATAACCAATGTAATTAACAGTTTATTTAAGTCAGCTTTCTCAATTAATAGTAAATAATTAGATATATAACCTCAAAAGAATTATAGTAATTAATACTAAATAGTTAGAGTTTTAAATATAAACTCTTAATTGGTTAGTAATTAATTTTGAGTTGATAAATTTTTAATTAGTTACTAATTAATTATCTTAATTTATTAAACTAATTATTTAATTTATTACATTGTATTGTGAATTAACCATAATTTATTATTATTATAAAATACTCTTCCACTTTTTACTTTTTACTTCCTATCTCAACCAAACACACTTATCTAATTTTTATTTCCCACTTTCCACTTTCCTATTGCAACCAAACACATTTGTCCTCTACTAGGGGGACAAGAAAGTGAATGGATTCCTATTACTCTTCCCCACATGAAAGTCTAAATCCATATTTTCCTACACTTACGGTTTAGCAAACGGCTACCGTTTTGTGCCACGAGTCGTCAGTTATTAGGAATAGTATTAATTCTCATGATTACAATGGCTAATCACGGGGTAAAGTACATTTAAACCCTCCTTAGAGTTGCCTCGTTAGCAAATTAAGACCTTTTAGAAATTTTATGCGGTTTGCACCTCCCGCAAACCCTGTTTTGAGCACAATACCCCTTTCCGTCAAATTAACGTCGAAAGTAGCCGTTATCAACCAAATTAAAGAGAGAGAAATTATTCAACTCCCCAAAATACCCCTCCATTTGACTGTTGGGCACAGCAGCTATTCTATTCCTTCTCTATATATAGCATAGTGAAAAGTTGTTTGAAACATTACACTTAAACCGCACACTTTCTATTTTCTACCTATTAATCCGGTAGGCTGTAGGGAAAATAACGTTTAATTTTTTTTCTTTATTCCTTTTTATTTTACTTATTTGCTATAATTTAATGTGTTGAAATTTTTTCTTACCTACAGATATCCAATCCAACTGCAAATTATGGCTAGTAGCTCTCAATCTTCGTTCTCAAGACGTCCAAATAGGAATTACGGAAGAACAATTTGTTGCTATTGTGGATTAATTAGTCCACTGAAGACTTCATGGACACCAACCAATCCTGGAAGAAGATTTTACGGGTGTGCAAATTATCCAACAAATTCTTGTGGTTTTCTACTATGGGAGGATGAGAAACTTTCAGAACACTATCAAATTCTTATGTGGAATTTAATGAAAGAAGTAAAGGAGCATCGAGGCCAAGGTTTACAGCCTATTCCAAGAGGATCGACAGAGGCGGTGGCAGCAACTGAATCCAGACCATGCTTCAACATACATATGTTGTAATTTATTTTAGGTTTTTTGACATGTTTAGTACTATTTAAGTTATTCGTTTAAGAAATACGGATGTGATGAATGTTGCAGTTGCAATTCAAGTATTGTACCCAATGTAAACTGCAGTGAGCTGCAAATGAACTGCCAATGTAAACTGCAGTGATCTGCAAATTAAAATTTGTATCAAGATTTACAAGAAAAGTTTCCAATCCAAGCAACATTTGGAAATTGCCAATGTAAACTAGCCAACTGAGCATCAATTGAACTGCAAGCTCTGCAAGTGAACTGCAACATTTGGAAATCAAAATCAAATCTTCATTCTCAACACATAAAAATGAATTGCCAAAGCTGCAAATGAAGTGCCATCAAAATCAACTTGCCAGTGGAACACACTACTGCCATCAAAATCAAAATCAATTCATCAACATATCCACCCTTTAAACAGACATCAAAATCAAAATATTAACCAATGTAACTGCAACAACATAAACTGGTTCATCAAACTTTCTTCAATAAACTGGCAATATTCACTATAAACTGGTTCATCAACATATAAACTTTGAACAATATAAACTGGCAATTCACCAATGTAACTGCAACAAATTAAACGGGCAATATTCACCAATGCAACAATATAAACTGGCAACTACTTAAACACATTATAAACTGGCAACATTCACCAATGTTCATCCATTCATTTCATCCACAGCACAATATAAACTTTCTTCAACAACATTTCATCCATTTGTACAAGAACATGTGAGTTGACTACTACTTAATTACATCCATTCATGTCATTCATTTCTTAAGAGTTCAAAAGCTGCACATCCAAATAGTGCCTCCTACAGCAGCATTAAGCAATACTGCAGGAAAAAAGGAAGAATAAAGGGTCAGTGCTGAAATGAAGAAGTGTTATGAACATGTGTAGCAGGGTCCTGTGTGTAGCATGACAAACCTTGGTAGGGACAGCAGCAAGACCAAAATAACAGTGCCTCGTACAGCAACATTCAGCATGGCAAAATGATAAACTTGGTAGGGACAGTGGCTCAGATGAGTTAGTGAGTAAAGGATAACAGGTCACCAAAATGATAAAACCCCACAGCAACATTTAGCATGACAAAATGAGGTAGGGACAACATCATGCTCCCCACAGTCAGAGCACCCCACTTAATGAGGCAGGGACAACATCATGCTCCCCACAGACAGAGCCCCAAAATGATAAAGACCCCACAAACAGAGCATAAAGGGTCCCAATTAATCATTGCCACATATATCCATATACTCACATAACTCGAATCATCATTGCCACATTTCAAATAGGGTCAGCAAAATGATAAGGACCCTGTCCTTGTCTACAACCTATGAGAGACAAATGTATAGACAAACAAAAATTAAAAAAGAGTAACAAATATGATAAGGACCCTGTCCTTGTCTACAACATATAAACTTTCAACAATATAAACTGGCAATATTCACCAATGAAACTGCAACAAATTTAAAATGATTAAAATGCAAATACGTACCTTTGGGAGCTAACATTCCCCCCTTGCAACACTATCAGAATTATGGTCCACATTTCCTTGAACATGTGGTGTTGGATTACCAACACACGCATGTAGAGATGACCTTGGTAGCTTAGGCCTACCTGGTTTGCCTTTTGGCACTCTCTCCCTCTCCTTGAAAGGATTTAGGCATGCTCTTGAGTTGTGTCCTAACTGCTTGCAGTTGCCACAGGTGACAGTGGCTCTAGTCATGACATTTCCACTCTCCTTCTTAGCCATTCTTTCATCATCTTGTTTCTTTCTCTTCTTTTGCCTTCTCCCAGTTTGGACATGGATCACAGGGGGTATCATGGGTACAACATTTTTAAGTTGTCTTAGATTCCTCATTGAAAGAGGGTTGATTGCCTCTGCATAAGCCTTCAAGTAAGTAGACTTGTGATAGCACTTGTCTACATAGTCATCAATAGAGTGCCTCTTCTTCTTGATACATGCAGCTGCATGGTCACATGGAATACCTGTGACTTGCCAAACTCTACAGGTGCAGCTCCTTGCTTCCAAGTCCACTGCCTCATTAAGTCCTCTCTGGCTCACTTCAAATTTATTGAACCCAGAAGTAATAACCATACATTTTTTTGCACCCTCTTTGGCTTCTTCAAGTTTTTTCATTACTTTATGAACAAGGACCCCATCATGATCTCCCATTCTTTCTCTCTTCTCATGGAACCTTACCATGAGCAATCTTCTTATAGTTTCTAGAAGAAAGATAATGGGCTTGTCCCTTGCTTTCAATATGTGCTTGTTCCATGACTCACACATATTATTGCTTGACAGCTCATACTTAAATTTGTTGAGAACCCATGCTTTGACCACTGGCCTGCAGGAAGTTTATCTAACCATTCATAGGCCTCCTTGCTCACTTTCATGATCTTATTCATTGCTTTCTCAAAATCAATTAAAGTGTATGCCTCTGAAGCTTCCCACATGAGATACTTTAACTTGGACCCTGGATGTTTCTTCTTAAAGTTGTCATATATGTGCCTAACACAAAATCTGTGCTCTGCATTAGGAAGAAGATTGTGAAAAACATCCAGTAGGCCTTTTTGTCTATCAGAAATCCAGGTGATTGCATTTCCATCCATGCCAAGTGCATCCAATAGTTGATCCATGAACCAGTTCCAAGTTTCCTTATTTTCTATCTCCACAACAGCCCAAGCAATAGGGAAAAAACTGTTGTTAGCATCTCTTTCCACTGCACTAAGAAGTTGCCCTTTGTACTCAGTCTTCAGAAAACACCCATCCAGACCAATGAATGGTCTACAACCTTCTTTAAAACCCTTTATCACAGCCTTCAAAGTGTAGAACACCCTCACAAATCTGGTAGACTTTCCATCTTGCTCTAATTCTCCTTTGACCCTAACAACACTCCCAGGATTGGTAGACATCACCAGCTTTGCATACTCCCTAATGTAAGCATATTGGTCTTGGGCATTCCCTTCAATCAACTCTAATGCCTTCTTCTTTGCCCTTGCAATTTTGTGTCTTGAACAGTCAATCTCTAAATCTTCTGCAATGTGGGTTCTAAACCCAGCATACTTCCAGTCTGGATCATTCCTAAATCTGTGTACATATCTGTTTGCAAGGAATGTGGCAGTAGCTTGTTTATTGCTGTCCACCTCAACACAGTCCTTTGAATGGTCAGACATGAACTTCTTCAATACAAAATTCCCATGACCACCAAAAATACTCCCATGAATCCTCCACTGACAAGCATCATTTGCACATCTAGCTGTCACCCTCTTTGTTTCATTGTGCACCCACTTGATATTGTACTTGTTCTTTATGGCATGGAGCCTTAATGCACTTCTGAATTCTGTATGTGAAGCCAACCTCTGCCCTACATGAAGAGCCACATTTTCCTCCCTAACCAACCTTTTTTGGGTCACTACAGGCTCTACATGAGCAGTCCCTTCATCCTCATCATCAAAACTTTCTTCTGAGGAGTGTACACTAGCTAACTCATCACTGGGAGCATATTCAGAGTCTTGGTCAATGTCTTCATGTTGGACAAAACTACTAAAGTCATAGCCAACTGCTTCTTCATCCACATCTTCATGTCTTTCTTCATGCACATTGTCTTCATTCTCAACATTGCCTTCATTTTCAGCAGTCCCTTCATCTTGTACATGTTGAGGAAGCCCAGATCCTAACTCTACATCTTCATCAGCTTGAGCAGGCCCAGTCAAGTCTATATTGGCCCAAAAATCATCATCCAACTGTACATCAATCTCATCAGCTGCTTCAGAAGGACCACAGACAAATCTGGTGGTTGTAAACTCAGTAATAATAACATATTCACCATAGTCAATGAGTGACTCAACAAGCTTCCCCATTACATAAAATTTGATAAGACAAGGGGTTGGAAACTTTTCAAAAAAGCTCAATATATCATTGTCACCCAATATCTGAGTCTTACTTTCATCTACAGGATCAAAATAATAAATTTCACATGGAGCCTGGACCCCAGCAGATGCACATAACCCATCAAGATCAAACCAGCACATCTCATCTCTATCCACACATTCTTTCAGTTCTAATGTCATACCCCCCACATATTGGTTATCAACACTAAAATCTCCCCCCACAAACATATTAACAACATACTTCGTATCCATTAATCCCTCTACACACACACACAGGCAACAACAATTATAACATAACTAACAGACAAATAGACAAACATATAGACAACATATAGACAAACATATAGACAAACAGACAATATAAACAAATAGACAACATATAGACAACATATAGACAAACAGACAAATAGACAATAGGGGTACTGAGAATAAGTTCCTAGCAATTGTCAGAAACATTATCATTCTAGTTTCAGAACAGTTGCAGACTTGCAAGTATAGCAATTGTACAGATTGGGTACACATGCTCTAGGAAGAAATTATAAAGACATATCAGAAATTATAAAGACATGCTCTAGCAATAAGTTCCTAATGCCTCCATTCTTGATATAAAGACATATCAGAGGCGCATTCCACATGAATTAGATTGAAGATTCATATGTGATGTCAGAATCAGAAGGAATTAAATTCATGCATTTTATCAAAAAATTACGAAATTTAACAACTCATATAGTACAAACAGACCTCATGCATGCAATTTCCTCAACAAATTCAGAAATTTAACAACTCATACAATACAAAAAGACATCATTCATGCATTTCTTCTCAAAAATTTCAAAAATTTAACAAATATACTATAGACAGACATCATGCATGAATTTTTTTCAACAAATACAGAAATTTAACAAGTCATACACTACATGCAGACATCATTCGTGCATTTTTTCTCAAAATTTTCAGAGAAAGAGTAGTAAAATTCTGATAAGTAGGGTTTTAGAAAGTACCGGTACGAGAATACCCTAATAAGCTCCACTCCGATTTAGGGTTTGCAAATCAATTTAGGGTTTGCAAACCGATTTAGGGTTTGCGAACTGATTTCAGGTTTGGGAACAGATTTAGGGTTTGGGAAGAAATTTAGGGTTTGGAACGGGGGAGAAAGAGTTGAGAACGAGAGAGAGCGAGGCGGGAGAGTGAGAGAGAGAGTTGAGAAATGAAACGACGGTCCACTCCTTTTGGTTATGTCTCAGGGGTAGTTGGGTCATTTCACCCAAGAGTTAACAGCGGTTAACAGAAAAGTGGAATTAGGGGGTGTTTTAAGCATTTTTGCCTCTAACTGGGTTTTCTAAATCAAGAGGTCTTTATTTGCCATTTCGTGACATCTAAGAGGGGTTTAAATGCACTTTACCCGCTAATCACGACTCACATTTCAAATTTCAAAACGTATCCCATTAAAAGTAGCACTTGCTTCAAAGTCGTAATATCGGCATTTATTCTATCTTTATTATGAGAATATGAACTAGCTTTTTCAATCCAGAGCTCACTAAACGAATTTGTACACGAAAAGCATTTTTGCGTGGAAGCACATTAAGTGAAAATTGTGGTTGTTTGAGCGAAAAATGTAGCAAACTGAAGCATTTTTTGCTTTGGAGCATGTTGATAAGAAATGCACGGGTGACTCTTCTGTGGATGTTCTTTCCACGTGGATAAATTCTTTGTAATTGATAAGGATTTTCGCGTGGAGACTATGCAAACAAAAATCAACATAAGTTGCACTCTTTTAAGAGTGTCATTCTTTCACAGTCAAGAGTGGCTTTATACCTAAGCATTTTTTATGCTTATAGGAGACCCCTTCAAAATTTTTGATTATATGCATAGATTCGAAATACTTTGAATCAAAAGCATAGAAATATACTATTGTCCTTCTTTCTACGCAAAGCACTCTAGCACAAAAATTTGTTGTTGCTGAGATGGATGGAGCGAAAATAGGCCTGAGCAAAAATCTGGAAACTTTGTTAAATTTGCACAATATGTTAGTTGTCAGCAGAATTTTTGCGCCGCTAGGTTGTCAATCGGCATTTAATGCTGATTTGATTTTTCTCGGTTAACAAAGCGCCACTTTTCGTCTATATGTAGATTGGAAATCGGATAGAGAAGCTTTTACGCTCTCTTGCTTTGTAAACCTCTCTAAACTTTCGATTCCTCATCCTTTTTATTCCTCAACACTCCAATGGCGCCCAAGGGGGGTTCTGCTACTCCCAAGTAGTCGAGCAAGTCAATGGGGGAAGGCCATTATTGTGCTTCCCCTGTCGCCAACCGCTCGTGCCCCGTGATTGCTGAAGAAGCTCACCCTCCCATGACGGGTAGGGTTTTGAGAAAAACAAAGTCACTATCTTCTTCTTAATTTTTTTTATTGTTTCTTCTTTCTTCATGACCTTTCATTGTACAAATTACATATTGTAATCATCAATATGAAAGAGAAGAAAACGTTGACATGATGCGCGATTGTCAGTCTAGTTTCAAGTGAGCGGAACCAAGCCACGTGACATTGACGAGTTAGTACAACTCCGAATGTCATTCCGATTGGATGGACCCGTTGGAGCGTACCTATGCTATATGATATGAGTACCAATCCATGAGCTACCCACAAAAGGTGTAATAATCTTATCTACAAATAAAAAAAATATAGAAGCACATAGAGGAAAATAAGTATACTAGTGTACATAAATAAAGTTAGTGATGAATAGACCTGTCAAATGGGCCGGGCCGGTCCAGTATGAGTTCGACCTGAAAAATTAGTCTATGTGTCGGCCTGGTCCGATTAATTGTGGGCCCGGGCCGACCCTGTAAACCCCCGTCCTGAAATTTTTTGAGTATTTATTATTAAGTATTGACCAAGTGCAATGATTTGAAATTTTGTAGATATTTTAAATTAATATATTTTATATCTAAAGGTCTTTTTTCATAGGGGGAATGTATGTATATAGTCCTAAAGGAATATATATATATATATATATATATATATATATATATATATATATATATATATATATATATATATATATATATTCTTTTTCTTTTCTTTTTTTAAAAACCAAGCGGCCGTGTCAAAGACACCCAGCCACCGCTTGGCCCGGGGGCCGTGGGCGAACCACCAAGCCGCCCCCGTGGGGGCTCGAACTCCGTCCGATGCCCCAAGTGCCGGTGCGCCTAGCCACTTGAGCTACAAGCGCCCGGCTTATATATATATATATATATATATATATATATATATATATATATATATATATATATATATATAACAGCACCGGTATACATTAGACTAAGGGAGGACTTATGCAAAATCAGATGGTAAGAGGGGGAAGCTTAGTGTAAATATCCAGAAATTCAAATTCAGTAGCAGCCGACCCTCAATAGGCCATGTTCTGTTCGAATGGACTCCTAGGGGATAGAATCTCCATCTCCATTAGAGATGGGGAGATCAAATTCAAATCTGATTTTCCCTTATCCCTCCAAATAAAACCAATTCGGTATATATATGTGAAGTAGAGATAGACGACCCCTTGCCATCTAAAAACCCTAGAAGAAGCGGCTACCACTTTTCATGCGTAGAGTCTTCATCGAAGAACACTCTCAGGAAACACTAAGGTTTCTTGGACTCTGACTCAGCAATTGACCCGTATCTGCAGCTCAGGACCACAGGCAAGTATACCTTGCCTTTCTCTACAGCTTTATTTACATGCTTACCTTCTTTCATTATCCAGTTGGTTCTGATTTGATTGCTGATATGGGTTTCATCATTGCTATATAGTCCATGTTCACAGTTAGCCTTGTAGCCTTATTTGGATATGTTTTTCACTTGTACTGGTTTGAGTTGTATCGTAGGACGATCACGTTATAAACTGAATTGCTATTTCCTTATTTCGATTTCTTACAACCTGCGAGTCTACACACGGGACGAGGGTTGATCGTTTGCACCTGCGAGTCCACACACGAGGCGAGGGTGACTTGTCTTGAAACAGACCTGCGAGTCCACATTCGGGGCGAGGGTTAGTGATTAGTTCAAACCTGCGAGTCCACACTCAGGACGAGGGTTTGTTATTCCATTGATCTCTGATTTACTTGTCTTCCTGCAGTTCATTTATACATAGTTGTTCATACATTCATGTCTTGTGATCGTTTAGTCTTTTCTGTTTATATCCTGGATTTCTTTTATGCATGATAAACTGTTAGAAAGACTTGTATATTATGTATCTTGCTAGTCCTCTGAGTACCTGATGATCTCTTCAGGTTTATTCGAGTATTAAGCCAGGTGCACACAGGCATGTTTGAGCCAGCATTGGACTACGGTACCACTGTAGACGAGGGTACCTTGATGATTAGTAGTTTTGACTCAGTTATTTCCATTTCGTGTACTATTTTATACCGCCTATTGGTAGTGGATTTGTGTCCACCGGATGAGACTTGGATTCGCGTTGAGCTTGATACTTCATTTTATTTATTATTATTCTATATTCAGTCTCAATTGAGTTGATTGTGTCATATTTCTGTGGATGAGACCTAGACTGCCTTGTTGGTTCTATAGATTCTGTGACTTGTATATGTATTAGACAGCGTTCTACCGCCGACACTGCAGCGTAGACTAGAGTTGGACACGCCTCGTATCCGAAAAGCGGGTGCGGGTCGTGACAAGTTTTTTTTAGTGGCCCATGCAGATCTACGTTAATCACTTTGGTTACATCATTGTACCGTCGTGAGCCTGCACATAGGATTAGAAACTTAGGATCTCATCCGCGTGTCTTGAAAATAGTATTGATCTCTGTCTTTGATTTCTATTGAATCTTTGACTTGCATCCTGCTTGAAATCTTTATACCGTCTAAACGTTTTCTTTTGTTGCAGTAAATGAATTCTCAAGACAGGAACAACACTTTTCTGAACACCCCACCGACTGCAGGAGGGTTCTTCACGTACATGACCCCGTCGACGCAGGGAGGCCAGCTTACTCATCAGGACGACCCGGCTCAACCGCAATACTCGAGATTCCACAGAGACGACATTCCACCACTAGCACCAGTTCCGCAACCAGCATATGCTCCACATCTAACACCTACCATGCACCCTGCACCAGCGATGTATCCAGCTCCCACCATGCATCCAGCACCAGCGATGTATCCAGCGCCTGTCGGATATCCAGCACATATTCTGCCTCCGCCACTGCACTGGACAACGTTGCTCTCTTCAGAATCTTCCAGCAGCTCATCACTGTTAGGGTTATATACTAAAAACATCACTTTTGTAGTAACCTTATTTTCTTAAATTTTGAATGAGAATCTTATGGGCAAATGTTTGCATATTGTATTTGTTGCAAGTGTTAATACAAATGTCTGATATTCTATATTGTAGATAATATGGTGTGTGGTGTCACACAGAAGATCATATTATCAGTTTCCTATAGAGTATATAAATAGTTCACAACCTAGATGGACTTGGACAATCTATTGGAAAGGTTGTAGTGTAATCTGGTATTAGTCTATCTTGACTATAGGTTTACACTAGTACACTTTGTGTGTATTGAACAGGACCACTTGAGGTTATTCTCTTTGTACTGACTACATAAGATAACAAACACCTCTGTTATTATGGATGCTTGTAATCTTAATCCGGATATAATAACGGACATGTATATGTATTGTGCATTATTTTGACTCATAAAAGAGTGAGATTCATTATGGATCAACAACCTCTATGAATTGGGTAATAACATTGTATGTATGATGGGTTGTTGATTATAAATAGAATCTATGTCCCGATACATCGGGTTGATGATGTCCTCTTAAGGAGCTCATAAGGATTGTCATGTAAACCCTGCAGGTGGATTATATCCGACATGACAAATAAAGTTGAGCGGTACTACTTAAGGATAAAAGATGTCGAATCAATATAGTTGTCAGTAACTTAATTTGATCGACGGACATACGATATCTTAACATGGGGAGCCAAACGAGCATATAATAAAAGGAGCCCACAAACATAATTTGGGATTAGGGAGGTAGTGCAACAATAGCTCATTAGTGGACCGAGCTATTGTTAATGGGCCTGGATTGTGTGTTCGGGCTGAACACGGGATATCCAGATCCGTTAGGAGGCCTAACCCTAATTTCTCTTCATGGTCCCTGCCGTAGCCCATATATATCCTCTATTCTCTGGCCGCCAAATTACTGATTAGAAATCTGAAATTTTCTCTAAATTCATGATTCACGTAAGGAGAGAAAATAGTGCTGCCAAGGAGAAGAAAAGGTTGGGAGATCGTCGCCCACACGACGTCCAACTCGAGGAAGGAATACGTGCAGAAGATCTTGGGGTCGTCCGCTCGAGATTGCCAGGAATTACTTGTCTCCTTTCCGCCGCAGGTATAATTCGTGAACCCTAGTTTCCGCCTATGAAGGGTTTTATCGATCAATACGCACACCAAAGGAAGGGTCCTGGGAATCTCCAGTTCCATCAATCACTTCCCAGACGCGGCAGGCCGACGCCTTCCGCGATCCCTTGAGAGAGGCTCTCCAGACTAGAGACTCCACGACCGTGCCCTAAAACTTCCAAGAACTTTATGGACCTTAGGCCCAGGAAATTCAAGGGGACGGAAGGGATTCTCTACGCGAATGAGTGGTTAGAGAACGTGGATCGGATTCTTCGGATGACACGAGTTCCGGAAGACCTGAAGATTGAGTCAGCTAGCATGCAGCTATACGACATCGCCCGTACGTGGTATAGAGACGAGCCTCGATTCACCGTGACCGATGTGACTTGGGAAGAGTTCAAGGAGCTGTTCAAGATGAAATTCTATCCTGAAGCAGCCCACGAAGAGTTGGAGAACGAGTTCGAGAGCCTGGAACAGGGCAACCTCTCTATCGACGAGTAAACCGCAGAGTTCTCCCACCTCAGTCGCTTCACAGACGTCTTGACCCCTGCAGCCAAAGCCAAGAAGTTCAGAAAAGGGCTATCACATGAAATTCGCATAGCCATCGCCACCAGCCAGGCCATAACTTACGAGAGAATCTTGAAGGTCGCACAGGCGGTAGAGACAGAATTGAAGCGTAAGAGAAAGAGAGACAGAGACGCACATGGAGGAGGCATCAGCCAATCGGGAGCGACGAAATATCCCAATGTTCCGAAGAAGACCCGAGCACAACAGTATCAGCAGCAGCCACAAGCAGCCCCACATCAAGTCCAAGACGTCCCCACCTGCCAGTATTGCATAAAGAGAGGCCACGTCCAAGAAGAGTGCCACAAATGGTTAGGGTTGTGTTGGACTTGTGGCCAACACATATCTCGATTTTGTCCGAAGAGAAATGGGACTGCCCCACCACTACGAACCGTCCGAGGAGGACAAGCTTATGCCACGATCATGGAGAACCCGACGACACCACCAGGAACATATGGCAGAAATTTTCAGTAGATTATAGTAGTAGCATTATTAATAGGTACTGTAGTCAAATTCGACTTGCGAGTATTCGCAATGATGATAGACTACTCTTTCTAGTAGATTGTGGCTTTATTAAATTTCGAGGACGAAATTATTCTTAAGGAGGGTAGGATGTAAACCCCCATCCTGAAATTTTTTGAGTATTTATTATTAAGTATTGACCAAGTACAATGATTTGGAATTTTGTAGATATTTTAAATTAATATATTTTATATCTAAAGGTATTTTTTCATAGGAGAAATGTATGTATATAGTCCTAAAGGAATATATATATATATATATATATATATATATATATATATATATATATATATATATATATATATTTATTTATTTATTATATATATATATAACAGCACCAGTATACATTAGACTAAGGGAGGACTTATGCAAAATCAGATGGCAGATGGTAAGAGGGGGGGGCTTAGTGTAAATATCCAGAAATTCAAATTCAGTAGCAACCGACCCTCAATAGGCCCTGTTCTGTTCGAACAGACTCCTAGGGGATAGAATCTCCATCTCCATTAGAGATAGGGAGATCAAATTCAAATCTAATTTCCCCTCATCCCTCCAAATAGAACCAATTCGGTATATATATTTGAAGTAGAGATAGACGACCCTTTGCCATCTGAAACCCCTAGAAGAAGCGGCTACCACTTTTCATGCGTGGAGTCTTCATCGAAGAACACTCTCAGAAAATACTAAGGTTTTTTGGACTCTGACTCAGCAATTGACCCGTATCCGCAGCTCAGGACCCCATGCAAGTATACCTTGCCTTTCTCTACAGCTTTATTTGCATGCTTACCTTCTTTCATTATCCAGTTGGTTCTGATTTGATTGCTGACATGGGTTTCATCATTGCTATATAGTCCATGTTCACAGTTAGCCTTGTAGCCTTATTTGGATATGTTTTTCACTTGTACTGGTTTGAGTTGTATCGTAGGACGATCACGTTATAAACTGAACTGCTATTTCCTTATTTTGATTTTTTACAACCTGCGAGTCCACACACGGGACGAGGGTTGATCGTTTGCACCTGCGAGTCCACACACGGGACGAGGGTGACTTGTCTTGAAACTGACCTGTGAGTTCACATTCGGGGCGAGGGTTAGTGATTAGTTCAAACCTGAGAGTCCATACTCGGGACGAGGGTTTGTTATTCCATTGATCTCTGGTTTACTTGTCTTCATGCAGTTCATTTATACGTAGTTGTTCATACATTCATGTCTTGTGATCGTTTAGTCTTTTCTGTTTATATCCTGGATTTCTTTCATGCATGATAAACTGTTAGAAAGTCTTGTATATTATGTATCTTGCTAGTCCTCTGAGGACCTGATGATCTCTTCAGGTTTAGCCGAGTATTGAGCCAGGTGCACACGGGCAGGTTTGAGCTAGCATTGGACTACGGTACTACTGCAGACGAGGGTACCTTGATGATTAATAGTTTTTACTCAGTTATTTCCATTTCATGTACTATTTTATACCGCCTATTGGTAGTGGATTTGTGTCCACCGGACGAGACTTGGATTCGCGTTGAGCTTGATACTTCATTTTATTTATTATCATTTTATATTTAGTCTCAATTGAGTTGATTGTGTCATATTTCTGTGGATGAGATCTAGACTGCCTTGTTGGTTCTATAGATTCTGTGACTTATATATGTATTAGACAGCGTTCTACTGCCGACACTGCGGCGTAGGCTGGACTTGGACACGCCTCATATCCGAAAAGCGGGTGCGGGTCGTGACAGACCCGGCCCCATATATTAGGTCATATCGGACCACATATATCGGCCCATAATGTAGGCTTGGCCCATAGCCCATGCCCGGCCCGAAGCTCGACCCGGCCCGGGAGAAGTACATGGTCTATGACTACTGTCAAGATAAAGAAAGATTTCCTCAAGGTTTGGCAGCAGAGTACTCCTTGTCTATGTAGTGAGAACCTGATTATAATGTATATGGTTTTTGACATGGCTGCGAATGCAAATAATGGGATGTTACTATAGACTCTTTTGTCCACAGAGTTAAAAAAAAATGATCCTGATAATATCATCTTTTTGTTATTACCTACATATGTTCTATTTACTGAACCGTTTTGTTATACCCATATCTATTGTATAGACCCTTGGGTATGTATTATACTGAACCATATCGTTATTACCTATATGGTTGCAAATAAGATTAAGAAGCTTGGGTAAGTTTTTCTTATTACCTGTATTGTTGTATACATAAAGTTGCCCTTTATGAAGCTTAGGTATGTACTTAGTACACACACTTGGATCAGCACAGCACTACAATTACAAACCCCATGCCCCCTTCTCAGTTGTCATGCAGCAAGCTGCTGCATGCAGCTACAGGAGTGCAGAGTCATGTGAGTCTGAAAATATCACAAATGGGGAGGAGAGGAGCAGCAGAGTTCCAGTCCCACAGGCACGGATCCAGGGTCACAGCAGCATATGTACACAGAGTACATATTGGGTCGTGTCCGGTCCGGTCCGACCCGAAGCCCACCGTGCCGTGGGTTACGTGCCGGACTTAAAATTTTCATCCATAGTCAGGCCCAGTACCTGTAGTTCATGGGCCCAAAAGGCCCGACCCACTTAAATTTTGTGCCGAGCCGGCCCGACCCACTTGACAGCTCTAGTGCAAAAATATGTCATAATACACTCATGAAGGAGTTTTGCAGGGACAAAACCGTAAATACAAGTACTTAGTGGAAATGAAGTACACAAAGAGAACTAGATTTGCGTATCAACAAACTAGATAAAGATACTAAATCCAAAGTGAAGTCCCTACCATTGGTCAAGGGTACTCAATTGGAAGAACAACGCCATCCACAACTGGATTTGCTTCTGAGTAAACTCTCAGACCGTACTCCTCCGGGTAACTCTCCTCGTTTATGCCTGGAAAGAAACCAGATTCTCAGAGAGACGAACAAGGTGCAAAAGAAACATGTCGAAAGTAAACAGCTAAAGTAACTTCTATACTAAAAATAGTAGTGCAATACTCTAGCTGGCTAAGTGAGATGCATGTGAGGACAACGTTCGTATGCGTGGACTTTCCAAATATAAAATCAGATTTTCGTAAAGGATAACATATCATAATTAAATTATAAATAAGATAATAAATTTAAGAAAATTCAAAAAAAAGTAACGAATCGTCATTAGCAGTGGCGACTTGGGCATTGGATCTTGGCCGAGCTGTTATTCTTTTTTTATGAAGAAATGATTTTCTTAATATATATTCATTTTTATTCATATATACACTAAAATTGTCATACTCAAATGAGTGCATGCACTCATGTCGTCGCTTATGCCGTCAATGGCTTTGGTTTTTTTGATGTATTTTAAATATAAAATGAAGACATTTTTCTTACTATGTAGCAATTGCAAAAGCATTGGTGATATAACAGCATGTAGCAACAAGTTAGCAAGGTAGTGAGCCTTGAGTCTTTTGAGTTAGTGAGTCTTAAGGGTCTACTTGGATTGAGAGTTATAAGAGTTAAGTGAGGGGAAAATAAAACCATGCTTGGTTTAAGGGTGGAGGTTTAGGAGGGAGGATTATAGAGGGTTAAGTGAGGGTTTATTTCACTATCTTTTGTCCATTTTTTAATCTCCCAAATCGGAGGGTTAACGAGAGAGATTGGGGGATTTTGTTTAAAAAGTCATAAATATCTCTTATTTGTTCTATAAAATATTATGATTTTTTTTCTCTTTTTTGTTTTCAACATGTTGCTCCGTACCTTCCTAATTTGTGAAGACATTTTGACAAGTTCTAATTAAAATTTCAATCAAATTTAAATATATGACATATGTAATAAGGTTATTTTGGTAACTATCATAATTTTATTAATCCTCATCTTACTCAAAACCTCCAATCCAAGTAAGAGTTCTTAAACACCCCCCACTTAAGTCTCCCTCAAATCCAAACAAAGTTCTATGTATGGACTCTACTCCCCCTTACTTAACTCTCCCTCATTTAACCCTACTTAACTCTGCTAATTTTTTTCACCTCAATCCAAGTAGACCCTAAGTCTTTGGAGGGTGAACAGAATAGCCAATTTTGGACTGAGTAATAACATGTGTATTAGAGAGTGTGAAGGTTTATGTTACACTACTTTGGATTAATAAATTTATCTTTTCCAAAAACGAGTACACATATTGTACGTATAGTGTTTTCAGTTTAATGTGTACGTATAATCTGTTAGTGAGATTCTTTTTTGTGTATAAAGTTACGTACATGATAATAAACTTTCAAAATATAATTAAAGGAGGGGTAACAAGTTTGGTAAAATTAAGGATGGACATATACATCGGCATAGGCTATGACGATGTATATGTAAAGCACAATACTCGTCGTAGCTTATGGCAATTTATGTGCGTTGGACATCTTAATGTCATTTTTTACTCCTCTCTCCTATATAATCCTTGACTGGCGAAAGATGGAAGAACTCCTGCTGGGGTGAATAATCACCGTTGCTCAAAGCTTTATTCGTCCTACACGAACAGCTTCCAGGAACCAGCAAGTTCGTCGGAGAACTTGGAACACTCCTGCTCTTCTGACTCCTCGGATGGACACGAACTCTTGTGCAAAAGTAACGCTTGTGCGACGCCTTTCCTCTCTCTCTCGAAGGCTGCTGGAAGATCAGAACTGTGTTAAAGAATACTTCTGAATTCTCTGTTTACTTGTGCTAAAAAATACTTCGTAAACTTTTTGTGGTGGCTTCTCTTTCTATTCTGTAATTAACCTTGAGAGAGAGAGGATGCCTTATATAGGCCCTGCAGCAACTGTTCGGTTGCCACAAAGTTAGGGACGTGGTAAAAACCACCCCGAACATGTAGCAACCGCCCAGAACATGTAAACGCACGTTCTGCTTCCAACTGCACGCATCATGTGCTCCTTGCACTCTGTACGATAGAGCGCGCTCTGAACTGCGCACACTGTGCACACTGTACGCACTGTACACACGGCGCACGCAGCACAACCAGCGCGCAACCTGGGCGCGCACCTGGACAGCACAACTGGGCTTGCGTAACTGGGCATGCGCAACTGAGCAGCGCAACTGGGCTTGTGTAACGTGGCAGCGCAAGTGGCTCGTGCAACGAGCGCAATAAAGCGCACTATGCGCCTAGCGACGATGCTGACGTGCTAAGTGCAAAGTGCGCCAACAAAATGCCACATTACGTCTCATGAGCCCATGAGCCCGAGTCCGAGTCCGAGTCGCTAAGCCCCTACGGGGCTTAGCTCCCATGAAAATAAATTTCCCAAGAGCAAAAAGCATGAATGCTTTAATTGTTGATTTTAGCCTTTTTTCCATTAGAAAAATAACCCCACATGGCAAACCCATGCATGTGCACCTCCACACCACATGTGCATCTCCAATAATAGCAAAGCTAATATATAGAGATACAATCTCTTTATTTTTTCCGATGTGGGACTAAAGTTTTCTAAAGGAAAAACAAAAACTCCAACAATCCCCCACATATCTCTATATATGGGTATAAGTGTTCCCCACAGTAACTGCCCATCATGCATTAGTGTCACTCCTCGTTCCCAGGATACGTATTTTTATACATGTACTACTTGAATGTATTTATTTGATATTTATCATGTATTATCCTGTATTTAAATTCCTTTAAATTTCATGTTAATCAATTAATCTGTTCTTTAAATTTTTATGTTAATTTAATTCCTGCAATTATATTTCTGTAATTTTATTTATGTACTTTATTTCCTGCTTTTATTCTCTGCTTTAGCTAGGCTTTGGGTTCGGGTTAGCCTTGGTTGGATCCCCTACAACCCGACCCATTGGACCCGGCCCAACTCCCACCTACCACCCATTTTCTATTTAAAGCTTACATCTCTTTCTCTCTCCTCATAAACTCACATTCTCACCATTACTCCTCTTCTTCTTCTTCATTACTCTCTCCACCTACCAAACCGTAGGCAAGTACAACTTGCTTTCCATGAGAACCCATGTTTTTATAGTTCATTTGCCTTCCTCTCGTGATCCTAAGAGAGTTTAGAACTTGGTATTTCTCATTTCGAAGTCTTAATTTTTGTAGATCTAGAAATTAGTATTTTCGAATTTTGGTGGTCTTGATCTATCAAACTTCTTTGTTTGCAAATTTTGATGGTTACATGTTGTAGAGAGTTTTATTCTTCCCAATTTTAACCTTTGGAAAGTTGGATTTGGACTTGTTTTGACCAAGTTATGGACTTTTGAAGCTTTGGGGTGCAACCATGGAGTTCTTGCTGTTTGAAGAAGACAGTGAGCAGTGTACGCTAGCTTTTTAGCTTGCGTCACTGAGCTGTGCGCGCTCTTTAGCGCAGCGCAGTATGGAGTCCATACGCTGCCTTTTTAGGAAGCGTGTGTCTTGCATACGCTACCTTTTGGAAGCGTATGTCGTATGGAGTCCATACGCTGCCTTTTGGGAGCGTATGACTTGCATATGCTGACTTGGATGGTCAGGAGTCGTATGGAGTCCATACGCTGCCTTTTGGGAGCGTATGACTTGCATACGCTGACTTAGATGGTCAGGAGTCGTATGGAGTCCATACGCTGCCTTTTGGGAGCGTATGACTTGCATACGCTGACTTGGATAGTAAGGAGTCGTATGGAGTACATACGCTGCCTTGAAAAGGAGTTGTATGGACTTGCATACGCTAGACTTGAGCGTAGCTAGACTTGAGCGTAGCTAGACTTGAGCGTACGCTGACCCTACTTATCCTGGATCTTCTATAGCCCTGTATATTGATAATTTATTAGATATTTAACGTCCATTTTATATCCTTACGTCTTTTGGCATAAACTTGATATAATCATGATATGTTAATATTTCTGTTAAATATAGATTGTTACGTGGGATGTATTATGTGTCGTGAATTGAGTTATAGATATCCCGATTGACTGTAATTAAATCCTGAGAGTTGTAGACTCGACCCCACTGAATATTAGTTGACTTTCATGCCTTGTCACCATTGATAATGATTGTGACTTTGACTAATAATTGATCATGCGTTCCTAGTTGGAACTAAGAGACTGGCTAGTCGTCTTATTGAAATGAATGAGTGAGACTCGTTCATGTTATGAACTATTATAATCGACTGGCTGATCTCAAATATTGGCATACAGGCACATGCAGGCTTCAATCTAATTATTTATTTATGTATTTATTTATTTTCTACAAAAGAAGATGTGTACTTTATGGTCAAGGCATGATTACTCCGTGGTTAGATTTGATTGTTGTATTACGCTATGTAAGACCTGCAACCTAACCGCACTGGTATCATTGTAGAGTTGTGCATATCGTACCTCGTACGAAAGTACTCATTTGAATGACCATGATCCACGGCATGGGATTTCACTCAACGTAGGGACTATTAAGTTAAATAAAATAATGATTGCATGGAGAGAATAGATTTTCGAGTTCTTACATGGCAGCCCCCTTGGGACGAGTAGTATCCGATGGGCCGGCTGGTTCCCACAGATACTGTAAACCTGCCACACGGGCATGGAGCAGTATCTGGTTATATTATTTATTGTATATTATATATTGATGACGGGCGTCCTGCTGGGACTCGTCTAATTCATGCATGGCGCACATGATTCACTGGATAGACTAGCCTTGCTTGTACATAGTAAGAACTGAGGAATCCCTATTGCATTATTCCAGGATAACTTGGGACTCACCATAGCAAGCCATAGGAATTGATTGCCGTTCAAGATGATTTGTTTGTGTACTGTACCACTCTGTTACCTAACTGGGATGATCAGAATGTCAGGACATGACGGGCCAACTTCTGTCCTTGTTTGGTTGGAAGGTTGGTTCGAAGTGTCGTGATGTGATGTGAATCCTAGTGGAAAGCAGAGATCTATTATTATATTTCTCATTACTGGTTTTAGTTCTCATGTCGTGCTTCCTTGTGGTACTTGCTATTAGAGGTCTAACCTCTCTGGTTTTGCATGGCCAGATTTAGAGCCGGTCCCCGAGGATCCAGCTTACTTCTACCTCCAGGATGGTCAACACTAGAGGGATGATCGCAGGAGGACTCGAGTGGGTTCCTTACTTCACCGCTCGTTTTGTCACTTACTTTGTACTTAGCCGTTTGGCACCGACATGTTAGTCGGATTGTCTTGTACTTACTTTTACATAATTGTAATTAAAGTCAGACTGCAGCTGATAACAATTGTGTATATTTTTGCTACGTCAATCTGGCTATGTTTTGTAAAGCCATATATCAAGAACATTTTGACAGAGCGTTTGGGACGCCTTACTGCTTTATCTTACATGTTCTCTATTTCTGTTTCTTATTTGAATGATTGAGACAATAGATGTAAAATGACCATAGTGAGACTTTCATGTAGTATGCACGCCCTCGTCTTTTAGACAGCATTGATCGTATTATACGGTATTCATCTATCCGTAATACGTAGCTGGCTGAGTCATTCTCCCGCTCTCCAGTATTCTGGTTCTGGGGCGTGACAATTAGGAGAGATGTCGCTGACGACTTGAATCTTTCCGCATGGATTAAAAATCAGACTATAATACAAGAATGGACTAAGCCTTGAATTCTGTATCATAGCTGAAATTCTTTCCACTCACATAATATAGTTACATGTGCTTCTGGCTACACATTAAAGGCCCTGTGCCAGCCTGGCTTCAGTGTATAATTTTGGGCGTCTACTGATGGAACTGGGGATTCCCAGGACCCTTCCTTTGGTGTGCGTATTGATTGATAGAAAGTTAAACAGATCTAATACGTGTTCTAACCCTTCATAGGCGGAAACTAGGGTTCACGAATTATACCTGCGGCGGAAAGGAGATAAGTAATTCCTGACAATCTCGAGTGGACGACCCCAAGATCTTCTGCACGTATTCCTTCCTCGAGTTGGACGTCGTGTGGGCGACGATCTCCCAACCTTTTCTTCTCCTTGGCATCCCTCTCTTTTTTTTCTTACGTGAATCACCAATTTAGAGAAAATTTTAGATTTTTAATCAGTAATCTGGCGGCCAGAGAATAGAGAATATATATAGGCTACGGCAGGGACCATGAGGAGAAATTAGGGTTAGGCCTCCTAACGGATCTGGATATCCCGTGTTCAGCCCGAACACACAATTCAGGCCCATTAATAATAGCTCGGTCTACTAATGAGCTATTATTGCATTACCTCCCTAATCCCAAATTATGTTTGTGGGCTCCTTTTATTATATGCTCGTTTGGCTTTCCATGTTAAGATATCGTATGTCCGTCGATCAAATTAAGTTACTGACAACTATATTGATTCGACATCTTTTATCCTTAAGTAGTACCGCTCAACTTTATTTCATGTCGGATATAATCCACCTGCAAGGTTTACATGACAATCCTTATGAGCTCCTTAAGAGGACATCATCAACCCGATGTATCGGGACATGGATTCCATTTATAATCAACAGCCCATCATACATACAATGTTATTACCCAATTCATAGAGGTTGTTGATCCATAATGAATCTCACTCTTTTATGAGTCAAAGTAATGCACACTGCATATACATGTCCATTATTATATCCGGATTAAGAGCACAAGCATCCATAATAACAGAGGTGTAATTCTCTTATGTAGTCAGTACAAAGAGAACAACCTCAAGTGGTCCTGTTCAATACACACAAAGTGTACTAGTGTAAACCTATAGTCAAGATAGACTAATACCAGATTACACTACAACCTTTCCAATAGATTGTCCAAGTCCATCTAGATTGTGAACTATTTATATACTCCATAGGAAACTGATAATATGATCTTCTGTGTGACACCACACACCATATTATCTACAATATAGAATATCAGACATTTGTATTAACACTTGCAACAAATACAATATGCAAACATTTGCCCATATGATTCTCATTCAAAATTTAAGGAAATAAGGTTACTACAAAAGTGATGCTTTTAGTATATAACCCTAACATCTACAAGTTTACCCTCAAGAGACGGCCTGATATCTCTTTGTCCATACACTATAGGTGAGTTCATTATAAAGAGACATGGCATGAAGCGCTTTGCGCTTCCCTTGCGGTGCTACGCCGCTATGACATGGCTTAAAGCCGAGGCCTTACCCCGTACCGGAAACCTCATTGTAGTGTCATACTACTGTAGCATGAGGCAACCGCCTCTTTGTAGTGCCAAACTACCCAGCATGAAGCCTTAGGCTCCCTTGCGGTGTTACGCCGCAACGACATGGCTTGCAAGGCCGAGGCTTTATCCCTAATCGGGTACCTCATCGTGGTATCGTGCCACTGTAACATGAGGAACTCCTCTTTGTAGTGCTAACTACACCCCTCTTTATATTTAACATACAACATTAGGCTAACTGCCTATTTGCGGTGCTACGCCGCTGTGACTTGGCCTGCAAAGCCGAGGCTTTATCCTATTACTGGGCAGCACCCCACATATAGGAACCTCATTGTGAAGTCACCCCACTGTAGCATGGAATTTCACTCCTTGTAGTGTTGCTCTACCGTGCTTCCTGTAAAGTACACCAGGCATTCACTCTGCCTGAGAACTCATTAAGGCAATTAAGCCAACCTTCCCACAGGAACCGTTTTCCACAGAAAACAATAGTAGACAACAGTGGTTATAGGTCCGTAACCTCTCCATGCCCATTAGAACATGTACCCACCGTTTCTGATATTCTTTCGATTAATGGTCCTCCCTTGAACCAAAAGCTAGATGCCTAGTAGATAAATCTTTGAACTAATAGCATAAAACTTTATGGTAGAAATACAATAATACAATATCAGAATGCCTTCAAGCCCATTTTACAAGCTGTGTCATCGACCAGCTGGCGCTTGAGGCCCTTGGTGAACGGATCCGCCAGGTTCTCCTGACTCTGAACATCAATCACTGTAATAACACCTCTCTTGATAAGATCGTGTACTGCCCTGTGCTTCAACCGCACAGTCCTCTTCTTTCCGTTGAAGAGGTCATTTGATGCCGCCGCCGCAGTCGCCTGGTTGTCGCAGTATATCGGTATGCCGGTATTTGTGCCCCAACCACTGGAAGATCATACATGAGCTCCCAAAGCCATTCTGCTTCCTCGGCTGCGGTATCAAGTGCAAAGAACTCAGATTCCATGGATGACCGCGAGAGCATAGTCTGCTTCTTCGACTTCCACGATATAGCAGCTCCATCCATTGTGAAAATGAATCCACCTGTGGACCTCTCGCTCTCCACCTCTGAGCACCAGCTGGCATCACTGAAGCCTTCCACTACCGGTGGATCTCTGCTGTAGTACAGTGCATATGTCTGAGTCTTCTTGAGATATCTCATAACCTGTTTCACAGCTTTCCAGTGTTCAGCACCTGGGTTGCTCGTGAAACGACTCAGCATTCCCACGACGAAAGCTATGTCAGGCCTTGTGGCAGTAGTAGCATACAACAAACTTTCGATTACGCTTTGCATACTCCAGCTGCCTGACGCTTTCCCCTGAATTAGGCTTCAGCTTCATATCACACCTGTACGGCGTATCGATCCCTGGAAGATCCCGATACCCATAACGAGTGATCATTTTCTCAATATAATGAGATTGTGACAGCGCTAGTCCAGTGTCTGTCCGGATGATCTTGATCCCTAAGATCACATCAGCTTCTTCCAAGTCCTTCATACTGAACTTGCTTGAGATGAATTTCTTTGTCTCCGTGACACAGCTAATATCCGTACGTAGGATAGGCATGTCGTCCACGTACAGACAAACGATCACACCTCTTCCATCAGCGAACTTCGTGTAAACACACTTGTCCGTATCGCTGACCATGCAGCCATTTGACCTTATAACTTTGTCAAATTTCTCATGCCACATCTTGGGAGCCTGTTTAAGACCGTACAAAGATTTCACCAACTTGAAGACTTTGTCTTCAAGACCCCTGATGACAAATCCCTCTGGCTGTTGCATGTAAATCTCTTCGGTCAGCTCGCCATTTAGGAAAGCCGTTTTCACATCCATCTGATGTATCACCATCTTATGTATTGCTGCGAGAGCAATCAACATTCTAATGGTGGTCATCCGGGCTACTGGAGCATACGTGTCAAAATAGTCAATCCCCTGCTTCTGAAAAAACCCTTGGCTACCAACCTAGCCTTGAACTTGTCAATAGTTCCGTCTGCTTTCATCTTCTTCTTGAAGATCCATTTGTATCCGATGGGTTTTGCTCATTCAGGAAGATCAACCAACACCCAAGTGTTATTTGAGGTGATAGAATCAAACTCATTGTCAATCGCCTCCTTCCAGAAAACTGCATCTCTAGTCTTCATCGCCTCATCATAGGTAAGCGGATCTGCTTCCACATGATAGGTGACAAAGTCACTTTCGAAGTCCTTCGGCCTCCTCACTCGCTTCGTTGATGGCTCAGCGAGATCTGGTTCAACCGTTGTTTCAACAACAACATCTTCTCGGACCACATCTTCATTGAAGACCTGTGTACCCTCATTATTCTCCGGAACATCCGCAAGAACAATATTTTTGTGCCTAGCAAATTTGTCTTCAAAATATTCTACGTCGCGAGATTCAATGATATGATTTGACTCAATATCAAGAAATCTCCGAGCATCACTCTTCTCGGCATACCCCAAGAAGATCGTCTTAGTAGTCCTTGTCCCAAGCTTCTGAATCTTCAGATCTGGAAGCTTGACATATGCCAGACACCCCCACACTCGAATGACATTCAAGTTAGGTCTGACCTTGAACCAGAGTTCATGAGGAGTAACGTCTGAAGTTACATGAGGCACTCTATTTAGAATAAAAGTGGCCGTCAATGCAGCTTCTCCCCAGTAGCACTTAGAAAGACCAGCAGTCAACAACATTGAGTTAATCATTTCTGTTAACGTTCTGTTCATCCTCTCTGCTACTCCATTTGATTGAGGAGAGTACGGAGCCGTAGTCTCATTGACAATTCCATGTTCTTTGCAGAACGATACAAATTCATGAGACCTGTACTCCCCACCTCGATTACTTCTTATTCTTTTGAGTTGTTGTCCAGTCTGCCGCTCAGCTTCGGCTCTGAAGGTGACTGGCGAAAGATGGAAGAACTCCTGCTGGGGTGAATAATCATCGTTGCTCAAAGCTTTATTCGTCATACACGAACAGCTTTCAGGAACCAGCAAGTTCGTCGGAGAACTTGGAACACTCCTGCTCTTCTGACTTCTCGGATGGACACGAACTCTTGTGCAAAAGTAACACTGGTGCGGCACCTTTCCTCTCTCTCTCGAAGGCTGCTGGAAGATCAGAACTGTGTTAAAGAACACTTCTGAATTCTCTGTTTACTTGTGCTAAAAAATACTTCGTAAACTTTTTGTGGTGGCTTCTCTTTCTATTATATAATTAACCTTGAGAGAGAGAGGATGCCTTATATAGGCCCTGCAGCAACTGTTCGGTTGCCACAAAGTTAGGGACATGGTAAAAACCATCCCGAACATGTAGCAACCGTCCAGAACATGCAAACGCACGTTCTGCTGCCAACTGCGTGCACCCTGCGCTCCTTGCACTCTGTGCGACAGAGCGCGCTCTGAACTGCGCACACTGTGCGCACTGCGCGCCCAACGCAACCAGCGCGCCCGCGCAACTGGCTAAGTGCAAAGTGCGCCAACAAAACGCCACATTACGCCTCATGAGCCCATGAGCCCGAGCCCGAGCCCGAGTCCGAGTCGCTAAGCCCCTACGGGGCTTAGCTCCCATGGAAATAAATTTCCCAAGAGCAAAAAACATGAATGCTTTAATTGTTGATTTTAGCCTTTTTTCCATTAGAAAAATAATCCCACATGGCAAACCCATGTGCATCTCCACACCACATGTGCATCTCCAATAATAGCAAAGCTAGTATATAGAGATACAATCTCTTTATTTTTTCCGATGTGGGACTAAAGTTTTCTAAAGGAAAAAACAAAAACTCCATCAGAATGTAGTCCCGCAAAATACAAACCTAGCTATTGTCTAATAAAAGAACATAAATTTATAATGCTCAATTGAAATTTCCCCCAAAATAAAGTGAACCGTATGATATCAAGATACTATTTGGGAAGGGAAAAAATTGGAGGGAAAAAGGTTAAAAGAAAAATGAAAGAAAAATAAGAAGTGATGGTATTTAGGAACAGAGAGAAACTGGGGAAGATGAATTTAAGGGGAAAAAACCGTGTGATCTCTACTAAAATTTCATCCTACCGAGAGCAGAAGAAAAATGGAGAGAGCCGAAGGAATTTTGAATTTTTTTTTATCCAACTAACCTTAAAAAAGGTCAGCATAAATCTTCTACTATATAAAGATGCTTCAAAACGGCTCAAAAAGGAGTCGTCTAAGCCGTGTGAATATCATCAACCATTTAAATAAATTTAAAAAATTATAATAAATAACTAAATAACTACCTAAATACTTCACTAATAATTTTAAAAAATTTAACTAAGTATTTAATTATCTAATGTGATATATTTACAACTAAATAGTCTATCACAAGTGGTTAAGGTATGAGATATTTTTCTTGGATGCTTGATTATTTTTTTATAATAAATTTATATTTATTTTTTTAAATAACTACCTAAACACTCCACTAATTATTTAAAAAAAACTAACTAAGTATTTAATTATCTAATATGATATATTTATAACTAAATAGTCTATCTCAAGTGGTTAAGGTACGAGGTTTTTTTTTCTTGATTGTTTGAGTTCAAATCATAGGTTTGATAATTTTTTATAATAATATATTAATTTTTTAATATTTTTTTTTGCACGCGTATTTGCATGTGCATATTACTAGTTATAATATAAGAAAACAAAGAACTAAATAGTAGTTATATCTTTATCCACTAAAAACAATTTTTTTTTAAACTTTTACTTTTTATACTTTTTTGGTGAAACAAACAAGGGAAAAATAATTTACCCTTATTTTTACTCTCCTTCAATTTTTTTTTTTTCCATTAAATTTTTCTTTCCCTCACAAAAAAAAAAAAAAAGAAAAAAAAAAAAAAAAATCCAAACACACCACAAAAGTCTATAGCAGGATCCAAGAAGTTGAATCGGACTTTGTGAATCCAAACCCGAATTGTTTCCCTCGGGTTGTGGATCGGCAGTCGGAGAACCGAACCCTTCATTTAGTAATTTATTCTTTCCTTTCCCCGCTTTTTTTCTACTCCAGATAAAAACAACATAAACTCCTAAAATTCTTCAAAAAAATAAGGAAAAAAATGGAGAATGATCGAGAACAGAAGAAGAACGGAGTCCCGGAAGAAGAGGATCGGCCGGTCCGAGTGTACGCCGATGGAATCTACGATCTCTTCCACTTCGGCCACGCCAGAGCCCTCGAGCAAGCCAAGAAGCTGTAACCCATCTGTGATTTCGATCGATTTTTTTATTTTTGTTTAATTTTCGATTATGTTGATTTGGACTGATTATTTCGTGCATTCTTTGATTTGGGTCGGTTTTAGATTTTCGATTGGTGTAGCAAGTTTGTAGCTTGATGACAAATTAGGAAATTAGGGTTTGTCAGTACATAATTAACCTCTTTTTTTTCATGAATGATTCACTAAATAATTGTTCAATATCATGCTCTATGAATATTTTTGGGGTCAAGGTTGCAAGAAGTCCCACTTCGGCATATTCGTCATATGCGAAAGTATGCAAATTTTTTTTTTTTTTTTTTTTTGCTTGATATATACAATTTTGGATCTTGGTTGGTAGTGAGTGGTGAAGACTGAAGAATAACGAACTTTTGTTTGTATTACTTACCGCATCAGAAGTCAGCAGTAGTCTAAGGGGGTGTTCTTT
The DNA here is from genome assembly GCA_029216955.1 of Iris pallida. Classification (NCBI taxonomy): domain Eukaryota; kingdom Viridiplantae; phylum Streptophyta; class Magnoliopsida; order Asparagales; family Iridaceae; genus Iris; species Iris pallida. The sequence goes on along the minus strand of JANAVB010024597.1, from coordinate 8,606,222 downwards.
TTTCTTTTTCTTTTTCTTTTTCTTTTTCTTTTTCCACTTACTAAGTGAGGGTCACTTATAAGTGTCACTTACTCCATTTCACTTATAAGTGCACTTATAAAGCCTGTTCTTCACCCATCCCCACCCCCACCCACCCCATTTGTAAGTGATTTTTTTTCCCACTTGTAAGTAATTTTGCTATTCTTTTTTTGGCACTTATAAGCGCTATTTACCATTACGCCTTCTCATATAAAACATGGATAATAGATGACAATCCAAAATATACAGGCCAAATTATTGTACTACAAATACCAAAATGTTTAGTTCAACACAAATACACATATAATTCGAAGTTCGTCTTACACAAAATTATAGTTTTAAAGCATTAAAATAATATCAATTTGGAAATATTTCATTCACTGTATCAGCAATTTGGTTTCGTAATCCAATCATATAATTTTAGGAAGGAAAATGGGAGAGGAAGGGGTGATTAGGTTTATATATAGGAAAACCAGTTTCTATTTCAATTTGGACAAGGGAAGGAATTGTTAAGTTTGTACAGGAGTATAATAGATTTTTCGGATGAAATAAGTACTTAAGCAATCCGGTAAGTGAAAAAAATCTCACATGAATTTGGAGTCATTTATAAGTGAAAAACACTTATAAGTGCGAAAAACGAGCGCACTTATTGGGACCGAATTCACTTATAAGTGAGGCCCCACACAAAATAAGTGAAACTCACTTAGAAGTGAAAAAAAGGAACACCCCTAACATTTATGACTTATATATATTGGCATTTTTGGGATTTCCCAAAACAGATTTATCATATTCTAACTGTGAGTACTCTTATTTGTTGTTCCACATCAGAAAGATGCAGTAGTAGAACGTGTGCAACTTATATATAGTGTTCTCGAGCCTAATGGAAAGCTCATCCTTTTTGCAACTTCCGAAATAACTTAACGAGTATTTCAAGATATGTGAGTGGTTGTTTGTTTTACTGTCCTCTGTTGTCTTAGATGCGTGTGTGTGTGTGTGTGTGTGTGTGGCTGTGTCCAAGCCTATGAGGTTGGTGGAATGTGCTGCATACCTCCCAAAGTGCCATCGTAATATCCATTTTTGATTTACGCAGTCCATCTTCCGACAAGTTTCTTCATTCAGAGATCGTATATTTTATTCATTCATGATATATTTATATACTATGTTGCACGGATGCTCCCTGGTAAGGCTGCCCATATCCAAGGCTCCAAAGGTAACCCATAACATCGTCAAAAGTGATCTCGGCGATGTCCTTCATCATGCCAAACATAATTGAGATAGGAAGCATTCCTTTAACATTCAAGCAGTTCTAGAACCTCTTGGAACCTACTTACTATCCAAAACATGCTCAAATATAGATATTATTAAGATCTTATGTGCAAATATGTATATAGATATGATTTTATGTGTATATATAATCGTATCCATGCCATATCCGTATCGAGTTTTTTTCCCCTTCTAAAACTTGCTACATTTGGAATTCATACTGTATTCATACCCGAATAAGTGTAATCCATATCGTGTCTATGCAAGGTTTATTTAGAACGAGATTGATGTGGAATGAGACAAGACTTAAAACAATTCATCAACGGCAACAACAAAGTGGTTATTTCAATGTGAATACTTTATCCTACAAGGTTACATTTAGGCCAGTCTCCTTTGTCAGGCACATCATATTCCTTTTAGTGTTCAATTCAGTCTCCTACTCCTACCAGCTCCTTCTACTTGATCCTAACTGCTGCATCTATTACCTTTCAGGTTCATGACCGAACATGTGGGAAGTTAGATACGGAAACATTCAGTTAAATAGAGTGTTTTACTTGTTGGCATTTTGTTTAGGAAAATTGGATTTTAATCAAACTTGTATCATCCTTTTTTTACATACTAGAAGTGTTTCCACTTTGAGAAATCGTCTTATATTGACATCAATGCAAAATTAATTTGGCTTTTCTCATGATGTAGGTTTCCAAATACTTACTACTAGTGGGATGCTGCAATGACGAAGTGACACACAGGTATTAGGGCAAGACGGTTATGACTGAAGATGAGCGTTATGAATCTCTACGTCATTGCAAGTATGTTATAGGAATTTCATTTTTTGCATGTGCCGAGGTTTTTGTATTTATTAAATCAGATTTTTAATGCACAGGCCAAATTAGTAGGCATATCTAATAAATTAGTTTTTCTAATGTACATGCCAAATTGCTTCAGTTGTTGCATCTGAAATTGCTTTACCCCTATTCATTATGTTGCATTACCATCATGGGACTTTGTATTGTAACATCTGGTCTGATCAATATGGATTGCTGAAGATAGAAAGTAGCACACACCGGTGCACATAATTCTTGTAATAAATGAATGATCATGTTGAAGTTATATAACTCTATACTATCTACGATTGGATAGAAACCATTCATTCAATTGGAATTGGCCATTGTAAAATTGCATTTTGTTTTATGCATGATGAGAAATATTCAGTCTTTGTGTCACGATTCGATCCCAAGATACTGGGTCCAATCGGATCATGGCCAACCTGCACCGTTGTGAGACGGCGGCAGTAAGCTGTATCAAGCAGTAGTAACTCAAGCACAACATTCTAAGCTGCGGAAAATAAAACTTTTATTTAAAACATTCAATTAAAAACTAGATGTCTATCTGAAACAACACACAAGCAGAAAAATGTGTTAAGTTATTACAACTTGTTCTTTTATTATAACATTAAAAGAAACTAAAACAGTAAGGTGCGGCTAGAACTCCTGGGCTCCCTGTCCGGGTTCAACTATCTACTAAGAATCCAAGTCGGGTCCATAGTAAGAACTAAAAGCAAACTCCTCGTTATCGCAGTCACCTAAAAATGTTAGTCTCCAGTCAGGAGGGGAGCAAGAACATATATCCACATCCAGCATTTTAAATAATAATAAATAATGCAAGGGTAGTTTAAAAGCATTATTATATTTCTAGATAATAATAAAGAACAAGCAGGACTATAAAATCTCAGGAGCTGCAATGATGCAATCTACAATGAGTCAAGAGTGATTTTGAGCGTATAGCAGATCTGTGACCGGCTGGTAGATTCAATGTGTATACTAACATTTTGCCCAAATGCTAGTATACGATACAACATCCCCGCCGATCGGCGAGGATGCTGGCCGGTCGGCGGGGTCGGCCGGTCGGCGGGGTCGGTCGGTGGCGGCGACGGAAACGCACCGAGTGGGGTGTCGATGCGCTCGGGACGTCGCGGGATGCGTCGAGGTGTGCTCCGATTTGGGAGAGGAGTGTGGAGGGAGATGGAAGGGGTTTGTGAAGGTGTTGAGGGAGAGATGTTCTGTGTGTTTCTGTGAGGGAGAGATGAGTTTCTGATGATATTACGTGAAGGGGAAGAGAGGGGTTACGTGGGGGTGAGTTCCGACTGAGAAAGTGGATCGGAGAATAGTGGGTTGAACGGGTAGTTTAAGTTAATTGGGTTAGCGAGTTCGGGTCGGATAAGGTATGGATCTAAACCAAACATTAATTAAATAACTTCAAGTTATGGGTTTTACAACCTTCCCTCCTTAGAAAATTTCGTCCTCGAAATTTCAAAGATAAAGGCCGGGGTACATTCAAATCTCTAACAAGCAAGGGTATCCCTTAACAGCCTTGTGTCTAAAATGCTAACTGTCCCTTGGCTAATTTTTGAGGTAAACTATTTGATCAATCCAACTGCTCTCAATTAGCATTCTTTAAAAACTGATTACATCAAAGTCACAATCTTCACTTGTCACAGTAAATCTTTAGAATTTTTTTAAAGTTGATCCATGATCTATATTTGAGAATTTTCAATTCTTGAAATCAATTGACCAAATTATAATCACTAATCAAATTTTAATTTTTAACCATGCACCTATCAATCGTTCTCATCCAAACACATTAGCAAAAATATCACCAAATCTCAATCATTCTTACCATAACTAATATGGGTCTCCAATGTTTGGTAGAAATTGCAAACCCAATTGCTCCTTTCCAAAGTTACATGCCAATGGTCTTATCTCAATTCCTGACTGCTTATTCCTTCTCTAGGACCTATCATTACATTGCTTGTGATATTCCTTCCATGGTTTCCGTCCCTTCTGGGTACAGTAGTCATCTAATCATAAAAGTGATCCCCGTCAAGTGTTCCTTTATTTGATTTTTATATTCTCATGTTTATATATTATCCAAATTCACTTCCTCTATGGGAGAACCTTACCAAATCCTAGACTTTCCTCGCTAACTCTACCTACGTCTTCCTCTATCTTCCATAACTCTTCCTTTAATTATAAAATTCAAAATCTTGAAATACCTTGTTTGAATGAGGTTTAGGCACTAGTGAGTACTACTAACGGTTCTAACCCAAATAAGTCACAAGCTAAGATATACCTCTATCTCAAGACTAACTTACTCAAGGTATTCTTCTACCTTTTCTACCCTTTAGCTAACTAATATTGATCCCAAAGATGCCCCTTACTAGAAATGAGATAGGTAACAATCTATGTTTTCCCGCATATAGCTATCAACTATATACATATAGTCATTCCACAAGATGCATATCAACTATTTAATATATAAAGCTATCCACAATTATCTATAGCTTCCTAAATATGTAACTATCAACAAAATATATGCAACGTACTAAAGTTGAACCAGGAAAGAGATTGGACCAATAGGTGTTGGAAAACAGTCCTAGAAAATAAAGTGGAATTCCTATATGAATCATATAGAAATGATTTCTGAAAATTTAAACTAGTCGCTGAGATTCCAAATAATCCAAAATTTAAACGAATCAAGACCACTCTGGTAAAGTTATCAATGGCGATAAGAGACCAAACATGATATATTTATAACAAGGATATAGTCTCAATAGTACCCGGAACCATACATATCCGAAGTCATTTTGCCTAGAGTTCTTGTCCCGCCAGTGTACATTTGGCTGCAGTGAACCTTTGGTTCCATGACTCAAATAATGGTAAATCATCGAATCTTCTATCAACTTTATCCATTTTCTGGCTGAACAACATTGGAGACAACATGATGCATTTAGGACAGTCTTAATAATATCCGAAAACCTATGAACACCTGAAATCACTTCAACCTAGAGTCTATGCCTCGCCAGTGCGCATCTGGCTGCAGTAAACTCACAGTTTCCATAATTCAGATAAATGGTTGCAACGCATATGTGCGAAGCCATATTAGGCCACTGAATATTTTTTCAATTTTGTCCATGAGAATTTCAAAGTGATAGCTCAACAATTCAAAAGTTTTCCAATGACTAAAGAAAATTTAACATAGAATGGAATCAATTCTCTGACCGTTCCGCTTCATGATACTCAAGGATTAAGTTTAGAAGCTTTCTAGGCCTTGAATTGATCAAGAAGTTGCCTAGAGAGAGTAAGGTTTCAAGTTGACTGGAGGAAGTCAACAAATGAAAATATTCTCGATTTTTGGAATAACTTAGGAAATAATAATCAATATTGGAATTATTTTTGGAAAATAATTCATTTGGAAGATTCGTGAACTAGCTAAGTTGAACCAATTCTCTTGGTAATAATTAACCTTGGGACTTTATGGTTCCAGAAGAATTTGGTTCGGGATTGGTTTCGAGAAAGTCAATTGGAAATAAGGTCAAGACAAATGGTTGGATACACTAGTCGTAGAAATACTTTGGGTAGATAAGAGTTTATTAGGTTTGCTAAAGGATAGTTTGAAACTCTAAATAGTGAATGAATCTATATTCTAAATAAAGATAGAGAAGTAAGATTTGATCAAACTAATAGAGAAATTGAAAATATGTTTGCTAAAGAAGGAGATTGAAAAATCTAATATTAATCCATAAATAGCGAAAGGGTATAGATCCTAAGGGATGCTAGAATCTGATAAAGATATGGAGGAAAATAACCCCCAAAAACCATGAGACATTAAAAGATGCATAAAATCTAGAAAATAATATAGGCAGTAAAATATACCATTATACAATCGGCTTAATCTGGATAAGATTTCTAGTTAATCAAAATCGAGTAAGTCCTCCGTCAACATTCTCTGGAATGGAAGAAGATAAGTAACAAAAAGATAAGTTACAAGGCCTAAAGCATACAAGTAAAGCATCGGTCCTATGTTGTGACGAGTTCTCATACTCTAAATGATGTAATGTTCAAAAGTTCTAATATTCTAAGTGTTCTAATTGTTTCTAGGCTGTTTTCCTAACGTAATTCTTAAACCTAAGGTCAAATTACAGGACTGCATGTTTGTCTAGACTAAGTTGACTAGACCAAATTAGCAGAACCGACGACCTGCATGGGCCACCACTAAAAATATGTCACGACCCAATCCCAAAATACTGGTTCCAGTTGAATCATGTCCAGCCTGTACCGTTGTGAGACGGCGGCAGTAAGCTGTATCAAGCAGTAGTAACTCAAGCACAACATTCTAAGCTGCGAAAAATAAAACTTTTATTTAAAACATTCAATTAAAAACTAGATGTCTATCTGGAACAACACACAAGCAGAGAAAAGTGTTAAGTTATTGCAACTTGTTCTTTTATTACAACATTAAAAGAAACTAAAACAGTAAGGTGCGGCTAGAACTCCTAGAGAAAGCGATCGCCCCCTCTGCTAGGGTTTGCGATGCGTCTGTCACGACCCGCACCCTGTATAGGGGCACGAGAAGTGAGTACGTCCAGCCTACGCCGCAGTGTCGGCGGTAGTAAGCTGTCCTAGGTTGCTAACTAATCTCATGCAGTGTAAATAATGTACTTGTCCAGATGTCAGCTCCGAATGGAGGACAAGTAAAGGGTATGTTATACTCAATCACAGTCTAAAACACGACAAGATAACACAGAAGTTATACCTAAGGAATTAAAGACAACAACAACTAACTACTAAAATAATACAACAATGTCTCAAACCAACTTAATACAAACTCAATAACTTAACTTTAATACAACAAGTCAAAACATGAAAGCTAAAGTAGTCTACTAGCTAATCTCCTGAATCACTCCTGAGAGTCGGGACCAAAGGTAGCTAATCCTTCGCCAGGTCCATGGTAAGTAGGGCATGTGTCCTCAGGATTATCATCTGTAATATTTTCAACAGGTCCAATCAGGACAGGAACGAGTACAACTCATCTAGAAAATCCAAGTAAATGACAAAGAACTATAAAGCAGTTATAGACAGTTTTATTGATGAGCATGACAGTTTTATACAGGTAATGATGGCATAGAGAAACAGTAAGATGCAAGAAAAGAAAGGTAACTAAAACAAGAGAAGAATCATGGCAATGAAGACTATAATAAAAGCTAACTGAACTAGAATAACATGTATGAGTCCAGACAGTACGATATAAGTCTAATGTAATCCCAGTGTGAGTCCAGTCCATATAATCCGATACCAGATGATTTCGGTACAAGATGAGTCCAACAGTGATCAATGAATCCATGGTGAGTCCAACTATGATCTAACAGTGTGTTTTAAAATACCGAGGCCGACATGTAAACGGCTGTAGGTATCAGGCACATCTCTCACTGATCAGGCAAGAGATGGCTATGCTTCCGGTAGATTCCAGTAGGAGATTCCGGATTTGGGGTATGTCTACATGTCTTAATATTTCCGCCCAGCAAGTGAATCCAAAATCGACAAAAGAATCGAGATGAGTCCGGCCAATACATGATGATTCCAGAAATGATTCCAATGACTCCAGTAATAGAGGCCAGCAAGTAAGGTATGTGTCGATACATGAATCCAGAAATATCCACACGTGTTGATACAGAGAATCACATAGAACTAACTAGAACTGAAATACAGTAATTGACAAATAAATGAAAAACTATCAGAGAATGTACTCGCCTGATACTCTGAAAGAGTAGTATAATATCAGATATCTGTACCAGGGTCACAATGTCCTAAAATAGAGTAATACAGTTATGATATGTCTAATATGAAGGTAAATGTAAGATACAATGCAATCTACATGATTTCTAAGCCAATCTAGGTCAAAGTCAAACTTGGTCAACTCTTCAGTCAAACTAAGTCAAATTAAGTCATACTAGGTCACAAGAAGTTAAACTAAGTCATACAAGGTCAAACAAGGTTAAACAAGTCTAATCTAGGTTAAAGTCAACTCTTGGTCAAACATTCTAGCCAAACTAGTCAAGATATCTAGGGTTTAGTCAACAATGGTCAGAATAGTCAATTACTAGTCAATATGGTCAAACTAGGTCAAAGTCTAGACCAACTAAGGTTTTGGTTAATCAAAGACTAGTCAACAAGGTAATTAGGTCAATGGTCAACTATCTAAGTCAAACTCTATAAGGCTAACTCAAAACCAAACATAGGCTAACATGTCTTAGGATACCTAAGATACTATACCATAATGTTAAGGTATAACCAATTATCTATACAAAGTATATCACAATAATACATATATAATACCAACCTTAATCCTATAATCAGGCTAATCCCATACTCCAACTCAAGTCATGACTCAACTCTAAGTATCTCACTTAACCCCATACATATCTTAATTGACATGTAACTATCCATATAACCCAAGTCACACAAATACCCTTATATACTTAGGGCACTCACATATAGGTCAAACTCAAACAGCTAGCTAATAGTCTAGGGTTTACTCAATCTTAGTCAACTAGTCCCTTCTATACCCATCCAAGTCCATTCTAGGTCAAGGTTGACCTATAGTTGACTTTGGTCAACAAGGGTCAACAAGGGTCAACTATCTAGTCAAACTAGGTCTATAGACCTAATGGTTAATTCTAACTTGCTACTAACCATAGGCTAGTAATCCTAGGGCACTAAGACATATATACATTACATATATACATAGGCCATAGGCTAAGACATCAAGTCTATAACATATATGTATACATATCTAATATATAGTCAACTATATATATAATACCATAATCTATATATATATATATATATATATATATATATATATATATCCATTATATATAACATATATATATACTCTCATATATATACCAACTATATATAGATAACCAACATAAATATATACATATATATATACATATATAGATAGCTAACATATATACATATATAACATTTACATATCTATCCATATACCCATTCACATATATATAATACCCTTATATATAACATATATATATATACCACTATATATACATAACATATATATTTATACACATATATAACATATATACATAATATAGGTAGAGAGAGAGTGGAAGGGAGTGAGAGTGTGAGGGTGTGAGGGTTAGGGTGATGGGGTGTATGTGGACTGTGAAAAAGGGGAGGGGGTCTATCTCAGAAATTCTGAGAAAGGGAACCCATAACACACACACATATATGCATATATACATACCTATTTATATACACACATAACATATACATACATACATATACACACTCACACACTTACATACACACACTATATTATATACATATATATACAGTATATATATACACAAATATACGTATATATACACATAAAAATCAATTTGAATCTCAAAATAAATACTGAATTTTAACCCAGGAAACACTGTTCACTCGAAATTAGGTAAACCTAAATTCGAACCAAAACTCGACTAAGGCTCGATACCAGTGGTTGGTAACACTAGCCCCTAGTGTCCCTTAGTGTCCTAAGTGCCTGACACGACACCACGATGCGACACGACGTGTCCAAGTGTCTAAAAACCCAATCGGGTAAATTCAGTCACTGTACAGTGTCACAGCGTCGTGCAGAGATGCACACGCGTGTAGGACACGACACAAGTGTCTAGGAGTCTCGTGCTCGTGTCCCTAGGTTCGCCTAGGATCAGGCTAGGTGTCTAGGTTCCTGCACGGTGTCCACGTGTCCTCACGTGTCGACACGAGACCCGTATCAGTCGAGAAAACTCGACTGATGCACACTGTTTCAGACAGTGTCGTGCGTGTGTTCTAGTGTCTCGTGGACACGACACACGCCACGTGGGACCACGTGGTCATGTCCATGTGTAGCCTACGTGTTAGGCTACACACTCGTGTCAACACGAGGTGTCCACGACTCGTGTCCGTGCGACACGAGTCGCGTGTCAGTGAGGAAAACGTGCGCGTGCAGTGCAGTGCGTGTCCAGTGCGAGTGAGTTTTCTTACTCGACACGACACGAGAAGTCATGAGACTTTGGGGGCATGTTCGCAGACATTGCCCGTGTCCATGTCAAATTTTACGTGTCCTAGTGCTCTGTGCAGTGAGCACGAACAACGTGGTAGCAGGGCACTATTCGTGTGCATCGTGCAGTGAGTTCGTGTCCGTTTTGGACACGGACACGACTCGGATTCGTGCTCAGTAAGTTAGGTTAGGGTTAGCAAGGTTAGGGCTACCTGAAAATGCAATTTGTTCTACATTTTACAGAAGTCAAAACCTTTGGGCAATTCATCAAACATGGTTTTATAACCTAGGATACGTGTCCGATACGGACACCAAACCAAACCTACTTCCTACCAAACTTGACCCACAGTTAGGGTATACCTATGCATGCAACTATGAAGAGAAAACACAATATTAACTAGGTTTGAGTGTATTTACCTATGAGTGCAAAATCCTCAATAATAGGCCTATTTGAATGAAAACCTCCTTCAACTCCCAATGTCCAAAGCTTCACAAATCCTTGCTAGCAAGCCATAACTGGTATCCTCTAGTGTAGGGGGTTCCAATGCAAGAAACTAGGCTCAATTTGGAGTCAAAATGATTAAATGGTGAGGGTGTGAAGTTGTAGGAAAAACTAGGTTTTTAGGGTGTATGAAATGAGGCATGAATGAAGGGGGTGTGTGTTTATATGGAAGGGGGTATGGGTTGGCTGCCATGGGGGGGGGGGGGGGGTAGGGTAGATATTTAGGGTTCCTACCACCTTGCAAACTTAGCTTCTAAGTCTTGGACCAAGGGGATAGATATTTAGGTTTCTAAAATATCTAAAAAGTAACATATCTAGATATTTATCAAACCTAGATATTTCTAACATAAAACTAACATCTAACATTAGTCTTCTAGGTTAGTGCTAACCTCTAGATTAGTGCTAAACTAGGTTAGAAGCTAACGTGACACTTAACAACTAATTAAATATAATAAATTACATAAATCCAAATAAATTCTAATAAATTACCAAAATACCCTTTTGACTAAAAAGTGGTAATTTGATATCCTAATCACATGGTTAGGCTTACATGGTCATGGTTAGTCTCTAGGTTATGAAATCTCTAGGGTTTACACTAGGGTTATACTAGTAAAATCACAAAGTCATAAGCCATGACTTAGAAAATAGTTTTAAACTATCTAAAAATCACCAAAATTCATAACATGACTAAATCACCATTATTTAATAATAAAAAATAAATTTTCAAAATATCCCAATTTAGAAAACTGGGTGTTACAGCGTCGACCGCACCTCCCCCCCGACCCCCTGATCCGCTCGCGGGGAAGGGGGCTCGTCGGCTGGGAGGATCGGGGGGGGGGGGCGGACGACCTCTCGTTCCGGGCGGTGGCCAGCACGGGACCCCCCACGCGGGGGGGGGGGGGGGGGTCGGGAGACGCCAGCGTGACCCCCCCCCAGGCGGGGGGGGGGGGTCGGGTGGAGGCGGCAGCAGCGGGGCTGGGCCCAGCAGTCCTAGTCGGGGCGGCGGGACCCCCCCACGCGGGGGGGGGGGGGCGGGTCGGGCGGTGGCGGCGTGGCCCCTCCAGGCGGGGGGGGGTGGGGTTGGGTGGAGGCGGTGGCGGGACGCCCCCAGGCGGGGGGGGGTCGGGGGGCGTGCGGAGGCAGGGGGACCCCCAAGGGCGGGAGGGGTCGGGTGGCACTTCCGGAGGAGAGGCTTCCGTATTCGAGTTCGGATCGGGGGGATAACTCTGGGGAGGCTGGCTGGCAGACTGTGACGCGAAGACGGACGGGGAGGACAGCGGGGCACAGTCCCAAGCTTCGGGAAGGGCGGGGCCAGGGAACCATGGGAATCGATCCTCGGTCGGCACAATGGATACCCGACGTCGTGGGGGAGGAATGGTGCGGTCTGTTACGGGTTGGAGGCCTAAGGCGACGGCGGCCGAGAAGGCTAAGGGTATTGCTACTGATACCGTCAAGACAGGCCAGGGTCCTGTAAACCCCCCGACCAGGATGCACACTGAGGAGCAGAGGCCTCGGTCATAGAAGGAGGTCTGTACGCCAGTGGCTGCGAAAGCCCGATGTCGATGGAGTTTGTCCCACCGATGTCGGTTGGAGGAGGGTACAGGCGTATTTTTCCGCTGAAGAAATAGCGGTGGTCTCCGAATTCTGGAAGAACACTCTGGTACTGTATGTATTAGGGAACAGAACAAGCCATTCTTTGGCCAAATTCGGGGTTATACGGAGCGTGTTTGGAGGCCTAAAGGTAGCATGGAATTCTTCTCTCGGGAGAACGGGTTCTATTATGTCAAATTTGGCTTAGCGGAAGATGTGTCCAGGATCCTACAAGGAGGGCCTTGGTCCTTTGATTGGAGACTCATTATACTAAAGGAGTGGACGCCGGAGCTGAGGTGTGAGAAGGAGGTGCTGAATGCTATTCCTATTTGGGTCAGATTCCCTGAATTTCCAGTAAAGTATTGGAGTATCCCGCTCCTCATGAGACTTGCCAGCCTTGTGGGGAAGCCGATCAAAGCAGATGAGGCCACTACCTTTCGCACCAGACTGATGTATGCCAGGGTCTTCGTGGAGATCAAAGCCGGTGCGGAGCTACCGAGTATGCTGTAGTATCAGGTACCATCAGGGGAGGTTCTGACACAGGCGGTGGAGTATGACTGGGTCCCCCCCATGTGCTCTTACTGTGAGTGCTTTGGGCACACTACTAGTGCGTGCAAATACAAGGGGAAGGAGTCTGCCAGGCCACAGGCAGCTCGGATGGAGACTCCTGGGAAGGAGACGGCCCCCAGTCACGTGCCTGGGGAGACGGAGCCAGACAGACATATGGAGGCGGACACAGGGATGGAGGTCGATAGGAGGCAGGAGTCAGGATCACCGCAGAGACAGGAGGGCACGCAGGGTGCACTGGTCCCGTTCAGGCCACAGAGGACCATCGTGACCAGGGGTATGAGCGCGGCTGGTAGTGGTCAGATGGTGATGGAGGCCTCCCCGGCGATCATGGTGTACAGCAGCAGGAAAAGACACGCTCCGGCAACACGGGAGGATATCCCTCTGGCGAGGGAAATGGATGACCAGACTGAAGACAATCCTGACTGGGCACTTACTCTTAGCAGGATTCAGGCCCATCTTGCTCCTTCCTCTATGGTAGACGCAGTCATTGATCAGGCGGATGAGACACTTCCCTCGAGTGTCGATCCAGACGAGTTCCAGGGGGACCCCTTATCTTTTATTTAGATGTCGGTCCTAGCATGGAACATTAGGGGGGTTGTTCCATTGGACGATGGAAGGAGATTGGAGGGGTACTGAGGAGAGAGTCGTGTGACATTGCTATCTTGCTGGAGACGAAGATTAGAGGGGCCGCTATGCTCTCGCGAAGAACTCCGGCAAACTGGGATCACATTCACAACTTAGATCTTTGTGGTATGGCAAGGATCTGGGTTAGGTGGAACAAAGGTAGCTGGGAAGGGGTGCAGATCCATAAATCAGAACAACTCATCGGCGTTACTTTCGAGAACAAAGGTGGGTTCCGATTCATCCTGGGTGCTGTATTTGGGCACAATGACCGGAGACTCCGGGAGGATTTGTGGGAGGACATTGTGCACCTGGGTCTCATGGCGGACAACATGCATCTTCCTCTGCTCATCATGGGGGACTTCAATGCTATGCTGCTTCGTCAAGAGAAGGTGGGAGGTCGTCCTGTTCCGGACTCGATCTTATATGACTTCCAGAGGTGTCTGCTCAGGTCAGGGATGCGGGGGCTGGAGCGAGCGGGACACATCTGGACCTGGCACAACAAGGCTACTCATAATCGGATTGCTTGTCAGTTGGATCGGGCCTTGGACAACAGTGAGTGGTTCAGGTGCTTTCCGAACTCGGTGGCGGAAGGTCTGGCGGCGGGTACTAGCGACCATTCTCCTATTTGGGTTGGCCTCATTGAGAGACCCATTCTGCGGGCGAGGCCGTTACGGTACAACAACAGCTGGTATCTGTCGGCCGGATATGAGGAGGTGGTTATGTCACGCCCCAGTACCGAAATACGGAGACAGACTAAGCCAGCTACTCCATATGAGGTACGTAACGTCATACGACGATCGTGGTTGTCGAGAGACTAGGGGGTACATGCTACAATCAAGTCTCCTATGGTCCCACAGAGTTCTATGTCTCAATCAATCAAATCACATCAGCAAATAAATGAACATTAAAGATAAAGCAGTAAGGCGTCCCCGACGCTTCATCAAAATGATCATGAGAGACTAGCTTTATAATTTAGCTATCTCAGAGAGTCAGGAGTACAAAATTATACACAGCTGCAATCTGTTTAATTACAATTATGTACTGACACAAAATATCGAGTAATCCGGCTAACAGATGCCGGTGGCTAAACGCTGCAAAGGTATAAGCAGGAGTGGTGGAGAAGAAACCCACTCGAGTCCCCGAATCGCCATGCTCCTAGTATGCACCATGGATGTCAGGGAGGAAGATCGTGTCCTCAGGCTCTGCTACGGGATCTGGCCAAACAAAACCAGCGGGGTCAGCCCCGAATAGCAAGTACCGCCAAAGGGGCACAAGAGTTAAGATTAAAAACCCAGTTAAATAGAATGATTGATAATAGTAATACTTATGCTACCATTATAGGGTAACGCCACATCCTCGAACCTATATGGCACCCTTACAATCAAACAAGGACAAAAGGTGCCGCATGGAGTCGGGACGCGTCGTACTCTATAACTTTCGCATAAGTTAAAGGGTATAAACAATAAAATCTCCTGATCGTGACTTCGGTCGACAGCCTATCGTGGCACAATAACCAACCCAACAATCAAACAAGAACATGGGTTGGATCATGCACCATGATAGACCATGTTCCTCAGTCATTCACAGAAGTAGCACTTCATAACCAGAATAAGTCTTCCGTTCATAATTTCGGTCCACAGCCTGTCATAGTACGATAACCAACCCAACAATCAAACAAGAACATGGGTTGGATCACGTACCATGACAGTTCGCTTCCCTCAGTTATTCACAGAAGGTAATAGGATACAAGCAAGTCGTTTTCACGGCCAATCAAGTCTACGAGTTTCTAGTGGGACGAGGTTATCCTCGCATCATGTTATTTAGAAATCCTCAGATCGTATCTTTCCAGCAAGACTAGCCAACCCAGGGGTTCGCGTAGACAGGTATGATTGAGCACAGGTCCCTCGCAAGGCCACCTTGCTAAAACATATAATATATAGCAGGAATTAATCGGATACAGTCATCCACTCGTTGCAGATGACACAGTATCCGTGGAGACCAGCCGGCGCGTCAAGACAGTATCTCAAGGCGGCTGGTGTAACACGATCTCGGGATTTTGCCCTCCCCATGCATCTAGTATATTTAGTTGCCTAATTTAACCCTAGGTGAAATCTTGGACTTTCATACTGTGGCCTGCATGATTATCCTCCTAAAGTCGTACTTTAGTACGAGTACCCCAAAGAGGATCCATGTCAATCAGTATGTCAACATGTTCTACCCTCCTTAGTATAATGCATCATTGCAAATACGCCACGTGGAGTTACGAGTCATTTGTCGAGCATGAACAGGAACTGGGACATTCAGGTACATGTATCAGGTAGGAACACTTTGTTCTCCGGGGTCACATTAGTGCTCATATCATGCTCGGGACAAAAGGCGTAAGGATATAAAATGGGCATATAATATATATATAATAATAATAATATATATATAATAATAATAAGGTAACAAGATAGGGCACAAAAGTCCATGCGGCTCAAAGGGAGTGAGTCCATGCGGCTGGGTCAATACAGGTTCATGCGGCTGGGACTGCACGCTCATGCGGCTCAGGGAGCCCAAGGCGCATGCGGCTGGAAAGGCGGGTTCATGCGGACGAAGGGGTGTCGGCTTATGCGGCTGCGAAGGGAGCAATCGCCAGGCGGCCGGGGTCAATAGCTTATGCGGCTATGATCAGACGAAGTCCTATGCGGTTGAGCATGGGCAATACATATGCGGCTGGATGATGGATGGGCCTTATGCGGCCCAAAAAACAGTAGCGCATATGCGGCTGGGTGCAAAAGAACTCATGCGGCTGAAAGCTAGCCGCATGAAGTCCATGCGATTCAAGATAACAGGGGCTCATGCGGCTGAGTCTGAACAAGGCTATGCGGCTCAATTACTTGCCGCATGAAGATTCATGCGGTCAAGTACTCAAGCAAGTCTTATGCGGCTAGGAAGAACTTTCCATGCGGCTGAGCTCGAACGAGTTTCATGCGGCTGGAAAGGCCATGCGGCCAGAGACTTGCCGCATGAGGATTCATGCGGTCAAGTACTTGCTCTTCTTCTCCACTTGTCCGAGAAGAGGAGCCAAACAACCATGGCTTCCAAACTACACAAAACCTTCATCCGGAGCCCAAATCGGAACTTCCTTAGGTCAAAATGGGGTAGAACGAGATCCTCTACAACATGGAACCATCAAAACTAGGAAATAATAAGATTAAGTAGATCAAAACCCAAGAAATCCGAAAATAAAGTAAACCTAGATCTACAAAAATCAAAGCTTCAAAATGGAAACTTCCAAGTTCTAAACTAGTATAGGTTGAGGAGAAGAACATGTTTTGGCAAATAGTTTTGTAAAAAATCATTGACAAAATTATGGATCCATCTCTTGAGCAAGTTGGTACTTGCCTTGGTTGATGGAGGAAATATTTGGTTGGTAGAGGAAATAAATGAGAGGAAGTAAATGAGAGGAGAGAGAATGAGATGAGTTATATATATAGATCTTGGACCCATGGGTTCATGATGAACCATTGGTGAACCAAGAATAGGCTACCCAAATGAGCCAAAACTGTAGGCCCAAATGCAGAAAATAAATTAGGAAATAATATTTTGTCGAATATTTTTGGGAAATGCATGAAGAAAGACAGCATAATAAATATAGTATAAATACAAGGTAAATACAATTTGTCGGTATACGTATTAAAATACGTATTCCAGGATCAGGGAGTGACATCTCTACCCTTCTTAGAAAATTCCGTCCTCGGAATTCCAGCCAAGACAGGATAGTGAAATCAGGGCAAGCAGGGTATAATCATATATAAGTTAACTATCATAGCAGTTATTATCATACATCACAAAGTGCAAAACAAGCAGGTGCAGATAAGCATGGAATCGTGTCAATAAGGTGCAAAAATATACCTTATTAGTCAAACAAATGCGGATACCGAGATCTGATCTCGTCCTCGCGCTCCCAGGTTGACTCTCCCGGAGAGTGATGGTTCCAAGAAACACGGACAAGGCTTATCGTCCGATTCTTGAGTACCTTCTCTCGCCGGTCTAAAATAGATACGGGTTGTTCCTCGTAAGTTAGGTCGGCACCAACGACTAACTCAGAATGATCGAGGACATGACTCGGATCCGGGACATACCCACGTAATTGGGACACATGAAACACATCATGTATGCCAGTTAACGAAGGCGGAAGGGCAAGTCGATAAGCCACATTGCCTACCCGAGCGAGAATCTTAAAAGGACCAACGTATCTTGGACTAAGCTTTCCTCGGGTTCCAAATCTGATGATACCCCGAGTAGGCGAAATCCGCAGAAACACTTGGTCGCCAACTCTGAACTCTAGAGGCCTACGATGCTGATCTGCCCAATGACGATGTCGGTCCTGTGCAACTCGAAGGCGCTCTCTGACCAACTTAACTATCTCCACAGTCTGCGTGATCATCTCTGGCCCCAACAACTTCCGTTCTCCGACGTCGTCCCATGCCAAAGGGGACCTGCACTTCCTTCCGTACAATGCTTCGAACGGGGCCATCTGAATGCTAGCCTGATAGCTGTTGTTATAGGAGAACTCCACTAGATGAAGGTGGTCCTCCCAAGATCCGCCAAAATCCAAGGTACACGCCCGTAGCATATCTTCTAACGTCTGAATGGTTCTTTCTGATTGCCCGTCAGTTTGTGGATGATAAGCAGTACTGAATCTTAACTTGGTTCCCAAACTTTGGTGTAAGCTCCGCCAAAAATGGGAAGTAAACCGCGTATCCCGATCTGATACTATACTAACTGGAACACCGTGCTGCCTTACTATCTGCTTCATGTACATTTCTGCTAACTGTTCAGTAGTCTGTCCGACTCGGAAGGGAAGGAAATGAGCGACCTTCGTGAGTCGATCTACTATTACCCAGACTGCATTCTTACCAGTCGGGGATCTAGGTAAACCGGTCACAAAGTCCATCGTGATGTGCTCCCATTTTCATTCTGGGATAGGAAGCGGCTGTAGCAACCCTGCTGGTCTCTGCTGCTCGGCTTTCACCTGCTGACATACCAGACACTTGGATACAAATCTCGCTATCTCTCTTTTCATGCCATTCCACCAAAAGAACTGCCTGATATCTCGATACATCTTCGTTCCTCCTGGATGAATGGAGTAAATAGAACTATGAGCTTCGGACATAACTTCTTGCCGAAGGTCTCCACTCGGTACACAGAGTATGTTTCCAAACCTGAGCGTACCATCCTCTTGAATCACTAACTCCTTCCTACGGCCTGATTCACACTCCGACCGCAACTTCTGAATCTGTGGATCTCCTGCTTGTGCTGCCTTATCCTCTCCACTAAGGTTGACTGAATCTGCATACTGGTCATTCTTCCTATATCCCTTGGCAAAACTACTTCGATTCCCATACTCTGAAGGTCTTCTAAAATATGCTTCTGCGAGGTCAGGATAAAGGCACTGTCTCTCCTACTCAGTGCATCTGCAACTATATTCGCCTTGCCTGGATGATACTGAAGATCTAAGTCAAAATCCTTCAGTAGTTCTAACCATCTTCTTTGCCTCATGTTCAAATCTCGCTGCGTGAACACGTATTTCAAACTCTTATGATCAGTATAGATCTCTACCCGATCCCCGTACAAATAATGCCTCCACAACTTGAGTGAAAACACCACAGCTGCTAACTCCAAATCGTGAGTCGGATAATTCTTCTCATGGTCTCGAAGCTGCCGAGACGCATATGCTATCACCTTTCCGTGCTGCATCAATACACATCCAAGACCCTTCCCAGATGCGTCACAATATACTGTAAAGCCTCCCGCTCCTACCGGAAGCGTCAAGATCGGGGCTGAGATCAACCTCTTCTTCAATTCTTCAAATGATGTCTGACAGCTAGCTGACCAAACAAACTCTACGTCCTTGTGCGTCAAACGCGTTAAGGGCGCAGAGATCCTGGCAAAGTCTGCCACGAACCTTCGGTAGTAACCAGCTAACCCTAAGAAACTTCGCACTTCTGCAACCGTTCTCGGGACTGGCCAATGCTCCACGGCCTCAATCTTCTTCGGATCCACTGACACTTCTGCCCCAGAAATTACATGCCCCAGGAACGAAATGTGATCTAACCAGAATTCACACTTGTCGAGCTTCGCATAAAGTTGATGCTCCTTCAATGTCTGCAAGACAGTCCTAAGATGTTTCTCATGCTCCTCTTCACTGCTGGAATAGACAAGAATGTTATCTATGAACACCACCACAAATTTATCCAAATACGACAGAAAGATGCGGTTCATTAAATCCATGAATACTGCGGGGGCGTTGGTTAGTCCAAAGGGAATTACTAAAAACTCATAATGCCCGTATCTAGATCTGAATGCTGTCTTCGGTATGCCTTGCTCCCGGACTCTTACTTGATAGTATCCCGACCGAAGATCGATCTTGGAAAAGACACTGGCCTTGCTTAACTGGTCAAACAGGTCATCAATCCTTGGTAGCGGGTACTTATTCTTCACTGTTACTGCATTCAGCTTGCGGTAGTCGATGCACATCCTCGTCGACCCATCCTTCTTGGGAACTAGAATCACTGGCGTGGCCCAGGGCGATTTACTGTCTCGGATGAATCCCTTAGACTTCAACTCTTCCTCGTGTTGATACAACTTATCCTGTTCTGACGGCGACATTCTGTAAACTCTGTCTGCAATAGGCCTCGTTCCAGGGTTCAACTCAATGCTAAATTCTACCTATCTGACTGGGGGTATCCCTGGGAGCTCATCAGGGAAGACGTCGAGAAAATCTTCGACCACTCTCGGAATCTGTCCTGGCTCTGACACTGCTGCTGAGATGACACATCCGGCCTGATTCTTCAAGGTTCGAGTAAAGATGAACTGCTCCATCCCAGGAACGCTGAATATGACCCTACCTCCTCTACAATCAATTGTCGCATGACTGTCTCTCAACCAGTCCATGCCAAGAACGACATCAAAATTCTCCATAGGGAATTCAATCAATGATGCGGGCAGTAAATGCCCACACACCTCCACCGGACATGAAAAGCGCGCTCTGCTAACTTCTACGAGCTCATTGCCGGTGAGTATATCCATCCTCTCCGGCAATGCCTCAAACTCTAATCCAATCCGTGTAGCATATTGTGCAGAGATGAATGAATGAGTAGCGCCTGAATCAAATAATGCTACAGCGGGAAATGAGGTGATGAAAATTTTACCTGCCACCACGTCACTAGACGCTAGAGCCTCTCCCAAGGTCAATGTGAGAGCCTGGCCCCGCGGAGCCCCTTGTTGCGGCCTTCCTCGACCATGCTGTTGCTGCCTCTGAGGGCCTTCGGCTTCCTGTGCCTGGCGGAACATCTGAGCCTGCGTTGGTAGACGCTGGGCTAGGGGCCTTACTGCTAATACTGGCCCTCCACTCGGGGTTGCCACCGGAGCTGGCAATGCTGGAAACTGCTGAGCTGGTCCTCCTGGCCTCTGCATCATAGGACAAGTAGAAATACGGTGGTCTGAACTACCACACCTCAAGCATAAGCCATTCGATGACCGGCACACCTCCCTCGTGTGCCCTGCCTTCCCACAGAATGTACAGCCCTGGGGTGCTCCCTGACGCTGTTGCTGGTTTCTCGGCTGCTGATGCCGAACTGGCGCTGTATTAGTTGACACGGCCGTCCTCCGCGGCGCTCCTGCATCATGAATACGTACACCGGGTGCTGGTGCCGATGTTCGCTGCATTGCTCCTCCTCCAACCTGGGAATGAGATCTCTTCTGACCTCCTGCCCTCGATGCCAACCTCTGCTGGGTAAGCTCATGCCTCCGGGCTGCCGTCAAGACAGCGTCAAACGTCTGGTAGTCGTGACCTTCCACAAGCTGTAATAGTTCCAAATGAAGTCCCTGCTGGAACCTCATAGCTTTCTCTGGCTCCGTTGCCACCATTGCTGGTGCGAAACGGCACAATCTGCAGAACTCTGCTGCATACCCATCTACGGTCTTGCCTGCTTGCTTGAGACTGATGAACTTCTGCTGGAGCTCATATCGAGCTACTACGCCAAAATACTTGGCCTTGAATCTGTCACTGAAGGTGGTCCAGCGAACAGGGCGTCTCATACCAACTTCTTCTGATGCCCACCAGTCGCGGGCAAGATCCTGAAGTACCAGTTTGACCTGATCAACCTTCTCATCATCTGGAACCTTGGCTGCCACAAGAATGGCTTCGATGTCTTGAATCCATGCATCCGCAGTGATGGCATCCTCCGTGCCATCAAAATACCTCGGGTTCAAGCGACGGAACCTTCCTGATGCTCCCGAGTCAACCCCGGCACTCCTCTCAAGAGCTAACTGAATCCCTTGGTTCAGCAACACGTTCTGCTCCTGCTGCCGAGTCTGTTGCTGTTGGTTAGTGACAAGAAACCCCCGGATGATCTCCAGGAGTGCTACGGCATCTGGTACTGCCGTCGCTGCTGGTGCTGCAGGAGTTTCAATAACCTGCGGCTGCACTGCCTCTGGTTCCATTTCTGCTCGTGCCTGCACTGGAGAAGGTTCTCTCCCCTGTTGCTGCCCAGTCGAGCCATGCTCTTGCTGCTCTTCCTCATGGGCCTCTCCCGCTACTGAGAATGAAGCACCCCTATAGAGAAGAATATAAGATTATCAAGTCCGGACGAGGAAGATTTCGAGGATGCAAGTCAGGTTAGAGATCGAGGAAAGGACAGAGAATTCGAAACAGAATTTCAAGGGGAACAAGTTTTGATTGAGACTCCTAACAATTCGCAATACCCCACAAGTCTGAAAATCAGACCTGCATGTGCCACCACTAAAACCTTGTCACGCCCAGTACCGAAATACGGAGACAGACTAGGCCAGCTACTCCATATGAGGTACGTAACGTCATACGGCGATCGTGGCTGTCGAGAGACTAGGGGGTACATGCTACAATCAAGTCTCCTATGGTCCCACGGAGTTCTATGTCTCAATCAATCAAATCACATCAGCAAATAAATGAACATTAAAGATAAAGCAGTAAGGCGTCCTCGACGCTTCATCAAAATGATCATGAGAGACTAGCTTTATAATTTAGCTATCTCAGAGAGTCAGGAGTACAAAATTATACACAGCTGCAGTCTGTTTAATTACAATTATGTACTGACACAAAATATCGAGTAATCCGGCTAACAGATGCCGGTGGCTAAATGCCGCAAAGGTATAAGCAGGAGTGGTGGAGAAGAAACCCACTCGAGTCCCCGAATCGCCATGCTCCTAGTATGCACCATGGATGTCAGGGAGGAAGATCGTGTCCTCAGGCTCTGCTACGGGATCTGGCCAAACAAAACCAGCGGGGTCAGCCCCGAATAGCAAGTACCGCCAAAGGGGCACAAGAGTTAAGATTAAAAACCCAGTTAAATAGAATGATTGATAATAGTAATACTTATGCTACCATTATAGGGTAACGCCACATCCTCGAACCCATATGGCACCCTTACAACCAAACAAGGACAAAAGGTGCCGCATGGAGTCGGGACGCGTCGTACTCTATAACTTTCGCATAAGTTAAAGGGTATAAACAATAAAATCTCCTGATCGTGACTTCGGTCGACAGCCTATCGTGGTACAATAACCAACCCAACAATCAAACAAGAACATGGGTTGGATCATGCACCATGATAGACCATGTTCCTCAGTCATTCACAGAAGTAGCACTTCATAACCAGAATAAGTCTTCCGTTCATAACTTCGGTCCACAGCCTGTCATAGTACGATAACCAACCCAACAATCAAACAAGAACATGGGTTGGATCACGTACCATGACAGTCCGCTTCCCTCAGTTATTCACAGAAGGTAATAGGATACAAGCAAGTCGTTTTCACGGCCAATCAAGTCTACGAGTTTCTAGTGGGACGAGGTTATCCTCGCATCATGTTATTTAGAAATCCTCAGATCGTATCTTTCCAGCAAGACTAGCCAACCCAGGGGTTCGCGTAGACAGGTATGATTGAGCACAGGTCCCTCGCAAGGCCACCTTGCTAAAACATATAATATATAGCAGGAATTAATCGGATACAGTCATCCACTCGTTGCAGATGACACAGTATCCGTGGAGACCAGCCGGCGCGTCAAGACAGTATCTCAAGGCGGCTGGTGTAACACGATCTCGGGATTTTGCCCTCCCCATGCATCTAGTATATTTAGTTGCCTAATTTAACCCTAGGTGAAATCTTGGACTTTCATACTGTGGCGTGCATGATTATCCTCCTAAAGTCGTACTTTAGTACGAGTACCCCAAAGAGGATCCATGTCAATCAGTATGTCAACATGTTCTACCCTCCTTAGTGTAATGCATCATTGCAAATACGCCACGTGGAGTTACGAGTCATTTGTCGAGCATGAACAGGAACTGGGACATTCAGGTACATGTATCAGGTAGGAACACTTTGTTCTCCGGGGTCACATTAGTGCTCATATCATGCTCGGGACAAAAGGCGTAAGGATATAAAATGGGCATATAATATATATATATAATAATAATATATATATAATAATAATAAGGTAACAAGATAGGGCACAAAAGTCCATGCGGCTCAAAGGGAGTGAGTCCATGCGGCTGGGTCAATACAGGTTCATGCGGCTGGGACTGCACGCTCATGCGGCTCAGGGAGCCCAAGGCGCATGCGGCTGGAAAGGCGGGTTCATGCGGACGAAGGGGTGTCGGCTTATGCGGCTGCGAAGGGAGCAATCGCCAGGCGGCCGGGGTCAATAGCTTATGCGGCTATGATCAGACGAAGTCCTATGCGGCTGAGCATGGGCAATACATATGCGGCTGTATGATGGATGGGCCTTATGCGGCCCAAAAACAGTAGCGCATATGCGGCTGGGTGCAAAAGAACTCATGCGGCTGAAAGCTAGCCGCATGAAGTCCATGCGATTCAAGATAACAGGGGCTCATGCGGCTGAGTCTGAACAAGGCTATGCGGCTCAATTACTTGCCGCATGAAGATTCATGCGGTCAAGTACTCAAGCAAGTCCTTATGCGGCTAGGAAGAACTTTCCATGCGGCTGAGCTCGAACGAGTCTCATGCGGCTGGAAAGGCCATGCGGCCAGAGACTTGCCGCATGAGGATTCATGCGGTCAAGTACTGCTCTTCTTCTCCACTTGTCCGAGAAGAGGAGCCAAACAACCATGGCTTCCAAACTACACAAAACCTTCATCCGGAGCCCAAATCGGAACTTCCTTAGGTCAAAATGGGGTAGAACGAGATCCCTTACAACATGGAACCATCAAAACTAGGAAATAATAAGATTAAGTAGATCAAAACCCATGAAATCCGAAAATAAAGTAAACCTAGATCTACAAAAATCAAAGCTTCAAAATGGAAACTTCCAGTTCTAAACTAGTATAGGTTGAGGAGAAGAACATGTTTTGGCAAATAGTTTTGTAAGAAATCATTGACAAAATTATGGATCCATCTCTTGAGCAAGTTGGTACTTGCCTTGGTTGATGGAGGAAATATTTGGTTGGTGGAGGAAATAAATGAGAGGAAGTAAATGAGAGGAGAGAGAATGAGATGAGTTATATATATAGATCTTGGACCCATGGGTTCATGATGAACCATTGGTGAACCAAGAATAGGCTACCCAAATGAGCCAAAACTGTAGGCCCAAATGCAGAAAATAAATTAGGAAATAATATTTTGTCGAATATTTTTTGGGAAATGCATGAAGGAAGACAGCATAATAAATATAGTATAAATACAAGGTAAATACAATTTGTCGGTATACGTATTAAAATACGTATTCCAGGATCGGGGAGTGACAGGTTACGGGAGAGATGCAGCACTTCCGGGAAGGCACGGCTCAGTTCCGCATGGTTCACAAACTCAAGCAGCTTAAGCGGGCTATCAGGGGGTGGGTGAAGACGAGACCGCGGACTTCCCTGACGGATAAGGAAGTTGAGCTTCGGGACACTCAGGTGGCCCTGCAAGCTGACATTCTGAACGGGGAGCTGGCGGCTAGGGAGAAGATCCTGATTGAGGAGGTCAGCATCATGAGACTTCAGGAGGAGATCAGTGCGGCACAGAGGGCTAAATGTACCTGGCTCAAAGATGGTGACCGCTGCACCAAATTCTTCTACGATGTGATCCGCACCCGACAGCAACGGAACAGCATCCCCAGACTTCTGACCGCGGAGGGACGGCTTGTAGGGGACCCGACGGAGATCCAGGAGGAGGCCATCAGATTTTACACTGACCTATATCAGCAGACGGACTACTCTAGCACGTTCCCAGCCCTTGTCACGAAGAGACTGGTGTCCCGCCATGGGAACAGTCTGCTTCTGGCACCTGTGAGAATGGAGGAGGTGGAAGACATTGTGATGAAGGCTAATCCCAACAAAGCCCCCGGGCCTGATGGCTTCTCTTC